>CM075252.1:700000-1390000 GCA_037678475.1 x Bolboschoenoplectus mariqueter
AAACCTATTTCAGAAATTTCATTTCAATATCAAAAAATTAAGAATCAGATGAAATGTTTGTGTTTAATTAATATTTCAAAACGAGCAAATTATGGTTTTTGGTTTTATTTTAAACATAATAGTCTAAACAAACTTTTTTGAAGTGCATGAAGTAGATGATGTAAAAAAAAATTAGAGCATGGTTGTTGCATTATCCCTAGCAAAGATTCCTTTTTACCAATTTTTAACAAAATATGTTATTCATAAAATATATGTTTTTGATTTAAGAATATCTTTATATATTGAGTATTCTTCTGTATTATGTGATATTAGAAAAATAAACGATTAAATTAGGCAGGTTTTTAGATTGTAACATTAGCTGAATATATGATAAACATTAGCTAAATTTATTAAAAAAATCTATATTAATCATGTTTTAAACATCTAATATTACATTGTTATCTTTTCAATATGAATTTTTGCATTACTATGCAAAAATATTTCTGTTGATATTTGTTGAATAGTATGAATATTTAAAAAAATGAAGTAAATATAAATATTCGAATTTTTCTAGTGATGCTCAGAAATCCAAATGTTTAACATAAATGTTTGTTCACAAAAATTAATGTACAGAATTGTAATTTGATATAACCTTTCTTTTACATTGAATTAAAGATTGGGGTTGGTATTTTAAATATACACAAATAGTGGGCCCGGTATGGAATTCATAAATTTGGTTTAGAGAAAAGCTCATTAAAGAAATTTCGATTATGTAAAGAATTCATAATCTATGTGTCTGTATGTATGTTATGTATGTTATGCAACGTAATATTATACAATAAAATATCAGAACTCCTAGTTATGCTCGTGAGATGGCGATACACAGTCTATTTTGTACCGTAAATAAGTTATAGTAGGTATGGAGTCTGGTGGGACCATCTGCCTTTGTAGGGGGGTGACAACTCACCAATCACCATGCTTCAAGGCTTTTTCTCCTACTCTGAATTTTCCCATCAAAGACGGAGATGGTGTAAGTGTAACCTCTATTATGGTTACATTCTGTGCATAGAAACTGTTCGGTGAAATGTCTGAGTGAGTTGTTGCTATTACCGAAATCGTTGATTCTGATATTGTTGTTTAAAACATTTGATGTAATTAATGCATTCAATTATGGACTAATAGTCTAATGCCACCCAAATTGTCGTACCAGATAAATAAGCTGACTCTCACCAATTTTTTCTGCTCTGTTTCAGTGACCGATATTTGATAAAGATCGATGCCTTTACAATATCCTCCTCTCTAGTCAATCGGATGTGATCTTGGATTCTTATCTTCTGCTGCGCAGCACCACGTTACACAGCGATCGAACGGATACATTATAGAGATTCTTTTTTTTTTTAGATTTACACTGTACAAATCTCACTGCGATCAGACGGACAACATACTACACTGTACAGTGCAGTGTAGCAGAGGATATATGAATTCCTGTGATCTTGCATTGCTTAATTGGTAGATAAAGAATTAATCTTTGATCAATGCTTCAACAAAGCCTCAAATTCATGTAGGTTGTAAACTATATTCCCCTGTTCTCTTCTCTGTTCTACTTTGAACCCTGACTTATTTTGAGTAGATCAAAAGTTGCTTAATCTTGCATCTCTGTTATGTTATAATTGGTCCTCCAATAAATCCAATTTCAGATCAATCTGGACCTTTTGGTCTTGGAATTGGGATTTGTTGTTTTGTCTTTTCTTTTCTTTTTCTCATTTTGTTAAATCTGTTTGGGTTATGGACCTTATAGTACACACTAAATAAGTTAATTTCAAGTTCATTTCAAAAAAAAAATTCATTATCAAAATTCTCAAAATAATTATTATCAAATGATTAATTACTTTCTCTTATAACAGATGCTATATTGTTCTGACACTACTGTGTACACTGTACATTTATAGATGAATAAATGACATGAGAATGACATGGTTGGGAAATTAATTTTGTTGCAGTCAATTATTGTCCTATTATTACAAGTAGACAAAATGTACGCATCCTTGTTGAAAAAAAACAACATGTGAAAAATGAATTTGAAAAGTACATTGAAAATTGTGACTTCTCAAGGAGAAAAATGAATTGTGACAAAAATGTGTCCTCTGAAGGACAAAAGTACATTGAAAATTGTGGCTAGAAAATATGCATCTCAGTACTCAGTATCTGTATGTTGGACAATTTGCCTGATCAAAATTAAATCCTTTTAAGATATATGACAGGCCGTGATGTCTTAGAGACTTCTCATCTTTTATTTGAAGGAACTTTCTATATATAATTCTATATATCAAAATTTGATTGTTTTTTTCATATGTATCTTATATAGATTGTATGTGTAGAAGTCAGACTAGGGAAGGTACTATCTAGATGAAATAATTTTGCCAGGGTCTCACTCCTGTGGACCTATCTCTTAGGTGTTGTTTTAGAGATGAGTTTTATGTCAGGAAAAAAAATTGTAAATTAAAAAAAAATCATATTTTAAGAATACCATTTTTTTCTAAAAGAATTATTTTTTCATAATATTGTCCGTTATGAAAACAAATTATTCTTTTAGAGTACAGTTTCTTTCGAAAACAGAGATTTAAGAGAAAAATGATAGAGGAGAGAGAGAAAAGAAAAAAAATAAAGAAACGAAATGAATAAAATATAAGAAAGTAACAATCTGAGAGTATGATTTATCTGATTTTCAATCGAAATATTTTTTATTTTTGATTTTTTTGGACAACAAAATTTTTAGTAGTCTCTTCTAATATTACTCTTTGCGTTGCATTTTTGTCATATTTTCTTATTTTTCCTCGTGCACATTGACTACATTAATAAGAGCCTACTATAAACTAGACGCAATGATGATAACTCGTTCAGTTGTTTGAGATTTTAGTAATTAGTACAGTGTGCTATGTTATAAGTCTATATACAGTAAGGATAATTCTAATTGCGATTTAGATACACTTGGTACTTTATATATTTCTATAATTAAAATTTATATTTGATAAACGTAGTAGCCTTATTTATTCAATTTCGTTAGATGACAAGGATATATATTATCCATGTATACAGATCTACAAATTAATAATTGTGATACAATATTTCTTATATATAGAAGATATTTAATTTTGTTTATTATTATAAGAGAAATTAATTTTTTTCTCTCCAGTTTATGCACGTCATTCTTACACTCCATCAAATTCAGTATAAATTTTCTTTTTTAATTTTGAAAATGTGTTCTCTCTCTTTTTCAGGAATTATTTTTCCCTCTCAGTCTCTCTTCCAATCTCATTTCTTTTTCCTTTAACGATCTTGCTTCTCTTCTCCGATCTCGCCTCCATCTCTTTTGATGATCTCACCTCTCTCTCCTCCGACTATCTCGTCTTTCTCCTTCGATCACGTCTCCCTCTCCTCCTCTGATTTCTCCTTCATTTTCCAATATCGGTTTCCTCCCTTCTCCGATCTCACCTCCCCCCTCCTTCGATCTTGCCTTTCTCTCATCTTTCGTTTTCTCCTCGATTTCCTGATTCATCATCTTTCTTTTATCAATACTTTTTGAATATTTTGTATCATGAGATATCTCTTTGTGGTCTTAAATTTTTTTTACAGTTTACATAAATATATTTTTTTACATACATGAGTGTTAATATAAACACATTGAATATTAGTATAATCACTTTCATTCTATATATAAATACATTTAGATTTTAGTATAAACATTTTTATTCCGTATATAAATACATTTGAATATTAATATAAATATATTTAAATATCAGTATAAATACATTTTAAATTTTAATATAAACACAATTGCATACTCGCATGAAATTTTAATTACTTTCAACTTTATATTTAAACACTTTTGAAGTTTTGTATAAGGAGCGGAACTCGTCCGAAGCACTTTGGACCCGGATTAAATTTTGATCAACGGAGATAGTGCTCGAATCACCGTTTTGACCATAAAGGAAATATTTAACTATATTTATTAGGTGAACTAAAAAAAAAAAACTGGAACCTTCCAGTTTCTCCCATTGCTCATAAAAAAAATTGAATATCATGAATGTTTTATGCTCCAATTCATTTTTAAGAATAATAAATTAAAATCGTAAAAAATTTGCTACAAGAAAAAAATCGCAAAAGTTTCTATACAATTTCGAAGCACACTTAATTGATATCTTTCCTTTCATCAGAGTTTATGAAGTTACTTGAGATGAAGAAGATTCTCTCATTGTTTTTCTTTAATTTCTAATTGTAATAATATCATTACATTAGGTTTTATCCAAGAATCACATAGACACAAAATTATTTGTAGAATTTGAATGATAAATAAAATAATCAACTTAATTTCTGGACAATAACATTAAAATTTATTTTTAGTTTGTTTTCTTCTGTTGGAGAGATGATGGAGATCTCCATTATTGAGTTATTGGATAGTTATAAAAGCAAATTATGAGCTAGTTACTGGATAGTTATAAAAGCAAATTATGAGCTAGATTCCCAAATAGTAGAGAAAGCAGCAAGCTTTGTTTCTATGTACACATATCTAATAGATGACGTTCGATTAATTGTCCATAATTAAAACACACGGTTCTATGCTCTCTTTGTATAAACCCTATTAAACTTTTGTACAAATATTTTTTTTTCCTGTTTGAGTGCTAAGTATTTGAGCGCTTTATATGTGGTAAATTCGGAGCTTCGTACGTATATGAAAGAATCTTTATCCGAATTTATTGAGGTGCAGAATTAATATGTAAGATTGAGGTACAATTATTGCACCCCTTATTATAAATATTTTCATTCTTTAGAAATTAACAATTATATTCTAAATGTACCCTAAAAGATGAGTACAAATTAAAATTATTTTTACAACCATAAATAATCAGTGATGGACTTACGTAGAGGCAAACTTATGTCAGTATCTGAGTTTATATTTTTAGAAAAAAATATTAATATAACATTTTTTATATTGATAAAATTATAATCTAAATTTTATTGTGTTTGAGTTTAATTAAAAAATTAAAATAATTATACATTCAATTATTTAATATATACATAGTTATTTAGCATCATGAATCCATCCCTGAAGTAATAGTTATAATCGTTAACTAAATTTAAACTCATGTTGGATAAAAGAAACATAAAGGTGCTCAGATGATAAAATTACTTTGTAAATTTTGTTTTTCCTTCTCTGGGTAGAAGATGAATCACAACTAGAGTGTATTACAGTCGTGAGCTGTGAATAACAAAGATAGCAATGTCATAGGAGCTCTCAAACATTTTGTTAATGGTTCTCATATTTTTATTTTGGACAAATATTCCTCCTAATTATAGACTCAGTGACAATGACCTCTTCCCTTAATAGAGGTGAAGGCTAGTACTGGCCGGAGTGGATCATGACCTCTCTTTTCATTCATAATTTTATATAGAAATAATATATTTTTGAGACGGTTACTATTTGGATTACGAAATGACTCTTCCTTAATTAATTTTACATCATGATTTTCTTTCTTGATTAAGTTGATCCTTTCTTATTTTAGACTCAAGTTTCGCTACTGCCTCTGAACATTAATTTACTATCTAATACTCAATTTTTAAGTATAAAATTATTTAAAAAAACTCTAGTATTCTTATAGTATAATATTTAAAAATATTTTTATTTTATGAATTATTAATTTACAGAAAGTTACTAATTAACTTTTTGAAAAAAGAGACATTATAACTACACCCCTTATCCGCTACATTTATTTACATCCTAAATATTTGAAACTATTCAATATGATTTCTAACTAAAATTTTAAAACAAATATTTTTTGAAAAAAAAATGCTTATACTTAATATTAGATGCAAAATTTGAGGTACGAAGATAATTTATTTTAAAAAATATATAGACACTTAATTAAATATTCACAGTACATAATATATTTACTACTTTGTTTTGTTTCAGTTTGGTCTTAAATACTCATCATGTGTGATTCATTCTGTATCCGCCTCAGCGTAGTATCCATATTCATATCCACATAAATTTCATTTTTAAAATTTTACATAACATATACAACTATATATGGATATATTTCTAATACACATTATCTGGTCCAAACTGGATATCAATCTTGATACGAAATATGCATCCATAGTACTGTCTCATGGAAGTAACGTAGACCTAAAGTCTCATGTAAAATCGAAAATATATAACTAAACGATCGACGTGTCAACCAATATGTGGTTTACCTTAAACTGCACACAGCTCAGTTTGTTAGAGAATAATATTTGTGCTTCTTCCCTCCATTTGCTCCATAATTGAAACACAAAATTAATACAACCCTCTCTTATATAATTAATCAAATTTAAAATGCATTCTATATGTTGAGTAACAAGAAATATATATATATATATATAGGGGAGGGATCTTTTGACAACAAATATTTTGACAACCTTAACAATCATTTTTCAAATAATTTCAAAATAAATCTTAAAAAAAATCTTAAAAATAGAAAAAAAAAATTTACAAACATATTTTTTTAACTTATAGATTGATTATGTTTTAAATTTCATACAATTTAAAGGTTATTTGATGCTCCATCAAAATTATATGAAATTTTCAATGGTAAACCTAAATTAAACCCTAAATCATATACATAAAACGTTTGACGATCAAGCTAATTAATCAAATAGTACAGTACGTGCAACATGTAATTAGATGATGGGTCGATGTACAGTAATAAATATATATAATTATTACAAGTTTGGTGAAGTTTCAATAATTAGTATAGTACAACATGTAAGAGGAATATTATATATTGACTGAAGATGCTGTTCTTATCAAATAGCAAATGTAAATCACAAGACGGTTAAAAAAAAAACAAAAAAAAGAAATCATCGAACACAGCTAGCAAACGTGTTTATAAAAGAGACTTATAAATTGTATGCATTAATATATATATATCGACACGCCTACTTCTAACAAAAATGCACATAGATGCTAGCTAGGAGGTTAACACATGAATTAATTAATATATAAATTTGTGCCTTACAACACACATGAAAACCTTGTCTAATCTATATAGTCAATTTAAAAATAAAAAAAAAAATCATACAAGATCTTATCATGAACGTGTTTGATATGAATACAAAAATTGATCAGCTTATCTTACAATATTTTGAAAACAAAACTAAATTATTATCATTTATATTAATTAAGTATATATATGGATGTTAGTTTATATCCGTGATTAATTTAGCTGAATTAATTAATCTGCCTTGAAGAAGTCAACATGAGAACAATTAATTTTGCAATTAAGGAAACGGACACGTCCAGTTTTGAACAACTGGAGAGGTCCAGAACCGAATCCTCCCAATAGTTTGCAAGTGACGGAATGGATGATGGAATGGTTGAGTAAGAGTCCAACTTTGTAATTATTACCAGCTGTGAGATATCAAAAAGCATATATGGAAGCTAGCTAAAAAAGAAAAGGACTAAATAAATTCAAATAAAAAAAATATGCACCATATATGTACGTCACAATCAGCTCGAAAAGGAGATAAACAGGAGGGAGGGGGGGGGGGGGGGGGGGGGGGGGGGGGGGTAATGCCCAAGAAGTTGCTACTTCACTTTCATGACTGATGAGTACAGAGTTATATATTACTTACTAACTACACATCTCCAGTCCTTTAAAAGGTGAAGGTTGGTGAGAGATATACATATAACACAACATATCCATAAACTATCAGTGTAAGGTAAGAAGAGACATACAACCTAGAGAGATCTATAGATAGATATAGTAAAGAAAGACATATATCTAGATAGATAGAGATCAAATAATGGGGAGGAAACCGTGCTGCGACAAGTTAGGCGTGAAAAGGGGACCGTGGACGGCCGAGGAGGACAAGAAGCTGATAAATTTCATACTGACAAATGGGGGACACTGCTGTTGGAGAGCAGTGCCGAAGCTTGCCGGGTTGTTGAGGTGTGGAAAGAGCTGTAGGCTCAGGTGGACTAATTATTTACGTCCCGACCTGAAACGAGGGCTACTCAGTGATGCCGAGGAGAAGGTGGTTATCGACCTCCATGCGAAACTCGGCAACCGGTTTGATTTTCTTCCATTTTTTTTTTATGTTTTAGATTGTGAGTTTGGTTGTTTGGCTCTGCATGTTTGATATATATATATGGATGCAACTGCAATGCATTGCATGCAACAAATTGTGTATGTATATATTGAGCTTGAAATTAATCATATACTAATTATTTTTTTTGTTAAGTAACTCTTTTGAGTTTTTATATTATATATTAGTAGCTAAAAACGAAAGTATGTCTCTAAACATTATTTTTGACAATTGTCGGGATAATATTAGTGAAATTAATAACATGTTATTATGGTTGAAATCGGTGACAAACACGAATTATAATATTCAAAAATCAAAATAATTGACACTATTTTTTATTTAATAATTGCAAATCAGAATTATGTCCAACAACAATTACTATATCAGTGACAAACACAGTCATAATATAGTGATAATAAGTCTCGTCTTTTGAAAATGAATAAATGTCAGGTTAATGATAATCTTTATTTATAAAAAAAACAATTACTATATCCTATATTATTTATCATCATCATCATCATTATATCATTACATCGTCATCATTATATTATCCATCAGAAAGTTCTCTTCTAAATAGTACATAAATAACATTATTTTAATTCACTGTTCATCTACTATTTCACTTTCCCCCCTATTTCTAAATTTATCAAATGAGCAGTTACCTTTTTCTTTTGAAAAAATGCTGCTGCTCTGCTTATTATGGCAATAAAGTATTAATTATATATAGTCCAGAAATGATACCTATGATAAATTGATAATGACCTGCGAATATATATGTCAAACTAGTAATTCAATTGTTGGTCAGAATTAACAAAGTTGAAATGAAGAAATTAATCATCCCACGGAGAAATCAAATAATATTATTCTTCAATTTTAGGTGCAGAAAATTAAAGTAGAAGCTATGACTCAAATATTGACTCTAAGATTGAACTCTGACTCTTTAGTAAGATTGCGTGTGTTGGTGTGGCAGCTGGAGTGTTGAAATTAAACTTTGAGCCATGATTTGCATGGATTATGTTGTTTAATTAAATAGCTATTTTTGAAGGTTGATTGTGACCCATAAAAATAAAAATTGCTTTTTGATATAATACGAAACGTAACCTAATATAATATAGATGATGAAATATTTCATCCATCTAATTAATGACATATTTAAGTTTGATTTTTGCAAGAAACATATGAAAAAATTATATTTCAAAATTATTAGATGATGAAATATTTCATCCATCTAATTAATGACATATTTAAGTTTGATTTTTGCAAGAAACATATGAAAATATTATATTTCAAAATTATTAAAACTTTTGGTTTAGTGACAAAAGTAATATTTTTTGTGTGAAATGTCACATATTCAAAATCCGATTGGAGGATCATTTATGGAGATTTAAATTTAAGTATCTTAACATTCATCTTTATTTAAGAAAAATTATTAGAACCTTAAATAAAATGATGAATGTAAAATGAAATACGTTATTGAATGTAAATGAACTTCAAAATAAAACTAAGAATAATTATATAATAAAAGTTAATTTAAAAGTTAATGGCCTGAAAAATTCAAAGGGATATATATATATATATATATATATATAATCAGCACGGCCGCTAGCTTATTGTCCTTCGAGATAGACACAACTGATCAATAATTCAATATAAACTAATCATTGTCAAAAAGAAAAGAACGAGAAAATCAACAACACATTTTTTTATAAAAAAAAGGTGGGGAAGACTAAATATGAAAGACAAACTTTATAGATATATGCAAGTTATAGTCTAGATATATAAGACAGTGTGAATGGGTTTATGGGAAATTTTAAAAAAAATAATAATAGGTATTGGAAATTATATGAATTGACACGAATAGAAAATTCGACCACAGTGAGGATCTTTTTATTTAGAAAATTGCAATTGATACATAAGTTATTGAAGAGTAATAACTGTACCGTTTAATCATACAATTTATCTATATTTTAGATATAAATTTTACAAGTTATATTTTCACTTATACAATAAAATTTTTAACATGAATTTTTCTATAAATATTTTTGTTACTAATTATAATTCAGATATAAATAAAATAATTATTTAGTATAAATATTTTTAATATTCAGAATATGGGGTGTAGGAATAATTTTTTAATTATTAGAGGGACTAAAATATAGACAAAAAAAAAATTTAAGTTAGAGATATCTGTAAGGTGGTGAAGATATCCCATCATATATAAAGGTGACAAAAAGTTGCTTAATAATTAGTGTTAGCGCAAGTGCGCAACTCGTACTTAGTTCAACTATGCATGTATATATATATCTGCTCCATCTAATTATTAATTTTAGCATGACGAATGGATGACGTGGACATGACACATCAGGACATATAAATATGTGCAGTATCTCACTACGAGGAAACATGCTATATATCATACTAGAATTGTTTAGACCTCCATAAATTAATCAAGTGTTACATATATATAATTGTTAAGGGGGACCCAAAGTAAATCAACAAAGGATATCTTTTAATTAACATATGGAGATTAATTCAATTTATACAACTAAGTCCTTTCAAATTATTTATAAGCATCAAATATATATCAACACTCAACCACACCTTATAATTAAATTTGTTTTTTTTTGTTTGTATATATGCGCAGATGGTCTAAGATTGCGTCGAAATTGCCGGGACGGACTGACAATGAGATAAAGAACCATTGGAACACTCACATCAAGAAGAAACTGATCAAAATGGGCATCGATCCGGTCACGCACGAACCCCTCGGTCCGAAAGTTATGAGCCCTGATGTCGTCAGTGCAACTTCTCCATCAACTGTAACCGTCGAGTCGAACCTTGAACCGGAAGGCCAAGACAATTCGAGCCCGCCTGATCAGTCAAGCACAAATGCTAGTAGTCAAGACCAACTAGTTGACTGGCTACTGGAAGATGATGAGTTACCGGAGATTGACAATTCATGGCTAGACTTCGCAATCAACAGCGATGATTTCAGTAGCGATTGGTTGCTCGACTACCAAATAAGCATCGGCATAAATGATCCGATGTTGGACGGTTCGATCTTTTTGGAGAGATCTAGTGAAGCTTAATTAATTAGCATGCACGGTGAATGAAATTACATGAGAATTCTGTTCCGTTATATCTCTAATTTCATCGCACGAGGACTTCTGTCAGAATTTAAACTGTTGAATGATATTATATCAGTTAGTAGGAAGAAGTCCTTTTGGAGATGAAGCTAGAGATATAATTAAGTGAGAGAGTTTAGTGATCATGTGGATTGAAAAATTAGATAAAAAGAAAAAATATTAGGTGTATGTGTTCTGTCAAACAACCTCAAGTGTAGATATGGCAACGATTTTAAGAACTGTGAGAGAATATATATTAGATCAATAGTTGTGAACAAAGATAAAGATCTGTAAGTTAATTATAAGAAAGCATCTTGTGGAAATTCACATAGTGCTTGAGATGAATTAATGTTAAAGTTGTATATTGTAAATGCATTATTTTCTGGTAGAAAGAATAATTATTGCTTTTGTTAATTTGATGTACAGTATATATGTTTATTCTGGTACTGTTACTTTGTTCCAGCTATTTCCAGATTAGATTGGTAATTAATCTTCTTTGAACATGTAAACTGGATTTGATGCTGTCAATGTCACATACATATGTGCGACTAATTAAAGTAAATGCCCATTTTGAAGTAGTAAACCCTGACAATTTGAAAAAGAAATTATCTCGATCGATTGAGTATGATATTCTAGATTAATTCCGGAGTCAGTTCGATGAGCCGGCCCCTGCACGCTCCGCACCTGTTCTTTGACCTGTTTCCATCTCTCTTCTATGGTGGATTGACAACTCGATTAAGATGTTTTAAACCTCTAGCTGTTTTGAAGATGAAACGCAGCCGTTACCGATCAAGAGTCAAGACTCGAGAGTTTGCCAGGATACCGAATGCTTCGCTGCTTTGTGAAACATCAGAAAAAAAAAGGAACTCGACGAAATTTTTCCTCCATAGTCAAGAATCATGAGACCATATCTTCTATTACAAGAAAATGAAGAAAGAAGTGAGCATTCTTGGCTGCAACAGTCAAGAAGTGTATATGTTGGAGGATTTGAATGATGTCTAAATTTTCAAAATATTTGGATACAATTGGTAAAATATGCTCTGACTTAATCAAAATTAGTATGTGACAGTCGTCACTAATTTTATTTAAATTATAATTGTTTGTAGAAAGCTAAATGTGCACTTGAATTTTATAATTATTTCTATGCACTTGAATTTTTATATCAGATTTTAAGATAAAAGTTGAGGTTTCTTGACAGAAAAGATGTTGCAATGTGAACTTAGCTTTCTAGACAATATATATAGAATCAAAGGAGGCTAATTATTGGCAAACTATGAAATGATTGTCATCTTGACTAACGAGGATAAGTGCTAAGTTTGGATTTATTAGTTAATTAATTTATGAAGTATGTCAGCATGTTGACAAAAATAACCTAGTGCTTTAATTATATATTCTTTCTTTTAAGGGCTCATAAGGAACTCCAGCTGATCAGCTCTATGTGTTGCTTACCAAATTAAAATTCCAGGATTAAATAATATCCATTATTGAACTGCAGGTTTAGCACAATGGTGATATATCTCGTCTTTTCACAGAGAGACGCGGGTTTAAGTTTCACAAAAAACATATAAAAATAAATAAATGCTGAGACTAACGGAAACTCTTATTTCAAAAAAAATAATAATATCCACTATTTCTAGATCAAGTTTTGATACCCATGTAACGCACTATGAAGAATTAATTTTGCTTCATATTTATGATTGTAAGGAAGAATTAATTTTAAAAAAACTAAAGAAGCATTTGAAATATTGCAAAGGAACTGTAACCTCTATGAAAATTAATGCATAATCTTGAAATTTTGCCATGTAAAAAGAATGACTATCTACTTAATATATATGCTAAAACGCAATGCTGACTAATCCAAGACACTCAGTATAATTTTCATATTAAAATTTTATATAATATAAAAATTTATATTCTTTTAATTATTTTTTTCAAATAAAAAGAAAATCACTGAGTTACATAGTGTACGAATGTGAAATATAATTATCCTTTAATTGTATTTCGATCATAAAAACTCAAATTTTTAAATCAACTATATTGAATTCTTTCACTTCGAAAATTATTCCAATATTTTGCAAAAGTTTGATCACGACGAGTCCTATTAAAAGTTGAAAATTTTGGCACAAGTTCCAAAATCCGAATTGCACAAGATAAGTTGTACTGTGTGTGATAACGTGAGAAAGTGACGACAACAGCGTCAAAGAAAAAAAAAAGGCACGGAAGAAAATGACTGTGATTACTATAAAACAGACAGCTGCTAAAACCCCGATTTTTTTTATTTAAGATAAAAAATAATAAAAATTAAAAAAGTAGGAAAATAGAAAATATTTTTTTAAAAATAAGAAGGACGGATAATCATTCCCGTCCCTGATTTTTTTTAATATAGGAAAATAAATAATAAAAATTTAAAAAGTAGGAAAACAGAAAAACAAATTTTAAAAATAGAAAGGACGGATTTCTATTTCCCGTCCGTCACCCTTGGACGGGATTTTTTTTTTCGAATTTTTTTCGGATTTTTTTTCGAATTTTTTTTCAGATTTTTTTCGAATTTTTTTCTTTTCGAATTTTTTTTTCGGATTTTTTTCGAATTTTTTTTTGTTTTTTTTCGTTGTGTAATCTCTCATTTTTTTTGTGTTTTTTTGTTCTGTGTAATTTCGAAATTTTTTTCTTGTGTGCTTCCGATTTTATTTTTTATCTTTATTTATTGCTTCTGTTGTTATTGTTATGTAATATTTACGATTTTGTAAGAATTTCATTAATTATTATTTGAAAAATTTGTAATAAATATGTGATTTTATTTTCATACAAAACAAATAATTATAATCAACACTATAAATAATATAAATCCATAAAATAAAGTCCATACAATAACCTCCATAATAAAGTAATAAAAATAACAATCCAATGACCCCAGCCGTATGTCAGATTGTTATATAAATACTTACAGATGATATTTTTAATTTTATCTGCAAATTTTTAAACAAAATACTCGATTTAAAAAAAATTAATGTATATATGCCTTTTGATATTTAAGAAAAATAATAATAAAAATTAAGTACAGAAACATAAATTGTTATTTTCCCCGCTATTTTCTTACTATGTAATTTTTTTTTATTTATTTTCTTAAATAAAAAAATTGATATATATGTGTGTGTAAATATAAAATAAATAATTATATTAATATGAAATAAAATCGTAATTATACGAATGGTCCCAAAAGTATCACTTCTTTATCATTTTAGTCTGTAATATTTGAAAAAAAAATTCGAAAAGAAAAAAATTCGAAAAAAAATCCGAGAAAAAAAACAAAGAAAAAATTCGAAAAAAATCCGAAAAAAATTTGAAAAAAATCCGAGAAAAAAAACAAAGAAAAAAATTCGAAAAAAATCCGAAAAAAAATTCGAAAAAAAAAATCCCGTCAAGGGTGACGGACGGGGAATAGAAATCCGTTCTTCCTATTTTTAAAATTTTTTTTTCTGTTTTCCTATTTTTTTAATTTTTATTATTTATTTTCCTAAAGAAAAAAAATCAGGGACGGGAATGATTATCCGTTCTTTTTATTTTTAAAAAAACGTTTTCTATTTTTCTACTTTTTTAATTTTTATTATCTTTTATCTTAAATAAAAAAAAAATCGGGCTAAAACTCACAGGAAACAAATGTTTTCTTTCTATTTTTTTTTATAGTTCGGTTCTCTTATGGCGCTTATGGTAGAGCTATGCGTGCAATACACCGTTACTATTTAGAAATAGAAATAGGGATGGAATCTTTTGATAACTATTATCTTGATAATCTTGATAATCAATTTTTAAATAATTTAGAAATAATTTTTTAAATTTCTCAAAAATAGAAAAAAAAGTTGACAAATATATTTCTTAACTTATAGATTAATTATGTTTTAAATTTCATATAATATAAGAGTCATTTGTTATTCCATGAAAAATTATTAAATATGAACCGTTGTAAATATCATATAATTTTGATAGTCTTTGATGGAGTATCAAATAATACTTAAATTATATAAAATTTGAAAAACAATCGATCTATAAGTTAAAGAATATGTTTATAAATTTTTTTTATTTTTAAGATCTTTTTTTTGAAATTATTTAAAAATTGATTGTCAAGGTTGTCAAAATATGTAGTTTTTTGTAAGGGATCCCCGCCCCTAGAAATAAGGGTATTTTCAAGTATATCCATCTTTTATGATACAAAATATTATTAAAATTATAAAATTAAAATCATGGAATATTCCTAATTACTTAGATAGAGTATGTACTAAATTAAAGTCAATTTAAAATTTAATTAGTCATTTATATAAAGCCATTAAAACTCTACGTTCAAAATTTAAAATTATTTCATGAAAGATTAAACACATTTCAAATTAAATCAAATTTGGTACACATTCTATCTAAGTAATTAAAATATATCTATAATTTTAATTTTTTTTACTTGAATAGTATTTTTCAAAAGTATGTACTATAAGAGTTTGATGTACTATAAAAATTGGATATATGCTAAAAATACTCTAAAAATAAACATTGTCACTATAATCATTTTCAAAGTAACATTCGTAATACATTATTCAAATGTTTAATAATATTTCATTGTGATCTGATTTCACAAGATGATGATGCAATCTACTCTAAACAAAAATATTGAAAAACCAGCATCCTTATTTATATTTTCTCCAATAATATAGTTCCTTGTATCTAATATAGTACTTCTTTTTATAAGATCCATTAACTAGCAGTTGACTCGACTTCCATTTATTATCAATAAATAATTTTTTATTTAAAATGTAGTAATTTTTTTAGTTACTTGACAAAAATTGTCTTCCATATAAATTAATTGTAGTACAAGTTTTCTATGAAAAGATGAGGGTGAAATCCTTAGTAAATTGTGGTACAAGATAATATTGCATCACCCATTTGGTGAACATAAAAAATTAAATAATATAAACATTTTTTATAACTAGAAGTCTTGGAGAGACTTTATATTGTGTACCCAATTAATTCTATGGATAAGTACAAAAACAATATATTTTATTTTATTTTTTCCCACGTTTTTAAAAAAAAGTATAAAATTAATAGTCATATCCCTTTCCATCTTGTGGAAGATCATCCATATACAACCTCATTATTTTATGTTTTTTTCTTAATTATTCATATAGAACTTAGTACACAAAATAGCTAGTGCCAGAGAGGCCCACCAAACATTAATTGTAGGTCTTTTAATTTGGACTTATTAATTAGAAAATATAATAGAGCCTTTTTTTTTAATTTGGACTTATAATTAGAAAATATAATAAAACCTTTTTTTTTTAAATAAAGGCTTCCGTTAAACGAGTATTTATTTTTTTTAAATATTTTTTAATAAAATTTAAACTTACATCTTTCTATAAAAAGAGAAGATTCATCACAGCCATACTAGTTTTATAATTCAAATATAATAAAACCTAATAGGTAGGTAGCTTTCATAGAAGGAATTGCTAGTAGAGGTATTAGGATCTAACACTAAACCTAATAGGGTCCAAGAAAATAACATATGGACTTAAAAATATATGCTAAAAGAATTTCGCCTCAAACAAGAGTTTGTTCAAATAAAATATAGACGAGTGATAATTACATTTTAACTATATTTTTTATATACATTTCAAATATATTTATATATTTTTTTAAATATTTATATTTAATGATAAAAATATTTATATTTTGCATTGTTGGAATTAAAAGTTATGTAAGTTGTATTTTATTTATGTAATAAAAGTTTTTAATTTTAATTTTTCTATAATCATTTAAGAATGAAAAAATAATAAATATATTCTATACTATTATAAACACTTATAACTTCAAATATAAATAAATTATCTATTTAGTATAATATTTTTTGTATGCAAATAAAAGGTAAAATGTGAGATGAAAAAATAATTTCTCTAAAATATAATATGACAGAAAATTACCAACTTACAAAGTTCGTATTTAATTCATTAATTGATGTACGAGTCTCGATGGGGTATTATTATTTACGCCCCAAAAAACATACTTGCTATCAACAGGACAACACATACTATGTTATAATATATACATAATATATACGGAGAAGGATCATTTGATAATAGTTATTTTGATAATTTTGATAATAAAATTTTAAATAAATTTGAAAAAAAAATTATAGATATATATATTTTTTTAACTTATGGATCGATTGTATTTCAAATTTCATATAATTTAAATATCATTTGATAATTCATCAAAAATCATTAAAAAATTATGCAATTTACAATAATCCCAATATAATGATCCTTAATAAGATACAGATACGAATATGATTTTACCATTATCTATTCTGAATCCGCTCTATTTACACCCCTATAGACCATCCAATAAAGACGTTTTTCTTCTTATCTAGTAAAATAGAAAAATAATATAAAATTTTGTTTATTACTAAATTTCAATATGTAGGTCGAATCAAGTGATTTGGATCAGTCGTTTGAATCTCATAAATCGATATTTGAAGTGATAACATCAACTGATGAGTGTTATACACAATATCGATCATAGCCTTAAACATGATGTATTTGAGAGATAATTTATTAGATTGGGTGTATATTTTTGATTTTGTCTTTCATCAAATAATTTAATATTTTTCAACAATTTGAAATTTAGCCGTTCTTAATATATTATAAAATAAAGTTCAAATTGTACGAGATTGAATTGGGAAGTAAGTTATATTTCTAACATAAACTCATCTTTATATATTCAGATTGTTTTGTTGAATGATTTAACTATTTAAGAAATATTTGTCAAAAAAAAATTAGATAAAACCTTTATGAAGCGGTCACTGCTCAAGCTCTGATTTATTTAAATACATCTTATGCGTCATTTTTTTTGTGAACATATCAGATTAACAATCAATATACTATATGTGATTAGTGTACTACAATTTAGATACTAGTGATCGATATTAATGTCTTGTACAATTGCACTAGATATATCCATCGAGGTGGTGCGTCGATTGTCATTTCAAATTAAGTAGTAGTTAACCTTTGATTGAACACAAATTTGACCAAAATTTTTAAAAAAAATATTATATATATGTATCATGCACTAGCTTGCATCAAATGTAGCATCCATCTCCTGTGAGATTTTGCCATCGATCGATCTCAAGCTTGTAGCTTTCATGGTTGGTGAGCTATGTGACGAATCTTCTCAAGAGAAAGCAATAGAAAGATATAGAAGATTTGGGTTGGTTGCTTAATCTCTTTCAACCCTTAATTAAAACCAAATGTACCCTTGCTGATGTGGATTTTCGCCATTGATTTGGAACTTGTATTTCTTCTCTCCAGTTTGATACACCACCAAAACAGAGATCTGGAAGAGTGGACACCTCCAGTGATAAACGAACTGGAGAGGAGACATGTATTGACTGAGCATCCTATTGCTAATGTAATAGGACCCATTCACTATGGAAAGTTAATTAGATGGTGCAAAGCGAAAGAGATATCTTTTCTTTTTTTGTTCTTTTTTCTTTTGATCTTTAAGCACAATAGAAGACACACACACAGACAGAGAGAGAGATAGAGAGAGAGGTACAGCTTGACTGCTAGAACTTGGATGCCAAATTGACATGATGAAAACATGTATAGCTTGCTAGGAAGGAGACAAGAATAGACACAGAACCAGGCAATGACAACACGGTAACACACCATGTCAGTTTCGGATCGAGTCCGATTGAGCCCGATAACAAGGCCCAACCCAACCTGAACTCAATCTATGTTTTTACTTTTTAGGCTTTACATGGTGTATCTCATGCTGACTTCGCATCCTCTGTACTGGTGGAGTGGGTAAAATTTGAACTATCTAACACGAATTTTGATGTTATTCATTCTATTAAATTTATCTCGTACATAATATTTAGCAGTTTGGATTGATCGGACTGCCTACTTCACGCATGGAGTAATATAGAGGAGCCGAACTCTCTAAGGATGGCATGTCTGACATTGCAATAATAGAATAAGTTAGATAACATTGATGAAGGATTAATCTGATTAATTCGAGAGTAAAACGAATAGAAAATAAGTATGGATTAAAAGTATAAATGATAGATAAATTTATTATGAAAAAGATATATATTACAACTTGCAACATGACATCAAAAAATTTACATGTAGCTTGTCAAGTTGTGGGTGAATATTTTTTTCAATATTATTGTTATTACTGTCATTACTACTAAACCTTACTGCCATTAGTGTTCAAAATATTGACGAATTAAAAATGTTTTGCTGCAAAATAAATTCAAAATTATTGATAGTAATAAAGAAAGTTATGTTCAAATTTCACAAGAAATATTTTAAAAAAATAGATATCAAGATTAACATAACCCCTTATTTTTATTGTATTAAAATAACAATAAAAACTTGAACTAGAGGAACTATTAGTATGTTGTATTATTTTCTAGTTTAACCCCACATCCAAGCTTATAATTTAGCAAATCGAAGCAAGAGTTTATTTATCTGCATCACATCAAGACATTGACAAGAAATGATAATAACAACTCAAAGGATTGACTGAACCCACAAATAACATGGTCTATATTAGTAAAGTTTAAACTTGTTATTTTGTAAAGTTTTTTTTTTTTTTGAGAAAAGAGGATAACTCCATCTGTTTCATAGGGATTTACATCCACAGCCATACTTTTTTCTATGGTACAAATGTGCCATAATTCTTTTTAACTATTGACATAAAAAATCTATTAAAATATAAATAAAAAAACACATCCATAGATAAATCTGAACTCTTTAAAATCTATGATAAAGAAATATGTCATAGATTTTAATAACAACAAATACAAATACAGACCTGTTTTATAGAAACAAACTAAAAGACAATGTGATGATACCAACCCTCCGGTACCAAACACATCAAGAAGTCAGTAATTACAATACTAAACCATCCTACAATGAAAGAAGTAAAAATGCCAATACAAGCTACCAACAAACAAGCTACCAACAAAATTACACTTCGGCATAAACACCATGACAATTAAGTTAAAAAGGAACACTCCTAATACAAAGACAACTGAGACGAAACAGAATATCAACTAAGAAACACACATTATTACAGCCTATTCTCTTGTCCACAATAATAACTTCTAGGCAAATCGTAGAGTATAAAAATGATGAAATACTTGCTTAATGCTGCTCAGAGAATAACGAATGTTTTGTGCTAATAGGTACCTTGAAGCTAAAAACTATTCGACCAACTTATTATTACTATCATGTAACAGTAAAAGTTGTTATCGAAGTGCCCACGAACTGTGATGGTTTTTATCACAGCTGATTTGGAAAACCAAATAAATTGCAGCAAGTGCATACTAGCGCTGGTATGTACCAGAAAGTACCTTAGCGGAAGATATTAAAATTCAAAAAATTGGCGCTAGCAAAAAATGACTTCATGTAAACCTTAATAATAATTACCATATCCTCTCAATATTGCTATATCGACAGGGCATATTTAATCAAAAACAAAGAGAGCAGAAAATAAACAAAAATACGATTCTCGCATTGATAATTTCCGATATTCAAGTGGCAGTCAAAGTGAGGCTAACTTTTGATTCCTCCTCTGCCCACTTGCTCCATATTGAGTTCACTTCTCCTGGGAGCTCATTGTGAGCACAATGGCCTGATACAAAGGGGACAAATGAAAAAAAAGAATAATATAATTTCAGTGGAGAAATAAGAAGCTAGCAATGTACTCAATTTCTAGTTAGAACTTGGAAGGAAACACAAACATAAACTGCAACAAACTAAATAATACAAAAACTAAAATTGGAAGAGACCACAGACCTGAACTTATGGAAGTGTGCTGATACTCAACAAGACCGATAGAATACCAAAAAAGTTACAATGGAAAGCAAAATATAACTGTTTTATTTCATAGAAATTCAGCTGTAGTCAGATTTTGAGTCAAGAAGAAACTGTTTTACTTCAAGTGTTGGCATGCTATCTAAGGAGAAGAGGGGAAAAAAATGTTGCCTCCTCAGGAAATGAACATAAAAATAAAATGAAAAGGGGCAATTAGAAATTAACAGTGCACGTTAAGTTTTACCTCTCTGTAATTCTGTCTCAAGAGAAGGCAATGTTGGGGCAGGTAGTGGAGTGACTGTCGAGAATTTTGTCCCCAGAAAATTATTGTATGATGTGGACAGCTCGACCAGGCTCTCCTCAGAAATAAAATTTGTAATGTTAAGCCACTTTAACAATAGAAAACCCAATTTTGGTTAACACTTAACAGTAAAAAATAGTCCTTACATATTTGCCCTTCCTGTTTTCAATAGAAATACCTTATAATCATACAATGAAGCTTTCCAAAAAGCTATCTCAGGGTTACCCCATGCAAAGTTCAAACTACCAAAAGAAGATTCAACAGCACGTATAACTTTGAGCAGGTTATACTCTACCTCCTCTTCTGTAAAGACATGGCTAGCTCTACAGTCATCTCAAAACCACCTACTCCTACCCCCTCTACCAAAAATGTCAGCGTTGAATCCATCCCCTCTCTGTCCATGTACTACAATCCTCTATGCCACGTGCCAGTCCCAAGTCTCCAGCCTTGTCCCCTTCTCCTTGAAGATCACCTTAAGAATATCAAAAGAAACAACACAATTTAGTCGGAGAATAATAGCACTGATAGACAATAGATTTACTAAAAATGAGAGAGCATGCAATACATTGAAAAAGATCACTAAATCGATACATTTAACCGTACTCTTACCAACCACATGCTAGGTTGTGCCATCCGTTGTCCGAATGCTTTCTTGAGGGGTCAAGTGAGTATAAAAAGTGAACTTACTAGACGCCCCTATCACATGTCGAAATGCACCAGAATCTATGATCCATTCTAGTGATCTCGTGGGAGGTATAGAGGTAAGAGAATGTGTAGTACCTATGACAGAGTGAGCAAAAGTAGGAAAATTACCCCTGGAGTCGAATGTGGATGTCTCATATGTCATACTCTTCTTTCCCTTGTCTTGAAGAGCTCATGCTCCTCAGTAAAGACCGTCTCCTCCTCTACTTGTGGATCTACCATTAGATGTGCCCGGTAGCCTCCACCTCCGCCTCCTCTACGACCCCCACATCCACGGCCACGACCTCCAGACTGTCCTCGCCCACCTCTCTCCCCCCTAGGTGGCTTTGGACAAGCCTTGCTCATGTGTCCCACTTCTCCACAGTTGTAGCACTTGCGGGTCTCCCCCTGCATACTTGTCATACCTGAGCTCAAGGTAGCCAAAGCTGATCGAGCACCTGGAAGTTCACTCAATTCAAAGTGTAGCCTCATGCAACTCTCCTCCCGTATCATCGCAGAGACAGTCTCATCCAATGAAGGGATCTTTGTCTGGGCTACAAGGACTGATCCCCTCTGATTAAAGGCCGAGTTTAGATGAGCCAAGAATTGCATAGTTCTCATCTATGCATTGAACTCCTTACTTTTGCGCCCCGGATCACTGCAGCTCGATATAGGCAAAAAATGATCAAGATCTTACCACAGTTATTCCAGCTCCATGGAGTACTCCTGAATAGAACTATCACCCTGTATCACCGCCTCTATGTCGTGCTAGATCTGGAACACCCTCATGTGATTCTCAGCCCTAGCATAGGTCCTCTTCACTTTCGCCCAAATATCCTTTACCTTTCGAATGTCATCCACTGATAAAGCAACCTTTGGAACCAATGAGTTCAATAGTCAGGTGTAAACCAAGGCATGTGTTGTCCTCCACTCATCCTCCTCAACTCTACCACTTGCTGGCTCAGCCTTGACTCCTGTCAAGTATCCGTCTAGTCTCTTCCCCATTAGACTCGATCCGACGTGACCAACTTAGATATGTGGCCGGTCCATCAAGCTTCAGATCCACAAGAGAGAGATCTAGCCTCATAGGCTGTGGATATGCCGGTGTCGACCCCTCACATTGCCGACCCAACACCAGAAGCAAGGTTTTAAGCTCCGTTTCATTCAACTTTTTCATAATGTCCTCCATCGATCAATCTCAAATATCCAAATCTAGATCACACAGATCTCACGTGACTTCCTTCCTCTTCTTAACTTCACCCAATCTCGATCTTCTTCACCCACAAGATCAAGATCCCTTTTATTCAACCTTTCTTTCATTTCTTGACACAATCTTGGTCCTTCAAGACATCAAGATCTCACACACATCTTAACCCAATCGATCTTACACACTGAATCGGAGGTGGCTGTCGGCTGTCGGCCAACAGAGGCTAGTTGGTGCCCGCTGGCTAGTCGCGGCTGGGACAGCCACAGATCTGGTCAAACTCCAACAGAGAATACTGTAGCGACTGTGGTACTGATGGCCGGTCAGACCAAGAAGGTGGAGCAAAGGGCAGCGACAGAGATGGCAGATCTGCAGCGGCGGCGGTGGCAGTGCCGAGATGGAGGCGGCACAGCGGCTGAAGTGGCGGTGGCTATCTAACCCTAACCCTAATGGCTATGATACCAAATTGTTTTAATTAATTAGATCCTTAACTTTATTGATTAATGGCTTAGGTTTATATAGAACCTTACAACACACTCTTATAAATATGACCCTAGACTATTTTATAATTGTCTATTTGTCCATAGACCCCTAAAAACCCTAAAAACATATAAACATACAATAAATCTCAACACTTCTTCCCAGCCTTGTCTCAATTTGATTTGCAAGGGCTTGAAAGCAAGATGGAAGTGTTAACGGAAAGGGTCGATAGGATTTTTGAGAGAACGATAGAGAAGAAGCGTTATGGTCAAGGGGAGGGACAGAAGGATTTCTTCGAGTTCTTGCTGAGGCTGGAGAGAGAAGGTGGAAATAGCAAGACCCCCTTCACTATGATATTAGATTTGTGTTCTAAAAGTTATCATTTGTTGATTATCTTTTATATATGTCATATTTATGAATTGAATGTGATTTACATTTTGTTCCATGAGTTTTATATTTATATTTAGAAGTGTTCAAGAAGATGCACTTAATTTTAAACTGCAGGACTCTAATTAAATAAATATACAACACTAAAATATTCACAGGTCTTACATATTAGCAGGAACACTAATATGACATATAAGACTGTCGTGTTGATTAAAAGTACGTTATAGTTCTGTAAACGTTGATAAAAAATTATCATTTAATAACACGAATATATGAAATGCTTCATATATTGAATAGACCTAATAGATAAAACATTATATGGATTGTATTAGTGTCATTAATGTTTTTATCGTGTCTCTGATTTCAAGATAGACATATATCGTTTTCACATGAAGAATATACAACGTAATTATTATTAAAAGCTACTTGCAAGAAATGGTGATAAAAATAATGGTTCTTTATATGTAATTTGTGTGGGAAAATAACATATGTCAATAGCATCATTGTCACTCATTAATAATGAGAAATGATATTTTGAGCCTCTTGGTAAATTAGAATTATAAATGGATCCAATATAACTGAAATGCAGTTATAATTTTATAATTTGCTTAATAGAGATCAAGAAATGATTATAATACAAAGATGACACGGTCCTACTTTGTATGTTAATTAGAATATCATAAGACAAGAAATTGACACAAGTAATAACAAATGTTACATTACTCTAAGAATCGTGTTTCGTAAAAGGATTACTAAACGTCTATGTTATTTGGATAACTATAATGTATAACTAGAATACCGCTTACAGTTTATGAAATTAAATATTTAATTTTATTGCCAACATAATATAGATCATCAATATAGGTCACACCAACTGAACGGAAAACAAGAAATAAATACTATTTCACATGATGTGGCTGACTAGCAGAGAAATAAATATATATTGTAATGTGCATATCATGAGAATAATATTTGTTGCACATATCGTAATATGTGAATATTATGAAATATAAATTTATTTCAAGTCCAAGCCTAAGCCCAAAACATATTTTAACAAATTGAGAATAGAATAAGCTCAAACAAATATTGATTATTAACATTAAATTTGGTTTACAAAATGGACAAATTTTAAAGCAACTTTGAATGAGAATTTGAAAGGCAAATATCAACCAATCTGAGCATATGATATATGAATTCTGTAGCCCTTCGAATCTAGAATTCAACGGTAAAAGTTTTAGTAACAAAAAGTTATAATAGTTTTAGTAACAAAAAGTTATGATAGTTTTAGTAACAAAAAATCAGAAATTAATGTGTTGTTTCGAATTTTGTTCATGGTTTAATACGAATTTAAAGAGTCTAATTTTTTTTTCTTAATGGCTGAAAATAATAGAAAAGATATATACATCAAGCTTTTCTCTCTCTCAAGTAAGTCTAGAGTTTTTCTTCCAAAAACATTTTGCTAAAATATATATCGATTGATTATACAATCGATTAATTGACGGATGAAAAAGCTAGACGTGGAAGAGAGTTCGCTAACACGAATTCGACACCGTTTTTGTTTCGAATTCAAGGTGAACCTCAGAGGAATCAAGCTACCTTAAAGATCATAGGTATGATATAAAATTTTCTTTTATAAGAATATGTATATGATTACGACATGGATAAATTAGCAATAATAGAGCGATCTTAGATGTTATCGGATTAAATTTTTTTTATTTTATCCGATTCGCGTCATAAAATCCTTCATATGACTCATGCCAAGGCCTTGCTCATGGTAATAACACTGAAGTCTTATGCTTTTAAATTTTCTTTTTTTTTTCTGGTGAGAAGAGAGTTAACCTGATTTCTATGTTTGAAGTTGTTGCTCATGGGCCGGTGGGAGTATGTACCATGAATAGTTTATTTCATTTTTCTCATTTTTTTTTATGGTCGGAAGAAAGTTAGCCTAACTACTACCTTTTAGGAAGTTAACATCACAAATCTAAGGGTGTTAGTAAAGAATCACCTAGTAACTTTAAGGGCCAGAAGAATTTTGTTGGTTCTTTAAAGCGATACTAAGAAGATTTTATGTTGGCATCAATTGCAAAATTGTTATCTATGTACAACAATATCTTCAACAAATAAGAAACTGTTTGTAACGGGACATGTTCATGGGAGGAACAGACACCATCAGCAACTGTTGAGTGGGCCATAGCTGAGATTCTGAACAAGCCTGAGATACTCCAAAAACTACATGAAGAACTCAACCAAGTGATCGGAAAAGACAACCTGGCGGAGGAATCTCACTTACCGCAACTTCACTTCCTCTCGCTTGTAATTAAAGAAACTCTCCGCCTCCACCCAACACTCCCCCTCCTCGTTCCACACTGCCCCAGATCCCCATGTATCATCGGAGGCTACCTCATACCAGAAGGGACCAGAGTTTTTGTGAATGTATGGGCGATTCAAAGGGATCCATCGCAATGGACAGATCCAATGGAGTTCAGACCAGAGAGATATTTGCAAGAAGGCCTTAAGAGGGATTATAGTGGGAAGGATTTTGACTATTTTCCATTTGGGTCTGGTAGGAGAATATGTGCCGGTATTGCCATGGCTGAGAGAATGGTAGGTTAGCTTAGCGTCTAACTGAGCGAACCTGCTCCGATTGTTTCATCCAATCCTTCTTTTGTAAGAAGCAAGCAGTCTCCTATTCACTGTTTTAACATAAGAGTCATATGAGTTAGCAGCAGTATTGAATTTTCTTCGTTGCTTCCTACTGTGCTACCTGGAAATTAAAGCCTAAATGAGGACATCGCCAATGTATCTCATGATGATGCAAACGGTGTTCATTGACAGACTTCTTAGAATGAGTGAGTGCGCTAAAGAGGCTCTTACTAAAGAACCATAGCACTTCCAGGTATTTGAACCTCATGCGTAGCTCTTGCTAACCACAATGGTGCACTCATTTGATTGGAAGCTTCCGGAAGACAAGGAGGTCGATTTATCAGAGAAATTTGGTATTGTGATGAAGAAAGCTGTACCTTTGGTTGCTATACCCACACCCAGGCTAGCAAAGGATGAGTTGTATTACTCACTGTGATTTCTAGGGGACCTAGCGTTTCCTACTATGCTTCTACGACACATTCAATCAGACAACTACAGAGTACAAATGAATGATTTGATGTCATATGAATATATTTCAACAAACTACAGTACAAAATTTATAATGTAAAACAAGAACCTGTACTTAAGCAACTCCAAGATTTTATTTTCCTTCCTCGCCTTATGCCATTATCTGTGTACACATACTTCGTACGACCAAATCCCAAGTTTCCAGATGAGGCTGTACTCCAATACAAAGCATTCTCTCCAAAACCCTAGCTGCATGGACCACATTCCCAACCCCACAAAACCCTTTAACCACAGCATGAAAGACTGAAAAATGTGGCACCATCCCCCGGTCCAGCATTTCCTCCAGATAAACTTCAGCTTTATCAAAAACCCCACAGGTGCAAAGGCCATGAACCGCTGTGCTATATGAGACCAAATTCGGATGAACCCCTCTCTCAGACATATCATCAAGCACCTTGCATGCATCAAGTGGTCGTCTCTCCCGGCAAAAGCCAACAATCACCGTGTTATAGTGGCATATATCCGGTTCAGACCCACGAGGCCGCATACGGCAGAGAAGCCTATAAGCTTCCCGCAGTTTCTTCCTTCGACACAAGCTGTTCAGGACAGTCGTGTATGCAAACGGATCAGGTGGGATGCCTTTGTGTTGCATCTCACCGAGAAGAGACTCGGCAGCATTGACCTGTCCCCGACGGCACAGAGCCTGTGCGAGAATCCGGTAGGTGGTGGCATTGGGAGAGAGGTCAAGAGAAGAGAGGCGTTTGAAGAGGGAGATGGCGTAGGCGAGGTGGTTTGTACGGGCGAAGGCGAGAATGAGGCGGTTGTAGGAATGGATTGAGGGTTTGGAGCGAGAGAAATGGGGGAGGAGGGAGAAGAGGAGGTCAGGACGGGAAAGGCGGGCGAAGATGAGGGAGAGGGAAGAGAGGAGGGAAGGGGGAGGGGAAGGGAAGTGGCGGAGGAGGGAAAGGGAGAGAGAAGGGTGGGGTGATCTGGCGAGGCGGAGAGAGAGGGAATGGACAGTGGAGGGATGAGGGGGAGGGGAACGGGAGGTGGAGGGAGAAGAGGAGAGGTAGACATCGAGGAGTTCTTTGGCGAGGAGAGGGTTTGATTGAGAGATTATTAGTTTGTGGAGGCGAGCTGGAGAGATTGACATGGCTGATCGAATAATGGCGGAGGTGGAGGTACTACTGTACTAGGGGCATGGTATGATGGCGCGAGAGAATTTTTCTGGGAAGAGAAAATTTGCCGCTAGTCAACCTCTGATGGCTGGCTTATATTTAAGGGATTAATTCTTAATTGGGTGGAGATCCCTCGACAAATATCGCTTTGAGAACCTTAATAACATATTTTTAAATAATTTAAAAAAAATAAAAAAAAATAGAAAAGAGTTTATAAATATATTCTTTAATTTATATATCGACTGTATTTCAAATTTTATATAATTTAAATTTAATATTCTATTAAAAATTATTAAAATTACATAATATTTACAATGACCCATATCTCACGATCTTTAATGAAATATCAAATTATCCTTAAATACATAAAATTTAAAACACAATCAATCTATAAATTAAAAAATATATTTATCAATTTTTTCTATTTTTGAGAATTTCTAAAAGTTATTTAAAAATTAATTATCAAAATTATTAAGATAATAATTATCACGAATCCCTCTAATCTTCTTAATTTTAGCCTACAGAACAGGCAGGTTTCATTTGAGCTCTTTCCTTTTCATGCTGATAAGGTACCAAGTAGCAACATGTTAAAATAGACTATTTATAAGGCCAAAGGCCTATAATGGATTCAAGGATTATACTGGGTCCAGTGGGAAAAAGCCACCCTTGCCATCTGCTCTTAATTAACGTCTCATGAGGAACCATAATCGAGTGATCTGGAATGGGAAAGAGAGCTGGTATACAAATATCATCATAATCAATATTATAATTATTATCAATTTTATTATTTATATTAATAATTTTATTATGAAACTTATTTATAAAATACTTTCATTTAAATAATTTATTATTCATATTAATGATATTTAAATTGAATAATAAAAATACTATTAAAAATAAATAACATAATAAAATAATTAATATGAAAATAACTCATATAATATAAATAATAAAATCGATATAAATTAAAAATATTGATTTTAATATCTCCCAAATATTTTCCTATGGAAAAATCTCTTTTAATAACATTTTTTGTAAGATTCCTCCTTTTGCTGATGTCAGAGCAAACAACACCAAAATCTGGTTTGAATAATGAAATGATCAAATTATAAACCAGGATCACATCATCAAATTTTGGGGAGACCTGTAAATTTTATGCCGAAATTTGAGCTCAGCAAATTGAGACTTGAGAACTACAATATCATCAAAGAGTGACTGAAATCAATCTAATATACTAGTTCTAGGAAGATATTAAAATTTTAAAAATTGGCTCTAGCAAAGAACGACTTCATCAGACGCTGTGTAAACCCCAATAATAATTAGTTAATTACCATATACTCGCAATATTGTTGTGTCCACTGGGAATGCATTAATCAAAACCAAAGAGAGGAGCCAAGAAACAAAATTACAATTCTCATTTTGATAATTTCCAATATTCAAGCAGCAGTCACAGTGAGGCTAACTTTCGATTCCTCCACAGCCCACTTGCTCAATATTGAGTTCACTTCTCTTGGGAGCTCATCGTGAGCACAATGGCCTGTACAAAGGACACAAATGAAAAAAATAATAATATAATTTCGGTGGAGAAATAAGAAGCCAGCATGCATTTTCCCCATTTGCAAACAAATGGTTTGGTAAATGTGCTCAATTTCTAGTTGGAAGGAAAAACAAACATAAACTGCAACAAACTAAATAATATAAAAACTAAAATTGGAAAAGACCGGTGTGGGTAGACACATATCTGAACTTAGTTGAAGTGCACTGATGATCAATAAGACAGACAGAATACCAAAAAGGTTATCATGGAAAGCAAATAAATCACCTGCATCAAGTTCTTTTATCGTAACATCTCTGCAGTGCTCTCTTAGCATTGACAAAAATACTTCAGACTTCACAAGCGGGTCTTTGATTCCCTAGATTTAAGTTGCAAATAAAGAACAGCTGTAAATAAGTAATAGTATACTGGTAAGATACGGTGAATAAAAAGTTGTAGGATTAGATGCTCACCTGTATAACTAGAACTCTTCCTCCGAAAGAATCAATTAGGAAATTGAGGGGAATTGATAAGTTAAAGTTGAATATGCTTTCAAGAATAGTTGTTGCTCCTGGATCATAAGACTACAAAAGTATGGTCAAGGAATCCTTTCTGCGGTATAAGAGAACATGATTGTTTACCAGCAGGTTTGGGGCAGCATATAAAACATTTAAAGGAGTAGTTGGTAAGTTGATATGCTAGTGGGTGGGACCAGACTCTGTTGTAATTTTTTTTTTGTTTTCATCTTTCTTTTATATACAATATCCACCACATTGCTTCTTCTTTTTTTTCACCCCAAGGCAATGTTTACATTGTCATTCAAATCTAGTTCAATTATAAATCTCTTCCATAGAAACTGGTGTGTGCCAATAGAAGTTCAAATATTAGCATACTCATGATAAGGATACAGCCCTCGTTATTTCATTAACTAATGCTGTGTCAACCCTCTCCTTTTTCTGCAAACAGATGTATATTACACAACTTCAGCATCCAAAAATAAAAATGAAAAAACAAAGGAGATTATTGGAAAGTATAAGACACTTACAGTCGGGTAGTAACTCGTAAGGATGCTACCAGCACTCAATCTCAAGTACAGCAGGAGAAGACGAGCCCGCAATCGTGAAAAAGAAGATGTACGCCATTCCTATGAACCACGAAATACTACTTATAAATTTGATTCTTCTATATCAATAAAAGAGTTGCATTTTAATGTCTAAATAATCTGAAAAGCTCTTTTTAGATATTCTAAACGACCGCAATCTAATAGTTAATATCAGCAAATCTACTAAAGAATAAACTCACAGAACTACTAGAAGAACAAATATTAACACTAATAACTCAATTGACTTACCTTACTAGTTGGTATAGAATTGTAGCTTGGTACCACTGTACCAGCTGTGTTGATAAGAACTAAAGACTTTGCCAGAGATGGCCAAACACCAGCCACAATGGAAGAAATATAACCTGTCCGGACAAAAAAGATTTTATCAAAAAATGAATTAAAATGCATTTCAAGTTGTTTTTGATAAAAAAATTAACGCTTACCTCCAAGAGAGTTGCCAACAACATGCACTGGCTCATTTATGACATCAATAATAAAGTCTCTGAGCAACTCAGCCCACATTAGCTCACTATAACTAACATTTGGTTTTTCTGACTTCCCAAACCCAAGAAGTGTAATAGCCCAGACCCGAGACCCGTTGTCAGCAATTTCTTTTATGTTATCACGATAATGCTGCAGGAATGCTCCAAACCCGTGAACCAAGAGGATTGCAGGCCCGTCATTGCCAACAGCAGTGTACTGTGATAACAAAAGATGCATGTGAAGGTAATTACAACATGTAGGTATGCAGCATTCTATGTTTTCATTAAACATCTTTGCATAGAAGCTTTGGTAAAATGTATCACTGATTTTCTTAAAATAAATAAACAGAAAAGGAACAAATATAACTGAAATAAAAGATCAAACTAAAAACCTGAATTATGTGACCATTCCATCTCCATATATGTATTGAGTAGCCTCCCTCATTGCTAGTTTGAGACTTGAGAGCCAGCAACCGATACCACTATCACAAATAAATTAATTCATAACAGTGTCCAAAAAATAAAAATAAAAGATGAGAATGCTTAATTGCACAAAAAGTTGAAAAGTCATCTCAACTTAATAGTTGTTGCACTCTAAACCTCCACACTGAACTCTTTGGTTATGCAATTGTGACCAATGATCACAGTAATTTAACAGTTGAGCTATAGATTTGCTTTATCACAATTAGCTTTTGTTGATTTAAAAAAACAGGAAATGCGAACAAATCTGGGAAGTGAGATAAAAAAAATATGCATAGCATGCAGAATAATTATATCAATAAACAAGATACCTATTACAAGTGCTTAGGCAAAGTATACTACGCAACTTATCTTGCTTGAAATTATTGAAAGGTAATCTTAAATGTATGTTCTAAAGTAGAGAAAGGTTTCATGCAACAATGAAAAGTTGACACTATTACTTGCACTCCCACTCTGATTCAAAAGTAGAGAAAGAAGGAAAGAACACAACATACTTCCATGGAGCATATTGCATCGACTGAGGCAGCAACAGTAGGAGCAGAGTAACCAAAAGGAGATATGAAGCCAGCATTGCGTTCTTTTTCATACTTTATTGCTTCATAGAAGACTTGCCTCCTTGATATTGTTCCAAGGAAAAGAGAAGAACTGAACAACGTGTAAAATGAAGCACCATTCCCAGTCTCCGCTCTACGTAATTTGTCATGCAACCTAAACAATAATAATGATAATTATAGTCACAATGATAATTATAATAATAAAAAAAATAGCTGGGGTAAGACAGTGATAAGTAAAAAAGCAACTCTATGATATTTGGATCAGATCAAGCAACTGGTAACATACTTGCTTATACCAGACAATACAACCAAAGTCATATCAACTAACGCTGTCACTACAAAAAATAAGGAACTCACAAAATAACACTTGCAAAAAATACTTTTAAGTTATTTTAATTTAGTTCTTTCAACACAATTATTTCTAAAATGAATCCGCAGCCTACTCTAAACAAAAATCACCTATCTTCTCAACACACCAAACCCTTTAATTGCATTCACTGTTCATGGGTTAGAAAATTTTCAAAAAAGATTCTTCTGTAAACAGTAAAAAGTACGGTGAATCTGCCAGCAACATTCTGCTCAATATTTGCTTAAGTAAATAATACTGTTATGAAAAGGACAAGGTTAATCAACCTACTCTTGATAATCGTCCCTTCCCGTGCCTTCCAGATACCTCAGGTAAGCAGCAAGAGCACCTAATGTCATGTCAGCCCCACCTCTGACATCACTGGTATCTTCAGATGCAAAGAAGGAATTGACATTTCTCTTATTTCTTATAGCGTCTGGTGTCTTTGTGTTCCCATCAGTCCTCCAGAGCACACTTTTAGCTCCAACATTCTTAGTAGAGATCCAGCTATAGTCAGATTTTGAGTCTTCAAGAAGAAACTGTTTTACTTCATCAAGCGTTGGCATGCTACCTGAAGAGTTGAGAAAACAAATAAAATGTTGCCTCCTCAGGAAATCAACATAAGAATAAAATGTAAAGGGGGGTTAGAAATTAACAGTCCACGTTAAGTTTTACCTCGCTGTAATTCTGTCTTAAGAGAAGGCAATGTTGGGGCAGGTAGTGGAGTGACTGTTGCGAATTTTGTCCCCAGAAAATTATTGTATGATGTGGGCAGCTCAACCAGGCTCTACTCAGAAATACAATTTGTAATGTTAAGTTACTTTAACAATAGAAAATTCCAATTTTGGTTAACACTTAACAGTAAAAAATAGTCGTTAGATATTTGCCTTTTCTGTTATCAATAGAAATACCTTATAATCATACAATGAAGCTTTCCAAAAAGCTATCTCAGGGTTACCCCATGCAAAGTTCAAACCGCCAAAAGAAGATTCAACAGTACTTATAACCTTGAGCAGGTTATACTCTACCTCCTCTTCTGTAAAGACATGGCTAGCTCTAACCTGTAGTTATTTACAATGAAAAAGGACAAATATAAATAAAACTTGCAACAGTACAGAGAACCAAAAGTTTGGCTTTATTTATAGAACTGAAACCAAAACAATAATAATAAACCTTGGACTAGTGACCTCATTGACAAGTTTGGAAAGAACATGTTCAGCACTTCCTAAACGAAGAATCAAATCTGAGCCTTGAGATATTAGAGCTAATTTTAAATCCTGTAAGGCAAAGAGAAGCAGTTCCAGCATCCTCTCTGAATAATCTGCATACAGTAAGATTTATTTTGTTTCTTAGTTCCAATTCCGAACTCAAGATGCAAACTTTTTTAGTTTTAAAATCTTACATGGTTTTGGGATGCAAAATTGCAAATTGACAATCACATACTATGTATTTCATTTCACAGAGTTGTTAGTCCCTCATTTTTCTTTAAGAAAAAACTGTATAAATGGAATAATCTGCAAAGAGAAAGTTTAATTCTGTCACTTAGTTTCAATTTCAAACTAGAAATGCAAACTTTTTATTTTAATATTTCACAGGCTTTTTGGAATGCTAATAGATATTTGTATTTTCATTTTACAGAATCGTTTTTTCCCTTTTTTTAATAAACAAAAAATCTCTACATGTTGCTGCTTGGGATGTTAGTTGATGTTTGCAAATGGAAATTTTATGATATTTTTTTACGGAAATTATCCTTCCACCCCACATTTTTGCACCCCTTATCTACACACCAAAAATATTTAAACTAAATAGATAATTTATTTATATCTGAATTTGTAAGTGTTTATAGTTCATATAAAATATTTATCACTTTTTCTTTCCTAGATGATTATAGAAAAGTTGAAGTTAAAAATTTCATTGCACAAGTATAAATACAATTATATAATTTTTAATCTTAATAATGCAAGGTATAAACACTTTATCATTAGATACAAATACTTTCTAAAAGAAGTATAAATCCATCTGGGGTTCAAATAAGTGAGGTGCAAATAAGGCATGAAATTATCACTCCATTTTTTACATGCTAACAGATTCGCCCTCTTTTTCTAAAACAGTGGTAAATACCGTCAGGTTACCAATTTCCCATTGCTCGAAATCAAACTTAAAAAATCTTCGTTTAATTCAACCTAAGGCAACATGCAACAAATTGAGAACAAAAGCTCAAAGCAAACCATTTAGTAGCATGCCTTGTTCTTCTTTTTGAAAATGATCCAGTATAACAGCAGCTTAGATGACCTAAAAAAGATAGAAATCTCAAAAGACAAAAAAATAACCTGACAAAATGCAGGGATCAAACACATAAAGAGGAACGACAGTCTCATGCTTCTCTACAGCCTCAATTAAACCAGGATGATCGTTGATTCTGAGATCATTCTTGAACCACACCACCGCCGGCGCCGTCTCTCCATTGCCTCCCTTCTTCGCTCGCACAACTACTCGCGACAGAAGCACAGGACGAGTTCTCCGCAAATGAACTGAGCGAGCGAGAACTGGAGGAGAGCAGTGGAAGCGGAGGAGTGGGAGAGCCATTGGAGAAGCGATCCATGAAAATTCACGCGTGTGGTGAGATTTAGCTAGGGTTCGACCATGTGGGATCAGGCAGTAGAGAGAGAGAATCAGGGATTGTGGAGGAGGTTTGTTGCTAGATCTAGATTTTATCAGGCTTCCTTTCTCTGGTTGCGCTGCCACGCCGCTTCGGTTTCGGAAGAAAAGCAGTTGGACTGTTGGAGTGAGTGGTGAGTGTTGTGACTTGGAATTGGCTATTTTGTAGCCTTGTAGCGTTTTATTGGCAAACACTGAGGTCCCCTGGCTACCATTAATCTCCCCATGTAATATGAGTTCATATCTGCCGTGGAGTAATGTATATTATTCCTCTAATTATATTAAAATCATATAAAATAAATTTCAAAAAAAATATAATATATATATTCGTACGTTGTACAGCATAATATTTGTTTGGTAGAAAATCAACACTCGTAATATAAGACGGATATAAATATCCGATATGAGACGATACAGCATGAGGAGAACACAATACGGCCATAAACACGAATTCATTTCAATAATAAATATGTTCTAAATTAAAAGAATATGAACTCAATATAATAAATGTGGTGGATTTATGTTTAAGTCATATTTGATACGTTGCATTTGTAAAATTTAGAGTTTAAAAACAAAATTGCATAACATTAATTTGAAAATAGACGATATTACTATGTATAAAATATGTTTATATTTTATACAAAATCTACTATATTTAGCAAGTGTCCGTGTTACATAGTAGTCTCCAGATGGGTGCAGAGGAGTCAGATTTTGGACTGGTTCAAGTAAATTTACACCGTTCATTTATTTTAAGAGTTGAGAATAGATCCAACAGATCTGTTGAATTCAGATTTGACACTGCTCTTAAGTAAAATATTTTAAAATTGTAAAGAGGATATAGATATATTGCTTATATTGATTATTTATTTATATTGATATTCATATAATTTAATTGTCACTTAATAATTACGGACTCTGTTACGATATGGATTGTTTAGAAATAGCAAATTATCTGATGAATAATGAAATTACATTTATAAAATGGCTGAATTCATATTTATCTGTTCCGTTGGATTTGTTTATGTAGTCAAATCTAATCACCTACTTGATTTCATTCCTCAAAAATTACTAATCTTCAACAAATAAGAAATTTTGGTCAGTTAGTTGGGGAAGGCATCAGACTCAAAAGTAGTTAAATGTTTTGAGAGTTTTTGGTAGAACAGCAACAGCAGTTGCATCTTTACACACCGCTGACAAGACAACTTGCATTAAATTTATTAGTTGGGAAGGAAGAATTAGGAACCAATTGTGAATTGAGGACATATCTATAGTCATCAGTATTTATAGTATTTATTTCATTATTTATGTTTTAATTAATATATATAAATAGTTAGATATATCTCAATAACATATATAAAAAAATATTAAATTTTAATTTTATTTCGATGGTCATCAAGTGAATTAATTCACAAAATTTGATCCGTTGATTTTTGTTAATGTTTGATGTATATCAAAATAAAGTTGAAATGATATAATTTTTTGTGTACCTATATAGCATGATATATATAAAATATTAAATTAATTAATTTTATTATTTAAGAATTTAATAAATAATTATTTAAAATTTAATTTCATTATCATTAATATAGTCCCAATGACTATGAGTATTGAATCCCTCCTCTTATCAATTTTAGTCATTATTTCAACCAAGACAAGGTGAGAAAAGCAACTTCAAGAGGAGAGAAAAAGTGGGAAAGCCATGGAGATGGAGAAAAACAACGCAGGATAGCATCGCCTTTTTTTCTTTTTCCCCTTTAGACTTCCTTTGGGAATAAAAAAATTTAAGAATGACTAGAAAATAAAATTATCCCCTATGAGAGGTAATAATAATTTTATTTCTTAATTATTTTCATATCAAACAAGGCCTTAGAGAGCTAATATACAAATACCTTCATTAATATCAGCATCGATACCGATTTTATTATTCAGACAAAAAAATTATTATTTATATTAACGATTTTAATATACAACTTATTTTATATAGTATTTTTATTATTTAACTTAAATATCATTAATCTCAATAACGATGTAAATCGCTATAACTAATTAAATTTAAATAATAAAATTGATATCAATCTCTCAAACATTTTCCTTTCCTTTAATATTATGATTATCTCCCGCTTCTACTTTTTATCCTTTTTTATTATTTTTCTTTTTCTTGTTTTTTTGCTCTGTGTCCGCGTCAGGCTGCCGTATGTATCAGGTTTCAATAAAAAATAAATTTAGAATTTCAGAATATTGGAAAATAACTGAACGGTACGTAATTAACTACATATTTTTAATAGACTATTATTGTTATTTTTCTTTTGAACGATTGAACTCCATTATTGCACATGGAGGCATCAGAAAAATCATACTAACCATCATTAGCCTCATACTGTGATCCCCTGGTACAGATATTTTGTTTTCTGTTAGAAATCAGATCCACTGTTTGCTACTAGTGGATATGAATTCAAAACAAGCGAGTTGCGTAACCGACCTTAATCCTACAAAAAAGAAAAAAAGAATTATTCATAAAAGGAACATGCTTTTAATATGCCTTTATACCCTGTTTAGATACTAACATGCGACTTTAATTTATCAAGATATGCACAGCTATACTGAAAATAACATCTGTTCTAAAATCTGCATTTACTATTTAGTGACAACAATACTTAATTAGAGCAGCTTGAACTCTGTCAAAAGGTGCAGATTATCCACAGAAAATCCAACCAGATTTTTTAAACCGAGCTAGTACAAGTGTACAACAAACATACTCTAGGTGCAAATTAACCAATCAAGAATAGGAACCATCACCACTAAATGAAAAGTGACATGAAATAATTCAATAGCATACATTTTGAGTAACAATCACCTCCACAAGAAATAGTGATTTAGAATTAAAGCATTGATCAGCAGATATCTCATCTCCTACAGATTTCACACTCACCTTTTCAATCTCTCACCTCCCTCTTCCAATAATGGAACCCACTACTTTTCTCTATACATTCCTCCTCACAACTTTCATCATCTACACAACCCTCCTCCTATTTCGCAAGAGGAAAACACCTCCGCTGCCACCAGGCCCCACAGGTCTCCCTCTTGTTGGAAGTCTTCCATTTCTCGATCCGTCACTCCACACATACTTTGACGACTTGTCCAAAAAGTATGGCCCAATATTCTCCCTACGACTTGGCTCTAAGCTGGCAGTTGTCATTTCCTCTTCCTCCCTAGCACGTGCCGTCTTGCGGGAACATGACAATACATTCGCAAATCGTGATGTCCCTGCAACTGGTCGTGTACTTACCTATGGTGGCAATGATATAGCCTGGAATCCTAACGGACCTACCTGGCGCATGCTACGTCGTGCCTGTGTGCAAGAGGTATAATGTCTTGGACAATTCTGAACCTTGGATGGCACTTGTAAAAAAGAAATACAACCAAAACATATTGAAAAAAGGGCGTTGTGCGGTACACAAGCATACAGAAAAAGCTTAGTTAATAGACATGATAGGCTCTAAATTCATTTCAACCATAACTGTGTGTTCCATCAATTTGACCATAAGTAAAATTGACATGAATCACTATTATTACACATTCAAGTATATGCTTCTACTACACATTCAAGTGAACAACTAAAAAGTACAAATCACTGATTTGATGTCATATGAATATATTTTAACAAATGCAGTACAAAATTTATAATGTAAGATAAGAACCTGTACTTGAGCAACTCTAAGATTTTATTCTTCTTTCTTGCCTTATGCCCATTATCTGTGTACACACACTTGCATACGACCAAATCGCCAGTTTCCAAGACAAAGCATTATATATATCCAAAACCCTAGCTGCCTTGACCACATTCCCAACCCCACCAAACCCTTTAACCGCAGCATCAAAGACTGAAATATGCAGCACCATCCCCCCCGGTCCAACATTTCCTCCAGATTAACTTCAGCTTTATCAAAAACCCCTACACGTGCAAAGGCCATGAACTACTGTGCTATATGAGACCAAATTCAGATCAACCCCTCTCTAGGACATATCATCAAACACCTTGCATGCATCAAGGGGTCATCCCTCCCATGAGGTTATAGACTTATAGTAGCATACCATCAAACACCTTGCATGCATTGAAGAGTATATCAGGTTCAGACTTGCGAGGCTGCATACAGCAGAGAAGCCTATAAGCTTCATGCGGTTCCTTCTTTCGACACAAGCTTTTCAGGACAGTCATGTATGCGAACGGATCAGGTGGGGTGCCTTTTGTGTTGCATCTTACTGAGAAGAGACTCAACGGCAGTGACCTGGTAGGTGGTAGGTGGTAGGTGGTGGCATTGGGGGAGAGATCGAGAGAAGAAAGGCGTTTGAAGAGGGAGATCAGAGATGACGTAGGCAAGGTGGTTTGGTTTGTACGGGGGAAGGCGAGAATGAAGCGGTTGTTGGATCTGAAATTATGGGACAGCATTTGCCTAGGTTGGACCGTTAGATAAAAATCTTCGGCTCATATCTCATATTGTTATATGATTTTGTTGTTTAGATGATATGAGTTATTATTTATATTAGCGATTTTATTATGTAATTTATTTGAATAAATGATATTTTTATTATTCAAACTTAAGTGAGTAATTATTCAGATTAATAATATTTGAGTTGAATAGTAAAATATTATATAAAATAAGTTGTATAATAATATCATTAACATGAATAATAACTTATTTTATATAAATAATAAAATTTGTATCGATAATGATATTAATAATGATATCTCTTAAATATTTTCCATGTTTTTTTTATCTAAGGGATGAAAACGGTGCAAACAAAAAAAAAATCCATTTGATCGCAAGTCCTAACTTTTTAATGGCGAAATTGGTGCTTACCTATTTTAATATTTTGAATATTTCTTCATCAAAAAATTTTAATTTGGATATTCGTCACTCATCTAAATTTTAAAAATATTAAATATTTCCTCACAACATGTTTTAAACTAATTAAATTGACATTAAAATTGTATTACTAATATTTTAGACAATTTTTTTCTCAAGTCCCAACCACAAAGGATTGAGACATAAAGCATATTAGAGCAGTACTTTTTTTTTGCACCATTAAAAAATTCAGTTTCATCAAAATGCTTTTTCTCAAGGAGAAAAAAGGAATTGAAGAGGAGAATATTAAAAGGACGACTTCGTTCAAATATTATTTGCCATGCAATTTTAATGTCGATTTAATTGTTTTAAAATACTTGATGAGAAAATATTTAACAATTTAAATTTTAGATAAAAATAATTATCTAAAATTTAGTCTTTGAATACATCAATTTTTGTCTTTTAATATTAATAAAGAACTTTAATCTAAATAGCTCGTACATTTTGCAATTATCAAAGAGGATAAAAATAAAGGAGAGTGTGTGATTGCAACCGGTCGTTGATACTTTTATATCCCGATTTTAAATTAGAACTCTTAAAATGTTATAGTTTCTATTAGACGCAGATGCATTACTCATAGCACAAATCGACAATGATGGATTCAAAAAAATCAAACAAACTTAAACACAAACTTAAACAATGTTGAGGTTGACACTAGCACTTGAAATCCGAACCAAGAGGCGAGCTAAATTGATAGTTGGGTATTGGATGTGTACCATAAAAGATAAAGAGGCGAGGAAAAGAAGGAAAAAAAAAAATTTAATTTGTTATTTATTTTGTAAATTTTATAAGGAGAAGAGGAGGGAATGATTTTATTTTTTTTATTTTTTTTATTTTTTAAATGAATTAATTTTATTTCCTTTAAATTGGGATGTATAGAAGGTGAATTTATTTTTAATATCTTTCTGATCCTCTCATCTGTTTCCCTCTCATCCTTTCCTCTCATGTCTCTAATGATTTTGTGGAGCACATTCTTAAAAAACTTTGTTGTAATTCAAAAGATTTTTTAGTTTGTTTTTGTGTATTTGGAAATTTTGATTTTAGAATTAATTTGTAAAATATAATTGGTAGTTTATAATGAGAAGGAGTGAAGTCTTTAAATTTATAGCCATGTTATATCATCTATTGTTATTTTTTTCGTTGTTTATCTTGATTGTATAGTTCTTGTATGATACTTCTCTCTTCTTATTTAAAAGATAAAGAAAATTCAAATTTCAATCTTTTTCATTTGCTGTATTTGAACTTTTATAAAGAAGCAAATTAGTTCTAAAAAAAATTGAAATTTGAAAGTTCAAAATTCACTATATTGTTGGAAAATATGAAAAATTAAAAATTTGAAAATGCTAAAAATATAATTTTTCTGAAATGAGTAGCAAAAGAGGAGGAAGAGAACAAATTTGATCCATTCACAGCACTATTTTGCTTAAAAATTTGTAGGCAAAAATATTCTTTTCAAATTTTAATGAAAAAAAGAAGATAATTGTTAAATTCTCCGTTCTCAACATAAATATCGCGAGACTACCAAAATTTTAATAATTTTCCAAAATCACAACTCTAATAATTCTTTCTCAATTAAATTAAGTTATCCCTCCGTGACAAGAGCCCATGTGCTCTGCACAGAATAAAGCGGATAAAAAAATACACACAAAAAACACTGTAGCAGAAGCTTTAAGATTCGTGCGGATGTGAATTCTAACGAGCAGATTTGAGTGAACTATAACATGTAGTAATCATATCAGAGTACTACGTGAATTACTGTGACGATCCACTGTTAAAACCCGGGAATTACTGTTAGCAACGATAATCATGACACGTAGTTCTTTGTCTTTTTGCGAAAATCAATCGTTTCGTAAAACGAACCAACCAATGGTTTGGTTGGTCGCTGTGACTGTGAGTAACAGTAAAAAAAAAAAGTGAACCAACCATTGATTCGTTATTTATTTATGTATTTATTTTTGGCTCCGCAGATGGCATACACCTCTTTCCCATCACCAGAGTGGCAGCGTTGGAATGATGGGGAAATTTCTTTTAACCTCATCCTACCACTTGGCAACCTCTGAAATTAAAATGCTTCTCATCTCCAATTCGCCCCTCTAAAAGACAACAGAGCCTTCAATTTCCGGAAGAAACGAATAACTCATCTGAGAATTTTTAAGTACTATATTTAATATTTTAAATGTTACGGGTTGATTTAAATCTCAATACTGTATAATATTTTTCTATTTTTTAGTGGTTGTTTGATGTTTTTTTATTCCACTTATATGAATCACATCTCTGTTTTTTAGAACAATTTTTTTTATTTTTTCACTCACCTCATTTTTCCCAACCACATGCTTAATTCAAATAACGTGGCATGATATCTTTCTCTCTTCTTATTTTTTTTATGTCAAAAAATAATTAAAAAAAAGTTATCCCGAAATATTTAACACGTAGGATGTTCATTTTGTTTTACCTTCTTTCACATAGAAAGTCTTTATTAAGTTTTATTGTATTAAATTAGAATGTTACAACATTAATATATATATATTTCATAATATAATATCTTTCATGTAGAGTGAAAATTATTGAAATATTTGATAAGTTTAGAAAGTTTAGAGAAATGCAATTAAATGATGTAAAAAAAAAAGAAAATCTATATCACATCAAATAGCATCGGTTGAGAAAAATATAACTATGAATAAAAAAAGATGCACGATCCATGATTAAAAAAGAAAAAAATGAATTATGTCACGTGGTTATCTGTGGAACAAGGAGATAGTTAATAAATTGATTTAGAATAATATAATTTTGAATAGCCCATACATTATCGAGATAAAATCTCATTCGTCAAATTAACTTGAATGGTTGAGATGATGCTCATCAAGTGCATAAGAGAATGTTAACACTTGGTTGTAGGATTTTTCAAAATTAAAAATGATAATTTGTAGAACAAACTATATGTAATTTATTTTATTTTTAAATTGCAATATGACTAATGAGTTTATGAAAATAAATCAAAAATTTATTTTTTCTACAAGCGATATGTTTTTGTGTTGTCTTGTATTGAAATTAATCAAATACTATTTGAAAAGAAGTCTCGTTTATATTGAAATAACATGTCAATATATTTTTCTTACTGATAAGATGTGCAACAAATTTGTAAAGTATATCAGAGTTTTTTATTCTATAATTTTGAATGAAATTTATTCGATAATTTATAAGATTTTTATTTTTTAAACTTGTAAATATGAAGAACGAACTTAAAAATTCTTTCTTCTTTTGAAAAAAAGAGAAAAAGATAAGTGATCCAAAATAAAAAGGAACATCATGAGGTCGAGTTTTGGTGCATTAGTTGGTGCGCTATAGCAGCTTGTGGCAGGGAAAATATCGGAACCGAATTGGATTCGCGATCTGTCGAGCGAGAAAAGATCAGCCAATGGCCGTACAGATATTTGTCCGAAGAAAAATATTAAAAAAAAAAGATCAGGTAATGGCGGCAAATATCCTAACTTCAACCACATATCTGAATAGACCCGTGCTACATATTTCACATGAACTGAAGGCACAGAACAGACGCGTGTTTTCGGCCTGAGGCTTCGAACTGCTAGCGCTAGTAGTACGGTATAAGACCAGGTCCAGTTCGAAGTTTGTTCGCAAAAGGATGGCCCAGAAATATCCATGTCATCGGTGGGGTCAGGTTAACCAATGGCTGAAGGAGCCTCGAAGGTTTGCTGAAGTGGCGCGCACGCGAACCGGTTGTGGGAGAAGATATTTCTGGCCCCGAGTTTTGACAAAAGGATATTAAAATATGTGTTTTTTTTCCGTTCGAGTACCTTAGAAGTTCTGTATTTAAATCTAGACCTCCCACTTAAACACTATTTTTTATCCCGTTTGTTAAGACTTAAGAATGAAAACTATACATTATGGTAGTCGCATTTCAATATTTCTTTACATATTGTTGTTTTTTTTTAAAAAAAAGAAAGTTAAAATTGTTAGGTATGTACTTTTTTTTTTCTAACAAGATGTAAAAAAAAAATTGGATGAACTTAATAGTGAAAGTAAGTGTTGATTTTCTTATGATAAAAAAATATTCTTTGTTTTTCCAAATTTTCACAAGATATACATAGAAAATTCCACAAATGAAAATGAGAAAAAAATAAATTGAATACGATGACTAAAATTCCTTTTAGAGAGTGATCAAAATCATATACAGCTATCTAAAATTTCTTTCACCTTTACTTTTTCTTCCTAAACAAAAAGTCGGTTTTTTATATTAAATCATTAACCAATCATTCTACTGACAAATTATAATCCGAATCAAATAACGAGATAAGAATAAGATAAATAAATAACTAATTTTTGTATAGTATTTATATCACAACTCTATAGTTTATAATATATATAACAAAATTATGCCTTATTTTGAATATTTTTTCATTAAAAAAAAGAGTTATTCCTTTTTGAGTGAAATGCATGTCTCTTTAAACATCTTAAATAAATAAACAGATGAGGGTTTCTAACAAATTTACACAATTTATAAGGTCCAAAGCGAGTATTCAAGGGAAAAAAATAAAACAGGGACGAGTGGTAGGGAAGGGTAAGAGGAGAGAGAGAGGAGAGCAAAAGAAATAACAAAGGCGTGGCCTTTGGGTGGACAAGCAGTAAATGATCTCTTATTAAGGATCAAAATATCTGAAAATATCTACCATAGATATAGATAGAGGAAGGGGGAGAGAGGAGAGAGAGAGAGAACTGAGAAGGATATTTCACCTCGATCAGTGAGACAGATACATCGAGAGAGAAGAGAGGAGATTTGAGATTTGAGATTGAGAAATTGAAGGGAGGGGCAATGGTGAAAGGTGAGGAACCGGATGCGGTTTCAATGGAGGAGGAGAGGGAAAAAGAAGAGGTGAAGTGGGATCGCTTCTTGCCACACACGCCGGTTAGGGTTTTGCTTGTAGAAGGAGATGATTCGACTCGCCAGATCATCGCTGCGCTTCTCAGGAAGTGCAGTTACAGAGGTGAGCTTGCTTCCATCTCGTATCTCGTCTTCTAGTTTTTTTGTGAAGTGCTGGCGCGGGTTTAATTGGAAAATTGGAAAGAAGTGTGGATCTAGTTTCGGCTTGAATTGTTATTCTCATTGCCAAAACAGAGCTTCTGTTTTTGCATTTTTAGTTGCTCGCTGGTAGAAATGCTGGAATGAAAATTTTGTTCGGATTGAAGTTTGTTCTGGTTTTACTGATATAGCTGTGATATGATGCTTATTCCAATTTTCATCCCTAGACCAAGATAATATCGGAATAATATAGTCTCACTGAATTTTCTTTTTCTTTTTACTGTTTCAACTAACTTCCAAGTCTATTTTGTTGCTTCTACCAAGCCTGCATAGAAAAATTACTAAATGCAAGCTATTTTTGTTGAAAAGAAATAACAAGGTCTATGGCACAATTTTCCTTAATGTAAAAAAGGACCAGCTCTCATATGGTACCAGTACATAGCTACTGACTTCATAGGCCCTGGATCAGTACCACTTGCTAATTCTGACATGTCATGATCCATCGGATTTTACCCAAATTTGAACTTGATGCAACTGCCAATCTGAATGCCAGCTTTGAAAATTAAAATTCCTCAAACCTGGCTGCCCACAATCAAATCTGACTGAAACCCAATCAAACCTACTCCTGCACAAGCTGAAATTAAAATATTCTGAATGAACCAGACACAAAATCTACAAAAAACCTGAACATAACTCAATTGAAGCCTATTATTGTCAATGCACTGACTTTAGATAAGAACCGGAATGTAACTCAACTACTCAACCGATTGCGATAACCTAAGGCAGTACCTGCCCAACAACCAATTTTACTTGACACATGAGAGAAACCCAACTCGAAAAACTCTTTCTTACTTTTGTGGTTTGATTTTTCCTTAATCTAGCACTCTTCTTTTTATAAAAGAAACTAAATAGAGCCAACTCATAGTAGTTTATAATGCATGGTTTAAACATTGGGGAAGTATCATCACTGCTAACTTTATGTTATCAACTTTCTAATCTCCTTTTTTTTATTGTTCTTTTCCTCGGGAATAGTTGCTGCTGTGGCAGATGGGATGAAGGCATGGGATGCTCTAAAGGAGAAATCAAACAACATTGACCTTATTTTAACTGAAGTCGAGCTGCCTATTTTGTCTGGCTTTGGGCTTCTTACGATGATTATGGAGCATGACATTTGCAAAAACATCCCGGTTATAAGTACTATCTCTGCTCTTGTCCTTTCTATTTTGATCTTTTTAATTATAAAGTAAAGGGTGATAGTTTAGGCATCTCTTTTTCTATAAAAAAAAAGTAGAATGATAAGAGATGCTCAAGATATCTTCATGCCTCTCATTTTGTGAAGGAGCAGAGGATAGTTTTAGCCTTTCAGGTTATTTACAAAAAGCTCCTAATATGACTGACATACTCATCAAAGTTTGTTTTTATCTGATGCAGTGATGTCATCTCATGATTCAATGAGTATGGTTTTCAAATGCATGCTGAAAGGTGCTGCTGATTTTTTAGTTAAGCCAATCCGAAAAAATGAGCTGAGTAACTTGTGGCAACATGTCTGGAGAAGGCAAATTGTATGTCTACTTACAGCTGCGCCCTAACCTTTTTGTTTTAATTGGTTTTTTATCAATTCATTTCTGAAACGACCTTTTCTTTTTAGCAGGCAAGCGGGGGAACGACTGCCATGCAAGGCAGCCAGGATGCTAACCTCACAAATTCGGAAATGGGGGATAAAATGAATATTGAGAAAATGTCAGGCGGAAATGGAAATACGGCAATCTTGGAAAAAAGTAACGAGCTCAGTGAACAACGCAGTGATGCTCAAGTTAGTACCATATTAGTCATAGTATTGTAACATTGACAACTAAGCTAGTCGCAGTTGTGGTATAGAAAGCCTCTTTGACCAAGAACAGACCTCCTACATTACGTGCAAATACCATTTTCTTATATAACTCAGTATACCTTTTCAATTTAGCTTGATGTGATATAGTGCCAACTACTCCTGACTCAACATCCTTAGTTTTAATATGTTTACAGCTTTTGGCAATTCTTAAGCTGTCAATTACTAACTATTTTTTTTTAACAGAGCTCTTGTACAAGGTCAGATGTGGAAGCTGAAAGCAAGCATATGCAAAGTAGGAACTTGGATTTATCTATAAACATGTCAGCACAGAGTATGGTGTCAGGACCATCAGGTGCAAAAATTTCTCTTCACACAGTTGACCGGCCAAAGCATATTGGCCTAGAAATAAATACTTGTCAGAATGAAGAGCATCTGGAGCTATCTCTGAGAAGATTCGAGTACCAGGCCCCACTGTATGAACAGAAGGAGACTGAAGAGAGGAACAACAAGCTCAATCATTCCAACTCCTCCCCTTTCTCTTTGTTAGTCTCTTTCTTTTTCACCGTTTTTTCATAGTTGTAACTGTGCAGTTAAGCCTAGAAATATATAATTGAGCCTCCATAAAACCTCAATTCTCTAATGAGGCCTTGTCTTGCCATTTCTTTGTGACTGAATGCCAAAACAGTACCAGCTGATGTTGGGCTAAACTATTATTTTTGTTTGTACAGGTATAACAGCAGATTGAGAGTAACTCCAGTTACCACGACCGAACTTCCTGAATGCATCACCCCAGTATCAAATCTGAATCTGAACCTTACTTCTGACAAGACCAAATCACCAGCTAGTTCAGTTCAAGACATGCCTACGCTTCATTCCAACCCCATCAAATCTGTACCTATACCAGCCCCAACTGGTGGCTTCCCACTCGATCAGCTATTTAGTAGCTCTACACCCATGCCAGCCCCAGAGAACAACCAGGTTACAGAAATTGAGGAGGAAGAAGAAATGACCACTGCTGGCTTGGGGGACCCACTGGTGGAGGAAAATAATAAGGAAATGAGTAAAGGGTTTTCTGATAGCAGGAGCAGCAGTGTTTCAGTGTCTATTGTGGTACCTACCATACCAAATTTTGGTAATGCATGTGTTGGTAACAATGAAGGGTTGCGGTGCCTGACTCAGAGAGAGATAGCCCTGAACAAGTTCCGCTTGAAGAGGAAGGAAAGATGCTTTGAGAAAAAGGTACATTTCTGTTATATACCCATTTCATACTGAATGGTATATGTCTGTGTCATACAAATAAAGGTGCCATCTTTGATGGCACTAAAATCAGGTCTTGGTAGGGGTCTAATTTTTCTGATAGATGTGTACTGATACTGGACTTGACCTGGCTGGTATCAACAAATAGCAACCAGCATGGCAGTTGCCTCCTGTGGGTTTATGCAGCTTTTACATATTAGCATCTGTGCTGATAATGCATTTGACTTGTTCGATACCAAATCAGGAAGAGTGTGTTGTAGTACCAACTTGCTCGCATGTTCATATTGGCATAAGCAGAGATTCAGACTGCACATTTATTTTCTATTTAGTATCTGACGGTATAGAACTTATTCATCAGGTGAGGTATCAGAGCAGGAAACTTCTAGCAGAGAAGCGGCCAAGAGTAAAGGGTCAATTCGTACGCCAGTATCAACTGGTACAAGATGCTGGACTGAGCCATGCTGTGAAATTTATTAAGTAAAAAAATTTGGGAAATTTATTAGGTTATGTAATTATGCACTAACCCTAACAGAGGAGAGATAGTGCTTGTTATTTTAATAGGTTAAGCGTAGAATATAGTGACATTTGATTGCTTGTGTGTGTTATTACATTAAATAGGAGTGTGGTATTATCTGAGCTTTTGAGTAGATTTGCTTGTATTATTTTTTTTCTCATGTTGAGGGTGGATCTTAGTGCTGCTTTGTATAGGCTTTGAGTATTGCTAGTTATTCGGTTTTGGTTGGCATTGCATTACTTGTCTGCTGTTTGTTTAAAGCCATACTTAAAATTTTCTATATAAAAACTGTATTTTTTTCATTTGTAAAAAGCCCATATTGTATAGATATAGTTTCAGACTTCTAGGTAATATCAAGCAATCTCTGTAAACTGCTTAGCAGCTTGACCAGAAATCGTGACCGTACTCTGATAGTTGCTAGTAATAGATTTGGAAAATTGTAGAGGAAGCGGTGACCGTACTTTGCGCAAAGAGGTGCTTTATATTGTTCTTATCGTGAGAATAGTTACTTCTAAATAGGACAGAACTTCAACGACTTAAAGTGGAGCAAGAATAATTGTCCATCATCCTTAATAGTAAAATAACTACGTTGAAATATCTACGGACTAAACGGATTCTCGAATTATTTCCAAATTATTTGCAAAATTTAATTTCCCTTTTTTAAAGCTTCTGAATTTCGATATATTTATATGCGCTATAAAAAAAAAATATTCCCGAACTCATATCTAAATCATGAATTTTAGGTCTTTCCTAATTATTTTCAATTCATGAATTTTTTTCACCATGTACATTAATAGACATGATTAAGCAAGCACCACAAGGGACCACACTATCTTGGTCCTCAGAAAATAATATCCCATGCAACTCCTTTACTATATCACACCAAATTCACACTCCCCTTGGCCCCCATGCTCTCCATCCAACACCTCTCATAAACCTTTTGCCACCTCTCTCAATAAAATCCTCCCTCTGAGCCTTTTTAGCAACACCATCCTCCTCTCTCCTTTCATAATTCCACTAATTACATACAATCAAACAAACATAAATCAAAGGTACACATTACTAGTTTAATTACTACCCCCATCATAAGTACATACATACAAATCAAATCATAATATCATATGGAGAGGAAAGCAATTCCTGGCTCTTCAAACCCTAACCGCTCCATTTGCTCATGCATCCTCCTACTGGTAATCATCGCTGGCATCACTGCTCTGGTCCTTTACTTCGTTTATCGGCCCTCTAAGCCGCACGTCTCAGTGGCCAGTTTGTCAGTCTATGCACTAACAAATAATGCGTCGTCGTCACAATACCCTAATCTCCTTTGCACCTCCATGCAGTTCACCTTTGTTTTGAGCAACCCCAACGAACGTGCCGGCATCTTTTATGACCGTCTGACGGTCTATGTGTATTACCATGATGAGCCAATCACACCTCCTGTGTCTCTGCCGCCAATCTTTCAGGTATATTTCAGATTTGCTCATTCTCAAGTTTTGCTTGTTTACCTTGACAATGGCATCTGATTCATGATCAGTTGAAGTACCATCTGATTTACGTAGTCTTTTCTTTTTTTTTCTTTTTTTTGTTATGACCATCTGAGTGGATTTATCCTGACAGAAAAATGAAGACAAATTTAATCAAGTCTGTTCAGAGAAATACTAGGAAATTTGTACATTACAAAGAATATATTAGATTAATTAGTCGGCATCTAGACATGGGTGATGTCCAAAAATAAAATAATTACATGGTCATTTAATCATTTAATGTCTAATATAGGAACCAGCTGGAACAGCTGCACTATCACCAGTGGTCGGTGCACCAAGCATACCAGTATCTGATGATGTCTTGACCCAGTTGAAGCAAGATCGAGACTACGGAGTGGTTAGGCTGAAAGTTGTAGTGTTGGGTCGGGTCAGGTTCAAGTCGGGTCCGTTTAAGAGTGGGTGGTCGATGCTATATGTTCGATGTGACTTGGCGGTTGAATTGAAGAAAGACGGCACCAGCACGACGACCATGCTGTTGCTCAGTGAACCTACGTGTCTAGTTGAAATTTGACTTAATTTGAGCTTCTTTTTTTTTAAAATATGTAATTGCTCGGTACTGAAAATGACTGCAACTTAATTGTATTTTACTAAAATCTGATTCTGAAAGTGTTGCTCCAGAATCAGATTCATAGGTGTCATTTTGAAAGTGTTGCTAGAATCAGATTCAAGACGACTAATTAAGAGGAGCACAATTTTAACTCTAAAATGAATTTAGTTTATTAAGAGATACAATTGTTTCCATTGCGCTGATAGAAACAAATCAAACAACAAACTGGGTACCCTTATATTAAAAAACCATCACCCGCAAGATGTCTAGTATAGTGGTGATAGATCTCATTTTTCTACTGAGAGACGTAAATTCAAGTCCTGCAAAACGTATTTACAAAAATAAATGCTAAGTTGAAAAAAAATCTACCAGTATTCTATATATATATATTAACATTATGACACATATGTACTTTAGGTTTCACATCTTCTTGGTTATTGGGTTGATTATCTAACTAAAGGGGTCCTTAATTTCATGCTAAAAAGCTCCAGAAATTAATGAAAAATTCTTTTGCTAGCCTAATTAAGCCCTTTTGCTTTTGATAAGCCTTTAATTTCCACCAGACCAAAGGAACCGTACACTTTAGGGATTTGCATGTTGAAGTGCAATGTTCTACATCTTAATTAAGTGGAATTTAGTCTTCGCAATTAAGCAACCATTTCATTCTTGTGCAATTGTTCACACTGAGATGGTGACAGGATTAATTTCATTATTTATGCTTTTAGGAGCAGCTCCATCAATTAATCAGCCATTTAATTAATATCATCCTTTTGATTTACCATAAATAAATAAAATAAATCCGAATGTTATTTAAAAAAAAATAATCCTAATGTTTAACAATCTAAGCAGCCGGAATTGGATATCTAATATTATTGATGTAAATTAATAAGAACATTATCCTAAACTTGGTACAAAACATATGATTTTCCTGGGTCATTTAAATGGATCAGAAAATTCCTAATAGAATTATGCCTCGCTAAACCGTATATCTAACATAGATGATAATAGACTCGGTATCTCTATAAAAGAGACATATGTTCAAGTTCCTTCATTAAAATTAAATAAGTAGACCGTATATTAAATTTTTGTTACAATTTGAAACGGAATAGTCATCCAGTAAGCGATTTGAAGAAATGTAATGACACATTGATTTTTATTGACTTTTGATTGGTTATTAAATATTTTTTTTATTATTTCAAATTTGATACACCATCTATCTAAATGATAAAGAACACAAAGATAAACTAGTTTCCAATATATTCCTTCCCCTGATGTAATGTTACTGTTAATACTTTTTTAATTATGTTAACATTATATTAATTTTTTGGATAATTATGGAATTAGAGTCTTCTAACTTTAAATATACACAAGAATATATTCTAATTGGAATTTGAACATGTGATATTTATATAGTAAATATTGTCTTAGTCACTAAATAAAAAATTAATAGTATTCTTTCAAGATCTTCCTTTATATATAGATAATAGTACTATAATACTACATTACTACTTAGTCTTGTCTCTAGTGACGGAGTAAGGAAAAATATTAAGTGGGTCACTACTTGTATATTATAATAGTTTTAAAGAAATATTGATTAAATTATATACATTTAAAAGATAAATTTATAAAAATTAGTGGGGTCATATTTGTACCCAGAAGCACTGCTTGTCTCTTTAGAAATTTTAATTCGTACTTTTTGCATAACCATACTTTTGTCACTCCTATTTATATTACTAAATGTTATAGAATAATGAAAATTAAGTGAAGGTGATATGTTTTCTTAAATCAAACGGAAGTAATTAATTCCTAACTTAATGCATGTTACAAAAATGGAGCCCAATTCAGCTCATTAACAGCTTATGACCACCAGTGATTTAAACACATGAAATTCCAAAAAAAAAAAACAGAATCCAATAAATTTGTTAGAAACTATGAAAAGCCCAAAAATCCAGGAAAACACTAAAACAATGATAATAAGTTCAAAACAGCCCAAAAGCCCAATCAATCAAACAACAAGATCCTCTCATTCCTTTCAAAGGAACAGTAGCAATCACACCAGCAATTAAAAAACAAAACAAAAAAAAATCAAACACCTGTTAATAAAAAAATAATTTTTGAATTACCAAAAAAGAAAAAGAAAATATTCTTACATTTCATATTTTGTATCTTTTACCTACACATCAGTACTAAATAAATAAATAATTTATATTTGTAAATATTTATAATTAATGTAGAATATATTTATCACTTTTTCATTACTCAATAATATGAAAAAATTTAGGTTAAAAATTTTATTCTACAAGTAAAAATAAAGTTTATAAATTTTTAATTTGAATATTATAAAATATAAATATTATAAAATATAAATATTTTTATCATTAGATATAAATATTATATAAAAAAAAGATAAATATACTTAACATATAAATAAAAATATGAATAAAAGACATAATTACCACTATTCAGAGAAAAAGAAAACACTAGAGACTACAATGAGAGAGTTTGGAATCTTCTTGGAGGCTGTGCTGTGCATGCCTTGCACACATAGTGCTAACGTGTCGGCATGGTGTTGATCCACCAATCCTAATTCCATGCAAAGATCCAAAGACCAAGTGAGAGATACTTTGGTTCTTGTTCCCATTTTTCCCCTTTGCTGTTGCTTATAGTTCTTTCACAATGTAGCTCTTATTTTGTTTGTATCTTGAGATGTTGTAGAGGAGAGGAGAAGATTGAGAGGAAGCGGTTGCTTGCAAGTTTCACAAGGAAAATGCGCGGGATTGGCAACTGTCAAGCAAAAGGCAATTAATACTTGTTCCCACACGGCTCCTAATCTTTGGATCTTCTGTGGCCAAAGTTCAAATTCAAAGCTTATATCTCTAGGTGTAAGTAATGAAGTTATTTCCGTTGAAGTGATTATTACCTATATATATATATATATATATATATGGAATATTCAAATAAATTTGAGGGTGCGTTTCACTACAAAAGTATGAAGTATGTTTTAAAAAATATATAAGAATATGTTTTTGTGTTAAAACATTTACATGTCAATAAGTTATGTTGTTATATAATCTCTCTTATCGTAAAAACAATAACAAGATTCACAAATAATTCACGAATTATATATAAATTGTTCACGTTCAACATCATCTCGAATGAACAGATAAATTCAAAGGATTTCCATTTCTTCCATGCAATTCATGAATTATTCACATAATTCGTTTCCTTTCATAAAACATTTGAATTTTGATATATTATATGCATCAAACAAAGCAAAATATCTTTCAAACTATACTCATATTTATACATATATTACAAAATTTACACCTCACCAAATTATTCTCCAACTCCAAATTTACCACTGCAACCGGTACAACAAATTTACAGTCCACAGAAGATCCTGTTTCCCATATAGTTGGCCTTCCCCTTCTAACTTCCAAGTCAAAACATTTAAAACACCAACTGATAGTGAAGCGAAAACGTGCCCATTTCAAATCCAGATTTCTCTCCACTTATTTCTTCTCACAAATTTCACCTCCTCTAGAAAAAAAAAACGAATTAAAATAAAGCAAAGAATTGAGAAAAAGCAACACTGCCGTATCGATCTTTCTTCCCCATCCATCTCTACTACTACTAGGTGTCCACCTCACACAAGCTCTTGACTTGGAATTCCTAACTAATTGCGCGATTTAATCTGACTTAGAGAACCCCTCTGCGTCTATTTTGTGACATTTTGTCCCCCTTTTGGAAAGATCTAAGAGAGGTGCGCCATGGCGAGCATCTCCTTAGCTCCTACTACTACTCAACTGAAGCATCAGACCTGTTCTTCACTTTATCTGAAAAAGAGGAGGCCTGTTTTCCTTTTGGGGAAATTCGGGAGAGGGGGGAAGCGTTCCTTGACTCCGGTAGGTTCGCTTAATGTCTCTGATTGCTTGTTGTTGATAATTCAATTGATTTAATTGTTTCTTTTTGCTAACAGTTGGTGATTATAGAACTACAATAAGAGCTCTACGGTTTCTAATTGGAAAATATTTCGGAGATATCATCATTGATACCGTAATCGATACTGACTTTATTATTCGTATAAAATGAGTTATTATTCATATTAACGACTTTATTATGTAATTTATTTTTTTACAGTATTTTTATTATTCAACTCAAATACCACAAATTGACCTAAACACAACTGAATCTAGACCAGTGAAATATATGACTGAATCAGAAGTCAATAAATAAACATAGAAGTAAATTGAATAGAAATTTGCCCAAGCACGAGCGGTTCTAGACTTGCAAGGGACAATTAATGATGTATTTTAATTTCTTTTCACTAATTTTTCTTTTTTGTTCAGAAAAAGGGTACTTTAACAGTTCGCTGATTGTAAGATAGGGAAAAAAAATATTTTCTTATTATAAAAAGTACTCTATTTGATTATTATTACACAAAACCAATAGTTATTATTATTATTATTATTATTATTTGTAATGTATTCTAGAATTACTATTTTGTTATACTATTGAGTAAATATGGGTATCATCTTCATTTTTTAAGGAAAGCTGTACACCTTTTACATCCCAACTAAACCTTTCTTGTTGTTATAATATGAAATAGGTGGCTAGGTTATTTGGGCCAGCGATATTTGAGGCATCAAAATTGAAAGTATTGTTTCTTGGAGTAGACGGAGAGAAGCATCCGGGAAAATTACCAAGAGCTTATACTCTCACACACAGTGACATCACTTCCAAAATTACCCTTGCCATCTCTCACACTATCAATAGAGCTCAGGTACCATTCAAACCAAGCAACAGTTTGCTCAGTGCTGGTACAGTTTCCTCAAAACCTTTAGTCATGACAAAAACTATCCATAATTAAGCCCCAGTCGACCCTTTTATGTGCAATAAAACTAGATATTGTATGAAAGTAATCATACAAGAACTGGTACTGGTGCTGGTACTGTACAGGCACCAGACCTCACCGAGAAATTTTGTATGGTAATCCTTGATTGAGTTTGAAACTTTTCAACTGTTATGTACAATAAGTGTCTTGTTCTGTGGTTTTTACCCTGCTTTTCTGGTATTTAGTTACAGGGATGGTATAATAAGCTACAGAGAGATGAGGTCGTAGCAGAATGGAAAATGGTGAAAGGCAAAATGTCTCTGCATGTGCACTGCCATATCAGCGGCGGCCATTTCTTACTTGATCTTATTGCTAATTTAAGATACTACATTTTCTGCAAGGAACTTCCTGTGGTAGGTACACTTATAATTTTCTTGATAAATTAAAAAAAGGGGAGAGTTTGTTCTTTTTAAATTGAGAGCATAAAGTTATAAAAATTGACAATGATCAGAGATGATAAATTGTAAAAGTTGTTTAAAATGAAAACGCATTTTTGTAGGTACTAAAGGCGTTTGTTCATGGAGATGTGAATCTATTTAACACTTACCCAGAACTAGAAGAGGCAATGGTATGGGTTTACTTCCATTCCAACCTACCAGAATTCAATCGGGTCGAATGCTGGGGCCCACTGCATGAAGCAACCTCGATTGGTCAGGAGAACTCCGGCCTGAAACACGCAGACCACCCGGCCCAATGTGCCGCTCAGTGTGATTGCTGCTTCCCGCCATATAGTCTTATTCCGTGGCCACAAAATCTCTCTAATAAAAATGCAGAACCCGATGCACTAGGCCAGATCCAACAGTGATAAATAGAAAGATGACGGGATAAAAGGAGAACAAACTATTATTATTGTGGTTTTCACGAATGACATCCCGAAATACCGTAATGTCGGGCACTTCATAACTCTACAAAACTTTCTTCAGGCACTGCAATAACCTATTTTTTTTTTCTTGTCAAGTATGCCCCTTTGAATATATTTGTTGATATTTATATGATAGAACTGTGTTGATATTGTTCTGGTAGCAAAAATACAGGGGCATATTTGGTAGGAAAAGTTAAAAAAATAGAGAGATGTGGTTCATGGAGAGAGAGTTCTGTGGTTTCAAGTTGCCCCTTTGTTAGGTTTACATATATTTTAGATTGAAATATAGTTAGAATAGGGGAAGCAAATGGCTATCGCTTGATTCTTTAATTTGGAAGTTGTGAAATTAATTATGCTGTACATATATACAAAGTTGTAGTCAAACAAGAATTTGATTAATTTTATGCAACTTTAAGTTAATTTTATGTAGCTTTTAGTTAACTTTATATAACTTTAATTTATGTAATTTTAAGTCAAGAGGTTGTGTCAGTTTTGGTGATTTTAGGACAGTACTTGCAGCCAACATTAATTGAAAACATCACTAGATGAACTCAAACATACTGCAAATGTATTTTCCTTTTTTTTTTGAAGAATATTATTCATAATATTTGTTCTATCTGTTTAATTTCATATGAATAAATTCATGAATTTGTAAAAGACATATATGTTAGAGATTAAATGCAGTCCAAATTGATTAAAAATATTAATGGACATACAAAACACATTGTTGAAATGCATTTAAAATTGTTTTTTTATAAATGCAATTGATTTTGTTCCAGTACTAACAATTTCTCATTATCTTAAGCAGTATAATATGTTCTATATATTGCTTCAGTTATATTACAAAATTCACTTCATTTGTCAACTAAAATTCTGAACAACTTACTTGGGTTTTGTTTCTGCACTAATGGTTTTCCTGATTTCAATTGAAAAAAGTATTTATGGGTTTTGAATCTAGTGCTGCTTCCTATTACATAAGGCCATTGATTTTGGGCTACATAGGTTTCCTGTTTTAATCCAAACTGTAGCAAAAGTTATTTCTTTTCTATCTAATTTGTCCATTAGCCCAATATCTGATTTTTTTTCTAATTTTGGGCCTCTTTTTAAACCCAGTCTGAATCACTCAAAAGGGCACACAGTTAATAAACGTAATATTCTTTATTTGGAAAATATAGCTGTAAATAAATTAAATAATTTTGGACAAACATTAGTTAAAAAAAGCTCAGGAGCTAATTGAATCCACTTAAGTGTAAGCTTGATTTGCATCCAAATAGATCTTGGATTCATGTCAAGTTAATTTTATGAAGGACTCATGAGTTTTCTTCATTACAAAAAGAAAAAAAAATATATAAATCGTATTACTCTTTGGCATTGTGATTAACAATTGACAACTAAACTAATTTCACAGCCGTGATTATTCAGTATCAAATTCACCGATCGAGAGCTGGCAAATTTAAATTATTCAATTTTCAATAAGATTGATCGTTAATTGATTGTGTTTTAAACTACAACGAAGTTGATATATGAAAAAGCTAAACTGTAAAATGGTATATTTATAATAGAGGGGTGATAACCGCACCCTTTATATGCACTTTAGTTGTATTTATATATTTTTTCAAAAAATATTTATATTCAGTGATAAAAATATTTATACTTTACATTACTTAAATTAAATATTTTACAAGCTTTACTTGTACTTATACAACAAAATTTTTAACTTAAAATTTTTCATATTATTGAGGAATAAAAAAGTGATAAGTATTTCTTATACTAACTATAAACACTTATAAATATAAATATAAATATAAATTATTTATTTATTTAATATAATACTTGTGGTGCGTAGATAAGAGATATATAAAACATAGAGTGTAAGAATAATATCTCTCTATAATAATACATTTTTTTCCTAAAAAAACAGTTAAATTTGTTCTGTTGGTCATTAAATAATTTTATTGTCATATAATTCTTCTAAGATGATGACTTCACCATAGGTTTAAACCTATGTGCAACTATTGGAAATACTGTTTGCTGTTGCACAGATATTGATGATATGTATTTGTCTATAATTTTTTAGCTTAATTTTTTATATATCCTTCAACTCTTATTCAATTTTTTTATTTCTCCGTCTACTCTTTCACATTTATTATTTATCCCTCTAGCGTTATAATTTATTTCTTATTTGCCCATTGCATTAATACTATTAAATAAACTATTATTATGATCCAACAATTCTATAATTCTTTTTTGAAATGACAAAAATACCCTCCTCTCACCATGCTTTCTCTTCATTTATATTTTTTTTTTCATTCCTAATCTCCAACACTTGAACCTCCTAATCTACTTTGCTTTTCTGTAAATAATTAAAAATTCTTGATTCCCATGCTAGCATGAGCAGAATCGTCTCTCATTGTATTTGAATTTTTTAAACAGTGTAAGATTTGTCTTTTTAATATTGGATTCATGAGTTTGCAAGGAAAAAATGGAGACCCAATAAAATCACGAAATGCAAAGGATGAGAAAAGATCTTCTTCAAATGCAAAGAAATTGTATCAGAGAAATGGTGAAGATGAGTTGATATAGAACAAAAAGAAAAGTAATTTGTAGAAAAGGAGAAGAAAAGAAGAACGAAGAGCAAAAAAAGAATGTGGTGGGCATTTTTGACTTTTTATGTTTATATTTAGAATTAACATTAATTCTTTTACAAGATAATTTCGTGTGATTAATTCGATGGGTAAATAAGAAAGAAACTGCAATACGCAAAGGATAAATTAAGAAATATTAAATAGTAGAGGGAGCAATACAAAATTGAGTAAGAGTTTAGAGGTATACAGAAAATTAAACCTAATTACTTAAACAAAAAAAAAAAGAACTATTCTCTGTTGACAACGATGTGACTTGTGTTGTGTTGTGTTATGTAAATTTTTAAATAACACTAGCATGATCCCTCAGGAAACCAATTTCTTTTCTTTCCTGTTGGCTGTTGCAATAAATAAAACCTCGAGCCACATTAGTAATATTAGATCAAATGCTGTACGTCAACTTATGTTAAAGGGTAAAAAATACATTGGATCTCATGATAAAGATAGTTCACACACAAAATACTACTTTTGAGATATCCACAGAAGAACTCTATACTGGTTCCACATTGTCCCGACATTATATGCTTTATTTATCTTTTTCTTATTCGTGACAAACTTCAGGTCGCATCAAGTTGCGATCGCGTAGTCATGAGATTCGTCTGATTCAGATCCAACGCTCGAAATTTATTCGGGTTGATATTATGTCTCTTTCTTTCTTTCTTTCCCATCTCTCCCTTTCACACGAATTTCTTCACACAGGCGCACACACTCTGTGCTCTCTCTCTCTCTCCATCTCGCCTCGCTGTACAAGATCGATCGCAAGATCCATGTGAGTACCATGATCTCATGACGTATTTTTTTAATTTTCGTTCAGAATTTATAGTCGCATTGCTTCTATTTTCGTTGTAATTTCCATTTCAATCTATCTCCTTTTCCTCTCCATTTTTTCCAGCATTTGTAGTGCGCGGATCTAACACAGATGCCTCAGGCGAGGCGGATTTCGTCCGGATTCAGGAACGGGAGGAATAGGATCGGCTCTAGCGCTATTCCACCTTATATTCTCCTTCTATTCCTCTTTATTCTTGCCCCTTCGCTCTTTTTCCTCGGGCGAAACGGTGTTAATGCGCGAATCCCTCCTGGTAAGCGGGTCTCTCTTTGAATCTGTTATTTTCCTGATCTCTCATTACATTTTTTTAGGGACTTTGCGCAATAATTGTACGGTCGGGAATCCTAGGTTTAGGGACTCTGAAGTCTGAACATTGTAAGTTTGTGGTTAAATAGACCATTGTTTGCTGAAATTTTAATGGAAGAGACACACTTTTAAATTTCCGACTATTTGTAAGCTATTTGAAGTGAGGTTGATAATTGATTGCAGCCTATGTTGTCTTAGGAAGTAGATCAATATCTTTTTATAAGCCTTTACAACATGTTTCATTATCTTTATATAAAAATGAGGTTAGGGGAAATTTCATGGTTATGTAAAAGGCGGTTAAAAATAATAGCAGTACATCCTTTTGCTTGACTGGTCGGTGTAAATGTACAATAATGAATTTAAATGTACTGAGAAAACTGTTAATCTAGTCTTTGAATTTTCTATTAGTTTAATTATTTACTTTCTGTTGTGTGTGCAGATGAAAAAGCTACAAATGACAACAGAAAGGTTTGTTGTTAATAACGTCTAATGTTTATTATTTTTTTTAATATATCAACTACTTTTGCCTATAACTCCACTCATGTTAAATTTGATTCACAGACAGGGGATTGGAGAGAAAAGCTCACTATTAAGCATTTAAAATCTTCTTTGACCAAAGAGGTCAGTCAAATTATGTTCTGTTCAATACGTGCAATTGTTGCTAGATTCAGCCTAGATTTGATACACGAGCATTTACTTAACATTTATTTATATATCAACAGGTGGTTGAGTCGATACGTGATTCAGAGCCATGGAGTCTTGATAATTTTAGAAAGCATCTCTCAGTTTCTTGGAAAATCGATGGTATAGATGATTCTCAGCAGAACAGTTCTACGGTAATTGGCGTGCTTATGATTTTTAGAACTTAAATTGTAAATCTAGACAATTTGAATATGTGCAAATGAGGAACCTGCAGTTAAGATATAGATCTTTGATTGTATGTGTACTATTTTTTTTGTAATTTGAAGGATGCTAATGCCAAGAATGCGCAAGATAGGCTTGACAATCCTAAGGCCAGTGATGTACCTAAAGTGCCAAAAGATGATTCTGGTATGAATTCTGCACTGAAAGCTGGTCTTTTTGTTAAATGTTTGGTTTAAAGCAGCAAGTGATGGGTTGATCTTTTATATACAGATGAAAACCAGGAGCATGACACTCGTGTTAAGTTTGCTAGAAGGGTAAGCATCCTTTCTTTTTCTCTTTTGTATATGGTGCTTCTGTAATTGAAGAGTATAAGGTTTGAAATGTAGTTTATCTTTTATGTATGCTTACAAATGGAAAATTCATGTATGCATTAGCATAAAAAGAAACTTTAATACCTCCAAATTAAATTCAAACCAAAAAGAAACAAAAATGTATTACTACCAGAAAAAGAACTGGACATGAAAAAGAACATCCCTAAACAGAAAATCTATGAGAAGGATCTTGGTAATGACCATGTATTGCTATGTCCACATATCAATCTTAAATAGCAGAGTTTAGAAATCCAGTAGTGATGATCTTGTTCCAACTTATCCCACTTATACTGTACTCATAAGTAGATAGCCCTGTAACCTTACCTCATTTCTCTTAATTTCAGAAACTAAGGGAGATAAGGCGAGAGAAGAGGGCGATGGAACTGTTACTACAAGATGACGAGGCACTGGTCAAATTGGAGAATGCTGCAATTGAACGGTCGAAGGCTGTTGACTCTGCTGTGTTGGGAAAATACAGTATATGGAGAAAGGAGAATGAAAATGAAAACTCAGACACGACTGTCAGGCTGATGCGAGACCAGATGATCATGGCCCGAGTTTACTTAGCACTTGCCAAGTTGAACAACAAAAATGATATCTTTCAGGAGCTGCAAACCAGGCTCAAGGAAAGCCAGCGTACACTTGGAGAAGCAACTATGGATGCTGATCTTCATCATAGGCAAGTACTGGTGTATACTAGCATAGGAGTGCCAGACCTGATTTGTATTGGCATTAGCTTATTTCGGTGCCTACAGGTTGAGTAAGGATACCTTCACTCAGGTTTTTTAGGAAAAGTTTGCATCCAAAGGTTCTCAAGTGGCACCTAAAATGGTAGACTTCTCTACCAGATTTTACATGCTTGTACTAGACTTATATGTACAGGCATTTGTTCGGCTACTGAGTTAACTTAATACTTGTAATTCTATGACTGTACACCACCCGAATTCCTGAAACGAAAATTGAAGTTCTTCTGAAGGAAGTTGAAATTATGAAAACCTGCTTTGATTTTGTACAACTAATATTTAATAAATGAATATTTGAATCCAGCGCACCTGAGAAAATTAAGGCAATGGGGCAAGTCCTTTCCAAGGCAAAGGAAGAGCTATACGACTGCAAGGCAATAACGCAGCGGCTTCGTGCGATGCTTCAGTCTGCTGATGAGCAAGTGCGGAGTCTGAAAAAACAGAGCACATTCCTGAGCCAGCTGGCAGCCAAGACGATCCCTAATAGCATCCACTGCCTCTCCATGCGCCTAACCATTGATTACTACCTCCTCCCTATTGAGAAGCGACAGTTCCCTAGGAGTGAGAATTTGGAGAAGCCAGAACTTTACCATTATGCCCTCTTCTCTGACAATGTGCTTGCTGCATCTGTGGTTGTCAATTCTACAATTATGAATGCTAAGGTAATGGACGATCATGATTATAAATTTCTGAAGTGCAGTTGATTCTTTTCTCCTTCAGGTTGCATTAGTGTTTTTTTCCCCATTGTGTGAGATATAGATTTTGTTTTGGGTTTGGCAAGGTCCATTCTTGTTTGTTGGATTACAGGTCTAACACTTGGGTCTATTTGCAAGTTAATTGGTTTATGTGTTCATCCTAGTTTGGTTTGTTCTGTTTTTATTGAAGTTTGATCAGATTAGGTTTGGGTTCAGCATGAATTCAACCGGGCAGGGCTTGTGAACTCTGATAATCTTCACAAATTACAAGCCAATGAGTAGATGTGTGTACCTGCCAAATCTTCATAACCATGCATGTACTTAATTGTTCTTGACAACTGGATTTCAGGAGCCAGAGAAGCATGTATTCCATCTTGTGACTGACAAATTGAACTTCGGTGCAATGAACATGTGGTTTTTACTGAATCCGCCTGGGGAAGCCACAATCCATGTTGAAAATGTTGATGATTTCAAGTGGCTGAACTCCTCTTATTGCCCTGTATTGCGCCAACTTGAATCAGCTGCTATGAAGGAATATTACTTCAAAGCCGATCACCCGACCACTCTCTCAGCAGGGTCATCAAACCTGAAATATCGCAATCCGAAGTACCTCTCCATGTTGAACCACCTCAGGTTTTACCTCCCTCAAGTGTACCCGAAGCTGGATAAGATTTTATTTTTGGATGATGACATAGTAGTGCAGAAGGATCTGACGGGTTTGTGGGAGGTGGATTTGAATGGAAATGTGAATGGGGCTGTTGAGACTTGTGGGGAGAGCTTTCATCGATTTGACAAATATTTGAATTTTTCGAACCCACATATTGCAAGAAATTTCGATCCAAATGCATGTGGGTGGGCCTATGGGATGAACATATTTGATCTGAAGGAGTGGAAAAAGAAGGACATTACTGGTATCTACCACAAGTGGCAAAATATGGTACGTTTTAAAAGCAAATACTTCATTACGCTTTATAAATGTTTAAACACACAGTCAAGTCATTATTTATGTGAGTTGCCCCTAATGTGTTGATATATTTGTTGTCAATGTTTAAAATGCATCCCATTTTCATGCCTTCATTGTGCCCCGCTTTTTAAGTGTTTAACAACAAAAATTCTAAAACTGAAGAACAAAACAAGACTCGTAGATGCAAACCTATATCACTATCTTTATATGTGCATGGGATTTTCAACTGCATTTTAATGGGCAGGCATCAACAGCATGAAAAAACAACTGGCAAATGTTATCCACATGATTGGACGTGTAAAAACCTCTTGATTACCTATCCAAACAAAATTAAAATGCCACAATCTTTTACGTGCATTTTGAGAACAATGTAAATCATATCTGAAGTTGTATTTTTTTTTTAATTTGAGTTGTAGAAGTTTGTATTAAACATTTGAAAAGCGGAGGCATATGAAAAGGTGGAGGCAATTAAGCCTTCTCAATGTCTTTTTCTGTAGGACTTCTATTACTGTATTAAACAATAATTTTTTAATGTCGATCCAATCATTATATAAACACTTACACAATCCTTCTTTTAAATTTAATAAATACAATTACTGGTAAGTTCTTTTATGAGCTACAACTTCTAAAAAAAAAAACTTGCTATTCTGCCTATGTTAGTGAGCATATTTTTGTCCTTTATAATTATTTCAGCTTTTCATATCAACATATGCAGCTTTTGCTAGAAATGTGTGCAATCTATGACAAAGAGGATTGCATTCTAACTGCAATAAACATAGATATGTACTTTCTTAAGAGAGATCCCTTTTTGTTTTTCATTTTTTGTCAGAATGAAGATAGAGTTCTTTGGAAACTAGGAACGCTGCCACCTGGGCTTCTGACATTTTACAAGCTGACACATCCACTCGACAAGTCATGGCATGTGCTAGGTTTAGGTTACAATCCTAGCATTGACCGATCAGACATTGACAATGCAGCTGTTGTACACTATAATGGCAACATGAAACCTTGGTTAGAACTTGCTATGACCAAGTACCGGCCTTACTGGACCAAGTATATCAAATACGACCACCCGTATATTCGCTCATGCAACCTTAGTGAATAGGAATAAAGAATTAATTAGATTGATTTGAGTTTTGAGAACAGATGTGACTGAAATTGGGACACGGGGCTGGTGAGTAGTAGCAGCCCAGCAAGCTCTTAGTTGTCTGAATTTCTTCCCTGGTGAAGAGATCTTGTATTTGGTTAATTATTTGCTTAGTGAAGGATGTGTGAACTAAGGTCTCTTCTTTTTGTTAGTTTGTTTTATTCTTTTCATTGTATCTTAAATAGTTCCATTTCCAAAAAAAAGATAAATACTGATTAGTTCATAGTAGTTTTGTTGAATCTTCTGGTTCTACTACCTGTGGTATTTTCTTTTAATCAGAATAAGACAATGGAAGATAGGTTTATCGGTGATCAACAGGTTTTCTTTCTCTGGTCAATTTACTATTGTATAAGTTGTTATATTTTATATGTGTTTGTATTTTCTGTGGAGATTTAAGATCAGTATCACATAATTCTGACCAGTTCGAGCTTTATTGTTAGATCATTTCATTATCTACTTAATTTCAGGATTGGATTTTCCGATATATGAATTGCACTATTCTGTTATTGAATATTCAAAACAATGTGGAATTCACATGGAGTAAAATTGAGGTCGTTTTGAATTCATTGTTTAGCTTGTTTTGCTTTCTCGTTGACTTTTTTTATTGTGGTAATAGTAGTTGCACTGGTAATTCGGAAGTTATTGAGCAAAAAATAAAAATAAAGTCCCTCAATTGTTTTCTGTTATTTAAACCTTTAATAACATGTGTACTCAAGCACAGCTTATAAATTTTTTGTCTTGAACGCTATCATCAATCCGTTTGTTTATTTCTCAAACTCAATTTTGTGAAAAATTAAGTCCTACAAGGATCATGGCGAGTCCAAAATGTAATTGCATCGGATAAAAAGAAAATCATTTTATCTAATTTTTTTATACCTATAATGATGGGTTTTTTTATCTTGAATATTATTATATTTTAACTTGAATTTGAATAACGAAATTAATATTAGTTACGGTGTGAAATTAGATATGTATACTTCAGCTACCAAACTGAAATCACCTTCAGTTGCTTTCAATTTCTTTGCTTAATTTATGGGATGACACCTCCGCATTGCGCTGAAAAAACAAGCGTGTGTGATTTGGTATCTGCTCCTATCAAGTGAGATAAATAGATGGTACGAAATCAAGCATACCCATCAATCGGACTCGTGTTTCTTTTCTTTTATAAATTTTCACGTTTATAGTGTCTTTTGCATGTCTACCAGATCAGGACCAGCACCAATTATCACTTATCAGTACCATAAACAGACACCGACCAAGCTGTAACATGATACATTCTTGCCCCCTCTACTTTCCCCATTTTCAATGCACATAGACTTCATATGAACAAATTTATAGGGGGTGCTTTTTGTCGATGACGGTAGGGGTAGTTGGGGATAGAAATGTAAACCGAGCGGATAATGATAAAATTATATCTGTATTAGTATTTTGTTAAGCGGATACGAATATAAATACGAATACGAATATAAATATGAATACGGATATTAAAATTCAAAATCAAAATTGTTTTAAACGGATACGAATAAGGAGAGGATATTCAACGAATACAGATTCGGTCACGAATATAAAATAATGATTAATAAAAACTACTAATAAATATACAAATATAGTAAAAATAAGTATATAGAATAATTAAAAAATTGAAATAAACAAAAATGACAAAAAATTCATATATTTATTAATGTTTAAAAGAAATAACATTGTATTCAACATAAATAAAAAAGAAAAGATTATAAATTGAGATATACAAGTAGAAATTTTAATGATTTCACTCTTTCTTGCAAATAAAAAGTTGAGAGCATCTGTTTTTATTTCAGATTCAAATAATCCGGATATCCGTAATATTTGATAATTCAAAACCAAACTTGTACTCATAACCGCATCATTTTTATACGAATACGAATAATTTATTTACGAATATATATTATATACTTACGAAAAAATATTCTAATACGAATCTAAACATAATGGATAAATATTATTCACTCCGTTTTCACCTTTAATTGAGAAGCATTAATCTTGGGCATGATATATTCTTGTGTTTTTCCGTCCAACTAACCACATTTTTCAATATAGAAAAGATGGTTCTAGAAGATGATATATTGATATGGGACCCAATAATTTGCTTTTAGCTGCCCGATTTGACCCTCCACAATTTTGAAACACTTCCATTGAAGTGGCCATGAATCCATAACTCTATTTCTTTTAATCATGGTTGATAAATAATTGTGGGTTGGTGTGAGAGCCTCTCCCGGTTCCAAGGAAGAATCATTTCATATCATTTTGATAAAGTAAACCAAACTACAAAGCGCCAAGCAGTGGCAACTATTACCTAGAATCCGGTTTCTCTTTATTATTCTATATATATAGAATGGGCAGTTTAATTGATTGGGATTGTTAATGTTATTTATGAGATAAATTTAATAAAATAGGTAATATTAAAATTCGTACTGAACGACTCAAATTTCGACCGCTCTATCTATAGTATTATAAGAGAAATATTTGAAAGATATTATTATTGATACTATTATCGATATCGATTTTATTATTCGTATAAAAATAAGTCTTTATTTATGTTAGCGATTTTATTGTTCAATTCGAATATCATTAATCTGAATAATAAAAGTAATGTACAAATAAGTTACATAATAAAATCGCTAAGATGAATAATAACTCATTTAATTTGAATAATAAAGTCAGAAGTGATTATGATATTAATGTTGGTATATGTATATTAGCTCCCATACTACAAAGGATGTGAAGATTAGGAGTTAGGGCTAATTGAAAAATGAAAATATATTAAGTTTGCACTTTTATAATGAGACAGAATATTTTGTAATTGTGAAATTCAATTTTTAGAATTTGATAAATATTATATTTATACAATGCACATAAAAATGATAGAATTTGATGCAAGTTTTATTATTTATCAAACGTTATTAAATTTTTAATTTTCTATATTTACTGAATTTTAATGAAATATTAAATGATATTTAAATTGCATGAAATTTAATATACAACTAATTCGTAAGTTTAACAACATATTTATAACTTTCTTCTATTTTTCAAATATTTTTAGCTTAATTTAGAAATACATTCTTAAGATTGTTTAAAAAAAAACCAACCCATTTGCATAAACAAACCATGTTGGGTTACATTAAATGTCATGTGATATTATCGGTTAATTTGTCTGATATAATCCAAGTGTCTACGACAATACTATAATTATTAGCGTTGCACCCAACTCAATTAGTGTTTTTATGTTTAAAACTTTAATAATAATGCACTTGGTTGTCCCACATATTTTAATTTTGACAACTCATTTAATTTAACTTAGACTTTTTATTTTCATCCGAGGAACAAAATAATAAGAAATTAAACGAATGGTTCGAAATTCAAATAGAGATATTTTATAACATTTAAGTTAGACGGTAAACTCTAAAAAAAAATTAGATAACTTAAAATTTCATCTTTATCTCAATATAAAAAAAGAAACGAAAAGGTTGAAACTTATGAGACTCTTCTAATATTAAAAATAGAGACTTAAGATAGACCAAAATAAATTTTTCAAAAAGTGCAATTTGATCTTCCATTGCATCTTTCTTTTTTTAGCAATGATGATTTGACGTGGTAGATCAAATCTATCGATGATTCAAATTAGGTGGTGAAGGAAGTAATTTCTTTTTTAGTACCATGTTTTTTTTTTGTGTGGTGGGTTTAAATTCATCACCTTTTCTTCGTAACAAGATTCATTCTTTCTAATATTTATTTATCAAATAGACCTACCTAGTCGAATTGAATTAATGGGATGATGCTTCGTTATCTGTCTTTCTTAGAAATTTTTTTTTGTGTTTGAACTCTAATTTTGTCATGTTGATTATCTTTGTGTTATCTGTTTAATTATGTTTAATAGAAATAAGACATGTTGTTCAACTTCAAGCTATAGTTATATATTATTCATTTTTCAATTTTCTACCATTGAGATTTTAACAATTTTCTTCCATTTGATTCGAATCTATAGCAAACGAAACATTGTAACTTCCTAATTCTTTTTTTCTTAAAATTTGTACACAATATCTAACAGACAGTCACAATAATAATGTGCTATAAATCGAGTAAAATTAGAGTGTTCTTAAACTCATCAATATTATTGTTTAATTTAACTTAAAATCTATTGAATCGATTTTAAAAATCAAATCTAATTTGCTCAATAGATTATTTATATTAAAATCTTATAGAATATAAATTTTTTTTACTTTTCGAATTTTTTAAGTACTTATTTCAGATATTTTTAGAAATAATTTATTTTCATATAAAAACATTCATTATTTTATTATTATCACATAATCATTTTAAAAATTCAAAAAAATAATTAAAAAAACCCTAATAATAAAAAATTCTCATACCTACAAAATTTTATTATAAAAATTTATTAAACAAATTCAATCGACCCACTAACATCATAATTGAACTTCCAACGTTCTCAACTAACTTTAAAAACTCACTCTAATTTTACTCCTATCAATCCACATCACACCACGTGTTATAAAACGCTCCTTAAATTCACAACACCCCAAGTAAAATTCCCCAACTGCACCCGATCTCTTCTCCTCTCTTCTCCTCTCTTCTCCTCTCCTCTCCTCTCTTCTCTCATCTCTTCTCTTCTCTTCCCTCTTTCGATTGTGAGATACTGAGATGGGATCCTCCTCCAATTCCCTCTCCTCAAACAACACAAGCCTCTTCTTGCAAATCGTCGAACACCCTGACGGCACCATCACGCGCCCCTTCGTTCCTCTCTCTCCTCCCAACCCCAACCCTCCTGTCCTCTCCAGAGACCTCCCTTTGAACCCTTCCCATGGCACCTACCTCCGCCTCTACCTCCCCGCCGCTGTTTCCCCCAGCGAGAAGCTCCCTGTCCTTCTCTTCTTCCATGGAGGCGGATTCGTTGTGTTCTCCCCTTCCGCCGCCTTCTACCATGGCTTTTGTGAAGCCATGGCCGCTTCTCTCCCCGCATTGGTATATATGTTCTCAAATTTCAATAAGAAACTAATATGGATTGAGGTTTCCTTTTCTTTCCGAAGGAAGTATGGCGTTATATTTTTGTTTTTCTTCCTTGCTATTTCTGTCCTTCTAATCCCAGTACTTAAGGAAATAATACATGTCATGGAGACATGGACCCACATGTCAGAGTGTTTTCTTGTGGTCGGGGCTTTATGTTATTTATTGCATTAGTTAGAATGAGACAAGGATTCTAGGGGAGTAGGGGATCATGCATGATGCATGCTCAATTATTTTTTGAAAAAGAATACAAAATATTTTGTTCATGAGTTCCCACCTAGTTATTTCAATAACAGGACCTTTCTTTGTGTGGCCAGATTGAACTGGAATCAGCTGAGCTGATTTGTATGTTGGTTTCCAAAACCTTGAATTTGTAATTATTTCAGTAGCTTGTATTGGGATATATAATTTTAAGAACATCAACCCAAATGTAGAATTAATATCAGTTAAGCATCTTTCCTATTAGTTGATGGTTATTATTATTATTATTATTTTGAAACTAATTAATGGCCAGTGGTCATCTACTTTCATTAATAAAAGCAAATTTTACAATCTACAAAACAAACAAATTAGTTGTTGGTTATTGGTTAATATAATTTGTTAATGAAGTTAAGAACTGAACGTACTGTTTAGTTTCATTAAATATCATTTGGGTATCTGAGTTGTTCAGTATAAACCAAAAAAAAAATATATTTTGATTGCAAGTACAAAAAAAATTATTAAATTCAGTACACTTATATATTTTCATTTTTGTTACAGGTAATATCTGCTAGCTATCGTCTTGCCCCCGAAACCCGTTTACCCGGTGCTTACGAGGATGCGGTCGAAGCACTTTCGTGGGTCCAGTCTCAAGCCGTGGACCGTTCCTCAGCAGACCCATGGCTATCGACACATGGCGACTTCTCTAAGTTCTTTCTTATGGGTAGCAGCTCAGGTGGTAACATAGCATACCATACCGGCTTACATGCCAAGTCCATCGATCTGACACCGGTACAGCTAAACGGGATCATACTCAATCAACCGTATTTCGGTGGGGTCGAGAGGACCGAGTCGGAAGCCGCCTCAGAAGAGGACTCGGTGTTGCCTTTACGAGCCAACGACACGTTATGGCGCCTGGCACTTCCTATCGGATCGAATAAAGATCACGCATTTGCTAACCCGGTAAAACACGGGCTTGGTGGGGCCGTCGGTATGGTGAAATGCATGGTTGTCGGATGCAAAGGGGACCCACTGTTTGATAGGCAAAAATTGTTCACTGAGAAGCTTGAGAAAGAAGGTGTGGAGGTGGTGAAGAGGTTGGATGGTACCGGATCTCATGCCATTGAACTTTTCGTGCCCGATAAGGCTGAGGCCTTGTTTAAAGAGGTGAGAGGATTTGTATATGGTGCCTAATTTGAATTGAGATTTCAGATTTCTGTTTGTTAAAAAGAGGTTTGCATTTTTAAAATTGTCTATCTGTTTGTTGTCTTGCTTATTGTTTTTTTTTTTCCCTTTTTCTTGTCATTACTTGTACAACATGTCATCATAAATTAATATTTGTTGTTTTGTTGAAGTAAATAATATTGTCTTTGAAATCATTTACTTTAGCCTGATTTTTAAGGAAAAAATAAAATCTCTCCAGCTGTGATATTAGCACGATTGAAATAAGAAATATCTTTCTACAAATCCAAAGAAAGCACTCAGATAAGGAATTTTTGATAAAGACTCCATGTTCAGATACAATATTTAAATTCTGTGTTTAGACTTTTGTGTTTAAACACACATAAATCAAATTTTCTATGTTTATATATTTTATATGAATGATTACGTTAAGAATCATTCCATTTCGAATTTAATAATATTAGTTGTACATTATGAATGTTTTAGTTTAAAAAATAGACATAAAATTATCAAATATTTAAAGTTAAAAATATTATTATTATTATTATTATTATTATTATTCATAAAATGAGGATGAACACACACAAAAAAATTCCTCAGATAAGAGAAAAAATAATAGAAAAAACCGACATATATATCCGATCAGTTATCTTTCATTCGTTCGGACAGTGCATGTCAAAGGCGACGACCTCAATCGCCGATGGACTATGCTCATTTTTTTAATTAATATTATACCTAATATCTACTCTGTACTGAAGGAAAACAAATGTGAAAAAGCTACATCACATGGTATCAGTAGGGACCAGAGGAAAAAATATGACCGACATTTATGGGTCAAGGCTCTTTAAATATCATTAGTTTCAACTTTCAACAACTTCATAAATTTTATTTAAGAATTGTTGATATCTGCTGTTGTCGTGCTGTTATGATCTGGAAAAAAAAATTGTTATGCTGTTCTTATTATTTCAAAAATTATGTTTCGTGTTAAATGTTGAATTTACCTCAACTATCATAGTTAATAATAATGATAATTTATTATCATTATTTTTATATAATGATAATTTGTTATAATTATTTATATAATAAGTAAAATAAAAATAAATATCTTGTGTAACATCATGCAAATACGTCCCATAACAGAATTAAAAATAATTTCCTGCGCAATAATAATGCGACTTTATTATTGAAGATCTCAAAAGAATTACTTGTTTCATAAAGCAATTGTTTTCCATATTTCCATAGGATTTGATTGGTTTGTGAAAGGAGGAGAAACCGAATAGTGCTGTATTCCAGAGTAGTAGAATATTCAGCAATAATTATTGTCTCTGCCATATTTCCATTAACAGAAATATTGTTTGAACTCAAAATAAATGGGTTAATTTAATAAAAAAATATGATATAAAATTAATTAAGAGGAAGTAATTTTATGACTCAAATAATAATTATTTTAGAAAATATATTATTTTTTAATAAAATTTTGGATGAGAAAATGAATCATAGCTCATTCTGATCAATATTAACCTTCGCTTTGCCCATTAATTGAAAAAAAATTATAAATCGAATTATCATTTAGAATTTTTATATATCTTTTTCATATAGCATTCTCTGTGCAACTTTTTTTTAAGAATTAAACGGGCTGAAGTGACAAAGACTTTGATCTTAGGAGAATAACATTTCGTGACATCTTTATTAATGTTCAAGTGTACTATTATTTCGATATAGTATTTAGTAACAGTAGTGTCATTATTAATAGTTAATCAATTTTTTTTATCCGATGGATTTCGTTTTTTTTTTATATAAATGCTCAAACACACTACTATTACACTATAGTACTTAATAACAATAGCATTTTATCCGATGATTTTTGTTTTTTTTTTCACAGACTCATATAAGTATATCATATTTTCTTTTCTTATTAGTTAGGATTGTATAGCTAATTTAATAAGTTTTTTTTAAATAATCTCATACGAAATTTGATAAGTTAACAAACTTACTTTTTTGTATCAATTTACTTTTTGTTCTTTGGATAAAAATTAAATTAATGGCTCGATTTGATTTTTTAGATCATATCCTCTCTTTTTTTAGTTGAATTTTGAATTATAAAAAATTTTATTAAGAATTTTGTTTTCGTTAATTATATATGTAAATTATGAAATAGTAGTAGTTATATGATAAATTTGAAATGCATTTTTTTTACTAAACATAAGTCAATTTAATTATATTTCTTTCTCTAGTACACAAACTCATTTTTTTATATTATTCATTTTTTTACGAACTCATTTTATAAATTTGGTGATTACAAAACTATTGTCTAATTATATTATTTCAAATTATGTATCAAGTTTAATTCAATTTTTCTCTATTATAACTCTTATTTCTTTTTTTTTGCATTAGCTAAGAGATATATGAAGTCTATGATTTACATTATTGATCGACGATATTGATACATAATAATATAATGTGATGAGAAAAAAAAGACAAGAGATGAGATAAAGTGCACGAGAATAATGTAGTTGAGAGTTATTATGAAAAATTCAATTTATCATTATATTAAAATGACAAATTTATTATTCTAACAATATATTTTAATTTGTTTAATGTTTCGTTAAGTTTTTAGAAGTGTTATTTCATTTGAGTTTAGCTTAATTTTGTTTTTTTTTTCCCTCTCAACTTTTAATTTTAAATTTTATTTTATTTATTTAGGGTATTTTTACATTTGATGACTTCAAAAATTTTATTCAATTAAGTTATCTTAAGAATTAAATTTTATTTCATTTGATTTTTGTTTGCTTTTAAAATTTATATTAAATATTAAGACCATCTTAAAAAAATCTTTATTCACTTGAAGATTTAATTTTATTATATTTTATTGACAATGAAAATATATATTAAACTGAATTTTTATTAAATGTAACAAATTTTTAGTAATATATCACTTAGATCTAACAGATAATTTTACCATTATTAAATTAATTTAATATATTCAAATACTTATAAATAGTAAAATTCTTCGTTATTATCATGTGATAAAACTCGTATAAAATCAGTCTTATTTATGAAAATATTACATTTGCAATTACTTTGAATCGAATAATTTTGTAAATAACTCAACTCAATTGCGCAAGTTTTCTAGTGCATATTAATTTGATCTTTAATAAATATATTCATCCTATCCTATCCATTAAGTATTTATCCTTGTCAGAATGACCTTTTTTTTAATTAAGAAATCTCATTTTGACAAATTCAAACTCCCAATTATTCTGTTTGCTTTTTGTTTCATCTGGTGACATATCTCACTCAATTTAAAAAAAAAATGCACGTCAAATATATATAGAACCATTATGATACATATCTGTTGCAACTTGCTCAAATATATCAACATCAGATAATGTAAGTTGCAACTATTTTTTATTCTCTCAAGTAGGCTAGGGATATTAATAAAGAAAATATTTCTCTCTCGGTAGCTTCTTTCTTCAATTTATTCTCTGTACGTTTTTTACTCTAATTAGTCTATGACTTTTGTCTTTTTTTTTTTTAGTTTTTATTTCCAAATTAATTTTGATATTCAATTATGTAACCACTCGAGTTACTTATATAAATATCTGAGTAATATATGTGACTTATTTTCCATACATTTTTATTTCTTTAAACTTTTTTTCTCTCACTTCTCTGTCATATTTTTATTTTTCTAAAACTTTTTTTTCTTTCTTCTCTCTCTTATCATTGTCTTTGATTTTTTTTCTCTCATACGATTTTATTTTTCGAAATTCTCTTTCACTCTTTTCTCTCTCATATTATTTTTTCTCAACAATTTTCTAAATATCTAAGTCTCACATATAGATACATAAATCCGAATATAAGCATCTGGATATAAAATAAAATACAAACATCTATTTAAAATATATAAGCATATGAGTACATAATACAAATACGTTGACTGATTGTACTTAAATATGTAAGAGCACATGAACATATTTTTTTTTTTTTGCCAAAAATGAACAGTTATTACATGTGAATGTACTTTTTTCATCAAAAACAAAAAGCTAATTAAGGGAGATTTTTTGAGAGATTTAATTTAAGATACTATTAATCACTTTCATATAATATTGTACATACCTTAATTAAGTTAGTGATCATTTTGAGAATAAATTTTTTAATTGGATTGCACAAAGTATCCGGTACGTATAGAAAGTCTAAACCTCATCCGTTGGGACGGAGTAGGAATTGTATTATTGGCATTACCAATAATATAATTAATGATCTAATTTTTTTACCTAACTAACGATTACATATAAATATAATTCCAATTAATAAAAATCAATTAGACATATGTGGTTGTCAAGAGCACAAGATTAATAGGTACATGATATCATATAAGCATAAAACTTAATGCTAAATAATAAAAAATGTTTTAAAAAATATATTATTGGAGGGTAGGAATGGTCAATTATTTAAGGAGAAGTGTGACACTTTGTTTTTATCTTAGCAAAATTATCTATCATTATATCATTTGATATAAAAATTAAGACGATTAAGACACTGATAATGATACTTTCGAAAGCTTTCTGAGAAATATACATGAAGAAGGTTAACCCACACCTAATTTTAAATTTAAAAAATAATTAGAAAGTGACACGAAATCTTTATTTATTTTTCAATCTGTTAGTTTGTGGGCTAATACGAATAGACACTCGCAAATTATTATTATAATTATTAAATATTACAAATGGTAATGTCTTGAGAGCTTTCTAGAATTTTGAATTGTGATAAGTTGACTCCCAAATTTTTAATTTGTATAGACAAACACCCCCCTCCAAAAAAAAAGAACTATGAAATTTATGACAAATAACCCCCTACTATTAATTTACTATCTAATAATCAATTATAAATTATATAATGACTTAAAATGCCCTTATATGCCTAAAGTATAATATTTAAAATATTTATACTATATAAAATTTTAATTTGTAGAAACTTATTAGCTATTTTAAACATTATAGTCACTTAATTAAATAATCATTTATATAATATGTTTGATAGTTTTATTTTCATTTTGGGTTCCAATTTCCAAGTTTTTTATCAATGCTTAATTTTGCCAAATCCCTGGGTTTTGATGGAAATTGGAAGTTTGGAACCCAAACCATCCATGCATGATAGCCCATAAATGATCCTAAGATAAAATCTTTAGTTGGAAGGCCCATAAATAATCCTATACCAATCAACTATAGGCCTACAATAAAAACCCAAAGTCAAAAACATTTTATTTTTAATTTGTGAGAGAACATGAGCTTAACAACGGATGTTCAAAGTCAAAAAACATTATTAAAAATATAATTCTAGATCAGTCTCGGTGCATGCTACATGGAAATAGGAATCGTATCACCCCTTAGCACAATGGGCGACCGATTTGCACGGTCCGATATGAATTGAACGGTCTAGATCTATTTATCTTCTCAGAATTTGCACAAATGACTGGAGAGGATCCCGAATTCAAACTATCTTACTAGTTGTTAGTGCTACAATTAGGGATGAAAACGGATCAAATATGGATCGGATAGTATTCAAACCGTATTCATATCTATTTTTAATTATTGGATACAAATACAGATATAAATATAGTCGAATATAAATACAAATCGAATATTAAACGGATATAAATACAGATCGAATATTAAGCAAATACGAATACGAATATATTTTGAATATTAAAATAAATCTTACACAAAACATATTCAATGCATAAAATGATGTAAATTTTTTTCAAATTAAGTTTTTTTGTCACAAAATATACATTCTGCTAACGAAAATTGAGTAATTATCATCATACCTCTAATAAAAATATACTAACAAATAATATTTTTTTCATTAAAACATATCATATTTTAAAATCTATAAAAACTATATTTTGCTATATATTAATCACTGTCATTGGATGTATGTGAAAGATGTTGTATCAATTTTTGTAAAGCATTTTGAAAAAAATATACATTGATTAGAAAATTAAAGAAGTATAAATAAATTGAGAGAAAGCTTCTTGAAACATGTTGAGATTATAAAATTTGAAAAATAAATTATAATATTATAAAATTAGAAAACAGATATCCAAAAAATTTATCTTTGTAGATACAAATAATTATTCATATATATATATATATATCTATATTCATTTTTTTAAATTTAAAATCATATCTATATTTATATTTATCTAATTTATATCTATATTCATATTTGTATTCATAAAACTTAAAATATAAACCGATAATATCTAATCCGTTTTCAACTGTCCTATTTATTACCCATATATCTCTCTCCATCGCGTCAAAAGTGAATTGCAACTATAAACAAAGGGACCAAACCTTGAAACCTCTCTCTCTCTCTCTCTCTCTATCTCTCCATCTCTCCATCTCTCTCTTTCTCTTCACAATGGGTTCCGATGGTACCGACACGAGCATCTCAAACCCCTTCTTGCAAATCGTTGAACACCCCGATGGTACCATCACGCGCCCTTTTTTGCCTCAGTCTCCACCCAACCCTGACCCGCCGGTTCTCTCCAAAGACCTCCCCTTGAACCCTTTGCATGGCACGTATCTCCGTCTCTACCTCCCCGACGCTGCCACTTCACCAGACAAGAAGCTCCCTGTTCTTCTCTTCTTTCATGGTGGCGGTTTCGTGCTCTTCTCCCCTTCGGACGTGACCTACCATGCCTCGTGCGAAGCCATGGCTGCTTCGATCCCAGCACTGGTATGTCAATGAGAAAATCATATATGTTATTTTGCGAGGATAGAAGTTTTAATTAGTTGACTTCTGTAAGAAAGATTGTTAATTAATTACGCGCATTAATTGATTGATGCCTCAGTAAGTGATACATTAATTGACATGCGTTGAAAAATTACTAGTTATACTATTGCTTTGCTCAAGTGTGTTTTTAACCTATAAGATATATTAAAATATATGTTGCTACTTGGAAAAATAACCCTCAATTATGTCAAGATACAGTTTTCTTATTAAAAAAAAGGGTCAAAATGGACAAGCGAATATAAATATCATGAGTAATTTACCACACAAAAAAGGTTAATCAAGCATGTGAACATGAAAGACTAATCAGATTCTTCATTTGTGCATTCACATGTAGATAATAGGTCTTTCCTCAAAAAAAAAAAGGTAGATAATAAGTCAATTTATTTTACTGTTACACTAATATTAATTTTTTGAGTTTTCACATTTGTAATTTATTTTGAAAATGTTTTTCTGATAACAAATAAGACTCACTACTTTTATTAAAACTATGTTAAAAAAAATTAAACAGGTTTGATTTGCAAACATAAATAAATAATTAAATAACACATAGAATTGTAGATCTGTTGTTGAGTTTGTCAATTTGTTATAAATACATATGTAATGATTTTCTATTCGCAGGTAATTTCGGCAAGTTACCGTCTTGCACCTGAAACCCGTTTACCAGGAGCATATGACGATGCAGTTGAAGCTCTCTCGTGGGTCCAGTCTCAAGCGGCGAACCTTGCCTCTGCAGACCCATGGCTATCGGCACATGGCGACTTCTCCAAGTTCTTCATGATGGGTAGTAGCTCCGGAGGTAACATAGCATATCATGCCGGTTTAAGAGCCAAGTCAATGGATCTGAGCCCAATTTGCCTCAACGGACTCATTATCAACCAGCCGTATTTCGGTGGTGTCGAGAGAACCGAATCAGAATTGGCCGGTGAAGATGATCCAGTTGTGCCGTTGCGTACTAATGACATGCTTTGGCGGCTTACACTTCCTATCGGGTCAGATAGAGATCATGAATATGCTAACCCAGTAAAGGCTGGACTTGATGCGGCCGTCGGTCTGGTCAGATGTATGGTTCTAGGACTTAGAGGAGATGCACTGTTCGATCGACAGAAGGCGTTCGCTGAAGCGCTTGAGAAGAAAGGGGTTGAAGTGATGAAGAGGTTGGATGATACCGGGTTTCATGCGATCGAGCTCTTTGTACCCCCGAAGGCCGAAGCTCTTTTTACGGAGGTGAGAAAGTTCATCTATGGCGCCTGATCCAAATATATACTCTTCATTTGGTTTCATTATGAAAGAAATTGGGAGTTGCAATCGTCTGTTACTTATATATGCTCGTTTCTTTTTCCTATTTAATGGTCTGTGAGTTGAATAAGTGTTAATTTATTTTATATATGTATAATTGTGGTTTAGTTGGAAAAAAATGTATGATCAGTAATCATGCATGTATAATTGTTGTTTAGTTTGAAGTAATTAAATAAGAAAGGGGATATTTTTGAGAACTATTTTTTTGATAATTTTAATAATCAATTTTAAATAATTTTGAAATAATTTTTAAAAATTCTTGAAAATAGAAAAAGCTTGACAAACATATTTTTGAACGTATAAATTAATTGTTTTTAAATTTTATGTAATTTAAAGATCATTTGATATTCTATCAAAATAAATATGAATCGCTGTAAATATTATGTAATTTTGATCTTTGATGGAGTATCAAATAATACTTAAATTATATGAAATTTGAAAGACAATCGATCTACAAGTTAAAAGATATGTTTATAATTTTTTCTATTTTTAATATTTATTTTAAAATTATTTGAAAATTCGTTGTCAAAATTATCAAAATAACAGTTTTCAATAAATCCTCACCTATTAAATAAAATAAGGCTCTGCTGTTGATCGATTGTTTTAATTATATATATATATAATTAATTAAGTCGCATGCATGAGCTAATTGCAGGTGAAAAATATTCATCAAACGTGGTGATTAAGAGAAGACTATAAACAGAAATCAACACATATTTGTCATCTAAATTTGGTATCTTGGAAAAACTACATCAGTACAATTGACTGAGACAAATTAAAAGTCACTGTTGGAGATAACCAGCATTGACTGCAGTTTATGAAAAAAGGGAGAGCAAGACTATCTGGTAAGTCTGATACCATAGAAAAGAAGGTTTAGAATAATGTAGAGAGATAATTGCAACCAATAACAAAGTACATAGAGATTAGTTATATTTTGTTAAATATAAGTAGAATATTTTTAGTGTATAACTAATTTTTATATTATATTAAATTTTTATGGTACATATTTTTTAGAAATGTTATTAAAATTACAAAATTATTTCTAATTATATACATCAAATTTGAGTCAGCTCGAAATTTAATTGGTTAGTCATTATAAAACTATTAAATTTCTACTGTTAATTTTTTTAATTATTTAAAGAAAAACTATTTTTTAAAATTGATTCAAATTTGATAAATACTCTATTTAAATAATAAAAAAATACATTTATAATTTTAAAATTTTTCAGTTAATTAAAATAATATTTTTAAAAATATGTACCATAAAAATTAAACAAGAAATATCCGAATAAAAACATAAAATAGCAAAGTTGCACATGGTATTGTGTCAGGGAAGAATAATTGTTTCCGGACGGATGGGTTCAAATTGGTTTGTTTAAGAATTCTTAATTATGATTTAAAATGACAATGCTTTGTTATTCATATGCTGTCATTCTAGAAAGTCATATGTTATTTGGTTATATATATAATTATGTAATGATGATGATGATTAGAATTTACTTAGAACCGCCTGGTTGTTTGCGACACCTAACATCCCATATATAATATTCTTTTATAAATAAAATCATGTGGAAAGAATATCTCTGCTGTGCTCAAAAAGTTCAAAATAGATACTTCCTTGAAGATATTTTGCTATATATTATATGAATATCCCTTCATTTACAAAGTCAAGTATGTAAGTTAGTTGTTATTTTAATGTCATGATGATTAGAAACATTGATGGACTGTTACACACTCAACACAGACTTCAATATTATTTTTTTATAAAAGAATAATTATAAAATACGTCGAATTTTTAAGCAACATTCAACTCTTACATTATATCTTTGTAAAATATATTATTTAAATTAAAATATTAAAATTATAAATATTGTTCGAATTAAATACCCTTTAATGTTTAATTTAGCAGGCTGATTGGAGAAAACAATAATTCAGAGCACATTTCAATAGTGACAAAATGCAATCTCTGATTATCTTCTCACATGCAAAAAAAAGGCAAAAGGATGAAACTATATTAATTGTTATAGTCTTGTGTAGAGAATATACATGAAGTGTATTGTTGTGCTCATGTATAGAGAATGAAAATGCCTCTGTCATTAATTGGTTGGCCTTTGACTTTCAACAGACAAATCAAATAAAAGTACAAGACACACAAAATCTGACATGCATTGACTTTTTCATAATACAAAGATCATTATTCCCTTACAACATCTTTAATTTTCTCTCCATTTGTATTAGTTAAAACTTAATAAAACGTACATGATATTTAGATCATGTTACTATGTTATAGATTGCAAAATGTCCTTAATCAGCAAAACATTAATCCCAAAAGTATTAGTTGCTAAGATCAAGGTTGCTCATATTGGCCATATATACAAGAACAAAATTATGATTTATATGAAATATGATATTTCTCTTACATTGATTGTAGTAATTTGAGACCATCATTTTGTTGGGCTTGATCCATTGGTTTATTAAAAACAGCCCAAAAATTCCTCCTATGATGGGAATTTTAAAATTTATTTTTGTGGCAGTTGGCATGTCTAAAGTTAGTATAATAGCCCAAGGTTTTAAAGGTCCAATAGAAATATATTTTTTATTTTTTAGCATCATGCAAGCAATTCAACCAGCGCCGATTTTGTGTGTTCTTGTTTTTTTTTTTCCTTCTTTTTTTCTCAATTGCATGGGTTATTTGCTATCTACCAGTACAAATATCAAATCAGAACAATTTAATTTCGACACAATCTGCTACTTGACAGTTAAGTTATTAAAGAAAAAGGAACTAAATTTATAAAAGTTATATGTTAATATAAAATGTTTAAAGCATATTGACATATATTCGGGTGTTTGATGCATGAATATTTGATTTTCATCTAACTATATACCAATTCATTTGCAAACACTTGACTATTCTATTTCAAACCGATCATAGAAATATAATAACAACATCCAAATAAGGGCGGAGTCAGAACTGGAATTAGAGTGGGGTAAAATTTCAAGGTCGGACATATTTTCAAAATTATTTTAAACCAAATATATTTTTGTAATTTTTATGTTTCAAATATAGTTTTGAAGTGATAATTTGCAAAATCTTTTATGAATTGAGACGTGCTTTTATAATTATATTAAATTAAAATATATTTTATAATTTGTTCTATTAAGTTTAATTTTATAAGGTATATTTTGATAAATAAATTTTCAGGAGGGGCACTTATTATCCCTCTTTGCCATAAGGTGGATCCGCCTTGCATCTAAACCCCTCTCCCTCTTTATAGCCTATCTTTATACCATAACAATATTTTATGTGATTTTGTAGTATTCTTTTGTGTTAATATTAAATAGAGGAGTGATGACTGTATTTTTTTATCTAAACCCCTCTCCCTCTCCAAATTTATTTATCTCTTACACTATAATTAGAAATTCAAAAATTATACTTTTACTTCGTTAAAATCTTTAACTTGATTTTTTTAATCATTAAAAAAAACTCAAATATTTTTATATTAAATATAAACACTAGTGAATTCATACATAAATTGTTTTTATATTAAATATAAACACTAGTGAATTCATACATAAATTGTTTTTATATTAAATATAAACACTAGTGAATTCATACATAAATTGTTTTTATATTAAATATAAACACTAGTGAATTCATACATAAATTGTTTTTATATTAAATATAAACACTAGTGAATTCATACATAAATTGTTTTTATATTAAATATAAGCACTATCATGATGTAGGTAAAAAATGGAAAACATAAAATTCCATGACAATTTCTTTATTAATTATACATAAAAAATGTACCATTAATGTAAATTGCTACATAGCATGTAACATGCCCTCCTCTATAAGATTATAACTATCATAATCAGCTATAATTGCTAGTTTGCTACTGAGATCTTACCATTAGGAAGTGCTAATTACCATTTAAACATTAAGTAATAATCGTTGTCTTTTCAAAAAATAGTGTTGATTGCTGAAACTTCTCATGCCGAGTTTTGCGAAAATATGCAACACATGAATCAAAATAAGAATTAAATTCTGATGTAGTGATAATGATGATATTTTTTATGTGAAAAATTACATGTTCAAATTTTGATTTTTCATGAACACTTAGATTTGAGTAGCTTGATTTCATTTTTATCTAAAAAAATAAAAGTAAAAATAATTTTTTTACTGTACAACTTGTTCTGCCTTACACTAATTATGCTTTTATTTTTCCGATTAAGGAATAAATACATATAGGAACTCAGCAGGATATAAAAGCAAAGCCAAAATTTCTCAACAGAAAATTAATAATAAAAATAAAATAAACAGCGTGCTTTTTATTCTGGCACCAACAGTGTACGTGCTGAATGAATGCTTCCTGCTGATAGGGGGAAATAAAAAAGTTTGAGAAAAGAATCAGAGGAGAAGAAAAGAAACACTACCCAGTTCACATTTCACAAGTGATTGCCTCCTTTTGACGAACAATACATACATATACACTTTTTTAATATATTCTTCTGGCATTTGGCACCACGCCTTGCGTGATTGTGCACTGCATCACAGGCATACACCGCATGCACACTGCTCCAAGCGCATCTTTTCTCTGCCTGGAGAAAACCAACACCTCCTTCCCTCCCTCCCCAGATCCCTATGCACACACCTTATCCCTTCATCTCCTCTCCTCTCCTCTCCTCTCCTCTCCTCATCCCCTTTTAGACTAACTTTTTGATTCTTGGTTTCGGAGTCGAATCGTATTCAGATTGGAGTAGTCCGTATTACTTAAATTGGACTGGACTCAGCAGGGTCTGAAGTCTGAACACATTTGATTGGGACCGTTGGATTCTGAATACATGGTTAGATGTGCTTGCAACTATCCAAAGAATTCCTTCATTTTGAGAGGAGATTAGGAGAATAATATATATCAATATTTTGTGCTGTATAACTATCTCCGGAAGAACAGAATGTCTAACATGATATATAAAGAAAATTACGTTCAAATCTTAAAAAAAATATTTAAAAAAGATAAATATTGAGATTAATAGAGTCTATATTTCAATATATATATATATATATATATATATATATATATATATATATATATATATATATATATATATATATATATATATATCTCCAGAAATTTACTTCAAATAATTATTATAACAAACCTTATGATATCCGCCCAACTATTACATATTTTGTTCAATGGTCATAAGAATACTTTTTGACCAACAAGTGGCTAGAATTTTCAAATAATTTCTAAAGTATTAAAAATGAATATTTTGCTAATGAAGAAAGCATACTTGATAATTGGAGAATACAAACATTTGTTAGTTCGAACATCCACACTCATTTTAATTATGAAGCACATCTCAAATAGTTGCATGACTATATATGCATATGCACCCTTTACTATTCACCTTTTTTAGAATTTTTCAGAAATAATTAAGAAGTGTTAGGTTATGTAGGGTAACTATAATAATTCTAATATTTTTATTTATAAGATATAATTAGTTAGGTTAAGCTCCTCTTAAGTTACAAAATTGATTAATTAGTTCAACAAATACTTGATCAATTCATATCAAACGGATGATATAAATACAAATTTTGTAACGTAGAGTAAGTTGCATGGATATCGAGTCACCTAACCATGCAAATATGAAAGGTTGAAAATGCATTCTGAATAACATTTTGAATAATATTTCAATTGGTCATCAAAGTCATGTGTGATTTGCACTGTTTGATCTGCAATAATATTCTCGCCAAGATGTTTGAGATAATACCTTGGAAAATGCAGTAATTAATAAATCAATGTTCAGAACTTAGCAAAAAACAAAAACTGAAATATATTTTCTTTCTTGCCGTTAACTAAAATAAAACATTAATTTTCAAATTGCTCAATGAATGACCAATTTCAAATTATTTCAAGTTTGATTCACAACCTATCTCAAATCTTAATAAAATATCTATAATTTTATCTTCTTTCTTTTAGTTTTCACAACCTTTTGATCAAGATCATCATTATTATAAAATAAACCCTTTCTTATATAACAAACAACTTAAACAGATACCTAAAATTTCTATAGATCCTCCATCCAGTCGCTTGCTAGTCGAGTCGAAGCCAAATTAATCTAGTATATGTTTTCAGGGCCGGAACAACTTCATTTCCGGCCGAACATTTCCCATCTGGCACAAAATAATTACGAAATCTACTTATAAAATTACACCTACATTTATTAAATGCAAATTTTGATTCATTTTAAAAATAATTACTAAAAGACATCTTATTCCAAATTTTTATCTCATTATATTGCATATCATGCTCCACTCTTGACGATATTTCTCATGGACTGATTCGAAACAATTCTGAATAACATTTTGAAGAGAGTATTATTGTTTTTTTTCGTATAAAAGTTGGGAGTATAGCTTCCAACTTCCATTGATTATAGAAGTTACAAGAAGCAGTTACCAAGGTAACTGTTGATAAAATATGAAAAGTAAATGAAAATGTTAATCTATACAAGGATTTTGTATCTCAGTGAAAGAAATAGAATCATAGTAATTCAAAATTATGTCCTCATCTCTGACACAATTTTTCTGATCAACACAATTGGGTGTGAAGAGAGTATTATTGTTGGCAAATATTTCTACAAACCATGAGATTTTGTTATGCACATGCCAACTTTGTGGGAGTTGAGATTCAATTCCGCTCAGAAAAATTTTCAGCACATATTTAATTCATTCGTTTAACTTAACATCCGTATAAATTCAATATGAAAAAGAAAAGTTTCCTACAAATCTACGGTGCTGAAGAAACAGTACTCACTCTGACACCCCTTCTTATACTATTAGGCGCCATCTATGAATGAATGCCTACATGCTACATGGCTACATCTTCCATGCTAATGGGGCAGCTCTCATTAGTACTGTGGGGTCCACATGTCAATGACTCGGTACCAGTCTGTAGACTGTATTTGTCCCGGTGCATCATGTCCAAGGAAAATAGGAAATCCTAATAATAAGAATTTGAATAGTATTATTATTTTATTATTATTATAGGACCTGATAACTGTCATTTTGTTTGGCTATATGCCAGTACTACAGAGGTTTCAGCTGATAAAGCAAAATTAAAAACATTAAATTAGCTTGATTGATTTCTCTCATTTTGCCAAGCACCAAGTAATTCCTCCCTCCCCATCTCAATTTCTCTCATTTTGTCCATAATTCTTTTTTTTTTTTTTACCAGATCCAGAATTGATCTCTGAGATTCATGCTTATTACACAAAAATTAATTCCTGACCCTTTTGAAAAAATCTATAGCATGTACCAGTATCTACAAAGGGGTGCTATAGAAGTTCCACCAGGTAAATAATAATTTCGATTTAGGCTCGTCTGGTACCATGCTATCAGAGATTGTGAGACCACTTGAGGAAAAACAACTCACTACTCCAAGCACCTTTTAATTTTCCCTCTTAATTTGTACCAAAATCACCTCCTCCAAGGCTCCAATCCCTATGCATATGACATATGGTCCTTATCCCACCGCAAAGGTTCTGATTCCATGTGGCAAGATCCAATACTTTCTAAGGTGCGATACTCCACTGACATACACATTCCAGTCAGATTTCTAAATCATATGGTAGAAGTAAAACTAAAAGGGAGATTTTGTACTGTAGCTTATTCTGTCAGAAACAGGCCATGGGCCATAACTCAGTGCTTAGCCCAGGAAGCAAGCAATATATAAACCATCAGTTCTGATTTCTGAACCGTTTCATTGCTTAGTTTCTGACAAATGTTAACACATTGAAATCTAATTATCAATTTAGTTGATAATACATATATACTGGTAAATTGATCAAAATATGAAGCATCTGTACATGCATGTGGTCACCAAATTGGGAGGAGGAAAATTAACTGAACGGTCCAGATTTTTCGGAAGAGCCAAAAAGCATCTAAATAATCTTAGTTTGGCAGCATCTTTGGTAAAAGCTAGCTTTGAAATGAAATGCATGTTTTAATTCTTTTCTTTCTTTTTGTGCATGAATTAATGCAGATAAACCAAACGCACTTTTAGAACAACATCCATCTCAAGTCATTCTCATACAGCAATCTTGAACCGCAACTTGTGCATGTGCGGCGCTTTCACTGTCGACAATGTAATCCGGGGACCCTCGTCCAGCCGTTGCATTGCATCATGCAGCTCTAACATGATTTTCAAAAGTTAACAAAGCCCCATCAGGATTATATTGAAAGACGACAGCAAGCTCAAAAGACATTACATGCTGATATCATGAAATGGCGCATATATGTATGTGTTGTTTATATTATGATCATGATTATTCATCATATGGGACCTGGCTCATAAGTTAAGAAAAATTTGGGACCATGATGTATGATGTATTGATGGGGCTGGTTTAATTGGGGTATGTGAAATCTCTCTACCTCAACCCCCCCCCCCCCCCCCCCCCCCCCAACACACACACACACACACAAAAAAAACCCCACACTAAAAAACCTAAGGAATCCCACAGAAAGAGCCCTAGTGACCTTAGCCCTGCCCCAATCTTTTCTTTCTAGTTCTCTTATCATAAGCCCAGAAAGCAAAGAGAAAGAGCCATGCATGTTATGGGGCCCATACAACTTGCATACTTTTCTTCTTGTCCCGCTTGCCAACATAATTAATTGTATATTTTAACTCTTACAGATTAATAAGGCTACTTCATAATATATATATATATATATATATATATAGCTTACAGGTTACAGCCAATCTCTGCCAGTTTTTAAGTTAAAAAACTTGTGTAACTTATGATTAAGAATATATGGTTGTGTTTTTTGTTTCATTTTTTCTTTTTCTTTTTTATTTATGAAGAATTAGAAATGTGGTTTACAAACTCCCCTCATGACCCCCCCCCCCCCCCACCCCAATACACACACTCACCAACACTATACACCCCGGTAAGACAAAAAAAATGATAATATATATAATGGGTATGAATTATACAACACACCATAATCTCCTTCCTGTATGTCCTCCAAAAATGTCATTAATTGTCACTTTAGAAGACATCCTTTATTGCATGCATATTTATTTCCTATACATGCATGTAGCACTTATTTATAGTCAAGCTTCTTCAACTAAAAAGAAAACAATAAATGTATGCAAATGAGGTCAACAGATCAATACATGGCTACAGTATTACTCAAAGACGGTACTTATATAATTTAATAATCAATTACAGAACAAATTAACTGTACATATATGGGTAGTTCCAAATTATGTGTGCGCGCGCACATCACGAGTATCCATCACGAGTGATTAATTACATATGAACTATGTGCATATATCATCATGTCTACATCACGAGTTCTATAAGAAATTGGTAATGTTGCAATAATAGTATCGTCAATCATGCATCCTTTCACTCAAAACATACTGCTCAAAACAGTAAATTAAGTCAAAGATAATAGTCACATGCATGAAGATGCTCCCATATATTAAGCAGGTTTATATTAAGGGGGCTTGACTCTTGACAATCATTTTTTTTAAATAAATTTGAAAATATATAATAAAAGTAGGAAAAAAATTATGAATATATATATGTTAAATATGTAAATTGATTGTTTTTAAATTTTATATAATTTATGTGTTATTTTATATAAGTTCATTAAATATAAATCGTTATAATTAAATTTCAAGACTATTGATGGAAGATATAATTTGCATGAAATAACAACATCTTTTATATGTATGGTATACATATAATACAATTTGCATTTCAAATATTGGATTTCAAAAAAAAATTAGTTTTGATGATTTTACATATCAATTGTTAATGGATGGTCTTTAAGGTACAAAAAAAAAAAAAGAAGAAGAAGAAACAACTAACTTGTAGTATATAGCATTGGATCAGTTTAAGTTTGGTTGTGTGTGCAGAATAACTTTGAAAAAAAAATTAAAAGAGACAAGTAGCTCTTAGGCAACACCTCTACTGGTAGCAGCATTGGGTGCATGCACGCTATATAGCTAATGCATATATTAGCTTGATAGGTTTGTTAGGGGTTGCACTTTATTATTGTTATTATTTTTTAATTTTTCTCATCACTTTTGCCACTTGTTAATTTGTGTTGCACTCTTTGTTCCCACCAGGAATCCAATGGCCATATATATCTTGCTATACCTATACAAATATATATCCATCAGTGGTCCACTAAATCTAAGATATATATCATCTTCTAACTACGGAATTGTACATATATGTGATGTGCCCAAACTTTATATTTACAACCAAATTTCAAACATGATATATGATTTCCAAACGGCAGAACTTGTCCTATATATATTAATGTCATATTGTCAACACAATTTATCACTTTTTTATAATCAAAATTAATGAGGATGAAAGCTAACAAGCAACAGCTGTTTTTCAATGAACTAGTATATATAATAATCAGTTAAATTAGAGCTTATTTGGCACTCTTCTCCTCTTCTCTGTTAGATTCTGAAATTATTAGATGCTTATTTGAGCTGAAAAAACAGATGGCATCACTGAGGTTGCTTTTATTCAAGAAAGAAAAGGAGAGGAAAAGAAGATCCTTCCTTTTGATCAATTACACCAGATGATAATTTCATTTTCAGCAGTTTTCTTTTCCAGCATTTTCTTATTATATTACCGCCATAATTACCATTAATTATTGAGAGAGAAGAAAAGGAGGATGGATCAGGGAATATGATATCTTTTTATATATAAGCAATAATGATTTTCATACAAAATACACCAGCTAGTGATAGTGATCAAATTAAGCATGATATATATTGCTGAAGTGCTAGCTCCCTACAGCTTCCATTCATAAAAATTATGAATTAATGTTTTAGTTAGTTTCTTTTTATTTCAATATGTTTTCCAGTGAAAAATCACGGAGATAGCTACAATATATATTTATTATAACTTGGACGACATTGTATTAATTCGAGGCTTTAATCTAAAATTTCTAGTTTACCTAACATAGTAATTGAATACAATTAATTCATATTTAAGGGGAATTTAATTAGACGATAACCATTGGCACTTAATGACATATAAAAAAAACAGTGCAGGCACATTATTTTTTCTTAGAAAAGGAATTATATATATCTTGGGTGGACAATAAGATTACAAAAAAATATAAATAAAAAAGTGTATCACCTCCTCTTACCCCTCACGCCTTCACTTCCAAAACCAAAAAAAAAAGGTACTTTTGATAAAAGAGAAAGAGCGATATATATACAGTTTCTTCCATTTTTTCTTTCGAATTTAATACATCCTACACAATTATGTAACTCGCAGCTTTGAATAAGCCATGTGAAGATAAAATATTACGCATAACTTACGATCTATACATACAAACGATGTACCGAATTGAAACATCTTTTTTACAAAATAACCTAAGAGCTCATGAAATCCCAATTGACGTAATAATATACATTGATAAATATTAATTAATCCTGAGACTCTCCGTGAAATGAGAACATATGTATGCATATGAGCTCCCAAGTTGTATGCATGAGATAGTGTTTCCATAATTCAAAATTAAGCCAAGCATGAAATGAGCAAACTCTCTCTCTATAACAGGATAAATAACCAACATGCACATATACTTACATTACCTAATAACACACTAATTATTATAATCAATCATTCTAAAAATATGCCCAATCAATGATCAAATTACCAGTTCAGATGATAATCAACAACATCCATAAGATAAAAATATTAGTGCAGTAATCTCCTACATTTGAAGCAAAATAAAAAGCTTCAATTTTGCATATATGGACAATAATTAACTGTATTTCTACAAGCATTAGCTTTGTTATTCTTCTGTTATTCTTTTTTCAAAGTCGAAGTTAATGCATTAATTACCAATTCATCAAAGACACATACTTGATATTCTTGGTTCCAAAACAAAGATCAGTATGTACCGATGCTACAGGTTATCGGTTCTAAATCATTTCCTCTTAATTCTACTTAATTACGCACCTATTGAATTTCCTCTTAAATAGCACTTGAATCTCTAAAACTAATTAAATAAACCATGTTAATCAGCAAATAGCAACACACCATATAACATAATATACAACACAAGGATATATCTATATCTATATCTATCATTGCCAAGAGATGGCAGCAAAACAACCAACCTTATAACTAGTTAACTACTAATTAATCTTCTAATATTTGTTCCCGAATGTTTTTCAAACTGAAAACTCTCTCTCTCTCTCTCTCTCACACACACACAAACATAGAGGTCATATATAACCAACAATACTAGGAATATTGAAAAGTTCTTTCTACACTCAAACATAACCTTAATCTTCTTATTAGATGGGATAAAGTCCGACAAAGAAGAGTACTATAACGAAGAAATGATAGACAGATGATGCTGATATGACTCGCACATTCTTCTTTTTTTTTCTTTTTTAATTTTTTGAGGGTTTACAGACTCCCACATTTAACTCCGTTGTTGTTTAGGAATTAGGAATCATTTATTATTCCATATGTAGTGCGAATATGTACATCTAGTCTCATGAATTAATGCAAGGGAAACTGATGAGGTAAATTTTTATCTTTAAAGGCATGTATAGAGAAATGCTTGTTGCTAACTGAAGCAAAACAAAACGAGTCATTACATGCCCCAATAAAAGCACTCCGTGATGACTGATGAGCATAATTTCCAATAATAGATGCATGCAATATATTACCCTAGCTAGCATGAATGGGATGGATGGAGAGAGAGAGAGGGACAAAACTTACATGGCCAAAGGCGAAATTAGTGCATTGCCTTACCCCAGCTAGCCCCCCAGGCTCTCTCTCTCTCTCTCTCTCAATTTCTTCCCAACCATCAATCAAGTAAAACTACCAACAGTGACAGCCGCACATCTCATCACCTCAAATTTATAAAAAGAAGAACATGAAAGCTCCCATGTCCTTTCTTGACACCAACAGTTTGCTTGCCTTTGAACAAAGAACAAACAAAGACCAATGGAACGGTGAAAATGAAATGGTGCTCTATTCTAATAACATGATCAGAAAGACAAACAGTACGCACTTGATGATCAACACAGAAACCAAAAGAATAAAAAAAGCAGCAAATAAAATAACAAAAGACTGATTGAAACAAGAGATCAGAGAGGCACGTTAGAGACAACAGAAGAAAAAGGCACTACATTATAACTAGTTCTTCTAACTGTCAGAGAATTTAATCATTGCCAGACGAGGCAAAAGTTGCTAAAATTTTAGAACAGAATAAAATGAAGAAACGAGATGATGAGAAATACAAAAAAGAAAGGAAAAAAGAATGTTAAATGGATTTCTAACTCACTACTGTCTGGGGTTATGGTGATGCGGATAGAACTGAGCGCCCGACATGAAAACTAGCGGAGTTGGGTAAGGATCCATTAGCACAGCTGAAGAACCGATTACGCCGCCTGAACCTGAGGCAATTGCCTCCGTTGCTGATGTGGCAGCTGCAGCTGAGGTGTTTGGGGAAGTCCCCTCGCTGACATTGCGAAGATGGTAGTCAGTTGGAGGGGATGGATCGGGTCCATGGTCATGAAGGATCCCCTTGAACACGTGACCACCGATTCGAACAGCAGTTTGGTATGCATATTCAGGTTCTTGCTGGTCTACTGTGCCGAGACGTACGCACCGAAATATTGCTTCCGAGCTGAATTCTGCCGGGAACCTTGTGGCGATCGCACCTGCTTCGGCACAAAAAGTAAAAATCTTTTAGTCATAATTAACGAACTTAGTGTATTGAATATAATAGGAAAAAGCTACAATTTTATTTGTATATTTCTTCGTTCTGATTGGAGACGCTCACAGATCATAAGCAAAGAACAAATCTCGCACCGTTAAGAACTCAAATTAAGGTACATTTTTTGGTTATACTAACAACAATCAAAGAGGACCTTGTGATTAACCCTTCTTTAGTGTATTGTGCGAAGAATTTGTGCAACTACATTTGTACACTTCCTCCTTCCACTTGGTCGCAGTAGCAGGGAACAGTGGGGGAAATGACACACAGAGATAAGAGTGAGACAGTGTCTGTGTGTGTGTGTGAGAGAGAGAGACAGAGACAGAGACAGAGAGAGAGACATAGAGAGAGAGGAGAGGTGGGGGGAAGCGGAAAGAGCGCATCTTTTGTTGCATGGAAATTGAAGAAGGAAATAAAGAAAGATTAGACCAGAAATATAAAAATTGAGTGGCTCAATGAAACTACTCATTTTAAATTTGATCAGTAGCTGAATTGTTCATTCAATCTTAAAATCAAAGAAACTGCACCTGAAGTAGTGGCAGCAGCTACCATTCGCATGTCCCTCGCCCGCTTCGACGGTTCTCCGCCTCCGCCTCCGCCTCCGCCTCCGCTCCCTCCCCCGCCGCTCCTCTCCGACGCCTCAAGCGCCGCCGCGAGCTGCTGGTGTCGCTCACGGCGTTTGGCAGCGGGGACCCACGTGCTCTTGACATGTGTGGGGCAATGAAACCCCTTGCTCTTACAACAGGTCCTGCACCTCATGTGTGCGCAATCCTTCTTCGCCTGGTTGCCACAATCCTGACAGCTTATGCTGCCGCTGCCGCTTGAGCTCGGTCCAGCGCCGCTGGCTCTCATGGCACGGGACCCGGTGGCGGCAGCAGCGAGGGAAGCGGCGTCATGAGAGAAGGAGAGGTAGTTAAATTGGTGCTGGCTTTGGGGGCTTCCATGTGGCGGCTGGTTCTGTAGCTGCTGCTCCTGCTGCCATAGCTGGAACCCGCCACCTCTTCCTAGAGGGAATCCTTCCATGCTATTATTACCACCAGATCCATAGCCAGGCCAGGATCGGCCTCTGCTTCCTATCTATCTATCGCCTACGAATTCTCTCTCTCTCTCTCTCTCTCTCTCTCCCCCCTTCCTTTTGGGCTTTGTTGTAATTTAATTTTGAGGATGAATAATTTGTTCTTGCTCTTCTGTGGGTGTGGGTCAGATCTGAGGGAGATCGAGCGTGGGTAGTAGGAACTAGGAAAGCCAAGGTCGAAAATTTATTAGCGAAGACGGAAAGGAATTTAGGAGAGGGAATGGTAAGTGGTAAATAATAATAGTAGTAATAATAATAACAGTGGTGGTTGGTAATTAAGTAAGGGAGAGCTATAGCCGAAAGAAAAAAAAAAAAGAGAGTAATGGTGGTACGAAGGAAGGAGGAGGAGCTCTGAATTGTGCAGCTGTCTTGATCAAGTACTTTAATTTGCCTTCTTTCAATTCCACTTATTTCTCGTCTCTCTCTCTCTCACACTCTCTCTCTTGCCTAGCAAGTCTAGATATATAAAGAGGCTCCTACTTCTTACCTCTCTCTCTCTCTCTCTCTCTCTCTCTCTCTTTCTCTCTGTATATATCCTGTATAAGGAGTGTAAACTGTAAAAAGAGGGAACGGAAACAGTGGCTTTTTTCTGAAGAGGCTATTTATGAAGAGGAGACAGAGAGGCACTGCTACGCCGCCAAGAGCCGGCTAGCAACTCAATTCCCATTTAATGCATCGATTTCTCTCTCTCTTCGTCTCTCTTCTCTCTCTCTTCTCTCTCTCTCTCTCTCTCTTTCTAACAAAAGAGTAGTAGTACCATGCCAATCAAGGGGAGGGAGGAGAGAGAGAGAGAGAGAGGAGAGAGAGAGCGAGGGGGGGGGGGGTGGAGAATGAGGAAGGGAATGGAACCTAAACTTTTGTCACTGGCTTCCAGCTTCTGGTGCTGTCGCTATGCTGTGGCTTTTGTATGTGCGGAGATTGGATCGATCTTGACCGTAGAAGTGGGGACGGATGGACCAGAGCTTGACACGTGGCCGTCGGGGGGGGGGAGGAGGATAAGGTCAGGACCGCAAAAACCGGTGCTTTTTCGTGACGCTCCCGACTTTAATGTCGCTGTTTCCTCCCACGTTCAAAAGTCTTCTCGCAAGAGAACAAATCCTATGAGGCGCGATATCGGGTCGGGTTTGGAGCTTTACTTGCTCGATCCGCCATACAAAAGAATTTATGTCGTGAATTATACCTGCGCACATTGAAGTATTTATTATGTTGTCTACTCTTGTGCTCGTATATTTATATATATAATATATGTATATAGATATGTATATATCTACATTGAGCTGCATCGTATAATTGAACAAATGGTGTCTTCTATGTAATTAACTTTTTTTTGTTTCGTATTGGTTATTCGGATTTAAGTATGCAAGAATGTCATTCTATGACCAAATAGTCAAGTTTTCAAATATTCTTTTAAATAGTAGTTACTATTATTGAATAGTTGATAAGAACTTCTTGTTGTAGGTAAAAATGCACTATCTATTGCAATTAAGTCATCGTTCCTCATCTAAAAATTGTTTACCAAGATTCAAGATCTAATCGAGTCTTCAGATACGCAAGTTCGGATTTCTTTTTCGTTATGATTAAGTGTTTTTATTTGCCAAAAAAAATTGAGTCCGACCTCTGTAAGAATAATTCATATTATGTGGAATAATAATGGAGTCTGATTATGAAAATTAATACTGTTAGCTATTATGATGGACATAACTAAAGCTTTCAACTAATGTCAATTAATTGTTACAGCGTAGCAAAATTAATAAGGAAAATTAGACCCGGCAAAAGTTGATCCACCGAAATAGTCCGCCTCATAAACCCAATATTTGAATTCAATTTGGGTCTGCTAAAATTAAAAAAATTAAATGATTCGAACTCGTGATTAACCGAATTCAAAAGAATTTGTAACATGTATAAACCCGTAAAAAAATCAAATATTTGATTATAAATTATTTGAACTGGAAAATCCGAATCCAAAGTGATTCAAAGCTACGTAGTACCCGAGCCGATAATCATCTGAATCTGAATCAACCCGAACCGATAATCATCTGAATCTGAATCAACTCGAACTGAAAAGAATTGATACCTGACATATAATATTTTATTTATATTTAGTTCGTAAAGTTTTTTGCATGTGTTAAAGTATTAGTAGCTAACAAGACTTTATGTCGATTTTTCTATTAATGAATTATGTTAATATTATATTGTTGTGTAATAATATTCATTTGCTTCCTCTTTTACTTCATTATTTTGTTCTTTAAATAAATATTTAAGAATTTTAAGTCACATCCAAATAAAGTGGTTATTGACTTAAATTAATTACTAGAGTATGGAATTTTAAACTCATTGTCTTGTTTTTTTATTCCACACATTCCATGTGTACTTGTTTATTTTCTTTTAAACTATACTTTTGCCTTTTTATTTAATATAACTCAAGAAGATATTTATTGATGATTGAAAATTCTAAATTACACTTCATTTAATAAAAATATTCATAAGGAATAAATTAAACTATTCTAATATTGCTAAGTCTCTCTTCCTAAAAATGTTTTAAGTTTTGAATTTAATAAAAATGATTATAGATTTGTTTATTAAATATAACGAACTTATGATATTCATGTGTGATATATTTATTTAAATATGCATTCAGTTTAGTCCGATTGTTTAATATGATAGAACCTGAAATTATATATTCCTATTAGTATAAAACTCTGAATAAAAATAAATTAAATGCATATACACATGAAATTTATAAATAATTTGATCCGAAGTAATATGAATCAAAAAGTGATCAAAGTCCAACTAAATCAATTAAATAATTAATATGATCCAAACACAATCCGACCCGCTCGATTTATATCCGAAACCCAACCCTTAGTTATTTGTACTCCACGATGATCCAAATCGAGAAGAATCCGACATGAGTCAACCCATGCCCAGATTGGTCTGAAATCCGATGAAATCCAAACCCGCTTGATCCGAGTGATATAACAATTCCAACCCAATATATACACCAAACCCGAAATTAATCAATCCGAAATAATATGAGTTCAATATTATCTGAATCCAAAAACGATCTGAATTTGACTTTACCTGACCCGTCCGATTTGTGAGCTTTAAGGAAAATTGTAAATTTTAGTAACTAAAATAGATTAATAGCACACTAAATCAATCCATATATGATAGATGTACCGAATTAAAGCTATGAAGTTATAAAAAATCAGTCCTCTCACTGCTTATAAAGGTTACAAGGAAGAACCATGACATTCAATTAATTAATGCTTATGCAACACAAAGATAAGGAAGTTCAAGGTGTAATGAATTGGTGTATATCGGCTTTACGGATTGATGTGTAATCCATTAGATTAGTAGCGGCGGACAGCAAATTTCATATCAGTGAAATCAATACATATAATTTACAAATATATTAAAAAAAAATTTAACACACACACACACACATATATATATATTTTTGTAAAATTGAATAGAATATATTTTGCTATATGTAACTCCATCACTGTAAAGTAGTATGTATTGATATAACATGTTACGGTGCATTGATATATATAGTATACAATGCATGGAAGAATGAGCGTATTTTGCAATAAACGAACTTTGTATATAAAAAGAATGGTTGCATCGTCTTGTTAAGTAATTGTTCCGTGAGAAACTATTTTTTTCAAGATCAATACTTAAAGTTTAATTGTGTTCAATAAGTTTATATCAAAACTTATAATTCCTCATGAAAGTTACGGTTGTTAATGAATACATTTAGCGGTAAAGTTAAAATAACTTTTATGAATAAAAATACACTTCATGATTTTATATTCTTTTAATTAGGACTGTTTCGCAAACTTCATTCTGAAAATAATACATTAAGAGAAACATTGATATTTAAAATGAATTGATTTTTAAAGAAAACTATTCTGTTTCGAAATATTGAAGACATGTATAATAGTAAACTACTTGGTTAATTGAGGGATACATAAAATTCTTATTGTTTTGATAGTTAATATTATACTTCAGGTAAAATGAAATACATAAATTTTAAATGAGGAAACTAGAGTATTATATATGCGTCAGCTTTATGGGAAATTGAGGAGTAAAAACGTAATTCAAGCATATGAAAATATTGATGAATGTGATAACTAAAAAAGTTTGAAGGTTTAAAACTCTTTATTGAGGCTCACTAATTGACATTTTCATTTAAGATTCATTAATACAATGTCTTTGAGGCTCAATAATTGACATTTTCAAAAAAGATCCTATGTGAACATTCAATATGGAACATTGCAAATTTCGTTTAATTTTCATGATATTTGATGGAATATCAGATGATATGCAAATTACATTAAATTTGAAATATAATTAATTTATAAATTCAAAAATATATTATAAATATTTTTTTATTTTAAGAAATTTATTTTTAATGTCAAAATAATCATCGTCAAATGATCCCTCCTCATTTATAAAGCCTCAAAGAGATAACAAAAGGGGACAACATAAATTCCAAAAACAATCTAGAAAATAAAAAAAAATTCTCGCTTTAATTAAAAAAATCATATTCCAAGCCTCATAGAAAAATTGACCAACTGAGAAAAGAAAACTTTTAGGCGCATCTTAGATTCTTAGAGCATTAAAATCGTGCACAAAAAAGAAAAAAAATCTAAAAAAAGTGATACTTGAAATAATTAAGAAGTGATAGCGCCAATTATTTGGCTTGTCGGAATCCGATCCGAGTTAGACCTCTTTTAGCAAATAAACCAAACCAAACCGATCCGATCCGAGTTAGACCTCTTTTAGCAAATAAACCAAACCAAACCGATCCGATCCGAGTGAGACCCGATTAGACCGGACGCTTGACTCTTCTTCCATCGTTCTCGCACGAACCTAGAACAGTAATTACACGATAAAATCGTACGCGTATTGAATAGGACGAGTATTGTCTTTTTCGTCTTTTTCTTGTGCCTTATTCTTTTATCGAACCCACCGACCTCTCCATTCTTGTCAGAGAGGATGAGAACCGGACGAATTCCGAAGCACTCTGTCAGGTTTGATCTTTGGAATGGATATGTCCAGTCTGGGGTGAATGGAGAGTATCCGAGCTCGTAGCGATTACGTTGCGCTTATTTAAGAAGCAGCGTGATCTAGTTGAAATCTGCGTGATGTACTGAAAATATCTACGTTTCATTATTTTATGGAAATGTTTGTGTTAGTGATAATAATATACACTGTCATGAGCTGAATTCATTCTTCGATCTCCAGTGATAATGTATGAAATTATATCATGATCTGAGTTGCTTTCGGATGAAGTTTTGGTGTATATACTGCCATTGCGTGCCCTTGTTTTTGCTTACGAATTTGGAGTAAATAATTAATATCGACCTAACTTAATGACATTGACAATATTTTCTCAATCATGATGGGGGAAAACGTATATAATATAAGTCTTATGAATTGATTGTATATCAAGTTTAATAAGAAGAAATTATTCTTACACCATTTATCTATATATTATAAATATCTATATTAAATAAATAAATTATTTGTATTTGTATTTGTATTTGTATATAAGTGTAAGTATTTATAGTTAAAATAAAAAAATATTTATCACTTTTTCAATTCTCATGATATGAAATTTTTTGTTACATAATTAAAAATAAAGTTTGTAAAATTTTTAATTCTAGTAATATAAAGTATAAATATTTTTATCATTAGATATAAATATTTTTTAAAAGAAATGTAAATACATCTCATATACAGATAAGGGAAACAATTATCACTCCTCATTTAATAATATGTAAATAATCATTTGATATCTTCCATGAAATAATATTACATATATACCATTACAAATTTTAACTCATTTGAATTGTGAAATATAATATTAAAATTTATTAATTTTTACATATATGATATGCATTAAGGGATCATATTCAAAGTGTAAAATTTTCAAAATGCCATTTTTTTTTCCAGTTATCGAAGTTGAAAGTTAATTAATCGTTGCCTAATGCATCCATCCTTATAAAAAAAATATAGACCTCTATAACCGAAGATCTCACGTGTTCTAGCACGGAGTCTTTCGGTACTCTTAACTAAAAAATCTATCAAATCAATGTCAAACAAAAAATTCAAATTATCCAATAAATTAATCATATTAAAATCTTATAGGATATCAAAATTTTCTATTTTTAGAATTTTTTAATTATCTCTTTTTGAATTTTCTAAGATAACTCTAATAATAATAAAATAATAAATTTTTGCATATAAAAATAGGCCATTTTCAAAAATATGAAATAAATAGTTAAAAATCTCTAAAAATAGAAAATTTTAGTATCCTATAATATTTTAATTAAAAAATTTATTAAGCAACTTGAATTTATCATCTAAAATCAATTCACGGATGTTGAGTTAAAAGCACCAAACCTCATAATACGCTTTACTTTTATTAAAATTATGATTTTGTATGCTATGTTGCTATATATATACAAGCACTGCACAAACAATTACAATGGAACCTGATTCTTCAGATCACTAACAATCATTGATTTTCCATCAAGAAATTTGAGTTGGTGAATAAACTAAAATTCTCTTCTGACCTTCAATTTTGGCAAAAGATCCTTTTCCATCCCAAACTTCCAGCGTTGTGACAGTCAACACCCCAAATAAAATTACCATGACCAAAATACCCCTGAGTTTTTTTTTCTTACTATAACTTGTGGTGTCAATTTTATAAACAGAACATTTCTATTAATGCTAATGATTTTTGGTTTTAATCAATACCAAAATTTCTCAATTAATGTTTTCGTGTTAAGGCATCTAGAGTTGAAAAATGATAATTTTAGGTCAGCGTTTTATTGTACGAGTATTCTATGAATATGATACTTGTAACACATCAAAATCACATACTTCTAAAAGTTGTTTAAGGGTTTTATTTTTGTTGCATCCGCTTTAATTGCCATAAAATTTTAATTGAGATATCCTGTTTGACCCAACTATAAGATTTTTTTTTTCTTAAGTAACCAACTTTAAGATTGTAGATTTAGTTTTGAAATGTATTTTGAATAAACTAACCAACCTGTTACAAGCACATTAACTTTTCTGAGGATATATTTTTTTAATACAAGTAAAAATAATCCGCCGATTTTTCATTATTTTTCTGAAATCCATTACATAATCAAAGTAAAATTTAAAAATTAATACCGAACAACTGGAATGAAATCACCTATTATTCAAAATATGAAAGTAGGGCCTGTTATTCCAATTTGGACTAGTGGATTGGAACGAACGGATCAGATTTGTTTAAAAAAAACCCTCCAAATTTCAAATAAAGCTAATCTAATCCGTCTGTTTTGATCCGATGGTCAGAACTGAAATAACAAGATCCTACTTTCCATTTGGAATAATAGCAGATAGGAACTCCTGAACAACTACCCTATAAGGACAACAGTAACAACATAAGTCTGAAATTCTCCAAGCAACTCAAAACATAGTCGAAACCGTAAATCTACTACAGACGATAATAAATCTCATTTCTATAAGAAGAAATGTAAGTTCAGGTTTTGTAAAAAAATATATCAAAAATAATAAATGTCATAACTAACCCAAATCCCTATTTCCAAAAAAACAAACTCCAAACATAGTCAAAAAAAAATCCAACACAATCATTTAAACCATCCAATTAATACAACCAGAAAAACACAAGAGGCAAATTGTCATGATTCATGAACATTATAATAATTAGCTTGAAACAACCGCCTACACATCCTCTAAATCCACTAATACTGTTAGAATGATAAAAATGCTTCAAATTACTTAGATTCCGTTTAGAAATAAGATAAATTAAAAATAATTAGATGATAAAATTATCCTCTGTGACAGAGAGATAAAAATAACTTGACCCTTCAATTATCCCTCTTCTAAACATAACTTTATAATTAACTCATTCCAATAGTAAGAATAAAAATATATATATATATATTAGCGTAAAGGTTTATGCAAACAATTAATCAATAACTAGATAGAAAAATAATTTTGTTTGTAAAGTTCCAAACGGTCCAACAAACAAACATCACAAATCATGATTTAAGCAAGCTGCATATGTTCCATTGCCAAATTCAACGTACTTTCCCAAATATCAGGGAAATAATTAAGAGATAAAGTGACATTTCTTGCATTATACTTGCAAAAAGTCTTCCAAAAGTAAAAAAAATAATGGAGCATTAAAGGAATAGATGATCAATTGTTTCCATTTGATCACATTCAGACACCAATTATGCAAAATTGCAAATTGAACTGTGAAAAAAGAAAAAAAAATCCATATAAGGCAACACAATTTCTTGCCATGGCCTTGTCCTGTTTGTATATATATCTCTGGTTTCCAATGAAAGTCAAAGACATAATTTTTTCAGACGGTATATATTTTTTTAAAAGAGGCTGATATATAAATATCATAATCGATACTAATTTTATTATGTAATTTATTTATATAATATTTTTATTATTTAACTGCTAAAAATAAATTATATAACAAAATCAATATGATTACCATATCAAAAATAATATACGCCAAACATTTTATCTTCTTAAAAATTTTGTAAGGATCTAACTGCCATCACATACGGAAGAAAAAAAAAAGTAGCATTCTGTGTTGGTTATGTGCATTTAGGATTTCAGGTAGGGAATAAGAAACGGTACGGCGTGTCAACGTGTGCCGTATTATACGTATTGCGTGCCGTGCTGTTATTCGTGCCGTGTCCGGTTTTTTTTACTGTAGACACGGCACGGCACGCACGGATAAGGGAGTAGACACGGCACGGCACAGGACACGCATAGGCACGGCACGGGGACACGCGTAGGTACGGATAGGCACGGAATAGGCACGGTTAGCACGAGTAGGCACGGTTTAGGCACGGCACGTGTAGACACGCATAGACACGGGTAGGCATGTTTAGCACGGTTAGCACGGATAAGCATAGTATGCATGGATTGTGAGCCGTTGGATGTTGATCGGACGGTTGATTTTGTAAATTTTTTGGAGGGATTTTGAAAAGCGATTAACAAATAGGATAATATGATATATATCCCCCAATTTGTGTACCCCGCCGTATCTCCTCTACTTAACAATGTTAAACACCCCCTAAATAATGTACCCCAATAAACACATTTTAATTTAAAATTCAAATTTAAAATAAGAAAATGACCAAAATACCCTCATTTAACATCTATAAACGGCTATATTCAGGGGTAAAATTGTAAATTGCTGGAAATGACGAAAATACCCCCTGAACAGTTATTAACGGTTATATTTGAAGGTTATTTTTGTAATTTTTACACTATAATTCATCTATAAATACTATCATATTCAATCAAACTCATTTCATCTAAACAACACAATCTCTTTTCTCAATATCATTCTCTCAAGTCTCAACTGAGCTTTCATATTTTATACGCATTTTGCTCAAATCATCTCCCGGTTTTGAAATTTAATAGCAATTTAGAGGTTAGATATCTTTTTAATTCGTTTTTTTTTTGTAGAAAATAGGAATATGCATATAAAAATAGATGTAAAATTCCAAAAATAGTGGATTTTTTTCTGTAACTTCCCTTTACCCGAATGAACTTAAAAAAAAATAGATTTGTAATTTTTTCTATTGTTCTAGTTTTTTTTGGTAATTTTAACCCAAATCAGAACATTAAATAATTAAAAATAGGTGCATGATCTCAAAAATAGTGAAATTTTTTCTGTGGCTTCCCCCAATCTGAATGCACTTAAGAAAAATGGATTTAATTTTTTTTTTATTGTTGTACCCTTTTTTGGTAATTTAAACCCAAATAAGAATATTAAATGGTTAAAAATAGATGTATGATCCCAAAAATAGTGGAATTTTTTCTGTGACTTTCCCTAACATGAATGGACTTAAAAAAAATAGATTTCAATTTTTTTTATTGTTGTATCTTTTTTTTTGGTAATTTTAACTCAAATCAGAACATTAAATGGTTAAAAATAGGTGCATGATCCCAAAAATAGTGGAATTTTTTTCTGTGGCTTCCTCCAACCCGAATGCACTTAAGAAAAATAGATTTTTTAATTTTTTTTATTGTTGTACCTTTTTTTGGTAATTTAAATCCAAATAAGAATATTAAATGGTTAAAAATAGATGCATGATCCAAAAAATAGTGGAATTTTTTCTGTTGCTTCCTCCAACCCGAATGCACTTAAGAAAAATAGATTTTTAATTTTTTTTTATTGTTGTACCTTGTTTTGGTAATTTAAATCCAAATAAGAATATTAAATGGTTAAAAATAGATGCATGATCCAAAAAATAGTGGAATTTTTTCTGTGACTTCCCCCAACCCAAATGCACTTAAGAAAAATAGATTTTTAACCAGGACAAGTCTTGGATGCACGCGATTGAACCAGAAGAAGTTGCTGGCACATCGGATTCCAATCCAACCAGACCAAGTCAGGAGATGACAGAGCCAGAAGTTACCCAACCCAACGAGGACCAATATCACTATGGATCGAATCCGTATATGTACAACTATGAAAAATATGAATACTCATACAACCAAGACTTGTATCACTAAGGAATAAAGTATATACTTTAATTTTAATATAAATATTTAGATTTTAATTTTCTTAAATTGTACTAATCTATTTTTAAGTTTTTAACTCCGCCTATGTTTCTAACATAGCCGGTCCCAAACCCGGAAAAAGGAGGAGAGGAAATTTGAAAAATAAAATATGTTAAAAGTATTTTTAAAAAATTTTCAAAGTAATTTTTGAATTATGTAAAAATATTTGAATTTTTCAAAAATAATTTTCGGATTTTTTAAAAAAAATTTCGGATTTTTCTAATTTTTGGGCAATTTTTACAAAAATATTATTTTTTTTCCAATTATTTGTTTACTTTTTTTAGCAGCAAATAAATTTAAAATTTTTGAATTTTGTATATTTTTAAATTTTGTAAATAATTTTTGAATTTTGTAAATAATTTTTTCAAATTTTTTAAAAAATAATTTTCGGAATTTTTAAAAATAAATTCGGATTTTTCTAATTTATTGGCTATTTTTACAAAACTATTATTTGTTTCCAATTGTTTGTTTAATTTTTTAGGTTAAGGCACGTAAATAATTTTTGAATTTTGTAAATAATTTTTTCAAATTTTTCAAAAATAATTTTCGGATTTTTAAAAAAAATTTCGGATTTTTCTAATTTTTTGGCTATTTTTACAAAAAAATTATATTTTTCCAATTGTTTGTTTAATTTTTTAGTTTAAGGCACCTAAATAATTTTTGAATTTTGTAAATAATTTTTTTGAAATTTTTCAAAAATAATTTTCGGATTTTTTAAAAAAAATTTCGGATTTTTCTAATTTTTTGGCTATTTTTACAAAAATATTATTTTTTTCAATTATTTGTTTTATTTTTTAGCAGCAAAGAAATTTAAAATTTTGATTTTTTATATTTTAAAAGATTTTTCCGATTTTTTTTTCGATTTTTTTCGATTTTTTTTAAATTTTTTTTCCACCAAACACGTTTAGTACGGTTAAGGCACATATAGCACGGCGTGTCAACTCGATACGGCACGACACGGTTAAGACACGTCACGTTTAGCACGGTACGTGTAGCACGCCGTATTTTATCCGTGCCGTGTCACCATCTCCCCATTTTTGATACAGCACGGTACACACGGTAAAAATAAATTTCCACCTCCCGTGCCGTGCCGCGGCACGGCACGGTTTGAGAACACTAATTTCAGGTTGAGGCTTCACCAACCGCACACAACACAACCATACATGATACATGCATGCATAATATCTCAGTACAGTACAAACACACATTTGAAAATTTTCAGAATCCTTTCCTTCCCTCCCTTCCCCTTCCTTCCCTTCCTTTCCTTAATGTTTTGAAAATTTTCAGAACCCTTTCCTTTCCTTTCCTCTCCTCTCTTCTTTGTTTTGAAAGAGCGAGAAAAGAAATGAAACCACACATGGGAGTGTGTCCCAATGTTGGTACATATTCTTGAGCCGTGCGCTAGCTGTGTACCGGCGGAGTTGAGTTGACTCCGCTTTTACTCTCGTTTCCAGTCACTTCTTGTCTCTTGTACATATATATACATATATATATAATAACTTCATTTCTTTTCTAATTTTATATAGAGAAATAGAACATGAATTAAAGTATGGATGCATGAATTGGGTGGTCAGAAATCCCAAATCCCTATGTTTAACTAACTGGTTGGACCGAGCGATTCTTGTTCTCTTGCCACGCCGAGATTTTGTTGATTAAGATTTTAACGTGGTTTAGGTTTGTCGGATGCTCATTTGCAATTGCAATTGTTCATAGATCTTTTTTTGTTTTTATTTTGATTAGATTGCTTTTGGTCGAATATTATTATCATCGACCAACTTTTGCAGAGGATAAATTCTTTGCGGATAATCTCAAATCCCCTTTATGCATCGTTTAATTAATTGTAGAAACTGTATGCTTTTTAATCGAGTTTGCGTTGTCCTTCTTGTTCCCTGAATTTAAAAAGTTCAATTTTGACGTTCACTCTTTCAAACTATGCATTCAAATTAAATGATATATAAACCTCCGACACTTAATGTTTAATTTGAAGTATGAAATGACATGAATATTGTCAGATCTTTATAGTGTAATATTTAATATATTTACGATTTATGATTTAAAAATTATACAAAGTTAGTAATTTTTTTAAAAGAATATAGACAATTATATTCATGTTACATGAATTGTTTGCTACTTCATTTTTTTTTATCTTTTACTTTATATGTTTTATTATTTAAAAAATATATTTTTCGTAATAATGAAATTTGATATTGGCACGTGAAAAAAGCATTATGAAGTAAGAGATTATTATTAATTTAAAATTGATATTGAATCAAGTATTATAAGTCATAAAATATTTAAATAGTAAATAAATTGTTTCGGAGACATTGTTACTAATTACATAGTTTTTGAGAGGAGGACTATTGTCGAAAATTAAATTTAAAATTTATGGATTGTTATAAACAAAAATATTATGGACCTCCCATAATTTTACTACATAACAAAAATTTCTAGCATTCAAACATGTTATTAAAGTTATCGCTTTAACTATAACCTAATTTTCTTTTCAAAGGTCTAATTGCTTTAAAGAATTAATAAATGTTATTTGAATATAAGTTTTGGTAAGATGGTGTTTAAGAAGTTTGTTATTGTCATATTTTGTAACCACCCTTTTTAAAAACCTATACAAATGTAGGGGTTTTAAAATTGAGCTATATATTTCTTTTTGCAAACCTAACTAAAGAAGTACATTGATACCATTAGTAACTTCATGAGAAATTAATTATATGTTAGTTTCACCATTTTTGTACCTAAACTCAATTAATTATGTTACTTGTTTGGATGAATATATAGATGACGTCTGTTTGAGACAAATTAAAATTTTTAAATTCTCGTTGGACTAAATGGACATCTCAGGCTTTCAATTATCAAATTAAATTAATTAGACATGAATGTTTTTTTTTATGGTTCCTCCTTATTGTGATTGTAAATAAATCGTTTTGAACATACTAATCGGATGAATTAAATGTCCATCATATTAGTTTTGTACATGAAATTACCCAAGTTCCAAAATCGAAATATTAGCAACAATTTATGAAATTGATATTAGGCCACTGAGTATAAAATTAAACAACAAATCAAAGGTATTAGTTATTTTATTTTTGTTTTTTTCATGTTGCGTATGAGAATTAGCTTAACTTAGCATATGATCATTGATTCATAAAAAAAAAAAAAGACAGTGGTATGACAGGAAAAGACAAATAGGATATAATTTATGATATAAATTAATTATACAATTTGGAAAGGCTCTCTTTATTAAATTAATTATGTGATTCCTTTTGTTGGTCTTTAGGTCACCATAGCAAATTAGGTATACAAAAAGTTAAAACCTTTAAAGATTTTTTATAAATAAACAACTAATAACCTTTTCACTTTCTACGTTCTATTTCGAAATAATTAAGAAAATATCATTCTTTTTTTTAATTAAATTCATGCACTTGACAATATATCATGCCAAATGTCTACCTCTACTGGTCTTTAAATAATACATACATTATACATATTCTCCGAATCATTACCACAAGGTACGTCTAAAAATACGTATATATTTTATATACATATGTACTAGAAACGTGGGTGGATTGCATATATAATACACCTCATATTCTTTATTGTTAGAGAGAATATATATACGAGGTAGATAGAGAGAGACACAAAAATCACAAAATTTTAACCTATTTAGAGTAGTTAACACGCCACAATAAATTAATTATAATGTGCACGCTATAAAATAATTAAAGGAGTGATGTGCATGTGATACCTTGTCATGAGGTATATATTGTTGGAATGATATGGGACCATACATGAGATACATATATATAGTTGTTGGTTATCTAGTTAGCTATCTAGGTTGCATTTGCATAGTATGGGCTATGGATTCCTTTGGTTAGCCTAGCTACATGTCTTGCTAATAAGGTATAATTAATCAAACAATATGTATAGTGTAATTAATAAAGTAGCATTTTAGGATATCTCTCTAGATCATGCAACAACGGATATGAGTAAAGAAACTAGGTTGGTTATGTTACTTTTGTATAAACATAAAAAATATAGATTAATTATAGGTTTGTTATTTTACTAAAGAAAAAGCTATGATTCCTTGCAAGTGTCCCCTTTGTATATTAATGAAGCGTTCATTTACTAATGCAAATATTGGAAATTTGAAGTGGAAATTTAAGTGTTTTTTTTATTTATTGAATTGTAAAATTGCTAATTGTTTGTATTATCAAAATAGAAATTTAAAACTGTAAAATTGTAAAAATTATGAAGTGAGTGGAAAGAAAAATAGAAGCGGAGGAAAAATAAAAAACAAATTAATGCGACGTACAATGATATTTTACTTGAAAATTTTAGAAACAACGGTGTTCTGATAAACAAATAATATTTATAAAAGAAAAAAATAATTATACTTGCACTTTTATTTCACATCCCTTTATATAGGCACCTTAAAAATACTTATACTTAATATATGAGTTATTCAAATAAAAAATGATTATAAAAATGTTAAAATATAAAACTTCGTTAAATATGAAAATTACAGCTTACAAGTTTTTTATTACAACTTACAAGTAATATAAGATATAAAAATTTCAATCAATAAGTAAAAAAAAATTTAGATAAAGATCAGAATTAAAGTCACTCAATTTTAAATATTTATAAAAAAAATTCATCTGAATTTCGAACATATGACCTAAATATAATTATCATAGCTTTCAGTAAAATTTACCGACCTAAACGCTCTCCCATTACAAGACTTCTCAATCTAACACGTGATAACACAAATGAGGCAACATGTCATAAATCAAACAAAAAAACAGATTTACATGTATATTTAGGATTACACAACAGAATACTGTCAAGAAAGAAAAAATAAAGAAGGAAAATGAACGACGACGCTTAACCTAACATTAGGAAATTTTCAATTGTACCAATTATTGCCTTTCCATGTAACTTTTTATTTTTCTTCTTCTTCTTTTTTTTGTTTCTTCTCTGGACCACTTAATCGAATGCGGTTCCATCAGTATTAAATGAACAAAGCAAAGATCACATAATTAAGTCAATTTGATGAATGAATTAATTAGATATTAAGCGACAAAAACAAATTTAAAAAAAAAACGAGCCGGACTGTCTTCAACCGAATTAAACCGACATTTCAACATGCATATTTTATTGGAAAATATCTGGGAGATACTATCATTTATACCATAATCGATACTGATTTTATTATTCATGTAAAATGAATTATCATTAATATTAACGACTTTATTATGTAATTTATTTTATGTAGTAATTTTTATTCAATTCAAATATCACTAATCTGAATAATGATAAAAGTACTATACAAATAAATTGCATAATAAAGCCATTAACGTAAATAATAATTTACTTAATATGAATAATAAAATCGATATCGATAACGATATCAACGATAATATCTGTATATCAGCTCCCGATTTTATATGTTGTGTGAAACATTACATCGGTACCGAACTTAATTAACCAGTTTCGAGCAACAACGTAATTCCAGTCTATTTTTGTTCATTGCTTATTTTAATTGGAGCACATCATGCAACAATGATTAAAGAAAGTTGGGATAGTGTTAGCTTTTACCAGTGCAGCAGATCAACAAGAAGGGGCCTGATACAGGTTGTAGTGTATCCATCCATCAATTTTGTGCACAAATTACCAGTAACTTAGGAAATTGATTGACAATGATTAACTTTGACAATTTTGAGAATGATTTTTTTAAATAAATTCAAAAAAAATTACAAATAAAATATTTAAATGTGTATTTTTAAATTTATAGATTGATTGTGTTTTAAATTTCATTCAATTTAAGTGTCGTTTTGTTATTCCATCAAAGATAAATAAAATTACATGACATTTATGATGGTCAACTTTAATGATCTTTAATGAAATATTAAATTATACTAAAATTATATGATATTTGAAACAATGAAATTATAGGTTAAGAAATATATCTATAAATTTTTTTCTATTTCTAAGAAATTTTAAGATTTTCTTAATTTATTCGAAAAATCATTGTCAAGATTATTAGATTAACCATTGTCATTTGTCAATGAATCCCTACTCAATTTTACAAACGTATAAATAACATTATTCTCTTTTCAAACTTTTATTGGAACATTATGCATTCGATAAAAGATAAAAAAAAAATATACACATACTAGTTTGTAAAATCCGATGAATTATATAGTGATGCAGTCAGGTTGCAATCCTCCTGCTGGACTGATGGATAGTGCAAAATCTAATTCGGGCTTTCACAGACCGTGGCTTAATTGGACCATGGTTTAGCAAAAGGTAGGCTTTCTATGGATCCAAAATCTCTACTGTTTAGAATTACACTTGATTATTATTGCTTTTAAAGCTATGCTCTGCGTGGATAAATCTGGTTCACTTTTGGTGTATTACACCGGTCAAGCAGCGTACCAGTACCTTTTTGGTGCTGAGAAGATGGGGGGAAGCGGGGTTTCCAACGTCTATTGGATTAAAATTTAACTATAGGTAAAATAATCACTCGATGATATCAAGATTCGTATAAAAGTTTTGCCCTCACGTTTTAATAATCATGCAGATTTGATGATCCAACAATGATTTTACACATCGGACTAAAATATGAGCTGATGAGCGTTGGAACGCATCCCGTTCTCAGAAGTGTTTTTTTTTTTTTGAGGAAAAGCAGAGAAGAAGTGTTGGAGCTCATATTCTCTCTGAAGCTAGGGAAAATAAAGTGCAGGGAAGAGGCTGTCCCATGGTTTATTGATCCCAGCCGTTAATTTGTTTCAAGATTCGTGCTGGAAACTTGATTGAGCGGCAGTGATTTGTTACTTCTTTTTGCTGATTGCTTATTTTAAAGAATCTGAAGTAGTCAAATATGTAGCATGTGCAAAAAGAGCTGATGATGGATAAATAACATGCTCGATGTGAGCGTGTTAACCAACCCTCTGGCATTCTGTGTTTCTGTGTGAAAACCTATTTTACAAATTAGAATAATTTTTTTTTGACATACATCCATCAAGTCTATTTTTTACAAAAATTCATAAGGTTTGATATCTTTTAAACTTGGTACACTTTCAAGTTGGTTTCAATTGTTATAATTCGCTTTGGACATTCTTTACCAAAATGAACTTAAAAATTTTTAGTTTTTTTTTAAATATGTTTCTAATTTAATTTTTAATTTAAAACATTTTCATTTAATTTTTAATTTGATTGGGATCAAATAGCTGCCTGGAAAATCAGGAATTTCTCAATTTACTACAATTTGCACAAAAATATTATCATAGACGGAAATCAATTTTTAATTATGGCGTTTTCCACTAATTAATTGTTTATCACGAGTAAAGCTAGCGTGCTCACCGGACCTCTCGGTGTTCCTAACTAAAAATATGTCGAATGGATTTCAAACAACAAATCCAAGCTGCTCAATAAATTCTTTATATGAAAAACTTGTAAATACTAAAATTTTCTATTTTTAAAATTTTTAAATATTTTTTTCATATTTTTTTTAAAATAACCTATTTTTATATAAAAAATTAATTAATTTTATTATTATTATTATTAGAGTTATCTCAAAGAATTTGAAAAAATAGTTAGAAAATCCTAAAAATAGAAAATTTCGTTTTGATATAAAAAATTTATCGAACAACTTGAATTTTTTATTTGAAGTTTATTTGATCGATTTTTAAATTAAAAACACCGAAAAACTTTGTGTTTCTAGAAACGCGTTAGTTTTATTCTATTTATCACATACAATTTTTCTTTATGTTCTCTTTCATACTTTCAGCCTTACTTAGAAAATACAGCCCAATTCACTATGCAATTATTTTCAAGTCTCATCAGCCCAACAAAACCAGTGCAATTTCATTTCAACTAATTTTGAGAATAAAAGGTAAGCCCATCACTGCACAGCCTTTTATTTGAAATTTCATTCCCTCTTTATATGAAAAACATGATTCGTACCAGTACACTGAAAAGGCCTTGGTAACTGGTAAAGACCAGTACCAGTTTCAAAAACAGTAACACACAGGAAAGATTCAAAGAGAGATGATTTACGAAAGAGAATAGAGGTCCAGACAGAGAATTCTTCAAAATTTGAATTCAAACCCGACATGATTGATAAGAGATATCACACTTGAATCAAGCTTTAAGCAAAATTTCCAATAACAACGAACTTGAGAAACTTTTTTGAAAGCACCAAAACAACATTGCACAGTCTACTGGTTTTTTAAAACACATCAACTTGTAAAATATACCTAGAAATGTCAGAAAGTCGTGTCAGGAAATCCTTTTCTCTTTACCATCATCACAGATTTTTGGAAACAAAAGGAAAAAAAGAAATTAGCTACGGGAAACGAAGAACCAGGTCTGAAGGAAGAAAACAGAAACCAGCAGTCGAAAGCTGACATACCGAGAAAAGCAAACGAAGAGAGAGAGAAAGACATTGGATGTTGGAAATGTTTAAGAAATATCATTATCCATACCGTAATTAATATCGAATTTATTATTTATATAAAATAAATTATTATTTACCTTCACGATTTTATTATGTAATATATTTTTAATAATATTTTTATTATGTAATTTAAATATTATTAATATAAAAAATAACTCATTTAAATTAAATAATAAAAAATAAATAAATTATACAATAAAATCGTTAATATAAATAACAAAATCGGTATGAATTATGATATCAACGATAGTCTCTCTCTGCACGAGGTCTCCAGATGTTTTCTCACATATTTACGCACTGATGAGGACCCACTGCCATGGTCATGGAGATGCTCGCATATTCACGCATTGACTGCACGCAGTTTTGGCAACGACAGCACGAGAGATGATGGATAATGGGGGTGTGATGAACTGTTTCAGAAACAAACAATCTGCGCACACAGGAATACATACACTCTCATGTCCTCGGAATATCCGCAAGACCAGTTTTCCGTGTTGAGGTAGGCATAATCTGGCATTCTGGCTCCAGGCGATGTCCGTGCAGAGTGCGGCGGATAGAATAGAAAAGAATAGAATAGAATAGAATAGAAAACATTACCAACACCGCCTTTCCGCCAGTCTCGGAAGTTGAACTACTCGATTAAGCACTGACACTGGACCCTCGCCTTGCCAAAGAAATCCATTCAATGGAACGATCTTATGTAGTTCTGTACATTACACACATTCTCTCTGTCTGTCTGGCTGGCTTCTGTTTTTTTGTTTGTGTGGTTGGAATTAATTTTTATTAATTATAAAATATATGATTATATCTAATATAAATATATATTTAATAATAGAATATCTAATTAAATCTGTTATGAAAAGATCAAATTAATTATTATTTATCTGATTTCAATATGTATCACGAGACGTGAAGTTTTTAATGTGTAGAATGCGTATTAATAATTTTATGATTTAGTGATAGTCTAAATTATATAAAGTTTGGTAATAATACAATTATGTTATTGATCTCTAGAGAATACAACTAATAGATAGTTTTTTTTATTATGAAAGTAAACTCATTAAGAGAGAAATTAGATCTGATATAGATATGCTAAGACATAACTGTTGGTTTGTCAACTTTTCGATTATTGACACCCATTATATATTTCAGAACCGTCATCTCTCTCACCATGTCTCTCCATTATCTTTTAAAGAAGAATCCAACAGAAATTCTCTCTCAATATTCGAGTTTTTTGAAAAAAAAAGTAATATCATTAGTGTTGATTCTCTTCATCTCTCCATCGAATAAGAAAAAGATCACCACGAAGATTTAAGGAATCCGGTGATCAACGAAATTGTATTTCTTTAAAAAAAACTGACAATACGAATTAAAATAAAATCATGATTAATATACTAACATGTTTCCTTACCGTCGAAGGATTTCTTGGACTTGCGCCCGTTGCACCAGGAATGCAAGCTAGTCCAATTTACGAAAAAGAATTGATGATTTGTGCTAAACGAAAATATTTAGCTAATTGATCGTAATAAATTAATTTATCTAAGAAATTTGCTAGGGGAGAGAAGTAATTTGCCACCCTGGAAGAAGGGAATTAGGCCCAACTCTGTATTCTTTCTCATATTTTTCGAGAAAAGCGAGATAATATTTGTACTTTTCAATGGCAGGTCAAGTTCAATGTTATTTATTTTTTCAGCTAAGAAAAGATTATTAATATGAAAATTGTTTGTCCACCTAAAGATTCAACACATCTTTTAATTTAATGAAGAAGTATAAAAAATGATTTTTTTCTTGGGAAAAGAGGTCATGGACACCGTTTATTTAAAAAACTAAATAAAAGGAACAATTGAATTACTAAATTCTCAAGAACTGGCTGTTTCCTTTTAGTTAAATTTGATATTTTCTTTTTAAATGCAGCAATTTTCTACTGTAGTTCTTACAACAATGCAAACATTTCTATTTCAACACTTCCCCAACTTTGTCTCATCCACATACCGAACTTCCTTTTGTGAACCATCAAATAGCATTCCATGCTCAAAAGCTTCGAATCTCTAGTTTTCTAAACAAGTCCATCTTTCCAGAAAAGACACTATATATGAGACATAATTAACTTTGATTCTGATCGAGGAGGAGATAAAGGTCAAAGGCATCCAGCAAAGGAATTAGGTAAAGACAAGAAATAGCATTTGTTACTCCATTTTGGTTCCAAAATTCTTAAAAAATATACATCTTACTATAATTTTTTTCAAACGAAATTGTAAAAATATGATCTCAATTTAAAATTATTGTAAAAATTTGTTCCAATCTAGTGGAGATATATATATATATATATATATAATAATTACACATCAATTATGCGCTCCAATATTACATTTCATGAGATTTAGCGCAAATTTTATAGAGTTGACACAAAACATTCAAATTTTCTATGCATACACTAGGTAAAAATATTTATACTAATGTTTAAATGTGTTTATATTAATAATTTGATATGTTTATACAATTATTCAAATATATTTATACAAACATTCGAATGTGTTTATATATAAGATAAAAAAATTTATACTAAAATTTAAATTTGTTTATATATATAATAAATACATTAGATCACAGTATCACAATCGGTAACAATTTGTTATGGCCACAAAGGACTGCTAGGGATCATGACATATATAGACTACATTATTATAGATCACAACATTTATTATTAGCGATTGGAACATAAAATACAGAAATAAAGTATAGAAGGTGGGGTTAATAATAATTTCTCAAAGGATATGATAATTATACATCAATTTTACACCACAATCTTGCATTTTATAAAATTTTAGGCACGTATTTTATAGATTTGACACAAAACATCCAAATTTTCCAAACATATATACGACATAAAAATATTTATACTAACACTTCAATCTATTTATATTATTATCCAAATTTAAACATTCAAATATATTTATATAATATAGAATAAAAAGTATTTATATCAAATATTGAAACGTGTTTCAACATATTTTTGGGAGCATAAATATATAGTTAATCGCAATTAATTAAGTGAAAGCTTCATGTCGGAATTAATTCTACGGCAAAAAAAAATCAGCTATTTTCTTTTCAATTCTCGCCTGGAGTATTTTTTTTTTAATTTTTGCACATTGTAATTTCATATGGAATTAAAAAACTTCTTTACCAGTCATAAGTTGAAAAGAGCGAGATGGTTGCTATTTTCTAGCTAGGGGCGGTCTTTTTATTCTCATCGCGTCTCACACGTACGTGTTCATTTGAAAATGAACTGAGAAAATATTCCTGACACGAATAATTGCAGAATTCTCTTCCGAATTCAGAAAACGTGCTTCTTTGTGCACGCGGCTGAGCAGCCCCTGACATTAAATGACACTGCGGCTCGCATTTAATGTGATGCTCCAGTTTCAGCCGACAGCATTCGGAACTACTAATTAGTAATAAGATCAGATCCTTTCCTGTTGAGGGCCCGCTTGTTTGCTAATTATGTGGTTTCCAGGGTCACGTTACTACATCATCTGCAATTTCTCCAACCCCACCAGGTGCAATATTTTCCTTTTTTCTTGGTGCCCCCCCCCCCCCCCCCCCCCCCAGGATACTACATTTTAATATATGGAGATTCTAAAATTGATTCACTGTTGTGAAGCCACTCAATGCCTGTTATCTCCGGTAACAGATGAGAAAACTCTTGTTTCTAACAAAACTATGGGAAAAAGAAAAAACCGCTATTCCATCAGGAGTTCCATCACGAGAAATATCAGATGCCGTGGAGAGTTCCGCCTTTGTCGTAATATGGTTTTTTGCACTTTTGCTCAAGTCATAGGAATTGGAAGAGGACACAAACGCCTAATCACAGATAGTTACAATTGGGTTGAATTGCAGAGTCCACTTCAATATACCTTTTAAACTCGCCCGATGAAAACGACTTCGGCCGCTCACTCTCCAATTTGTACGGGAAATGTTTGATAGCCCCCAAATCCACACACATCCATCCATCCATCTCCATCCATCACTCGCGCATAGCCCATAATTGATCTCTTTTGGGGAAAATAACTCGACAGAACAGAGCAGGAATAAACATGTATAAGAGCAAGACCGCTCTTGTCTGGATCATGATAAAATAAAACTATCAGTAGTATATTATATTATATTATATTATATTATATTAATAAAGATGAAGATTTACTTACATGTCATTCGGCCTTGGAAAAGATGGGTCCCGAGAGGATGTCGTCGAATCAAGCGCATTAAATGACACAGATTTTCTAATCATGAGCCCTGCCGCCTAATCTACTAAACGCCCTTGGCCACTTCCTTCTCTTCTTCCAGTTCCAGCTACCAACAAGGGTTCAGTTTGTAATCACCAACATAAAAAGCGACAAAGCATATAGCTACTTTCATTTGAAAAAGTATTTGATTAATTGATATTATAATTAATATTGATTGTATCATTTATATTAATTGTAAGTTATTTTTAATAATATTTTATTGTTTAACTCCAATATTATTAATATAAATGATAATTCATTTAAGTTGAATAACAAAAATATTGTATAAATAAATTACATAATAAAACCGTTAATATAAATAATAATTTATTTAATTTCAATAATAAAACTGATATTGATTAGGACATGAGATACCGTATGGGGGAAAAAATAAAAATAATAAGATTGGAAGGTTGTTTGAATGCAAATTAATCGGAAAAAAAATGCAATTGTGCAATTTACAGCTGGCATATTCTTGATACATACTAACTGGGAAAGGCCACAATGCTGAAAGATATGTTGCCTCAAATTGTACTAATTACATGTTAATGGCTTTTTTAATTTTACGTACCTAGCAATCGTGTCGGTTCTGAGTCAATGGCAACCTCAGCCATCTCTCTGCAATGCCATGTTCATTTAAAAGAATTTTGATGCACAAATTTTAGTGATTTATTGAAAATTAAAATCTACACTATACACTACACACTTACGCAACATGGAAAGTTGAATAATTCCAGCCATTAATGTCTGGTTTTCACATATTTTAGTGATTCATTGATATATTTCAAGTTAATTGGAGTTTGTTAATTAACAAGACAAGTCCCAACTCCTAACTCTTTCTTTTGCAAAAGAATGTGTAACCTGTCATTTAATAGATGACATCAGACGCATACTGAGTAAACGAACAGGACTGTCCAGTTAAATCTAAATGGAGAGCGTTCCAGAAAAGCCTTCCTAGTCGGCCTATATCTATCCCAGTTACCCTAGCAAAATCATTCTCATTCTTATTTCCATTTTCATGTTGTAACTTCTCTCTCTCTCCCCTTCTATCCCTTTCTATACTATCCCCTCGTCTCCTCTGAGCTCCTCTCTACCTTCCATGGCGAACTCTCTAAACCCTGATGCACCGATCTTCATCTCTTCCCGCTACAGCGCCATCCCCCCTGCTCCTCTCCAACCCAGTCCTGTGTCAAACCCTAACCCTTCCCTTAGCTACTCGTCACATCCTTTCTACCTTCAAATACAACAAGCGCCGCGTGGGACGAGTAATGTCTACACCTATCAACCACCTCAGTATTTATCTTACCAGTGTTTCAGCTTTCCTCGCTACTACTACTCTACTACTTACCAGTTGATCTCTCCGCCGTGTGCACCTGCTGTACCCCCATCCGTACCTACATGCTCAATCGAAGAATTGGATGAGAATCTTGATAGAGGGAAAACCAACGCTGACGACCAAATGGCTGTTGTTGAACCAATGTCACGTACCATGGTGCTTAATCGCAGGAGGATTCGGGCATCAAAGGAAGAACGATCGATGGTGCGGGTTCCCAACTATCAGGAGCAGAGACGGAGGACTGCGGTCAAGGTCTCGCACCGCAACTATGAGATCAACGGAGATGCTAATTTGGAGTGGGGAGGGAAGACTACACTGATGATAAAGAATCTTCCTAGCAAATTTTGGCAAGTTTCTATCCTCAATTTGTTGCTTTTTTTTTAACAACTTTCTTTTAGGATTCGCTGTATATACTTTTTTTTCTCTTTGTTTTGATTTCGATTTTGGTATAATTTAGCAAGGGAAGATTGATCGCCATACTCCGTGACCATTGCATAGAAGAGAATCGAAAAGCGTGCGAATCCGAGGGAGATGAAGCGGTTGTCTCCGAGTTCGATTACTTCTATCTTCCCATTGATTTCAAGTAAGACATTTGTAAAGCTAGCATTTATTACTTCAAGCAAGACATTTTGTATTAAGTTCTTGTTCTCAAGGGGGAGGTTTGATTGCTGGATCGATATCTTATTTAATTTATGCACACGAAGAGGATATTTTTTTATTGGAAAAGAACGCTAAATTCAATATGACATCGCGCGAGCCCTTTTTTTGTCGTCGTGCACACTTTATATTATAGTTTTCTTTCTTTGTGGATATTGTTTAAATGCATTCAGCACATTTAATTCAACAAATGAAACACGATCCTAGAACTACCTTTTTGTCTGGGTTCTTCTTACCTCATTTTGTACGTACAAGCTTTAAATAACTGATCTCTCTATCTTCTTTTGGATTTGCTTCTTTTGTAGTACCAACAGCAACTTTGGTTATGCATTTGTCAATTTTACTTCTCCAATCGGTGCCTGGCGGCTGTACAAGCACTTACACAATCACCCTTGGACCTCTGCTGGATCCAATAAGAAGTGTGAAGTCAACTATGCACGAATCCAGGTAATTCTTTTGTTAATGTGTGATCCAAGATCCTTAGAAACTTGGGTTTGTATGTTACTCGTGTAATTTGTCATTGACATACTCGTGTAATTATTCATTGTGGATAATTCGTTTGTAGTTTGTGTAACATGTGATCTAATATTATCGTTTGTAGCAAAGCAAAGTAGATTGTCTTTTTGATTTGTTGGGACTTGGGACTGGAGGTCAGATTATATTTTCTATTACTGTTCTGGTTTAGCACTGGTGGGGGTTTTGTGGTTACATATGTTATGTGTCGTGTGTTTTACATATTGGTTTTTGTTGTAATTTGTACACATAAAAATCTCCAGGACCCATTACCATTTAAAAATATTGAAGAAAACAAAATCGTAAATGTTTCATGTTAAAACTTTTTATATGTAAAGTAGTAAGGGCAATATTTTATCTTATCATTTGCACATCGATTATTCAATTGGGTACTCTTGAACCTATGAATGTTAAATCTGCTTTTATGTATTGTCGTATTTTCAGGGCCTGGCTGAGTCGATTGAACATGCTGATCACATGAATTTCAATCCGGGCGTTCCTGACGTGTTTCTCCCTGTGCATTTCGAGCCGCCTTACAATGGGTTAAACAAGCCAATCGAATACCTCCATGGTAGGAGGATGTAATGTATTAGAGAGTACCTCTTTGGTACGAAAAATGTAATAAGGGATTAGAGAGGAGATGAGTATGTAGTACCTCGGTTAGGTCAATTTTCTTTCTTTCTATCTTTCCAGTTGAAATCTGCGTGTGTATATGGATTGATAGAAGGGGAGAAAGTGTGGACAATCTTATAATGGTTTTATGTATTTCATATTTACTGAGTAGAGATGTTGTGTGTAATATCGTTATGTGAAGTTAGATGGTTGTTCCAGCTGAGGTGCGTATTTCATATATATATTACTGAGTAGATGTGTTACTTTTTAGTGTGCAGTTTCCTTACTAGATATCATATCTTCTTTTTTTCTTTAGACCTGGTCAATCGCTGCACTCTTGAGGCTGAGCATCTTGAAATGTCGATCGTAAAGAGGCGAGTTTATCTTGTCGTTGTTGTGATAACATTGTCATGTTTAAGGCGAATTATCATGAATTTGCTTCTCGTTAGTAGCTTGCCCCCCTCCAGAGATATTGGACTCAATTATCTTGTCGCATTAAGCTTGGTGGTTATTAATGTTTATTAACGTGGGAGAACAGTTTTCAATTTTGCAGTGCGGAGATAATATATGTTGTTATTTTCTGTACGATCGCTTGGTTGCCTGTTCTTTCGGCTGGTACCAGCATCTTCATGTTCTTACTAAATATATATGCATATTATATTATGCTCATGCGTGATATCAGAGTTAACTTGGATAATCATTGTTACGTCGGGGGCTTTTGTCTTTGTGGGTATAGAGCAAATAGTAGCACTGATTGTAAATATATATAGTGATGCTGTTCTCGTCTTTGATTGGATCCAAATATTTCAACCTATTTTGGTCTTTGATTGCATTCAAACGTATTTAATCTCTGAGCGGAGTGGGTGATGGATTCGTTCTTATTATGTTAGTTCAATAAATTAAATAGAGTAGTACTACTATGAAATGTGAATAATCCTATATACAATTTAAACAATATTCTAAATATTTTTTAGTTAACACTTTTGTTAATTAAACTGTTCGAATTAACAAACTTTTTAATACCATTCTTACATAAACATTAGTAACACCTTTTGTGATTGGACGACTCAAATACAGTACATTTTAGTTTATACTTCTAATTTACTACTGTCATTATCACTCTTATAGCGGTTGAGTTCGCAATTAGAATGCTTCTTTAAAGAAAACTAGTGGTAATAATTAACTTCTGCATAATTATATGCAAATGACAGTCGGAACTCTTTCTTTAAAGTGCACATCTATATATTATGATCGTTATGTCAAATTTGATTACGGGGCCTTATATTTTCCTATATTCACAGAGATACCTTCATGGTTGTTGTCATCCATAAATCTCGATCCCCATGTATGTTAAAGATTTCAAAATGACATGATAAAGGTAATCGAACTAAATCTTGGACAATCATCCTTCGTATATATGTGTCACTCGATTGATATGATATGACTCCATAGTTGATGAACTTACCTCCTATTTTGATATGCTATGATGCCATTTTCTTTCCCTAATATAGAAATGTTGAATATCTATCGTCAAGGAGCCGAATTTTATCAGAAAAAGTACAAAATTTTCTTTTTATTTATCAAGTAGCAGTAAGCAAGCACGTAATTATGACATGTTGAAAAATGGAAATTAATTAATAGATAAATTAAATTAAGTTAGTTAGAAATTAAATGTAAAATTTTAGTAGGCATTGGGTATCCGGATAATATTTGGCAGATGAAAAGTCATGATTGTAGTCTTTTGGACATATTTTGAAAATTGAACTATTAAATTAAGAAAAACATTTGATGTAATCCAGTGAATATAGGGTGTTTAGAAAATTCACATGTATACATATAACATGGAAGGAGATCTCTTTTATGTAAGAAAAATATTAGGAGAGTAAGGGATTAAGATAACGAGAAAATCAAAATACTAGAATCATTAACGGAAAATTCAAAATTTTAGGACCGTTGAGAAGTTGTCTCGTCCTGTTTTCCTAACGTGTAATTAATACACATCGGCGTTCATCCGCAAAAAAAAAAACAAGTTACAAGTGTGAAAACTGAAAGGACTTAAATGATGATGTGTCATGTTAAAATTTAAACCTTCAATTCTAGGTTAATTTCATGCCACGTCATATATGTGTTGTCTAATATGCGTAGGTTGCAAGGTGGCCTGTATATTGTGTTTAATCAGCGAGGGAATCTTCCGGTGCAATTGTTTCTTACATCATATGTCATATGTTCCATAGTATTAATTAGCACTTCTCTTTCTCTCTCTAGATGAGCAGGTGTGTGTGAGGTGAATTTTAAAACGGAAAAAAAATCTAATTGAATTATAAAATAAAAAATATTAGTATGAATTTTTAAAATAAGAAAAATTGTACTTTCAAAATACGATTTTCTGTGAGATTTTTTTTTTACTAGGGAGATTGTTTCACAAATTTTTTGAATTGCGGAATTGATATTAAATATTTATACAGATTTTTCTATTAAAAATTATGCATTATTAATTAGTATATTTTATTAAAAATATTTATTTTTAAAATTAATAATTTTAATAATTTTTACATGCTTTATAAAATAAAGTCAAAATAGAAAATAAAAAAAAAATTTCTGACGATATATAAAAAAATCTCTAAAATTTCAAAAAATTGTTAATGAAATATCGAGCTTCAAACATACACAACTTTTGATAGGAAAGTCTGTAGAAAATATTTAATATCAATTCGAAAAACTTATAAAATGATTTTCTTAAAAAAAATCCCACGGAAGGAAATGCGGCTTTCTCGGGAGAGGCTACATTCTGGGAGTGCGGCCTTCTTCGGAAAGACTGTATTCTAAGAGTGTGATTTTTTTATTTTATAAATTCATACAAATGTTTTTTTTATTTTATAATTCAATTAATTTTTTTTTCCGTTTTAAAATTCACCCGCGCGTGTGTTTTGAGCATAAGACGAAGAAACTCATTTTCATCAGAAGATACGGAGAAAAAAAAGGAAAAGGATAGCAAGGGAATGAATGAGACGACAAAGTAGTATTGAACCTTCCTACTATGATATTATTTTAATCACTACAAATGTAAATTCTTTTATTTATTAATTACACATATTTATATGTATATAAAAAATATACATATATTATTTATCTTTAAATGTGTATCATGTGTTTGATATTTTGACATATTTATTGGTCGATGAATTAAGGATTCAAAATTGAAGATATAAAATATTCAAATTTTGACAAAATGATATCAGTATCCCTCACATACCAATCGAAAAAATAAAAATAATAAACAATTCGTTCATCTATCAGTTCATTTGTTTGTTAACAAAAGTCATATATTTATCAACTAAAAATATATCATTATTAACTATATAATGTAAGTTTATTTTAAAATTTTAAAATATAAAAAGAGATTAATTAAAAATCTTACTAAAATATTAAATAAATACGTGCAACGATAAATTAAGTAGATATTTGTCTCTTTATTTTTTTTCTAACTGAACCTCCATTGAAAATGTACTGGATAGATGAACTAAAAATTTGAAGTAAAGAGTAATCGTGTCAAATTCATAGTTTATTTCTCACTCTGTTATGAAACTCACGTATGAAAATATTATTATATAATCTCCCTCTTTTAATAAAACTAACTCACTTGATCCTCTACAAATCAATCAATTAAAAAAAATAGGAGCGAAGAAGATAAATAAAATTTTGGTTGGACACCACACCCTTGTCTAATTATTACACGGAGGTATACATGCGTAGGTGTAACTGTGCAAAGGTGGCCTGTATATTGTTTCATCAGCAAGTGAAGCTCGCAGTGCAATTGTTTCTTAACATGCCACGTGTTCCGTAGTTACACGCACATCTCTCTCTCTCTCTCTAGATGAGCAGGTGTGTTTGTGTTTTGAGCGCAAGACGAAACTCATTAATTTTTCATCAGCAAACGTAGAATAGAAAAAGAAGATATTAAAAGGTCAGTGAATGAAGACAAGAAGAAATTAGAAAGCATTGAACTTTCCTACTGACTTCTGAAATGGCAAGGCCTGGTCTTCCAATTTCCATTGATGGGAAAGGTAAGTGATGATGAGGTTGCCATTAATGGGATGTGAAGGAAAGCACTTTCGTTTCTGCGACACCCCAGTACTTCTTCTAGGTATGTATCATCTAAAGAATAGGTGCAGAATATCTTTTCAGTCTCTGAAGACAAAAGTGCTGGTTAAAGACCACATTTCAAGAATCCTTACAATAGAATTAATTTTCCATATTGTTTGTTCTCTTTGCTCAGAATATGACAAGAATTTCTTAAAATAATACCGAAAATATATGAAACTTAAAATACAAATTATATATAACTAATAACAAATGTTTTAGTTTCTAAAAAAAAGTTAGAGATTATATCCAGTGAGTTAGTTGCCATTTTATATTTAACTATGTTGGTGATTTTTATGAGGTCTAACTTCTTATATTTCAAATTCATCACTGATCACGAATAAACATGAATTGTGACTTGGGAGTGTATCCATCCCTCTATGGCTCTATCTCATATTAAAAAAAAATAAGAAGAAGAATTCATCCCAATTCCTAAATCCAAGAACTCCAACGAACCAAACTCCCTACTAATTGTACTCTCCAGCAATTGGAGCAAGGATTGTAGAGATAACCTTCTTGGGCCTGCAGACAAACCGCACGTACAAAGTCCCGCCTTACGCGCGAGTGCGTCAGCTTTCCTCTTACTGCAGGTTTTTTTTCTTTCAATCTCCCGCTGTTGCTGTTGCAAACGCAACAAATGCGCAACTGATCCTCATTGGATGATGAGCTTGGCGATAATAATAGTTCATTCCGTTTTTCTCTCCTCGCAATGGAGCAGCCGAGAGAGAGACGCCACAGTGTAAGCTAATGCTGTTGCTTCTGTTCATGAGATATATGAGAATGTTTTACTCATCTTCACTTATTATTAGTAGGGCTCTGAAATCGTGCGTGCTGTATCGTACCGTATTAAAATACGGCGTATCGTGATATGGTACGGAAAGTTTTTGTTTTTGATGTACGTACCGTGTCGTATCAAAAATAGAGAGGACGACACGGTGTGAATAAAGCCGGTACGATTAAGTACGGCATGTTATACGTATCTTAACAGTACTAAATATATTTGGTGAGGAAAAATTTGAACAAATTGAAAAAAAATCGAAAAATCTTAAAAAATATAAAAAAAATTCAAAAATTTAAAATTTATTTGCGGCTAAAAAAATAAAATTGGAAAAAAAATTAGAAAAATCCGAATTTTTTTAAAAAATCCAAAAAATATTTTTAAAAAATTCAAAAATTATTTTAAAGTTTTTTTTTAAAATTTCGTCAATAAATTACAAAACCAAATATCTAATCAACATTCCACGGTCTACAATCCATATATATTATATATGTCTGTGCTAAAAATATCTATCCCTAAATATCGTTTCTAATCGTATCTCTCAGTGTCTAACCGTATCTATCCGTATCTACTAGTACTAAACGTGTATACCCGCATCTATAGTATCTACACGTGTTTTTGTACCATATATATGCATGTTTCCTGTCTCATTGCTTCCTTTATTCATGTGTATCGTATCGTATTTACAGTAAATAAAGTCGGATACGGCACAAATAACGGGACATATCAATTGATATGTTGTGCTGTTGTCATGCCGTCTCACATACATGCCGCGTCTTCCAACGGGGTGTTTTTTTTAATTCACTGCTTATTAATGTCTCCGATTGTTGTGAGCTGCTGTGATAAAAAAAGTTTTAAGCGCAGATTGTCCTTTAGCCTTAGTCTGGACTCTAGAAGAAAGATAGTTAAAGATAAAATTATTCTTTTATCTCTTACAGAAATATTTTTATTTCCTTAATTATTTTTAATTTATCTTACTACTAAACGGAATATGTATGATTTATAGCCGCTTGACTTATAAAAAGTTTAAATCAGTATTAAAGTTTCTAGACTGTATATGGCTGTGCTGTCTTTCTAAGAAGAATTCGCCTAAATTTATTACTCAATGTATTTTTTTCCCCCAAGAAGTCTTAGTAAAGTCGATAATGAGAATCAAATTTTTGTTTAGCAGTTAGAGTGATATCATCAGCCTAAGAAATTACATGATTGGCAAAACATGTATATTTTTCGAAGAGGTTTTTTTGTTATTATCAAATTCTTATATTAATATAAATGGTCCGATGACTTAAGTAATAACTAACTAATATTGCTTTCTAAGAGATTTTGAATTCAAACCAGTGTGAATACAAAAATAAAAGGAGGGTTTGAGTTCTATATTAATTATTTGGAGAAGGAAAATATATATTTTTTAAATATATAACTTGTTGTGACAAAATATATTGTGATTTAAATATTTGATATGACGTGACGTGATGTAATAAAAATACATCTAATATGATATGATATAATATTTAAAAAATAATGAAGGAATAATCATATTAATATATCGTGTTAAATCATATTATGACGTATCATGATATGTCACTATATCAGCGTTAATGTGACATTATATTTAAGTTCTTTTACCGTATTTTAACATGTTCGTTGAGAAAAAAATAGAAAAATGCCAACAATTGTGCCAAAGCTAAAATGTTTTAAGATGAAGAAAAATATTAAGAATTTTTTGTAACGTTAAAAATATTTTAATTTGTTGTCCAAATTGTAAATTGTTAACGATTGAATTTTTTTTTAAATTGTTTGAAAACATTAAATTAAATTGAAGTGAAAAAGATTGTTGCAAGACTTTTCATCATATTTTATTTCGAAAAAAAAAGTTAAGGATTTTTTTTAGCCGAAAAATCGAATTGAATTTTGAGAATTATATTAAAATATGTATATAAGTTTGAAAGCTTCTTAAATATTATGAATTTTTTTTTTGGAAAGGATGGTTTGCCTATACGTGTGGTTTTCCATGATGCGCCGAGATGTTATCGCATGTATATATGTGATTGCATTAATTATTTTCTTTCGATTACGTGTGGTTCTATGTCGTATCGTCTAAAGTGACATGATGCGTCAAAATTTCTTCACGTGATACATTATGACTTGTTAATTTTTGTCAAAAAAAAATCATGTGATACAAAAATCACGTCATACAATATGCTCGCATATCATAACATTTTTCTTTCAAAGTGTTACATTATTTCAGAACAATATCCAGCACCGCGCACAATATTTCATTCTCTGGTGTAAACTGATAACAGTTAAGTATTTTAACTAAAATAAAACATAATGTTGAACTTTTTTTTAATTTTGATATTTATTTGTTTAAATGAAATTTGCTAGAATAAAATGTGTACTTTTTTCTAATGAGACGTTTCGTTGTTAGCGTTAGACACACGGTTTTCCTATCTATCATACATTCATTGAGAATTTTTATATTTTAATCTCACCCGATGAAAATTATGAGTCCCCATTTGCTTTTGTTTATTTATTTTTATATAATATAAGAGTCATCAATTTTCTTAATTCCATAATACAAAAAAAATTGATTTTTTATTATATATTTTTAATCTCACCCGTTAAAAATTATAAATTCCCATTTGTTCTTTTCTTTCTGATAGACTCATCCATTCTCTCAATGCCAGAATACAAAAAAAATGATATTATTTATTATATATACAACCAAATAGGTTGAGGGATTGGGCATCATTTCATGCAGCCATCAAAACTTTGCTTAGAAAGATTTCAGAAGCGTGATTTATTTTCCTCCTAACACAGACTTCTCCAAACCCGTTACACGCTACGATGTGCAATTACCGTTATAGAAAATCTAGAAGGTTAAATTAAGAAATTTGAAAAGCACCGAGAAAATGTGGAGAGGAGATATGAGGGCCTAATATAAATGGCCCGTGGGCTTCCAAAAAGGCAATGCAAGCAGTAACATGTAAAAGGATTAAGTGGGCCCGGACGAACAGCTCACGGTACACGTGCGCCATGTTCAACCAGCTCTCTCTCCTAGAGATATCTCCCGCCTGTGTGGCGCCACAGATTTATAGAGAGAGGGAGAGAAAGAGAGAGAGAAGGAAGTGAGCGAGAGAAAAAGAGAGAGGTCGAAATGGCGACGATGAATGTCGCCGCCTCCGTCTTCGTCAAATCGCGGCTGCACTGTACTCATCTGGTAACTCTCTGTCCCGGTGCTCGAATTTTCATTGATCTTTTCTTTTTGTCATTTCTCTTGTAACGATTGTTGAATTCATGGTAGAGTAGGGTTCTGGTAACTGGAATTGGGAGAGTTTGACTTGCTCAAAGGAGAAATTCGGAAGCTCTTGGCAGTCTCTCGTCCGTTTCAATCAGATTCAAAGGAGGTTCGATTTGTTTTTCTTTTTTGTTTTTCCAAAGCATGAATTTAAGAATATTGAGATGTTCAAAGTGATGACCAGAATCGATTTAACAGGAGAACCGCGTTATGTGCAGTAAACAAGGATGCCGAGCAGTTGTTTATGAAAACTGTTGAAGTGGATCGGCTAATTGACAAAATGAGAGATGCTAATCCTCGTGAGGTTTGTAAATTATTATAATATATTTGTTGTTGTTAAGTGAACTGAGGCCAAATTGTGTTAATTGGAGGAAATTGAGGGTTGACGGAGGATCAAATGTACAGTCGATCATTTAATGAGGCTTAACTGTTTATGTTTTGTTTATTCATTTTTCTATGGCCGGCGTGGTGTTGAGGTACAAGACAGCGGTAATTTGATGTAATTTTTTATATACGATGATAAAGGATTAATTGAGGTCTTAGCATTAGTTGTGATCTGATTAGTCAGATTGGGATTTAATTAAAACATCTGGTCTTTTGTTAACTAGCTTGACCAAGTGGTGGTTGAAAATGTGCTCGCATTAGACGAAGGATTCTGGATTCGGTTGGCAGCCCGAACTGAAACTTGCAAATCAGAAGACGATAAAGCACGGTTTCAATTTTTATGATTTCATTTGTTAATTTATATTTTTGTTTCAATGTAGAACTTATTTTGTTGGTTTGGATTAAAATGCAATGCAACGGGCACTTTTATTTTATTGATTGATAATATTGTTGATTGTACAGAAAGATTATGAGGAACTGGCTGCCTGTGTTATGAGCATTGTTGATCGCCTTGTTCACAAGACAGAAGTATGATTCTTTATTCATTTTGTTTCATTTATTAGCTTATGTTTGTTTGTATAATACTTGTCATGTGATTTTTGCACGTCTTATCTATTTTCAGGAAAAGATAGAGACATCAACTGATGTCTTGAAAGCAATTTTGAACCCTGTTCTCAGTCAGCATGAAGAGGTTTCATGGCCCCCGAGAGATCCTCAGGCTCTCAAGAAAATGGAAAAGGTAAGTCCCCCTCAGGCTCTCAAGATTCTTTTAGTTTAGCAGTAATAATTTATTTCTGGATTTGTCTTCTGACAGGAAATAACAACCAAAGAACAAGAAGGCCACCTCGATGAAGGTTTTCTTGCTGAGGTTAATGCACAGTTACGACAGGTTAGAATTTTGTCATATGTTTAAACAAAATTGACATTATTGAGACGTAAAAGAGGCAAATATAAAATGCATGTTCACAGTCAGTACAAAATTGAGTAATTTAGGCAAAAGAAGATGGAGACAAGCCTGGGCTAACAGCAATGCTACAAAAAGTGTTGCAATTGTATGCTTCCAAGGTTCTCAGCAAGCGTAGCTATGCTTATAAAGGTGCCTTTTCTTTTCATTTTAACATTTTGTTAATTTTTCTTAATTAAAATTTTTCTATTTGAGTGTCTGAACACTTCTCTTTAATTTTTCTGTTATTATGCAGGTGGAGAAGTTATTCTGAGAGAGAAGTTTCTTGAATCTATAATTGAGGGTAGGGCTCCCAAGAGTTAATCTCTGACATCTGTTAGCTTGTGTATAATATACGTAAAAATATTTCTTAATGCTTGTTAATGTAAATGCAGCTCCTGAGAGTAGCTGGAACAAATTACTGATTGATGGGCTGACAATTGGGAAAGGAGAAATTGAACCTGAAGATTTGTATGCTGCCGTTAAGAAGAGAATCGAGAGAGTCTTAATTCGAACAGTTAAGATTAACTAAATTGAAAAATGACCTTATGTGGTCTCTTATTATGGAATAAACCTTCGCAAATTGGACAGAGCGTTCGCTCAATCTGTGAGATACAACTAATTGCCCACAAATTTAGTAACCTCCACATTGCAAAAACATAGCTTCTGTGTAGCAGAGAATTACTAAATTGCCCTCGCTTTTCATATGAACTGAACTAAGCCTCTTTCAGACTCTGGGCTCAGGGAAATGAAATCTCAAGTTAGTAGCAAATTTGTCAATGTTTAACAATTGGCATATTTGAAACCATCTCAAATAATAGTCCTTGTTGGTTGCTAACATAAAGATGTTCCGGTTATCTTTTGCAAGTAAGATAAAGTTATTGAGTGAAGTTGCAAAAGAACCATATTAGATTGGTTAATTTTATTTAAATTTGGCATTTAATTGAAGGAATTATCGCCTTGTCCAAAATGAAACTCAAGAAAATTTATCATTGTTGACAGGAAGGTGGGTCCTACGAGCAGCGTGTGCTTGTGGAGTATCTAAAAGGCATCGAGTTGAGAGCACAACAAATTGTGCAAGCACTTCAAGGCGGACCCATACAATGACGTTTCGGTGCTCTAGTGTTCTTTCTTTTTGTACGCCATTCTCTGAGGCCGATGTTATGAGTAGAGGAAAGAGGAGAGGTTGATGTCATTGGTTAGACTCACATGTACGCATGTATATGTTCAAATTTGCCCATATCAGAAGGACAATTTGGTGGCAAAGATGGCATTGTGTATTCCTGTTTGTTGGTCCAAAAAACTGATACTGAATACGTATGTATATATTTCAGATCTTATAGTAAAGCTAATGTGAGCTTAAAGTTATCAGAGGGTTTGCTGATTTTAACTTAAAAATTTATCAAATCGATTTTAAACGATAAATTTAATTTGTTCAATAAATTTTTTACATCAAAATTTTATAGAATACATTTTTTTTTTCTATTTTTAGAGTTTTTTAAGTAATTATTAAAATTTTTTTTTCAAAATGAGCTGTTCTAATATTCAAATATTCATTATTTTATTATTATTTTAAAATTATCTTAAAAAAATTGTAAAACATAGTTAAAAAAACTCTTAAAATGAAAAATTTCTATATTCTATAAAATTTTGATATAAATAATTTAAATTTATTGTTTGAAATTATTTTGATAAATTTGTAAGTTAAATTTACCCTAATTTTACTGCTCATAAGTATAAATTGTTTTATGCAAAGTTAACTAGCATTTTATATTGGCTACTTGTGTACAATTCCAATTAAATAAGAGCACAACCAATTTCTTTCTACAAAACTAAAGATCCAATAAAAGAGTCAAGGCCCATAACTCAAGCCCAAGAGACCCTACTTCTTACATTATTTTACCACGTGTCACCTCTTTATTGGATGAAACCCATCCAATCCCCTGTTGCCAATTCCAACCATCTCTCCACCGTCTACACCAAACCACATTAAACTTCTCAGATTGCTCGAAATAATAAAAGAAAAGAAAAAACACGATATATGCGATTTATCGCCATCCGTACATTGGCTCCGATCAACATCAAGAGCCCCGCTTTCTCTCTCCGACGAAACCACCAGATCTCGGCGCCTTTTCCACCCATGGCGTCGCTCAACAAAGAAGGAAGCATCGAGATCAAGAAACTGGATGATGAAACCAAACCTGAGCCTGAGGCATCGAAGAAGGCGTTGGAGCCGCCGGAGAAGCCGCTTCCCGGCGATTGTTGCGGAAGCGGGTGTGTGAGGTGCGTATGGGATGTGTATTACGAGGAGCTCGAGGAGTACAACAAGAGCTTAGCTTCGTTGAATTCTGATCCCGATTCTAAGACTAGCAATTAATGCTTGATGCAAATGTGCAATTAGATTATTCTTCTTTTCCTTCTTGAGGAGATAGAATCGTGTATTGGAGGAATTTATTGGGATGCGATTTGGGCTGATTATTTTGGAAATTTATTTCGTGAGGAATTAATTATTATTCTTTTTTTAAGTTATATATGGATATAGATAAGATATACATGTGACCTCTTCTCTGCATTTATTTATTTTCATTTTTCTTAATTTTATATATAATGGATGCCTTTTTGGCTGAATTTTAACACTTGATTGTGGTCTCATGCATGAATTTCTGAAAAAATTGTCATTTGTAAAAGAAATGAAGTAAGTTATAATCAGAAAAGTTATCTCAATTTAAAATTAGAGAACAGAAAAATTATCTGCTGAATAAAACACAATATTACCAGAAGAAAATAGTCTTAAATAACAACCTCATTTCTATCAGCATTTACTATAAATCAACTATTAATTATACATTTGGATCTTTAATCCAATTACTTCCCCTTCTTTACCCTTTTCATTTAACTAAAAACAGTGTTTGTAAGAACTTGCCTAAAATTAACTCTAAAAGTCAAAAATCAAAAGAAAATTAACGAAAGGAAGTACTCTCATGCATCGACATAGAAATCATCCGCAACTATTCTAACCGCCAATGGAATCTTTACGGAATGAATTCCGTCCTCCCAAATCAAATTACCAAAACCGTACCTCCCTTGCAGTTTCAGCTTAGGCCGGAACACGACCTTAAACTTCAGCTTTGTTACAGTTGAATTGAAAATTAAAACCTCTGGTTTAACCGAAACTTCAACTCCAGGTGGTGCTTGTATGCGTGACTGGTAAATTGATGTTGCTGGACCGACATTTGTAACTGTTCTTATGACTGTTATACGCTCTCTTAGCTTTGGAATCAATATAGATGGCAAGTTAAGATTGTGGGGGCTTTTATGCAAATTGTGACAGTTAGCTCGATGTTGTGCCATTAAGCTTACTGCTGAGTTGTTATATCCCATTAAGCATAGAAAATCAATGTAATCAGGTAGACCCGAATCAAATATCAGACCCGGATCAACAGCTCTATTTGGGTCAACATGGCCTCCGCCATAGTCAAACGGATTTGCTTGTTTATACGGAGCTCCTTCAGCTACGATGTCAAATCCGTAATCATCTTTTGTATAAGCTGTGATTTAAATTAATAACTCACAAGGTCAAATTCCCACAAAATAATATATAAAATTTTGTTTTCAGTGTATCAGGGCATTGTACCTGTTGTGACCAGTGCGGATTTTAGAGCAGCAGGACTCCAAGTAGGATGTGCTGATTTAAGAATTGCCACAATAGCTGATACATGAGGGCATGCCATTGATGTGCCCGACTCAATTTTGAACCGGACAGGTCCAGTTGTAGTTGATAATGGTTGGGCTGGAGACCATGATGCCAGGATATTTACACCGGGAGCGACAACATCTGGCTGCAGTTGATTTACAAATACCAGATACTTTATTTATTTAATTACTTTGTAAATAAAACTTCGAAAATATACTTCAGAAATTGCTGATACAATTTATGCCACTTAGTTTGTGATTATTTTAACCTTTAAGACAAACGGAGATAAAGAACTGGGGCCTCGAGAGGAGAAAAATGCAACTTCAGGAGCCATCAATTTACCAACAACTGTTCTAATTGATGTAAATTTGACCACTGGATTTCTGAAAGATGAAAAACCGAGGTAAATAATTAGCATATAATGTTATTCAGCAATATTATTTAAACAACGGATTTCTTAGGTTATCCAAAAATCGTACTTTGTAGTACCAATGTAAGATAATATCGAAGTTCCAGCCTCAAAGTCAACCTGCACACATGGTATGTCGAATGAAAAGGTGGTATCTTTTGTCAGAGATTGTGCAAAAATTACGCCAACACCGTGAGAGCTTTCAACAGTATCAGAGGCAACCGAGGCCATCCTTTGTGTTCTTGTTTGAAAACATAGCACCACATTTCCTCTTGCTAAAGTGGAATTTAGAGAACCTGTGTTGCAACTTCTGTGGAAATATCAGTATATGAACATAAAATAGAAGAGTAACCTGAAGGACCAAAAAGCAAATTGCATATAAACTATGAAGATCTGTATATGATTATAAGAAGGAAACAACAAAAGAAGGATCCGAGTAACTTCACATGGAGTGTAATTACCTTGCATCAGCTTCTGATGCATCAGAGGCTGCAATATCTTCAGCATAAACTATCTTGAAAAAATTATCTCTGTATTTTCCAGTAAACAAAGTCTCTCCCTGAAATTTTGTTAAATCAAATAAGTCTGTGACTTAAAAAATTTCCTTCCCGAAATTTTTTAAGTTTACAAAATCTCTATTTGCTTTTAATATATATATATATATATATATATACTAACCACAAGAGAAAGGTTATTTCCAAGAACAATTCGTGAGAGAAATGTCCTATCAATTGTACTCGCACCAACCGTTACAACCCAAGGCGCAGCATTTATAACCGTCTCTGGGAAAGGGCCTGAGTTTCCTCCCGAGCAAACCACTGAGATCCCTTTTGCTGCTGCATGGAATGCTCCGACGGCCAAGGCATCATCCATGTAATCTGGGAGTGGTGGCGATTGGCCTAAAGAAACTGAAATTACATCCACGCCATCATGGATCGCATCGTCAAAGGCTGCCAAAATATCAGCTGAGCTGCAGTCACCGGTTGACCAACACACCTTGGTGTAGTAAGGAGGTACAATTAGGGGTAGGATTAGATTTAAGACAAGTCATTTTTATCTCATTGACTCTTAATTAACTACCTTATAGACTGCTAGGTGGGCCCTGGAGGCACCGCCTCTAGCAATGCCAGAGGCAAGGTTGAGAAAGCTGGCACTGGTTACCGGAGATCCAGCTGCTGTGGATGATGTGTGGGTCCCATGACCGATTGCATCACGAGAAGAGAGGAACTCAATGGTGGTGGTTTTGTTTAATTTGCCATTCTCAGCCTCATAGCCTTTTATGTACCACTTTGCACCAATGATTTTCCTGCGTAATCAAACCTAAGATGTGCTTTTAACTTATGATATTTTTTTTGTGAAAATATGCTGCAAATGATGAACTAGGGCCTAGGGAACATTGATATGTAATGATCATTTAAGAAACTTTAGCTTAATTGTTCTCTCTGAAGACGAAAAAAATAATTTTTTTTAAAAAACATTAAATCATATAGTATTAAATGAAATGGTCAATTATTATTCATGGTAAAAACGACAAGAAAGAAGGAAATTAACCTGTTGCAATTTGACATGGTGAAATTTTCTCCTTCAACACATTTTCCTTTCCATCTAGATGGAATTTCTCCCATATCATTATCTTTAAAGCTCTCCGATTCAGGCCAAATACCTTCGTTCGGAAAAAGAAAATTAATGGCCAAAAATCATAAAAATCCAAAAAAATTATTAATTTGTTTAGTTCTAATTGGAACTTTAAAATGATGTAAATAAATTACCAGTATCTAAAATGCCGATAATTGAGTTTTCACCAGAGTCAGTAATTGAAAGAAGCCCATTTGGAATTGTGGGACTCAAATGCATGAAATCCCAACTCCTGGTGGTACGCAAATCAAGGATCCGGTTGGGTAACACTCTTACAACTCCAGGAATTTCTGTGTTATATACTGTCAAACATAAGCTCGGATTTTATTTCAGAAAAAGAAACTAATTATTCAAAAATGCTAATATTTCTACCAGCCAGACAGGCAGCCTGAGATGGAGAGAGCACGGCCGCAAAGCCTGAGAAACCATGTTTGTAGCTGTAAAGAATTGATCTTTTTGCCTCTTTTGAACTACAAAAAGAGAACAACAACGATCGATTTTCAAACCTTATCAGTTGGTACCAGTAAAATAGCAGCCTGCTTCAATGTTTTTGGTTCAATTGAGCCTGTCCCAAGTTCCAACATAATTTTAATTAGACAAAAAAAGCCAATAAATGACATAATTAAAAAGAAAAAGATAAAAGAGAACTGAAAATGAGATCAAGTTTTTTCTAGATGGCCCATTACCAGTCTCCATAGTAATACTGCTAAACCTGCCTGTGAAAAGTGCATGAGAGAGAGAGATAGAGAGGGAGGGAGGGAGGGAGGGAGAGAGAGTGTGTGGTGGGGGTGAGAGAGAGAGAGAAAGAGAGAGAGAGAGAGAGAGACCTTCCAAGTACAGAAGCAAGGATCCCATGGTGTGTTTCTTGAACAAGATCTGGCTCAATTCCTGGTTCATTCTCTCCCATATACACTATGTATACCTAAGAAAACCAATTTAAACCCAATATCCTTTTCCAATTAATAAAACCCAGAATGTTACCAGGCATTTAAGAACACAGAAAGCTATAATAAAGACTTGACTAAATTGAGTAATAATAGCTCACATTGGATCCATGTGTACTCCCAAATATAAGCACTAGTTGTGCCAGAAGAAGAAAGAACGCAGCCATTGCTCTAGAAAGAGAGAGAGAGAGAGAGACAGAGAGAGAGAGAGAGAGAGAGAGAGAGGTTTTGACTTCAAATTGGACAGGGATGTGTATGATTAAGTAGTTAAGATATATAAATACCAACTAGCATTTGTACATTTGTAGTTTGTACTATCCAGTGCTGGTTAGTGGGACCATTGAGAAGGAGTGTGTTGTTTCAAGAGACAAAATGGGTCTTACTCGTTTTTACTATTCTTGGTATTACCCAAAAAGGGAGTAGATATATTAATATCATAATAGATACTTATTTTATTATTCAAATTAAATAAATTATTATTTATATTAATAATTTTATTATATAATCTAATATTTTTATTATTCAACTTAAATGAGTTATTATTTACATTAGTAATATTTAAATTGAATAATAAAAATACTATAAAATATAAGTTATATAATAAAATTATTAATATAAATAATAATTTATTTTATATGAATAATAAAATCAATATTAATTACAGTATAATTATGGTATTTTCCAAACATTTTCCTATCCAAAAAGTAAAAACAAATTTCATTTGTCGTTCCCTATAATGCCTACCCACTTTATCTTAAAAGGTAAAAACTTTTCTTGAGCTAAATAAAAAGGATTTTGACCTTTTGAGATTGTGGGAGGCTAGAAGTTGACTTGGTAGTGGGGTGGAAAGGTGGAGACTTTAAATGGCGCTTCCATCTTTTGTGACCAACATTTGGCTGTAGGTTACTTGACCAAAAAAAAGAAAGAAAAGAAAAGAAAAGAAAACAATTGGCAGTGCCATCAACTTTTCGAGACGGAAAAAACGAAATTTTATATTAGGTAATGTTCGGATTTTTGGGAATTCGTGGGTAATTTTGATGGACGGGATTTATTTTCAATTTTTTCTATTTGATTTTTGTTTAAAATTTATTATCTAACTTGTCATAATAACCATCGTCAAGAGTATATTAATGTGGCCTTTTTGTTGCATGGAAAAAAAGAAGTAACAACCTCTTCACTATTTTTCTCCCCAGCACTCGGAATTAACAAAACATAGAACCTGAAAATTTTACTGGTAGAATATTTTTTCTGAATTCAATATAACAGTCTGCATTTCAAAATTATTGAATTTCATAAAAGAATTTTAGGCTTTGCCCGTGAATACTCTATAATGAAACATAGAAGGAAAACATGGTTGACGCGTAACTACATGTAGAGATGTATTCATTAAGTTTGGGATGCCACTTAATGATACATATTACATACATCGACGCTTATATATACATAAAGACAAAATAACATCTAGCTGTCATATGAATAAATTACAATTACGAGTAAGCACAGATAAAGATGCATTTGGCTCGCAAAGAATCTGAAAGTTTTCTTTGATCTCATAGTTTGCATTAAATTCAAAATTCAATTGTAAATTACATATTTCTCTTCAAACAAGAATTTACACTTGCAATTTGCTAGGCATGTTCACACCTCATATGTATCCAAGACATAATAGAGGCTATATCATAGCAAATGGTGAGAACAGTCCTCAGTTTACAAAATTTCAATCAGAACAAACACATGAAACTTCAAACTCATAGGTGCACCGATGAAATTGTGCTATGACAAATATATGAACCTCAAAATATATTGTATGAAAATTGATTTACCGTCAATACAATCACACAATATACTGGACAAGATAAGAGCTCTATCAACTATGCCCAGCATAGAGAAGTTAACCATGTGTGCGTAGCTAAGCCAGGATTATTGGATCTTTATAATTAGCACAGACGAAACAAAAATCAACACTAGTAAAATAAGCTGCACAGAAGCTCAGCTAATCATAGAACTGATTTCAAGTACATCTTTCTCTAAAGAAATTACAAAAATCAAACATATGTAATGGAGCCTCCAGTTCGGTATATTATTTCAAAATAAAAATGAAATACAGCAGGACTATTTACTTGGGTCGTTTACGGTATGGATACAGTATGTCATCTACGCTCTCTTTTATGTAGCTACCTACCTTGTTCATGTTATTGGCTACACCTGATGCCACTAGACCAGAACACTTTTGAAATCTGCATTCAAAGAAACAATAATAGAAACATCTCTAGTTCTCAAATTTCTTGCCGATTATCAAATAAAAATAGTACTGAGAAAAGAAAATGACACCTCAGTTAAAACATCAGATAAAATATAAGAAAAGTAATATTTTCAGTGTCGAGTCAAAAAAAAAAAAAGGTTGTTGTTGCAAACATATCCAGCTTATACAATAATAAAGGAAACGGACTTTAAACTGCTGTAGTGAGGCACAACCTATATGCAATAGCAAATTATACCCTATATAATTATTGACAATCTGCACCTCTTTTGGTACAGAGGATCTTAATGTCCAACATGCTTATGTACAGTACATTTTCCCTCCATCTAATTGGAGTTTTTGGTTTTTCCTCTTATATTTCTTTAATTTTAAAGAAAAAAAAGACTATATCTTTAGATCTTCTACAGATAGATAAGAAAAAGTTTCGACATATCAGAAAAGGTAAGTTGGCAAAAGTTCTACTTAAAAAAAAAAGGCAAAAGTTTCTATAAAGCTGGGAAATTTGCAAATACATAAGGATTATTCTCTAAAGATTCACACCAATTTGAGGATTGTTGTTATTGATATTACAGCATTGCACATTTCTCTTTTGTACATGAAAAAATGGATACCAAATTTAAAAGGAAAAATAAAGACGAAGAGCAGTACCTCTCAAGGAACTCTGTAGGTGAATTAAAACGTTTCTTCCTTTGTGGTAGAGGCTGCGGTTCATTTGCTATAGAGAAAATAACAAAAAGCAAAATCAATCAAGGAGGTCACATTAAGTGAATTATACAAAACACAGAAACAATATAAGAGAAAGAACTCGGATACCTCCTCTATTAGCATGAGCTGAAGCAAAATCAGGATTAGGTCTCTTATCTGCTAGAATCTGAAAGACAAATTTTTTTATGATAGATTAGAAAACTGAAATTAAATGCAAATGGAAGAGGCTAGAAAAAATGATTTACTACTTAAAAGGAAATAAATAGAGGTTCAATCAAACAGAAACATCTCACTGGAATAATACTAACCTAGAAACCTGTAAGATACTAAATCATAAATAAATGTCCGGAAGAAAAGGTACCTCAATCCCAACACAAAAGGGAAGGCCTACTTGATTCTCTGACCGCTCTTCGGTCTTATTTTTGTTATTGAAGTACATGGAATAACCAACACAAATGTATTTAAAGTCGGTTAGTTGATTTCCCTGAATTCTGGCTTCATCTTCGGATTGTTTTACGAGTCTGCTATTCACTGTGTAACCAATCACAAAATAACACTAGCACATGTTAGGAACTCAATTGAAAAGAAACCGAGAGAGCGGTGAATTTTGAATTTAGGCATAAAGATTGTTTTCCAAACTAATAAGTTTTTGCAATTGGTGTAAATTGATCCCTAAACAATCCAATTAGAGCAATCACACCTACTACTGATGTCATCAAAATAAAAGAAAATATCTACAAATGTACATGATTATGTTGATCTAATAACAAAACATTAAAGGGCAATATCTGAAAAAGAGCCCACGATTCCTCGAGCAACCCCCAAATTTCAATCCCTATATCAAACCGAAATTTTTAGAACGGGAAACTGAAACCATAACCTTGTGGAAGAGACTTAGAGAAGCCCCAGCAGAGGGGATTCTTATCGCGAGATTTACGGAGCGAAGAGTAGTAGAGAGTTCCCTTACACGACTTCCCCTTGTGTACCGGCGGACGATCGCCGCCGGTACCACTCGATCCTATGTTCGTCGCACCACCGCCTTCCGGTGGTTGCTCCATCTCTCTCTCTCTCTCTCTATCCCTCTCCTCTCTCCGTCGGTTTATTTTTCTATTCTTCCTTTCTTTCTTCAAATTTTTCTTGACACGCTTGTGGGAATTCCCTTGTTCGGGGCATTTGGGGATGGAACTGAAGATAGATAGTTACTTGAATAAACATGGAGTACAGTAGAACACGTTGAAACCCATTATTTATTCCCCAGTTGCTCTCGCTAGTGATGATGTCCTTCGAAGTACGGACATCGTTTAATGATATGCTTTCGGCGTATGTACACTAGGAGCATGGTCTTTTGAACACCAATGGGAAACGATAGACGTCTCAAAAGTTATACGCATTTTCAAACTCAAATAGATAGAAATCAGCGAATATGAATCGATTTCTTATGGATGATTTTCATCGAACTATTTTTATTGCAAATGGGTACACCCGTTCTCAACATTTTATTAAGGTAACAAATTAATGCACATTTCCAACATCCAAAGAACGAAAACATAAACTCGACTGACATAAAGAAAACGACTTCTTTCTTTGCAATGAATCTTGCATAATACGAACAAAGTAATTTGTTCTGACTCTGTGGATTCGAATCTAATTTCAGTCGTAATAGCATAAAAGGAGCCTATTGCAGTTCCACGTACAGCGTTCCAAAAACACTTCAGTAGGGCCCGATTGGAACGATTAAAGATTATTACTGTTTATTTATGGCGAGAGTTCGAAATAATTTGTAGAGAGAAGATACACGAGATATTTCTAAAACATTTTTTATATCCTGGGCTTTTGATACACAATTACACACTGAACCCTCAAATCATATATCAGCATGGTTGGTTAGAGCCTTCCTATTGGAAATTAGATTTATTGGATCAACTCAAATCAGATTTTCTAGATCGGAAGCCCACACGCGACAAAATAGTTCAGACTGGTTTAAAGCGAACTAGACATTAAAACTAAAAAACTGATGAAACAGTAAATTAGATTAGATAATTAATCTACTTTCACAAAATTACTGAGAGGATTTTCAACATTCAATGTAACTACTCAACCTACGACATATAGATGTTAAAGAAAAAGGGAAAAAAAAAGACGATAATCAGAAAAAAGAAAAAATAAACAAGTAGATGGTGCATGTCAACCCAACAGCAAAGAGCCCGTGAGTCACCAAAACACCCGTCTCTAGCATTCGCATTTGCCACATGTATGTACATAACAACATGGCAAAACTACCATACTAACTATTCCACCAGCACATTATTTAGAAATTACAACCATCCGGACTACCGCTCCTCTGGTGGGTGATAGTAGTTACAACCAGAGCCCTTCTTGCAATGCCCATTCTCAAAAAACCTACAAATCCCTGCACGTGGGCCCCCCTGCTGCCAGTTCGATGAACCTGCACTAGAACCAGCATTATCACCACCACCTAAATCCACATGAGAATTCCCATTCCCATTCCCTTGCACCGGCACTGGTCCTGCACCAAGATTCTGGTTTGGGATTGCATTAGGACCCTGTGCTGGTCCCACTCCCCAGGCGCTTCCATTTGGTCCCTGCACTCCCCATGTGGGAAACTGATTTACTGGATTCACACTACCAGGCATTACTGCACCCCAAGATGCTGTTGTAGCTGGTTGCATAGCCTGTGGGCCCCAGGCAAAGTTCATGTTTGCATTTTGTGGATTCGGCATGGTCATTCCCATGTTGAAATTAGGTGCACCCCACCCCATGTTCATGCTCATGTTCATGCCAGTGGGACTTACCATGCTGCCCCAGCTAGTGTTGGCACTTCCTTGGACTGGCATTTGCGGATTCCAAGTCATTGTCCCATTGGTGCCCAAGGCAGCCATCTGCTGTGCCATGGCCGCTGCAGCAGCGGCTGCAGCCCAATCCGAATTGTTATTCATCTGCTGTGCAGATCCTGCAGATGAGGGTACTGTGTTGGAAGTGCTGTTTGGATCTGATGAGATGGTGATGCTCAGATCTGTCTTCTGTTGAATGTTACCCTGGTTCGGTGTCTGCTCGGTTGGTGGATAGGAGACCTGACTTGCATCAGCTGGTACTCGACTTGTGCCTAAAACAATAGTAAACAAATAAGATTCTACCAATCAGAAGCTCTATGTGCTATATATTATTGCTATACCAGTTAGTATGATTCAAGACTGCAGTGACCATAAAAGATTTATGTAAGACTAAAAAATCTCTCACAATCTTTAGAGAGCTTGTACCTTCAGCAGAGAAACTTCCACTTCTATCAAGAGCATGCCCACTTTCGGCCCTGGCAAATGCAGGTGACACCGAAACTGAATTTGTGACCCCAAAATTCACAACTGAATCAGTTTTCAACTCATTGCCACCTAGAGCCTTCTCACTTTTTCGTGGATCCTCATCACTGCCACCCCTATGTGGACCTGTTGTATAAGGAGAGGCAGCATTCCTTTCTTCCTTCTGAAACCTCCCATTCAATGCATCCGTCAAAAGTATGGAGTCCTCTTGCTTCTCAGTCGTCCGCCACACCCTGAGGGTAGGCGGGAAATACCCACTTGAGTTCCATTTTTTCAGCTGAGCCATCGAAAAAGGGCCCTGCGTCTTTCCTGCCGGGTCCAGGTAGCGCCACATCTTCTCTGACTCATCTATTGTTGATGCCTTAGTCTGACTTTGACGACTTTGGGTATGACTGCTTGACAAATACAAATTTCTCTCTCTCTCTCTCTCTCGTTCTTTGTCTCTTTCCCTTTCCCTTTCCCTTTCCCTTTCCCTTTCCCTTTCTCTCTCCCTTTGCCTTTCTCTCTCCCTCTCTCTTTCTTTCTCTCTCTCTCTTTCCCTTTCCCTTTCGCTGCTCCAAGGATGGGCCGACCTGTTTGCAGTGGGAGTGGTTGGGGAAGGTAGTGAGTTGAAGGCCTCATTTTGGTTTCGTCCTGATCCTTTCCAGCTATCACCAGAGAATCCACTCCTCCAGTTGTCACCTGAGAACCCGCTGCCTCCTTTGTGTGGTGAGACAGGCTCACTGCCTCTTCTGCCAAATGAATCTCGCCTGGTAAATTGATCTGCAAGAATGAGCATGGAAGAAATATATCAGTTAGAATAATGATACAAATATGTATACGCTACTATTTTTGAAGAAAATCTCAATGGGAATATTACCCTTTTTGACAACTTCAGGTTCAACCTCCTCAGCAGATTCATAATCCGGATCCATGGTGGGGTCAGCATGAATTTCAGGCACTTCTCTCAGCCTACGCAATCTTTCTTCTGGTGTGTTCAAGAGCTGCAGCTTCTCAACACATTCTCGAAGCGTGAAAGATAACCGAAGTCAAGGACTAGCAAACTCAAATTTCAAAATAAACTCAAATTATGCCAGTCAATGGTTGTTGCAGTATTCTCTCTTAGTGTTGTAATCCTCAGGTAGCATATACACAAAATGCAAAAGCAGCAGAACCATGCTTTGGCAACAAAATATATTTAGGTTAATAATTCAAAAAATGGGTAAAATAAAGAAAAAGGCATATGGCCTGAAATAGCTAATTAAAAAAAAGAAAAAGAATGAACATGTAGAAAGAGAAAGGACATGTCAATTCACAAACACAAATTTTAGTCTTTAAAAGGATATTCTTTTCTACGTCCTGTTTCACTTGCCCGATCCCGAAGATGGCTGAGTCTCATTTTCTCACTTTCAATCCACTGCACAATATTCAAAGCATAAGTAATCAAGTCTCAACTCAGTGCAGTAGTAAAAAACAAGAAGCAAAATGCTCTCATGTAACACACTTTAAAATGCCCTTAGGAATATAAAACATTAAGTGTGGCTTAATGCAGTGAACTATCTGGTAACCTCACATGACCAAAAACAGTGGGTTCATATTTTAATCAGGTGATGGATTGAGATTTGAATCATCAATTCACAAATAAATAAAACTAACAGTAGGTAAACCCCAACCAGACCCAACTCATAAATCAACTATCCCCCTATGATTAACAAGACCGTTGTACAACCTGTAATGGCCTTTTAATAATGCACACATACAATAATTGCACATTTTAATCAATACAGATACTTTGACAAGAACATAATAAGATAAGTAGCACTTATTCAACAAGTAGAATAAAACATTTGAATTATCTTGCTATCCCCATCATTTATGCGTGCTTTGCTGCTGTCGTGGTATGCATCCTTAGAATGAATAACATAATAGCTTGAAGCCTCATTTAGTTTGCAAAATAATAAAAGTTTATCCCAAGAATACAAACCTAAATTTTTTTATAAGAAATTATACATTGCTATATATCTTGTTTATAATTCTAGTAATTTGCCATCATTCATGATTGTTCAAATATTTTATAAAGCATTGCAGCAATCCCTGTGCAACACGAGATAAAAATACCAGTTCAACTTAGAAGGCTATTATGCTATTGTAGTTAGGTTTGCCTGTAAAACACATTGGTAGAGATATACTTACATCATTCACTTTTACAGTCTGGAGCACTCTGGCCTTGTCTTGAACTTCTCCCTGTAAAAGGCAATTAAAGGAGGATAAGTCATGCTCTGAAACTTGTAGCAATCTCAAAGATTGTTACTTTGAATGAGTTGAAGTTCATTATATTTTTCTTACTACTGTTAGACGTGGTATAAAATTGTATTTAATGCTCTGTCTCAGGCGCTTGCATTCCTCCTACAAAACCAAATCAAATTACATACCAGAGCAATTTGTTAAAAATAATCATCAGACTGAAATATTCTATAGAGAAAACAACTAGAGTACCTCAGTAAATTCCTGATTGGAAATTATATCAATAGTAATGAACTCCTGCTTGTCCAAATTTAGGATCTCCAAGGTTATATCTGTCATCCTTTTACCCATCTTATACTTCTCTGATGCTCTACCAGTTCCTGAAATTCAAATTAAACATTGAGAATGAAAAATTCTGGTACATTGAAGTATAAAGAGTTTCCGCAAATTACAGCCAAGCTTGAGAAAATTTGCAAATGATTCCAAACATCTCTTTTTGCAAATGATTCCAAATGTCTCTTTGTTTCTATTATGCACAAATTAACCTAGAATCAAGAAAATAGATTAAATATGGAGCAGTAAGTTTGCATAAACATATTGCTAAGGAATTGTCCAGTATATAGCAAAATATTCAGGAAGCTCAGTCTCTTTGCTAATAATGATGATCTTTCCTTTAATAATTATTCAGTTAAAAAATGATTATTCTTTGAATTTGTTGACTGTATGAGGAATGTTGTCTGTTTCATACAAATATTGCAACTTAATGGGCACAAATTTGCAAGAAATTTAAGGATCTAATAAGGAAAACTTCTTGAGGAAAAATATCCATACCAACAATTTGCACAAGCCGGTATATATCCTGACGCTGCTGACCTGTGCTCGAGATTCTAATCCTGACAAAGGACCCCACTACCTTCTGCTCAAAGTCTTCAGGTTCACTGTCAATGATCTCCTCCATTAAATTACGCCTTAGATAAATCAGTCCAATATTGTGCACATCTATTGCTGCATAGTCATCCAAGTTGCCCTGTATAGCCCTACCCTTGCCTCTCCCCTTCCTCTTCTTCTCCGAGCTGGTACCCAAGGCTGATCCTTCACTGTTTTCAGGTTCTGGGTCGGGTTCTGGGTCAACCACTCCACCGCCTTGGTTATCATCCATCTCAGTAGGGGACACTTCGAGAAAGTGGGATTCTAAAAGCTTCAGCATTTCAAAGTGGCCAACACGTGGTTTGCCAAAAAGATTCTCCAGCATGCGGTCACAGATGATCTGGCTCTTTCTTCGTGGGTCCCGAAGGTTTTTCCTCTTTATGTACTCTAACAGGAGGGCTTGTACATCAAATTGTGAAATTACTGATCTGTCCCCATCTCGCATGTGCGCAACAAAGTCAAGTAATTCTTCAGAGGCCCAGTGGGTGCCACTGGACTTGTTGTTACTAGTGCGAGTGCGCTTCTCTGAGCACTCAGCGAGTGCCATTTTGTCTTTTCGCATTTTCTTTAACCTTTTATTTGTTGAAGAGGGGGAGGAAGTAGTCTTTGGTTGTTTCAGTCTCTTTCTAGATTTTCTCTTGGATGAGGTTTCTTCTGCTTCAGTACGATGGGCTGAGGAGTTGTTAGAGTTGGCATGCTCGTCAGAGGTTTCTTTTTCTTGAGCAGCAGGGGTCATTGGGGTCTTTTGTTGAGATTTGGCATCCAATATCTCTTCTAGTGTCAATGATTGTTTTTCTTTTGTCTCAAGCCAATAATCTCTAAACAGAAACTCCCAGCTGCTTTTGTCTTCAAAATTTAAATTTTCCTGTTAAATAAAATAACATAGAGTCAAGGGTGCCAAAACTAGACAAAATGAGCCATATTTTCATGGAATATTTGTTATTCCAAACCTTTCTATAGTTTCAATCACTTCCCCAAAAAAAGAAGGTGACGAACTGAGGACCCCAATTTTCATTTTTCTCTCTAGGACAAGTAATCATGTATTATAACCTCATTACAAAGGAGTTCAATTGGAGTTTAGAAATTACAAGCTCCCATTTGTTCCCATATCCAAATACGTGCTTAGTGAAAGCAAGAAAGAAGAAGCCAACAAGGCCAAGTGAGATGATCATACCTCATTCTGACCCAATTCCCAATAAAAAGACCAAGACAATGTGGAACTAGTGATCTTCTTAATAAATAGTGCAAAGGAACTTACCGGAAGGTTATCTCTCTCTCCTCGTTCATATCTCTCAATCATTGTTACAGTTGACAGACAGGATGGACAGAAGCCCATGTTCCCTCTGATGCTCAAGAACTCCACACCTTTCATGCACCCCTTGCAAAGGGAATAGGTGCACGTGTAGCACATCAATCGAGCTGGCTTCTGACATTCGCTGCATATGTGCCATCCTGCCATATTGTCATCATCAGTTATAGAATGGCCAATGCCAGAATAGGATATAGAGGGACAACCAAACAAATTTGTGAAGTTCCAGTGTCAGCTGGAAACAGAACAGTAATATCCATAAGGTGGTTAATGAGAAACACTGCCTTGATTAGCCATCCTAATTTTATAATTAAAATTCAACTCAATCCAATAATGCCACAGTAACATCAGCATTAAAAGCAAAGTGCGGAACTTACCACAATTCCATTTGCCCTTTGCACGGAAGAATGCCTCGTCTCTATTGACACACGATGGATGATACACCTTGGGACATCCCCTAAACAGCAATAAGAATGAACAAGAAAGTTAAAAAGAATGAAGAAAGAAAACCAAATCCACAGTTTGAACCTTTGGTGAGTTATATTTACGAGCAATAAGGAAATCCTACAAGGACACTGATAATAGGTACAATGATTAGTACAGATTTCTCTGCAGAGGGGCCAAATGTGCAACTGATGTTTAACAAGTGTATCCTGTTAGAATTAAGAAAGGGAGAGATGGATAATGAGAGAGCAAGCACAGAGAGAAAAAAGCTCAATGAGAAGCATATGGAATTTTCAAAGAAACTGGGCACGAGTTGTTACACTGCAGAATTTGTAATGAAATAAAATACCGTCAAACTTTAGAACGATGACTTTCCATCAGAAATCTAACCTGCTTGACAAATAACTCAATTGTCAATGCCAACAAATAGACACCCAATCTAGTTTTTAAGGAATTGAACAATTCAGGGATATCAATGTTTCCAATTCTATTTCACATTCAACTGGGCTAATGGTCAATGTAAGCTTAAGAGCCCCAACTGTATATATTGTCATAGGCATGATGTACCCATTGAGAGTCAATTCAAAATTTCAAATGATGTTACTATTCAGTCCTAACATATTTAGTCAGAAATTAATCAGATTCAGACTAAGTTTGAGCTATTGGCTGACAAAACTAAACCTGGAGGTTTTTTCTCCTTGTTACAAAATTCAATCAGAGGTTGGCACCAATTGAAAAAGCTCGTGCCCTTGTTACAGAAAATTACAAGGAAAAAACAATGGCACAATCTAATAATCTGACCTGCGATCACACACAACAAGCTCGCCACCGTCAAAACAAATAAAACATAATTCCTCCTCGCCCTTTTTTATCCTTGTTGCCCGGCCCCGCTTCTTCCTCCCATTGCCGCTTTTCTTGGCTGGCAATGGTGGTGGTTCATCCTCATCTTCATCCTCCTCTCCATCATTTGTGCCCATCACTTCTTCTTCATGTTTAGTCGCCTGATCATCAGCAGCATCATCGTCCAGTCCATCAGCATCTACACCTATAGAGGGCTCATTGACCGCCTTATCACCATCTCCATCTTGTGTCAAATCCTCATCCATTGCCTTATCACCATCTCCATCTTCTGACAAATCCTCATCCATTGCCTTATCACCATCTCCATCTTGTGTCAAATCCTCATCCATTGCCTTATCAACACCAGGATCATCATGCGTCGACTCATCCATATTAGTTTCTTCATCTTGAGTTGGGTTGTTATCTTCTGGTTGCAACTCATCTGCTTCTTCGTTGTTTGTTTCTAAGTGAACCAACTCTTGGTCCAGATGCGGGGCCTCCTCATCAGTCCGAGTAACATCCTCTTCTTTTCTCTCGGTATCATCCATCAGTCCCACCTCCTGTTCTATTTCATCTTCTTCTTTTGGCATTGTATCATCACTTCCAGCTATCATGACCTCCCCAACTGCACCCTCTTCGCTAACAGAACCTGTTTTGACTGCTGGACCCACCTCTTCCTTCATGGAAAGCTCCATCTGATCATCATCTCCTTCTTCTCTTTTAACAGCGCGGTCGATTTTAGAACCTTCTTCTTTCACCGCTTCCTCCGTACCAGCAATTGCAGCTTCAGGCAAAGCTTCTGTTTCCACAGGCTGAGAAAACTGCACCGATGGACGCTCGACCTCGAGCTTGGAACCCTCCTCCGCCTCGGCCACCTCTTCTTTCACGGAAGGATTGCCATCTCCAGCCATGGCACCCGCTTCCTCTTTCTCTTCGCCTATAGTGACCTCGGAAATGGCACTCAATTCTCCCGCCAAGCTCACGGTCCCCTTATCCTCCATCTCTGGCACCGCCACCTCGTTAATCGAATTTGGGGATAGCGGCCCGTCAGTGTCTCGATTAATCTCCGCTGTTTCGGTGTTCTCGCATTGAGGAGCCAGGGTTTCTGGCTGAGCGCCTGGTTCGCTCTCTGGTTCTCCCATGGCGGGTGTGGAGAGAGAGAGAGAGAGAAACTAGGGTATATGATCCAAACCCTAGGTTAGATCCTTTGTTTTTTGTGAAATCTGGTTCGATCTTGAGAGAGGTTTGAGAGGTCGGGGCAAGAGACGAGAAGGGGCGAGATCGAAATTTTCTTCTTTTTGGGGGGTTGTTTCCTTGTTATTTTTATATTTATCTTTTAAATAATTAAATGGTTTCGAAGATATCCAAAAGTAAATTGGAAAAAAATTCTCGTCCCCTGATTTTTAATAAGAGTTAAAAAGAAGGGATCAAATCTATTTAGTTAGAAGTAAAATAAAGTAAAAAGGATACAAGGATAACACTTATTTTTTTAATAATTATAATAATGACAATTATTTATTTAATCTCAAATCAAACATAACTTTATTTTTATATTATTGCTTCAATTATTAAAAATTAACAATTTTATATTTGAATTCAACACCATTACAAATAAAATAATAAATACTTTATACCCTAGCCATAAATACTTTTAAAATCAGATATAAATAATAGTTATATTAAATATAAATATTTTTAGATGTAAATTAGAGATGTAAAAATAATTTCTTTTATGGTTAAAAAATAAATTTGCATTTATGGACCAATCTTAAACAAATGTCTAAAAAGGTTCTTTCAATGGAATAAAAACACGAGCAATAAATCATCATATATCTCTTGCTTTTTTATTAGCTTACACTGGCTTATGTGAACCAACATATAAAAATACGAAGATAAAAAAGTCGATGAACAATTTTTTTCAGCAAATATAGTAACGCGAAATAAGAAGATTAATTTCCTTTTATAAATTTGCCGAGGCGCATTAATTTTGCTTCTTGTTTTTTTTTAGTTTGTAGCAGAGATGGAAAAAATATTGAGCGATGTCAATATGTATTTTTTTCAAAGATTCATAAAGTTATGTACATTCAAAATATTGAGTGATGTCAAAAGGACAAACATTACGATAGATAGTTAATGTTACCAAATTCAAAATTTACAATAAAAAGTCATGTATATTCAAATACTTAATTCATTGATGGTTTTAATTTTGTATATTAAGGGAAAATTGAGGTGCAAATTGCAAAAGTACAGAATTAAGTATAAAGAGATGAGTGGGATCCCTTAACATTACGATACGTAGTTAATGTTTATCATGTTTTCTTTTCTAAATAACTATAGAAAAATTAAAGTTAAAAATTTTATTGTATAATTATAAATATACTTTATATAACTTTTAATTCTAATAATAGAAGGTATAGATATTTTTATCATTAGAAATAAATATTTTCTAAAAAAATAGATCCATTTGGGGTGCAATAAGAGGTGCGGTTAAGAGATGTAATTATCACTCATCTTTTTTATTCTCTATTATTTTCTCTTTTTTTAATCGGAATACTATACTTTCTTTCATTGGATATTGATATTTTTTTTTATCATTATAATTAATATAAATAAAGAACAAAAATAATACAATTATGTTGCATGAGGATCAAAATATAACTTAATATATAAAATAATTTTTTTTCATATGTTCCCTTAATCAAAATACATAAATTTCTTATTTGCCCTTAATAATAATTAAAAAATTTATTTGAAATTAAACCATACAAATATTAACTTAGAGAACATAATGAATTCAATTTGTGCTCTTATTAAATTATAAATTTATCAATTATGAAAACTCCGTCTCACTCTCATAACATACATACTTCTTTAAAATTACATATCACCTAACTTGTATTTCTCTATTTATTTAAGCAAATAAAAAGAGAAGAATTGTCCAAAAATAAATAAAATATGAATTGCTTCCAAATCATAATCATTCAAATTTATTATTAATAAATAACAATCAAATATATTGTTGTAATATAAGGATATGCAAATAATAATCGGTTTATAAACAATGCTATAGAGCTATATTTAATTCAGGCCTACTTGAAAAATAAGAAATACAAGCTAAAAAAAAGCGCATAAAATTTATATAGAATCATAAATATCACATTTTAATTGTGGTGTTTGTAGAAAATTAAGATGTTTTATGCGACTTTTTTTGTTTATGACACAAAATAAAGGGAATATTACATATTATATGATGGTATTTTAGAAAAAAAATTGTCCAAAAGGGACAAAAATCTGAAGCATAAATTAAAGATAAATGCAAATTTTGAGATGAACTTTTGATACTATATTAAAGATATGTATGCCAATCATCAATTACTGATAATAAAATAATTTTTTTTTAATTATTCTTTTTTTTGTCTCAATTATATATCTTCTAAGACATAATTCGAAATAAATATTTATAAGAAAAATCTAATTTGAAAAGGAAAAAATCTTGGAGAGAGATAAGTACAAAAGCTTTTGGCAAGTATTTGGAGAATAAACTTTTTATTATTTCCAACAATGCATTTTTTTGGTAAGTAATGATAGGTGAAAAATAAATTTATTTGGTAATTTTGGAGAGACGAAACGGAGAAGATTATATAAAGTATCATGACAATTCAATTGATATCAACTTAATCACAACTATTGAATAAAAGATATTTTAGGTATAAATAAAGTTTGGAAATGATAAAAATGGAGAATTCCATTCCTTATATGCTTTATATAATAGTATAGATAATTATTAGGGAACTCAATTACTTTTAACTGTTGGTGCTACACTGTCTGCTGTACATAAAATCAATCTTGATTGATCAAAAGAACAAAAATGTATTAGTACCAAAACATTTTTTGGCAACGAAATTCTACTTTAGAATCTCCAAGTCCAAATGAATACATATTTTTTTCATCAATGGATCCAGGCAACTTGTGCCAGTAAAAGTGGATAGATGTATGAAGATATCAGATAGAGAGAATAATAATAAATAGTCTGGATTGTTATACTGCTGCTCAGTCTCAGTCTGCAATGTTGGTACCACAAAAATAGATTGTCTGGTACCTCCTTATAAAAAAAAGATATATATACATAGGTTTATAAATTTCATTGACATTTACATGATATATTTTTGTAGTTATCTACAACAATATTCTTGCATAATATCAATTCAACAAACCCTTTACTTTCTTCCACAACTAAATACTTGTTAAACTTTTGTAGCTATGAGATAAAGGGGATTTTTCCTGGGAGTAGAAATCCCAACACCTTCGTCCATATCGAATTCCTTGCCCGATAATTTCCAATCAAATCTGTACAAAAGATTCGCTAATGCGAGTTCAATCGTCACCATGGCGAAGTTCATCCCGGGGCACATCCTTCGCCCTGAGCCAAACGGGATGAACTGGAAATTATTTCCCCGGAAATCAATTTCACTGCCGATAAACCTCTCTGGCCTGAATTCTTCCGGTGCCTCCCAGCTTTGTGGGTCTCTGCCTATTGCCCACGCATTGACGATTAGTTTTGTTTTAGGTGGGATCTCGTACCCATGTATAACAGCGGTGGTCGTCGATTCATGCGGAATCAACAGAGGAGCAGGGGGGTGCAGTCTCATGGTTTCCTTTATTACCGCACGAATATACTCGATTTGGTTCAAGTCATCTTCTGTGACCAGAGGTTTGTTGCCAGAAATTTGTCTTATTTCGGCCTGGGCCCGGGCCATGACATTCGGGTTCTTCATCAGTTCTGACATGATCCATTCAAGTGATATGAAAGTTGTGTCAGTTGCTGCTGCAGTCATGTCCTGAATGTAAAATAAGAGAATTGATTTTGAAATATTAGCTAAAATTATAAAAATCTTGACATTTAAAAAAATTATAGTATAAATAAGAGAAGTAGACTAACCCTAACAATTGCAATTATGTCATTCTCCGTTAGATCAAATCCGGCTGTACCGTCATTTCTAGCCCGTAGCAGAACATCGACGAAATCTTCTTCCTCAGTGTTTGCCATTTTCTTCTTATGCTCCTCCAGAATTTCAGCCATGAACTGATTCCAATTCTGATTGTAGCGCTCAAACTTCTCAGCGAGTCCCGACACTTTGGTTATTAGTTTCCCTATTGCTGGAAACATCTCTGCTGCCAGCCGAGCAAGAGATCCCTTTGCTAGTACCGCCGAGATGTCCCCCATCAACAGCCTAGTATAGATAACTTTTTTTAAAAAATCATAGTTTTAATTGGACAAAAAGATGAAATAGACGAGCAACATCACTTTTTCTCAATCTGGCCCCCTCTCTTGGTATAGGTCTGTAATGTCATTTATGATATGATTTGAATTTCTTATTAGTTTTTACCTTGCTGACCCCTTGGCACTAAGTGAAGCATAATTACATTTATCATATATAGAAAAAAGTTCTTATTGGAGGCTGCATATGTACTAAGCTAAAAAAAAAAAAAATCTTTGTCACACTACCTGAACTTTTCTGCATTGTTTTCCTTCCCCGCAACTGCACGGCTGACAACACCATTTGCATATGCATAGAAGCAGTCACTCAAATTCACATCACCTTCGTTTGTTGATATACGAGCCATCATTGCTGTCAATTCCTCGGCACGCACCACCCGGAAAGGGGCTGATAAGACACGCTTCTGACTAAGAAGGTGAATGACAGTAAATTTCTTGGATTGGCGCCAGTAGTCTCCATACTCGGTGAAAGATACGTTTCGGCCGGTTCCATTCACAAGCATACCTGCAATGGAACATTATCAATAAAATTAAGTAAAACCCATTTCTGCATCCTTACCTAATTATTATCAAAATTTAATTAACATTCAAATTTCACTTAATTATCATGTTTGAATCAATCAGACAACTTGGAAAGGTTTTGCTCCATATTGGGTAACTACTTTATACCTTCCGAGAAGGAGGGGGGGCGGGATGCAAATGCTAAATCATGGGTCTTGAGCACAAGTACGGCAGCTGAGGCGGTGGATACAACAAGTGTTGGGCTTGGTAGATTTAGTAGTATGATTCGAGAGGAGTCGGCTCTGCCATAGTGTAGAGACAGCGAATGGAGGGAGTGGTGCGGGAGGTGGCTGTCGAGGAGGTGCAGGTGGCCAATGAAAGGAAGAGAAGCTGGTGATGGCGGGATGTTTGGTTTCTTGGAGAAGAATGATTTGGAGAGGAGGAAGAAGGGGATGAGAAATAGGCCAAATAGAAGAGGAGACATTATTGGTACTGTGTTGCAAGGGGATAAGGGAGAAGGAAACTAATTAAATGAAAAAAAAAGAGGCTTAATATAAATAAAAAGCTTAGAAGCATGGCTTTCTCTATATAATGCTTACTGTTTCTTGTTTATAATTTTAGTACTGTTGTTTGACTTTGAAAAACAGAGCATTAGTTGTTGTCATATTTTGGATGGATGTTAAATTAAATTTTAACTATGTCGCTCCAAATATTGTGCTCCATATGCTTCCAATGGCAAGTATTTAGGTGATGCTCGGCAGATAATATAGTTTGTCTTATTAATTTTATGTGGTGGGGTTTAGTTAGAGCTATAAATGGAGAATGATATCATATGGAGCTGGTACATGTCCCTTTCTGTGGCCTTTCTCAAAGCCATAATCATATATAAAATGACAAAATCCATTGGAGGTTAACAAAAATTAATGGAGTTAATAATTAAACAAGGAAGTCAACTCATGGATATTTTGCAAATTAGCAGCCATGGTCAATTCATGTTCTAAATGTTTGTACAAGATGTCAAATGTGGTCCCTATTAAATGGGAAAAAGATATTCATATATGCAAACTTCCGAATAATCTAATGTCTAATCTATCCATAGTTAATTAGTTACCTAGATAGCTAGTTTGTTGATGGCTAGCTTCTGATTTTCCTTGAAAATTGTGAAATTTAACAAGAGGAGGATTCAAAATTGATTTTCCTTGAATGCTGTGAAAAAAATGATCTTCAACCATTATTTATATTTTATTATTGAATGTTTTTGATATAGCCTTCTAATGGGGTTTGTCAAATTTATGCACAGATTAATTTGCTTGTGAATTTCAGAAAGCAGACAATAAGAAGGTAAGATATGAACACCCAAATTCTATCCAGCATTTGAAATATTTTTTATTTCATGGGAGAAAAAAAAATTCTCTGTATATAAGTGGATTACACAAAATCCAAAATCCAATCCAAAATCCTCTATAGTTTGAACTGTGCTATCTACATTTCAAATATCCATAAGTAGATTCTCACCAAAGCCAAGGGTTAGTTAATTAGGGTTAGCAACAAAATAACCTAGGACCCCCACCAATGGTGCATTAATGTAAGTAGTAGGTTCGGATTGACGGAAATCAGCTCGATCATCCTCGTAAGCATCATCATCACCAGGTCCACCAACAACTGCCCCAATATGTGGGTTTGGGTTCGGGTCAGACGATCTGTAGTAGCCCGACCCATCTTTGCACCCAATTGGTTGTGGATGGATTGAGATAGACGGCAGAGATGAGCCTCGGTGGTGGATCCGTCGTGGATATCGGGTTCCATACCCAACCATATATGACATGTTCATTGGATTTTCTCCTAACAAATAGTCCACCTGAGTTGATGAAAAAAATCATTAAACAACATATTTTTAGTTCATTTTATGTTGGAAGCGTCTATACAAACTGTAATCAAATATCCAAGACTGACATTGACAAAAAAAAAAATTTCCAAACAAATAAGTATATTCTCAGTTTGGTACGGTACAGACTGGTACACACAGCCTGATCAATTTTAGTCCCAAAAAAAAAAAAACAATAACACATCCAATGATATAAGTTCCAGACAATCCTCCTGTTATGTGGCCACAGGTCAATGATTGAATCAAAGAGAGTAATTAAGGGCTGAATTATAACTATAATCCATTTAGAAATACCTGTTTTTTGGCTTGCAATATAAGTGTAGTGGGACCGACAGAGATGTTGCCGCAATTGACAGTCATAGAAGATTGAGAGAGGTACTTTGCATATGTGAGTAGAAGAAAAGAAATAGAGGTCACATGCTGCATGTTGCTCCCTCCAGGTTTGTAGATTAATCCTCCTGGTGTGTACTGTATATGGGATGATGTCGATTCTGGTACCAGTGTGCACATGAAACTATCTGCTGAACCCTTGTAAGATTCCAGAGAGAGCACCTGACCTTCCATGAATTCCTACAAAAATTGGAATTTTTTTGTGCATGTTAATAATTTTTTTTTTCAAAATTTTGCTATATGATGATCATAGTGTGCTTAATTCTTTTTCTTAATAAAATGTTAATGCACGTAGCCTAATGTTTTTGGTTCAACAAAAAGAAGCCTAATTTCCAATATCATCATTAATTAGTGTTTTACCTATCTGGGTGGTACCCAAAATAAACAGTTTTCCACAAAATCTATAATTTAAGATATCATATCAGTTCCACACCATGTACCAGTTACGCTCGTTACTGGTATTACACCTTTTCAGTATGCAAACAGTGAGCACTCAGCAATTTAAACCTGATTAAGATTTCAGAACTTTACCCTTTCATTAATATAACATTCACGTCAGGAATACCAACCAAACACCTATAGATAACAAACTGAAAAGAAATTCATCCTGACTGGTACCAGAATTGTACCGACCGCTATGTATGATGCCGATACCAGAGCTCATAAATCATAACTCATAACCAATCCCAGGTGTGTTGTACCTTGGAAACCAAGACATTGAGGCCAGCATGCTTGTTATCCCATCCGAATTCATTGATGTTCTCTTCGGCGCCGAGTGTCTTGCCATTGTTTTGGATGTACTCCAGATAAGTGTCCTCTTCTGAGGCTCTGCGCAGCCATGCTGCTCCCCACAGCAATTCATCCTGTGTTCATTTTTTTATGGCAAGGAGTCTGATTCTGAATTTCTGATCTTGATGTACTGTGCTGGTTTTGGTTAAACCTGGACCAGTACAATGTGCTGTTTGTCTATCTCAGAACCATTTTTGGGCCTCAAAAAGATGAGATCAATCTAATTTAAGCCCATATATAGCATGTCATGTAAAATCATGTAATGGATCAGAAATCTGACAAAGCCCAGCCCCATCCTGGCCTATGAAGACAGAACCAAAGCTAGAGAGCCAGATAAAATTTTCTCTCTTGTTTTTTTCTCACAAGAGTGATGAATAAACGGAAAAAATTAGCAATACCAATTTAAGAGACGCAACAATTCTTTGAAAAGAAAAATATATTTTGCCTCTAAAAAGATGTCTCATTTATGCTTCAATTATTATTGACAAATGGAGCCTCCTAAAATATATCAGGGCATGAGGTCTGAGTACAGTAGTATTAGGTGGAATGGGAGGTATTGTTAGGGCCACATCTATTTTAGAAAGAAGCCGAAAGGAAGATAGAGAGGAAAACAAAAAGAGGAGCAATTAGTAAAAGCTTGCCTGATAGCCGTCAAAGTCGCAGTAGAAAGGACAGACCCCGGCTTTCAGACCCGGGTCATCACTATACGCCCCCTTGTACGTGTCCGCAAAATCAAATGCTTTTCTGGCACCGGCCATAAGCATGTCTGCATAATCCGAGTCGCTCTCCCGGAAGACCATCGAAGCTGCTGCCAATGCAGCAGCAGTCTCACCGGCCACCTCAGACCCCGGCCTCTCTGAGCTCACATTGTACACGGTGCGTGCGGTGTCCATGTCCTCTGGCCGCTCCCAGCAGTTGTGGTCATTTATGGGGTCCCCAACCTATTGATTGTGACAAATTTATAGGAATAGTCATTTATTAACATTAATATTCAGGTCACATTTATATGCAATGTGCCTACATCTGTGATTATTTAATGTATGAATCCACTTAGTGGTGGTCCTTCACTACAACATATATATATAATTGTATGTATTCTCTTCACTGGATTAAATTTAGTATAAAAGGAAAGGATAACTGAAAATGAAGAAATATAATAATTTATAAAATTAAGAGATATATAACTTTCTCAAAATGAATTTGATTATGTTGCTTGAATTTGTCAGACAATGGTGAACTCTGAACAAAAAAATATACTAGTGTTATCTTAATTCCATACCAAATAGGGGGCAGCAACATTTTCCATGTGTGTTTGTTGGCTCCAACAAATAGCAGTTTGCCCCCACCAAGTATTTAGGTGAAATGGAGAGTTCATAAAACAAAAAACATCAAATATTTTTCCAAATTAATTTTTTTACTATATGTCACTCACTTGGACAAAAATCAGGCCAGGATGTGAAATTGTCTTAAGCAGATAATCCGTTGCCCAACGAACTGCCACCTCAGCATTTCTCAGTTCATCCGGCGGCATCAATTCCCCGAACTCGACAATGCCCCACGAGAGCATTGTCGTTGTGAATGCCAAGGGAAAACCAAACTTCACATTGTCACCGGCATCATAATACCCTCCCTCGAGGTCTACTCCTGCTTGCGACCCATCCGAGACCGCCGAGTCGCCTCGCCACGTAGCTCGTTGATCGGGCGGCAACTGACCCGAGCGCTGCCCCTCAAAAAATAGGATTGACTTGGTCAGTGCATCATGGTAGTCATGAATTGAGGTGGAAAAGGGTAGGAAAATGGAGGATGCTAAGAGTGATAACAGGAGGATGTGAGAGGGGAGGAGGGGTGGAGAGTAGGTCCACATTTTGGTGTTTACTTGCAAGTTTGAGAGCTTGTGAACAAATAGGCTCGTAGGGATACTGAGCTGAAGCTTATATAATGACAACATTAGAAAGAAAAGGTGCATATATTTGAAATAAATTCTTCCCTAGAGGCGGTCTACCAGTGGATGCCTAGAGCAAATTGACAAAAGAAGCGGTTACACTTGCACTGATTTTCTAATTAGAAGCGAGACTATTCATTTTTACCAGAAAAATATATATATTAAGTAATTTAGCAATAATGCTATTAGTAATAGGACTCGATGTTGCTATCCAGACACTTGTACATACAATTATCATTCTCGTGTGATATTAGATGCAACAAAATTTTTAAAACATGAATTGTTTAACATATGGTGTGCTTATTATTTTCATTAGGAACTATTAGCATATAAATATTTAATTTTAACTTAACAAAATAAAAATATTGGTATAAACTTACTATATTCAAAAAAATTCAAAACATTGGTGAAAATATTGACCTAGTACAAAAGCTAGAAGAGAGATTAAAAATTTGAAGTCAAAAGGAAAACGTGAGAATAATAATATTAAAAAATTATAACGCTAAAAATTCAAAAACATTAAATTGATTAAACTTATTTTTCAAGCTTCATATATAATTGATTAGTTTCACGTTCTTTTCACTAGTGAGAAGATGCGCCGTAAACTTTCATATAAATAAAAATAAGCACATATCTTGTTGGATCACCAATAATATTGTAATATGATTTTCTATGGCTCAATGTGTATAATAGTCAGATTAATAATTTGTTGTTAAAAATTTGAATTCAAATTAAACATATCGTGTTGAAATTTTTTTTAAGCCCACTCATCTAACTTTTTACATGTAAGTTTTGAGGGCTTATCAGTTAATTAATAACTAGTTTAAAAATAAATGGTTAATTTATTTAATTAGTCAAGTAGCAATTTAATATAACTTAATATTAGAGACTAAATAACATAAATAGCGTTCATAAAGAAAATCAAATAAAAATTATATGAATGGGACAAAATATTATTTCGTTTCTAAAAATGGTGAATTTTGCTAGTTTCAATAATAGTTTTTTTTAAAAAAGTACACATCTATACCGTTCAACTTGTATGATTTTCTATTTCTTAAAGAATGAATGAGTATATAGCATGCTAATAATTAACTCTTATTATCATGATACTTCCAATGATCTGTAATTTTTGTTTTTTTTTTAAAAAAGGAAGATCTGTTTTATAACTTGAATGGTGGAATGGGAGTAGTGAAGAGGAAAAAATGGGTTAAGTACGACAAAGGCGGAGAATCACGGGAGCAACTGGTTTTAAGTGTTCTTTGTGTTTTCACTCCCCGCTCGAGCACAATTTGTCAGCGACTCACATGCAGCTGCTACAACACAACACCTTTGCTTTGCAGTTTGCACCTCTCCGGTTAATTTGTACCCATGCACAACTCACCACTATGCGAGTTAATTTAAACATATTTTCGGCTGTACAACGCAGCATATCATCCGTCTGATCGCATTAAGATTCATACAAATTAAATTTCAAAAGGACTTTTTTATAATTTATCTGTCTGTATACTGTGTTGTGCAGCAGAAGATAGAGGATGTCTGTGTGTTTATTTATTTAGGCGATAAAATTAGAGTTATATATGGTTTGTTTGTTCCATTCAGTCAGACACTTACTGAAAAATTGTGATCAGATTGTTGAGAACCGACCAATTCCTCTGACGAACTACTTTAATTTCGTGATTTTTTAAAGAGATTAATTAATTGTTTCACTAAACCAACAGTAATTAAGTACCACATGTCCCCATGGGTAGGGACCAATGCATTTAATTTCTCCTTGTATGATGTTGTAGATTTGAAATTCGATGTTGATATATACTAGAGGTGAGTTGAAGAATTTTGACTGTCATATTATAATTATATTTCCTAGTGAAAAAACATAAGCGGGACATATTATATCTTTTAGTAAAAGATGAATGAGTTAATGCACAACTTATTATAGATAATAATAGTTTATAATTAATGTAGCTAGCTAGTTATGACTTTCCAGTTATGAAATATATATATATATATATATATATATATATATATATTATGACCTAAGAGAAAAATAAGGTCTGCAAATTGAAGTTAAAACATAAACATAGTACTCTTCTTTAGTTCCACCACGGTAATATAAATATTGCATGGATTACATCAAGAGAAGATATGTTATTAATATTTTCATAAATTAATCTCTACTTGACATACTGTCCGTTTCGTTTCCTTTCCTTTTGCTACTGAAATAGGAAGCATAAAAAAAAAACAAAAGAGAAAAGAGTCGTGTTGGACATAGAACACATTACACATGTAATTCGTCAGGAGTTGCTTGATCTGATAATCTATCTGAATTAGAATAGGTTCTTCTGGCCTCGTATCATCATAAATTAAAGCCTCAACAAAAGATCAAAAGGCATCTAATCGTCTAATTTACCTTTAGACAATTGATATTACCTATTCATGTGCTTTGTTCTACTCTTTTGTACAGCCATCTTGTAGGAATGTACAATATCACACAATGTATGTATACTAAGCTGCCTTATTTGAAGATAAGAAATGTAATCCAAATTACATGGTAATATAATATATTATACAAAGGCCTACTCTGTATTAATTCTTCCAACTTTCCTGGTAGCATCAGGCTTCTTAGATCCGACTCCAAAATAGATGGAGTTGGTAGAAACCACAATTCTTTTGTATTTTATCTTATAAATTAACCCTTAACCAATAATAAATTAAAGAATTAAACAAACAAATATAGGACCCACTTATGTACTCTGATAAGATAGCGTATAACCCACAACATAGATCATTTTTAGAAGAGAGAAATAAACATAGAACCTCTCACTATCTCACATCTCCAAAGGAGAAAAGTACGTTTATCCCAATGCAAGCTCAAAACAGAAAACACCTCAATGAGCCAATAGAACTACAAATAAGCATCCATCATAACTAACCACGCAAAGGATCACAAAGTACTCAAGATACCAATCTAACTATAACAATGAGGCAGATCTAATATGGCACAAAGCTAGCTGTGAGAGAGAAAAACCAATCACTTTGAAAAAAGGAGGACCATACAAAAACAACAATCGATACTAAAAAGGAAAAGGAAACACTATAAATGGAAGAAGCATATGGAAAGCACATAGCAACCATCATTCGCATTTTGATGGGTATCAATAAATAATGTATATTTGACTACGGAAAGCACATACTTCATTATTGCATGATTTGGCTAAGGCATATTAGGACATTGATATATTCATTTTTTAATAAAAAAAGAAAAACACTTAGTGAGTATTTGAGATGAGGACTAAAGGATATAATCTAATATTCCAATAATTATTAATTACCACCCAAAATGAAAAAGAAAGCGGTGATAAATATCGTTTATTTAAAAAACAAAATAGACAATGCGCATATATTTGTCCCCAAAAGCTTACACCAACCCCCCCCCCCCTCCTTCCTTTTCATCTGCAGCCACTTTGCTTGTAAGAGCTAAAAGCATCAGATGCTACTTTGGTAAGGGTCTCAGTAAAGATTGACATGTTTATGTGTGCCTAAGGCATCGGAGGAATCTGATTTCTGACGCCTTCTAATTTTGGATTTAGTTTCTTTCTTTCTTTCATCACAGGTTGTGTTCCCTTGTTTTCCCCTTCCAAATTTCAATTAGTCTCTTTCTATTTAAGAGTCTGTTTGGTAAGTTTAATTTGGTAATTTAGTATTTTTCAAAAGGGAGCTGATACAGATACACCATCATAAATACAGTTATAGATATTAACTTTGTTATTCGAATTAGATGAATTATTATTTATATTATCGATTTTAGTATGCAATTTATTTGTATAATATTTTTATTATTTAACTTAAATAAATTATTATTTAGATTAGTGATATTTGAGTTGAATAATGAAAATAATGTATAAAATAGATTGCATAATAAAATTATTAACATGAATGCAACTCATTTTATATGAATAACAAAATTAATAATTTTGATGATAGTATCAATGATAATATCTCCCAAATATTTTTCTTTTCAAAAATACGAAATTCCATGAGGCAATTTCTTACTTGTAAGTATGAGAAAGATCAAGGTAAAAAAAAATTCAGTTGGACTAAATCTTTATTTTTTTTTCCAATTGAAATGATGATTTTCATGAAAAATAATGGAAAAAATCCACCAGAATTTTCATGAGAAAAATAATACGACAAACAATAAGTGGGAATTATAGCTTGTTAATTTTTTTTTAATTTTAATAGTATAAAATATAAATTTTTTTATCATTAAATATAAAAATTTTCTAAAAGAAATATAAATACATCCATAATACAAAATGCGGCTAAGAATGTAGTTAAAGGGTGTATTAAATATAAATATTTTTTTAAAAGAAATATAAATACATCCATAATACAAAATGCGGCTAAGAGATGCAGTTAAAAGGTGCGAAATCTATTATATGCATGAGCCGTGCTAAACACACACATTGGGCTTATATGGAGCACTTAGCCTCTTAACAACATAACTGGGCTTAGTTTATACCCAAGACCACTTTAAGCCTCAAAGGCCTGTATTTCAGTTATTTAATGTTATGTAGAGAATATATGGAGACAGCTCTGGCAATTTGAAATCATATATTCAACTATCAAAATAGAAAAAGAGCAAGTGCACAAGATAACATGATAACATGTACACCAGAAGGAAAATTATCTAGTGCTTGTACATCAAAATTGCAAACAGTGCATTTCTATTAAAATTTTGTAAGAAGATTTATGTAATGACACATTTGCATGATGCATTGTTGAGAAGAAAAGGTTCGTAATTTGAATTAGGAAAAATTTATCTTTTGTACTTAATTTTTTCAAAAAAAAAACTCAAATTAGTCATTGAACCTTCGTTTGTACCAATTTGATCCTTATCTCTCAAAATATAATCAAATTAGTAAATTACTTTTCAAAAGGACTTAACTCAGTTCTTTCATCAAACTTTTTGCTGATGTATTTTAATTTATTTGATACATAAAATTTGGTTTATCACTTAAATAAAAGTCTTAAATAAAAAAAGATTAGAAAATTAGTTCTTACAAAATAAAAAAAAATGTGCTGGATTAATTTGTCAAATTAGAATTATATAGTCTGCTTATTACAAATAAATTTGTTCAAAAATGTCGGTGGTCCCTGCCTACGTGTTTTATGCCCCTAACCAAAAAAAAGTAAATAAAATAAAGGCTAATTTTGCTATGGATTAGAATTTATATTATAGATGAAAAAATCAGACTGTAAATCGTGATTCATTTAAATATAATAACTGTAAAAAAAATTAATTCATAACATAATTACTCTAAAATAAAAAAAAAGAATGAATGAAAAATTACTATCAGGATTCAAGCACAAAAAATATTACATCCATGGGCCGTTCTAAAAGACCCACATTTGGGCCTTTTAACAATGAGCCCCTTAATAATTTATAAATTTACTTATAACTATTTCTGCGCTTAATTTATACCCAAGACCACTTTATGTTATTTCCTATTATATATATAGAGAGAGAGAGAGAGCGCTCTGGCAATTTGAAATCATATCATATACTCCAAAATTCTTCTCAACTAACAAAACAAAAAAACGCGCAAATACACGATAATAATGTATAAAAATAAAATAAAAGAAAATTTTCTAAGTGCTTATCTCTCCCTAACTCCACACATCAAAACTAGGCTGATCATTTTATAGGTGATGAGATGATGATGATGATATAGATCTAGAATGGGGTCAGAACAAAGGTATTGTTCCTTCAAAACTGTACACAAAATGTATCTGCTTGGTTATGCTAACATGATATATCTTTCCGGTTTAATCGCCGCTAATTCGCCCTCGCGTAATTTTCATTTCATATGTTTTCGTAATTTCTATTGATTAGTTGCTGGAGCCTAAACCCCTTGCTTCAGATCCCTTCATGATTCTCATCCTTCGGCATGAAGAAACGAACATCCTGCGAATGCGTAGCGTATCCAAAATTAGTACAATTAAATGTTGGTTTAATTCTGATCCTTGTTTCATACAAATGAGGAGAAGAAATAAAATAAAATCTTGTTTCAGAAAAAAAAAAAGGGAAAACAGGGACATGTCAACTCTGTTAGAAATTTTTGAGCCAATCTGTTTTTGCTAATTAAATCATTGTTTATATAAAGATTTCACATGCTGATATCTCAGTGCCAGTATATGAACACTGAAATCAGCACTTTTGGACTAGAAATTTAGACCAAAATTCAATTAATTTAGTACAAATTAAATTAAATTAACAACATACCTCCATGGTACATCTCCAACTAGCATCCAATCTCCATCACCGTCTTCATACGCGACCGCGTATTCGCACTCGTCATATCCTTCCAAACCCCCTAAATCAGAAAGGAAAATTCTTTTCTGAATTATTATTTGAACTAAAAATATTAAACTGAATTCAATTCAAGTACATTGCTATTTATTTATTTAATGAAACCCAATTGGACTAGCCTATTGTAAAATTAATGCTACCTACTTCAGTTAGGAACCTTCTATGCATTTCAGTAAATTATACTAAATTAATTTATCAATTATGTCTCCTTAATTTAATTTGCTTTACCTAAAGAGTAGCATCTGAACATGTCACTTAGTGACATTATAAGGTCTTCATATCCTCTGTACACTGTGAGATCAAGTTTTCTTAAATAAGGCGCTCCATCCATGCTCACTTTCACATAGATTGCATCTTCTTCAACCTTTCTCCTCCTTCCCCTGTAATTAATACACACAATTAATCAATGTCAAACATCTTTTTCAGATTATACAAGGAAATGTTTTCTTTTTTTATAACAGTTATTAATTGGTGAAAAGCAAGTGATACTCAGTCAACCATTATTAGAAAAGATTTTAATATTAATTTCTATGGAAATATTTTTATACATTACAAACATAAATGTAATGAAACAAAAAAAAATTAGGAGACATGAAAAATTAAATGACAGTGTAAGATTTTTTTTTAATCAATGTAACTAGAAATGATTTGCAATAATTAATTAGATCATACCTTGAGGAAGAAGAGCCGGCTTTGCCGGGCGGCCCGAGGGTCAGCTCGGTCATGTCAATATCTTCACCATAACCCGCCATTATATTTCTCAGCACAAAACCAAAATCACCTCACAAACAAACCCACCAATTAATTATGATATCTTACCAGTACAAGATTTAGGAGGAGCTAGTAGAAGAAGAAGGAGAAGAAGGTAGTTTGAGATTGCATGTGGAAGGTAGTGGTACAGAGAGAGAGGTTTATATATAGTCTTGGGTGAGAGAGAGAGAGAGAGAGAGAGAGAGAGAGAGATGTGTGTGTGTGTTAGGTGTTAGGAGAGTATAAAGATTCTAGAGGGTTTGCTGTGCCTGTGCAAGAATCGCTGCTATATCTGGGCATTTGGGCTGGTTGGGGCTGTTACGGGCAGCATTAAGGAGCTGTCTGGCTTGAACTGGGGCAGAGAGTCCTTGTGGGCCCATGTGTCGGCGAGGCTTGCTCCTTGAAAGGGAACAGGGGTTGATTCTTTGCTGGGTCCATGTCTGATCTCCTGTGGCTAGCTTAACTTTTGTTGGGGGTAAATCAATTACTCACTTCAAAAAAATGTTTGGTGTAAATATATTTATTTGGATATACACAGAGTATAGTAGTGCAGTTCATGTTCGGATGTTACCTTTAGAATACAATATTTTTTTCTTCTTTAATGAAATTAAAGATGGGATCTAAATTATCAGATTTTAAATACACATAATAAAATTTCTCATTTAGATTTTAAACTTACGGCTCGACAATCCACTCTTTTTTGTCCGTGAAACTAAAATATATGCACTGGATGTTACAAATTACAAATTATGTGAAATTAAAGCATGGATGTCTTTTATTCGGTTTTGGAGGATGTTTAATTAAAATGATTGTTTTTTTTTCTCTTTCTGTTGGAGCCTTGATATTATAATTTTAGATTTTGTGAAGATTAAGTTTATAATAAATTATTACATTGGTTCTTAATTAATACTTTGATTATGAAAATGAATGCATTTTACCGGTTTAATTTTATTGAATAAAAATCGAACTCAAGAAATATGTTTTAAAAGAGCTCACTTAAATATTTTAGTACATTTAATAATGGTTCTCTTTGCTCTTTTATAACACGGTTATTTGTACTTTTGACAAAAAAAAATTTTAAAAACCTAAATTTAAAGAAAACACTTGAAAAATGCTAAGTTGCCAACTATGTATATAAGGAAGCTGATTATATATACCAAAATCGATACCGATTTTGTTATTCATATTAAATAAGTTATTATTCAAATTAAATGAGTTGTTATTTATATTAACGACTTTATTATATAATTTATTTATACAGTATTTTTGTTATTCAAATGTATTAGTGGTATTTGAGTTGAATAATAAAAATACTGTAAAAAAATAAATTGTATAAATAAAGTAGTTAATATGAATATTAAAAACGGTATCGATTTTGATATCTCCTAAAAATTTTCCTATATTATAAATTCACATATAAGGGATCAATTGGAGGTTGCCAAATAGGGACAGGTAAGACTTGGGCATTTATTGTGATTCCTTTTCTTTCAATTCTAAAAGAAAGAGTTGAACTTAGTATAAAAGACATACAATCTGAAAAGTAATATAACTTCATTAATTAAAAATAATAAAGTAAATACTACAAATCATTGAGTGGCCCAAAAGCACTTCCCCTAATGCATTTATTGTGATTAAATTCTTTGATGCACTTGACTTGAGTGACATGCAATGTTGATATGGTCACTGTACAATATACACGCTCATTAATTGTAAAATGTATATTTGTTAAAATTAATTTTTATTTTCATATGAAAGATTGTAAGTTGGAGATCTGAATAGAGGATTTTTTATAAATATTTAAAGTTAGATGATTTAATCTTTCATCTTTTATCTCAAAAAAAAATGTATATTTGTTGCAACTTTTGTAATTAAAACATAACAAAAATGTGTTTTTCTTCATAAATCAGTTTCTTTTCTTTGATTTTCTCCTTTTTGTTATATATATAGACATTACAAGATGGCTCTAATAAGAGGACCAACTTATATTTTTATAAATTTAATCTGATGCATCCATTAAGTAATCAAGGGGAATGGATTAAATTCATTGTTACCTTAATATATTCTAGTTACAAATATTTTTCATTACTCAACTTTAGTTGTGTATCCACTAACATTTGATATTAGTTGACAATTTTAATATGCACAGGATATTTACGATTGTTTACATTGATTTATATTATCAATCTCCCTCATCAGGCCATTAACTGAAATTAATATAATACATCCGAGTTAAAAATTTTATCCTCTATATTATTCTAAGAATGATTAGAAAATAAAAAAAAAACCCTTAAGAATCTCTTTCTTTTTCAATGAACATTATCATATAAAATTGATATGTTACTTGTGACAAAGACAATTTTCTACATATAAGATGTCACATATTCGAAGTCCGAATAAAGAGTTCTCTATGAATATTTAAAGTCGAGTAACTTGATCTTTATCTGTATCTCAAAAAAAAAATTAATATGTTACTTAAAACTATTTATCATAGTTGATATCATATTCAGAACTCAAGTAAATATATTTTTCATTAAAACTCATGTTGACAATGATGTTACAATATAAAAAAGATATAATAAATATTTGCATATGATTTTTTTTCCTTATATTTCCAGTTATCTCAGCTTTTATATAGCCAAATACAATTCTTTCTGCTGTTAAATTAACTAGAAATTGCTACCATAGAAGATCTGAAATTTCATGTTGGATTGTCTGGACATAAAATTGCAAGTTGACACGTGAGGGCTAAATATGTTTGTTAGGATTCGTTGACCCTATATTTGCTCCATTAATGATAGATTAAGTAGACCTAAATGCTGAATCTAATCACATGTTATTGCTACTTGCAATATATTTGTACAAACAAAGCTTTACACTGCCTTCATGGAATCTATAGCTCAAAGGATAAACAATATAATTTTCAGCAAAGATAAGGAGCTACATATTTTAAGTAATTAAGACTAAAGAAGCAGCAATATTAGTAGTAGTAATAATAATACTAGTAGTAGTAGTAGCAGTAATAATAATAGTAGTAGTAGTAGCAATAATAATAATAATAATAATAATTACTATTATTATTGTTATTATTGTTGTTATTAAAGTTTGACTAATGTGTTTTCATAAATATTTTAGTCGAAACACTTAAGAATCAAATTTTAAAATTTCATGTCTGAATCTTCGATACAAATAGTTCAACAAATTTTTTATAACAAGATCTTATATAATATCAATTTTTATTATTTTTATTAATTTTTTTAAGGATGGCTCTATTTGACATACAAATATTTGGTATTTTTTTCTATTATTTTAGAGTCATTTTTTAAAAATCATTAAAATAATAAAAAGAAAATTAATATTAGTAAATATTGATATTCTATAAGATTCTGATATAAACATTTTATCGAGCTATTCGAATTAACGTTTTAAACATAAAATTTTAGATTTTGATTTCCAAACATTTCAGCCGAAATGCTCATAGCCAAACTCCATATCATCATTATCATCACTACTATTACTTTCATTTTATTTTCTTCCATGATTGATGAACTGTGAACGCATGTCAAATGTACGGAAAACTGTAAGTTAAGGCATGAAATATCAATTTAAGTATTTAATTAGGTTTCACACAGCAAAATAATTAACTTCTAACAACTATATATGTATATATTATTGATTAATAAAGTCAATCAATCAGATAGAGATTGTCTCAGTTTCTTTTTTCTAATGGCTTAAATTCATATTCCTCCTAGATTTTTATTTCAATCTATATCAACTAGATGATTAAATATTTATCAATCCGTGATTAATATAAACCATAACTTGCAAACCCTCTGATCCTTTTCTTTTATGTTGTAGTTTGTTATGCTTGACAGAATTCGTAGGTTTTAATGACAATAAAATTTGATATGAAAATATTACTAATAATTAATTGAAACTATATAACTATTTTAAAAACAAATATATATTTCTTTATTGCTCAGGTTAAATAGAAAATTCACTACCACATAATTGGCCGGGTTAGTCAAATTGTTGGTATATTTAATATACAATAGGCTAGCTTAATTCATTGTTAGCAACTGTTTGTTAACACAATTCTAATGGAGATTGATTATGAATTTAATGTTGTCAGCTAGCTGATAAGTACATAAACTTCTCCATATCATAAAATACTACAATTTAATTCCATAAAGTTTAAAATTTTAATTGTTTATTTTTTCTTTTATTTTAAACCATTGGTTTTCTTTTTCTTTTTTCTTTTATTTTAAAACAATTGGTTTCCTAACTAATATAACAGCTTCATATATTAAGTAAATCTAAGGTGCTCCTAGAAACATCGGACTCCTCATTGCTTTTAATTCAAAATCCGTTGAATCAATTTCAAATGATAAATTCAAATTGCTCAATTAAAAAGAAACATGCACATGTTGATAAGAATGATAACAAAATTTTACCAGGCAGGGCGACATGAAAATTTGGTAAGAGGCACAATTGATTTCCTTTTTAAAAAGATTGTCATATATATTTTCCATATGCATGCATGTGTAACAAAAAAATATGGTAGATATATATATATATATATATAGAGAGAGAGAGAGATACATACATACATACATATACATATAGACCGAGACGAGAGTTGTTGGTCCAAAAATAAATATACATAAACAAAAAGAGGGGAATTGAATTGAAGAAATTGAAGAGCTCAAAACGAACTTGAAAGCTTAAAGCTTTGAACAAAAACAAGCACAGATGTCTCCCTTAGAAGGAGAACAAGGGCATTTTCAAGGAGACAAGAGAGATCAAGGGGTCAATGCAATTGCAAAAGCATAGGAGAAAGAAACCCTACCCCACCACAAGGAAACATTGCTTTAATCTCTCTTCTCAGCACGTAGAAATAGGAGACTAGGAGAGTGGATCCATTTATCCGAGAAAATTTTCCAAAACCAATGATTAATTATTTTTCTTTTTTTTCATCCATCATCCATCCACAAAAAGTGCTTCCTCTTTTTATTCACGAAAGAAATAATGATCATCTCTCTTTTGCCTCGCTGTTTCATCAGTGGGAGGTCTCATTTTACTAAGATTTCTATGTCGATGCATGCACGTGTGCATGGCTCATGGCTCGGCTTTTATTGGTTTAATTAGTTCAATTTATTAGTTAATGGAGAGGCATGGTTTGCTATGATGGACACGTAACCTCGAGCTTTATTCCTTGAAATTAATCCTTGGTCGTGAAAACCAAAGGTAATCTATTCCTTCCATAATAATTAATTACCTATATTAATTAAGACTAGTAGAGCCATATATGAATTTGGAGAATTTTTTTAGATAAAGTTGCTCATTTTAAATATTCATAAAGAATCTTTTATCGGAATTTCGAATATGCAGTCTCTCATATAAAAAATATCATCTTTATCACTAAATCAAAGAGATGGTTCTCAGTTTTTTTTTCAGATAAAAATCAGGGTCAAGACCACTCAAATTTAAATATATATAAATGATCTTTCATCCGAATTTCAAACTTACGGCTTTTTATATGAAAAGCATTTTTTTTACACTAAACCAAATGCTGATTTTTATTGGTTCTCAAATTTGAAAATATTTTTTAGCACAACAGTTTTTAATGAAGAAAATTTGTAAATTAGATAAATCCAAGACAATATCAGAAAACTAAGTACACTAAGTTATATCTCGATTACAATATTACCATTAAATTTACACAAAAAATGTACATCTTCAACACCTAATTAAATAAGTTAATCGGTAACAACATTTATTAACTCAATATTAAATTTACTTCTTCTTGATTTTGATGACCAATAGGATTATTCTTGGAGAAGGTTTTGGGGGGTTGTTTAATTAAAATTTGATTTAAATTTTGGAGCATGATGATAATAGAATTGGAATTCTTGTCGACCAACAACAACGTGCCGTTTGAGATCTCTAAGTTCAAAAAAAAAATAAACGAAATTAAGAGAGAATTAAGTTAACCTAGTCCGAGACAAGATAACGACAATTTCTCCGTGCCAAGTGTTGAAAATCATGACATTCTCTTGTCTGATTCTGTTTGCTTATGTTAATACGACAATAAAGTTTAGTTAGTAGATAGTTAATTTGTGAGATTTTTTTTAGTTCTTAAACACTTACATTTTCTATAAAATAATGTCTTCCTAAAAAGACTAATACGAGAAAGAATAATTAATATATAAAAGGAACATAGGTAATATCAATTTTATATATATATATATATATGGATTCTAGAATGAAATTATTTGAAGAACGTAAACTAAATTACAAACTTAAATTTATTTTCGGGGTCAAGTTCTTTATAAAAATTTCCCATCTAAATTTTACTTTTAAACATTTATTTCAAAAATATGAAATATGTGGCGTTATATATGCTAAGCTTTTTCAACTTGAAGCTTTTGGATTTCTCTACTACTTTTATAAAGATATTCTGTGTCAAAGACTCTATAGATATGGTGTAACAAATAATAAATATGTCTGACAAAGAGCGGAGTGACTCGCTTCACTTCACATATCATTCTTGACCGCTGATGCAGAGCCAATCACTTAGCGACAATGTACAGAACCTCTAGTTTTTGTCTGGTGGGATTTTCTGTGAACAGATCCGTGTGGTAAGTATGTTGAAGCTCCCATCTAAATGAAATGTTACTCACCACACTGAAAGTTATATGGTTAGGCCGCATGTTTGTAGAAGATGGTTTTACTTTTATTAGTGCTTCACTTTAGCATGTGCTCCCCTGTAAATGTAATATCTATGATTTACGAAAAGCTATCGACATCATTATTTAAATTATTTATATGTCATATGTGTATTAGCAAAGTCGAAAGCGCTAAATTTGTTCAATCGTATATAGTCCAAAACCAGCCCATTTTAATTGACCAGAATAGCTGCCTCTACATGTGTGTGTGTGTAGTGCAGCTCCCATGGGAAGAAGAAAACTACAAAAGCTTTGTTTATCCTGACATTAAAAGCATGTAACAGCTTAGCTTGTCACAATCCATGTCGATATATATATACATATCAGATCTTATATTGAACGAGAAAACAAAGTAGACACATATACATCAAATAAGTAATGTCGATTGGGACCAGACTAGGGTTTCAACCATGCATGTCCCCCTTGGATGGTTGTGAGCCACTCGAAAGGGATGGTACCGTGGTAGTATATGGTCCTTTTGTTTATTTATTTCAAAGGAAGTCCTCTTTTCTTTATGTATTTTCTTTTGAAGAAAGAAAGGAGAGAGAAGGGAAAAGAGAAAGAAAGAAAGAAAGAAAGAAAGAAGGCTCTTTTTGGTCGGCCACATTTCTTTTGACCATTTTCTCTGGGCTCTAACTTTCAAATTTGGGCCCATTCAGATCTTGATTTCCTTCTTAAAAGTAAATTACATAAATTGTCTCTAAAATATCACATTTTTATCATTTTGATCCTTAAAATTTTAAAAATATCAATTTAATTCTTAAAGTATCATTTGATTATCATTTTGATTCATAAAAGTTTAAAGATACCAATTTAGTCCTTAAACTATTACTAATTTATCATTTTTTATCCTCAAAATTTTTTATTTATAATATTTTAGTTCTACCATTATTATCTTCGCAATGCATATCATCATGATATATTTTTTATATTTATGAAAAAAATATGTAAATTTTATTTTAATTAATTTATAATGACACAAACATGATTGTTAGTATTAATTTAATTGATATTTGATGTCGTGAATAATTATATTTCTTTTCGTATTATTTGTATTGTTTGATAGTTATGTCCAAACAAGTCTTAATGCAAAAAGAAGACACTATGATAGATATAATTATCATTTTTTAATGGATATTAAATGTATGAATAATTTGATATAAATTAAAAACTTGAAGGACTAAATTGATACTTTCGAAATTTTAAGGATCAAAATAATAATCAAGTGATACTTTAAGGACCAAAATGATAATTTTGAAAGTTTAAGGACTAATATGATAAATGAGTGATAATTTAGAGACAATTTGTGTAATTTACTTTTTTAATTATTAGGATTGATTGATTGATCAACTGAAGTCAGAGCACGTGGGAGACAAATTGAGGGATGGAACTTCGGGGAGAAATATTTTCTCTTTACTTTTGCTACTTACTGTAGTGATAATCTGCTTCAGTGTCCACCACCTAAATTCTCTTGATGTCTCTAACTAAAACATATATCCTTTTTTGTTTAAAATCTCTGTCTCGTAGGTGTTGTATTAAAGATCAAATATAATATTTATTTAGATAAAGATAAATATTAAGTCACTCAAATTTAAATAATCATAATATAATTAAAAACTCAATGCATAATCATAATATAATTAAGAACTCAATGCTCTTTGATCTAGTAGTAAACACATATTTTTCGTGTGAAAAATTACAGATTCAAAACTTTAGTAGAGATTCTATAGATAATTAAAATTAAATAATTTGACTCCCATTTTTATCTCAAAAAAAATCAAGTATAATCAAAATCAAGTACAACGCTGATTTAAGCGGGTTGGTTTTTGAGACTGGAGATGACTTAAATTAGGTGTTATTTTAGCCCCGCAACAAAAGATTGGTAAAACAAATTGGTTTACTTATATTCTCTCAGACTCTCATTGCACCATTTCATTGTTAGATGGTGATTTTCGTAAGCAGTATCTTTTTTTGTTTTTGTAACGGCGAAAAAAGAAAATCAAAATTTGCTTCTTTCCAAGACTAAGTTCGCGCTTTTATTAATACTAACCTCAGTTAATTCTCGCCTCGTACCACTCGACTAAAACAAGACCTCATAACAATGAAGCACAGAATCCTTCCATCAGTTCCCACAGTGGTTGGTGCTTCCAGCGGTTTCCCTGACCAGTGGGCCACCCATGCAGCAAGGTTTCAATGTGAGAGCCACATTCCATGAATATGCTGCAAAAGAGCACAACTGAGACATCGTGGTTGTCAGAGCCTATTGCTCCACATGATACACCAAAGAGCAAAGCAGCTCAAGTGGCATAGGAAGCATGAGTGGGCCCCCCTCTTCAGACCAGGGGGCCTAATGATCAGGCATCTTGTGGCAAATGCTTGCTGGTACACAAAGTTGTCTGATAAAGGGATATTTGTTAATAGTTTAACCAGCAACTGATCTACTATTCTGTTTTGGCCCCTCAACCTGACCTCCTTTTCTGAATAAACCAGTTGTCTAGTGTCACTGGGTGGGTTTAAAAAGGCAAACAGATTTAGGGTTGGCAACAACTTTTACTGAATAATGGTAAAAGTGTTATCTGTAGCTGACTGACACTGCGGCCTAACTGATAGCGAGGATCATAGATTAGTGCACAAAACAATGGACTGGATCTATATCAGGTGAGTGGTAAACAAGCTTTGACAGAAACAAGAAAGGACATGGACAGGGCCATGGCCTGCTTAAGTACTGGTTTGTATGATGCTAATTTAACCCAATTAATATCTTACCTCACATTCGACGTGGGGAAGTAAGAATAAGAAGATACATGTCAGTTAATATAGGTTTCATGACACACTGTCATGACATGTATTCTGAAGTGCCCCTGAAACAATTCTGTAATAATTTAAAAGCAAACTTATGCAAATATAAACTCAGAACAGTTACTGATCAGCAAACTACCATATTAATGCTGATATATTAAATATGAGATCTTTAAGTGTTGGACTCTAAAGCAAGAAAAATTATTAAATACACTCACTACAATACACTCTGAACTCTTCTAAAGTTGACAATCACATCCCAAAAGAAAATTTGAGCGTATCATGAATTGCGGATATACAATTAACCAGCCCAAACAATGAAAAGAGAAAAAGAAGAAAAGAAGAAAGGATAGAAAGGAAAGAAATTACATAATTTTACAAACATTCGGCTGAAAGAGGTATAACCGTCTTAGTTCAAAAGAAATTGACTCAACTATTTCCATCTGCCTGGAAAGTGGGCACCACCCCTGCGGAGTCCTGGTGGTTCCCACTCATAAGGTCTGCCCCTTGAGTCTTTAACCAAGAATATATAAACAAGAACAAGAACAATTGTCAATAGTTACTAGGCAACCACAAAAAGGAAAAAAGAAAAAGAAAAAGGAATGAAACGACATTCAATACAACAAAAAAATGGCAAACCTGGGTATTTGAGGTTTGGCCAGGGGTACGAACAGGTCTCATGTTGAGGTCGATCATCTTCGAATCAATAGTGGCATGGTCGCCATCATTTCCATCTCTGATCCCATTTTCATTTCCTCCTCCATCAACGGCCGAAGTGGCATTCGCTATGTCGTGGTTTATCATGCTCTCTCTTTGTATCATGGATGCAACCTGGTTTGGGATGGGGTTAGGGTTCTGGTTCTGGTTCTGGTTCTGGTTTTGGTCCTGAAGATTCTCATTTGGTTCTACTACCTTTTGCTTTGATGAGTCATCTAATTGCCCAGGCTTATCCCCAGGAAACTGTTCAGAGAATAGGAAAAGGAGTTATTATGATATTATGTTAATGTAAATAGATATATTTTGTATATCTGTTTTGATATTATGCCAATGCAAATAGATACACTTTGTATAGCTTTTTTCCTTTTAAAGATAATATTTTATAATATTTGCACAGAGCAGCCGATATTTGATTATTACCAAGGCAAATTTAACAGTCAATTGGTACAACAACTAGTAGTAGTTTCTACTTTTCTCTGGTTGATATGGTTGGGTAATCAGTAAAGTTACCAGAAAGCATCCAGACCACTGGTAATAGCATCAGGAATGCTTTGAAAGTTTAGTTAGATAGTGCTTTTAATTTCAAAAGAAGGGAAAGAAATGAAAGCAAAAGAAAAGAAAACCTACTACAGATATATAAATTTATATATAGAATTAACTCACCTCAATTCTCTGTCTTAGAAGGAGATATCTGCTATGAGTTCGTTTGCCCCCAACATGCACAATCATGTCACATTGTAGACAAAGTGATGTGCCATCTACTTCACAATAGAAGAAAGCTACAAGAAGTGTAAAGCCACAATACTCATTCGCATTTCTTGCATCTGATAGCGAATAAAAAATTTTAAATTTTCGACAGTTCTCAAAGAAAATTGAAACCTGAGGCATTTTCGCAAATGTCACACCGGAGTACTTTATTGGGTTGGGCAAGGCCTACTCTGACATGCCTACTAGCAAGTTTGTTACACATATGCACCTGCATTACCATTTACATTTGACCAGTACATGTCATTAACTGAATCTATAACCGACAAGAGATGATTGACATGAACCAGATACTGACATTTTACCAGTCAGATGCAATATTGCTTCATTACCATTTGCTAGCCTGTAGGAACCCGGTACAAGTCAAATTGATGCACATTTCGCCTTTTGATGTTCTTTTTGTTTTCTTTTGTCAGAGCACAAAGAGATACTAATTGGCACTAATAGTCCTTGATTAATTTTCTCAACAATGTCATCTCTAAACCATGCCACAGTTTCACAGATTAGCAAATTTCAACTCAGATCAGTTCAAATCATACAATAAATTTACATGAGCACGAGAAGTTAAATCCGAAATCCCCGACCTACTGAAATAAACATCCGTCACAGTTTTTCTACAACTTCTGGAGCAATATACTACCGCAATTTTTATCAATTTCCTCAAATTCATCAACAATTCTAACAAATCAAAGAGAGAGAATAAAAGAAGAGGTGCCTTTTCATCACACGGTCGACACAGCGCAGCCTCGTCAGCGGCGCAGAAGAGAATAGCTGGAGCGCTCTCGCATACATCGCAGATCATCGGCATATCTCCGATTTAAACGCGCTTCTATTTCCCGCTTGAGTTCGCTTCCTTTCTCATCCCTCCCTCTCATCTCCCATTCTCACCTCCTCTAATATCTCCTTCCCTTGTTGTTCAAAAGAGAGAAAGAGAAGAGGTTTGTTTCATAAATTAAATTAAAATAATAAAAAGAGATAGAAAAGGGAATGGAAGCGGCGGTGACAAGTGGCGGAGGCGGGGCGCCGAGAGGAGAGAAATAAATCGAAACAAGAAAAGAGAGAAACGGAGATTATTTTATTATTTGATGGTTTTTTGGGGAAGAATATAATAGCGACTTACTATTAACAATACATATGCGGGTTGCCTTGTTGGATCGAGGCCGATGAGCGATGGTGCGGTGTGGTAGGGTCCATCTTAGGTTCTCAATGAGTCTGAAGTGATACTTTTTGTGTAATGAGTCAGTGAGAAAACTGAATATGACCCGTTACGCTGATGGAGATATGGATAGAGACGAGTATTCAATGTTCGTGGGGCCCTTTGATCGGTGGGAGACATGTGGTAACCAACGGAGGCAGAGTGCGTACCAGAGAGCTCCGATCAAGAATATACTCTGATGAGAACTGGTCTGGTTATTAAATGCATGAACCGACCATAAAAAAGCTTCAATTGTGTTTGCTTCTTGTATAATTTTAATTCTAATGTGATGATTTTATAGAACTCAATTCTTTATTATATTTTTCTGTAAGAATTAATCATGACTTGTTTAATTAAATATCTTCTATTTGATTTAAAATTAAGTATTTAATATGATAAAGTATTTAAATTTTTGTTAACTAATAACTAATTATGTCAGTGAGTTTAAATTAAAAATTGTATATTTTATTGATTTGAGTGATTCTATATTTATTTTGAACTATTAAAATATTTATCTTAATTTCTTCTTTGTGATTTGAATGAATTCAATATATATGAGTGTGCATTGTACTTATGACTCTTGAAAATATAAAAGATCATTTTATAGTCAAAATCGTTGGATACGATGCAAGAGAGAGAGAATGCAAAAATAAAAGAAATAGCTCATAGACAAATCTAAGATAACATAAAGAGAAAGATGGTGCAATATAGCATATTTGCTCGTGCATAACTGACTTTCATCAATATATGCTTCGAATTAAAATAAGAAGAAACTATTTTCATTATACAATGAACGGACAAGATATAGGACACAATATGTGTTATTATTACTAACAATTAACAATTAATTGTTAATTGTTAGATGTTATCTTATATTTATAAAAATTGTTATTTTGAACAATTAATTAACTCTTATGTCCAAAAAGTTATAATATTTAGTATTTACATAAACTAAAAAAAATGTATATGTGAAAAAAAGCATGATAACGGAGAGTATTGTGTCTATATAGAGATACGATGTGATAGAGATCTTCAACAATATTAAAATAATATTATACAATATATATAATAGATTAGCATTATTCTACTAAAAGATTAATAATATAGTCCATTTAATCCAAGTTATAACATTATAATTAGATTAATGTTATTTTACCAGCTCTTTTTTTACAAATAATTAGTTTGTATTAGTTCAAATCATACATTATAAATAATATTTAAACTATTTCCAATAATACAATATTATTTTCTTCTTCCTATACTATTCCATTTAGCATGATACTCTTATCACTTTCCATATACTAATTTGTATTATTTCTACGACAATCAAAACACATGCTAAAGTGTACTAATTTGTATCATTTCTACGGTGCTTGCATTAAATTTAGAGGTGGGTCTAAAAGAAACTTTCTTATAGTGTACACGTGGCGAGACAAAGGGAATTAGATTTGGATTTCGGTCCATTGGACTATGAGATGTGAACTGTTTGTACGGGTTAAATAAATGTATTCCCTTTCAATCTCTTGCTTTCTCGGCCACATAATTCTAAAGTTGAGGAGATGCAACATGTGGTTCCAAATCATTTGCAGTTTTTTCTTCTTCTACGGTGTGCCGCCTTCCTTCTCCTTTCCTTTCCTTTCCTTTCCTTTCCTTTCCTTTCCTTTCCTTTCCTTTCCTTTCCTTTTATAATTTGGATGATGATTCTCGGTGGGACCCACTCGATGGATTAATACGTGTTGGAAATTTTTATCGATTATCGACCTCATCGAATCTCTAGAACATATTGAGATTTCATGAATACTGATCAGGCTGCTAAAGTTCTCATCTTCCTCCCAAATATTTTATATTTTGGTTTGTTATATCATTTGCCAAACACATTTTCTCATCATCTTTCGTTAGCATCATTATTTATATTTTTTTTTTCCACGCAAGACATAAAATACTTTAATCCGACCGTCGGAGTCAAGTTAAAGAAAATCTTCATTTCATTTCTAAATAACTTATTAATTTTGACTTGATAATTAGGATTACAATTTGAGAGATAGAAAACGATTACTAATGTATCCTTTTTATTAAATTAGTAAGTTTTTTGAAATGTTACATTAGCATTTATAAATTCTTTGCAAATGGTATGAGCGCCTTTGTCCCGACAATTGCAAAAAATCACTCTTTTTATAGATTAAAAATTGCCACAACGGCTAATTAAAAATTACATGATTAAATCATTTTGAAATTAGTGTGCAAAAAATTACTAAATTAATGACGTGACAAATCAATTTAATTTCTATAATTATTTCTTGATTTCATATAATTAAGGTTTTGTGCATATATATTCTTTTGCACACATTTTGAAGGGATTTTGGCATGTTTATTTCATGAAATTAGTTTTTAATTTCAAGAAATAAATTTGATGTGTGATAAATCATGAAATTGAGCATAATTTCGTGATTTTAATATTTGACATGATTATTTTATAAAATTATTTTTTAATTTCAAGAAATGAGTTTTATATGTGGTAAATTATGGAATTGGGCATAATTTCATAATTTTAAATTTTGACATGAAAATCACATGAAATTACATCGTTAATTTCATATGATTTAATTTGTGTGTATTTTCTGGCAATTTTTTAATGTCGAACAATTACGATTAGAAATAATGCCAAATTGATAAAAAAAAATACATAAACATGATTAAAGATTTTTAAATATGTTTTAATGTAATTTTAGATAAGATATAGCTCATCTTAGTTTAACTCAAAAAATACATATAAACATTAAATAAATACATCTAACAGCTTTATGTGAATTTTAATAATATTTTAATAAAAAAATAAAAACAAATTTATTAAAAACGTATATAAACTTTACCAAAAGTGTTTTAAATGTGATCTAATATAATTTTACATAAAATTTTAACTCATATCTCTAAAATTTAACTAAACAATATATATATATATAAATATTAAATAAAGACATACAACAGCTTGTATGTGAATTGTGACAATAGCAACTTTGAGATATCACAACATCTGCAACTTGCAATACAACAAAATGTGACTCTCAAATGCCACTTGATGGATGCAACATTGACCATTTTGTCAAAAAAAAAAAACTATTTAATTTTTTCTTACTCAAAAAGAATAATATTTTGTTAGACAATGACAAGAGCACATTTAATTGACTTTATTATTTCCCTTTCTCGCATAAATAAAAAAGAAGAAAAAAAATCCAGATACTGGACATCTCCATTTTATGTATCTATATATTATTAACTGAACATGTCCTTCATTGACATTATTATTTTTCTTGCATAAATGAAAATAAAAACAATGGTCCTGTCCAAATTAGTGACCTTTGTGCATATATGTTTTAATGCAATTTTAGACAAAATATAATTTGTTTTAGTTTAGCTCAAAAACATACATATAAATATTAAATAAATACATCTAACAGTTTTTGTGTGAATTTTAACGATATTTCAGTCAGAAACGGAAACAAATCTATTAAAAATGTTTATAAACTTTATGAAAAAATACATATAAATATTAAATAAATACATGCAATAATTTATGTGTAAATCGTGACAATAACAGCTACTACAAATTCATATTTGGGCCTCTCTGTAATGATCTCTTGTCTAAAAAAATTAAATTCCCTGATAAAATACACATGTAAAATCATATATCAGCAGCCTATCTTAAATGGACCCTACATATTAATTAAGCATTAAATTATTCAAGATTGGTCCAAATTTTTTTTATAGGCTTATGAAAGGCCTTTTTGCTATAAATTATTTCATGGAAAAAATTCATATAAAATATTTGGGCTGAGAAAATAAAGGTCAGCCCAAATATTTTACTATGGGCTAGGATTTTAATTACTAATCTATTCATACTTCATCTCAAATTCATATTTCTTTATATTTGTTATGCTAGATATTTAATTTCGGAACCAACATGTGTCAATTTAATAGTTCCACACTTTACACACTGCCTTTATTTCTTTCTTTTTTTTCTTGTTTTAAATGGTTCACGATTAGTTACTAACAGGTAATTTTTCATTAATTTAAATTAAACAATTACCAAATTTCATAATCCAGAAATAAAATTATAGAAATTAGAAATCCGCATTCTAATTCTCAAAATTAGATAATTAAAATTTCTTTCAAAATAAGGCGAAAAGAATGTGGAACTAGTCATGTATAATATACAAATTGCAAAATTATATATTAAAAAAATCCATCTTATTGTCAATTTGTGAACATTTCTTTTTCTTTCGAAAAAAAAACATCAATTTAAAAAATCCAAATCATTGCCGCCTTTGGACGGCAAACATAACACAAAAAATAAAAAAAATAAAAAAAAAACAATTAGGAATCTGATTTGACTTGTCATTTAATATTTGGAAACTTGGTTTTAAAAAATCTATATAAATATTTTGTAAACGGTCTTAGGTTACACACCAAAAAATTATAAAATTAAAAAAGTGAGATATGTCCTTGGCAACTAACAAAAACCTTCGGATATAAAGTCACTGTTTTTTCTTGTTTAGTGTAACTACCTCGTTTGAGGTAAAATGAAATTAAATGAAAAAGGGAACAACAACACCAATCAATCAAATTGGAAGAAAAAGACAGCACACCAACTTCTACTTCTCTTTCTTCATAATCATCATAATCATGATCATGATAATGATCATCATAACAATAAAGATTAATTGGTGCTTTTTTCTTTTCATACTTCACCACAAATAAAGATATATATATATATATATATCAAGTGTATAAAATAAATGTATATTTATACATTTAAGTATGGATAGAGTATGGGAATTATTTTTTTGGTCTAGTGGTAAAGATAATGCTATCTATGTGAGAGAGGTCGTAAATTCAAAATTCGGATGGAGAATCGTTTAGATGTTTTAAATTTGAATGACTTGATCTTTATTTTTATCTCAAAAAATAATATGGAATATGGGCGGAGTCAGAAAAATTTTAAATGAAGATTAAATACTATATTAAATATTAATATTGATATAATAATTATACCAAAAAAATATAAGATTACAATTGTGAGGTCACAATGAAACAATCTATATAAATATACATATTAGGATTCAAATACGAATTTGCTTAAGAAAAATACATATATAATATAAAAAATACCATATAAACATGTAAAAGTAGAAAAAAAAATGGAGGATATTGCACTCCATTTTTCCCACTTGGATCCGCCAGTGTATTTAACAATTTAAGAGCTATATAATTTTTATTTGAATTTAAAAAAAAATTTCTTCACTATAATTTCAAAAAAGCACAAACATAAAAAATGACGGCATTTGAATTTTCTTCTTAATATAAATGCATAATTCACGTATGTCATGTTGCCAATTTAAGATCAAAATTTCTCCAAACAATTATTACCATTCCTCTTTTCTATACAAATGTGATTTTGTGAGGAGTTTGTTCTCTATATCATCAACGGAATTATATTCTACATTAATTAATAGTAACGTCAATATTGATGAATAAATATAATATTTTTTTATTTCTAAATGTTGGGTCAGTACAATTAAACACCTTTATTTATTTGATATTTGGTCGAATAAAAATATATTTGGAGGCGTGCAGTACAGTCAAAAGGAAAAAAAAAAAAAGAAAAAAATATATTATTATTATTGTTGCTCACGCAATTCCCGCGCTTGTAGCTTTAAGGAAAAAAAAAGAAAAAAAAAAGTTGGAAACTTAATCAAGCAAACAACTAAAAGAAAATGCAATCTATTTTTTTTCCCATTTCCCCCCTTCAAAATCTTATATTTTTTATTTTGTCAGGTGGTGTCAACTATGAAGAATATAAAAATTTATTGAGGGTAATTATTATTATTTTTTTTTTTGCCAGGGTCAGTTCACCATACATGCAAACTATGTGTGTATAAAAAATGTGATAATCCGGACAAATATAAACTCTCTTAAAAAAAAATTGTATAGAGTTTATACTTTTATCTAATTTTTTTTTAACATGATTCACACACATAACACCATGCTCTTAGCACATGAATCAGATGAAATTACCTTTGACGAACATTATTACTCCTCATATTAGAACTCAAAATGATTATTATTAGTGTTGTGATCTAGGATTCAATTATTTAATTCATGTAATTGAATGATTTATATATAAATTTTGTGTGCATGTATATAACACTCGCGCCAGGAGGGTACTTGTTTAAAATTTATTTTTAGAAAATACATTTGCACATATGACATCAAATCTTTAAAAAAAAAACAAGAGGAGGAAGAAATTGCGCCAAATGACAATTAGCAAACTTTATTTGAAATAGCGAGCTGATACATAGATACGGTTATTGATACCGTCATCGATATAGACTTAATTACACACATTTGATGAGTTATTTTGCATATTAATGATTTTATTATACAAACTCATTTTGTATAGTATTAGTATTATGCAACTTAAATAAATTATTATGCATATTAATGATTTTATTGTGCAAATTTATTTTGTACAGTATTATCATTATATAATTAAAATGAGTTATTATGTATATTAATATTTTTTTAGTTAAATAATAAAAATATTGTACATAATAAAATAATTAATATACATAATAACTCATTTAATATATATAAATAAACTCGTATCGACAATTATATCAATAACGGTATCTCCATAACTTTTTTCTTTCAAATAACATAATCTAATAATCTAAGGTGGAACAATATTTATACATTCTTTTTAAATTTATGATATTACATATGTACTTTCAAATAAAGTATCAAGACCCTACATTCATCAGCTCATGCATCAAATATATATATATTTTTTTTTCAAATTTTCCATCTCATTGTAGATATTTTTAGTGGCAATCAATCAAGACATTAAATACTTTAATTTAATAAAGTACCAATAGTCTTGTTTTCTTTTGAACAAATAATTAAATTGAAGACTTCAAATCAAATCCTAATCTACTTGTAGGCATGGAATTCTATAACTAAATTATCTTTCAAGGGTTAGCCAATTCAAAGCGCCAATAAATTATCTTTTATGAATTAAATTAACATCCTATTTTAAATGTTTTTGCCAATCCCAATCAACCATCAAAGTTAATTTCATTAATTAAGTATAATAGCCATTTCTTTCTCTTTCTATAACCAAATTGAAAGCTTCAACCTTGATGTTTTGTTCAAATTCTATTCACACTTTAATGCACCAACTTAAACCACATAATAATTACGTATATCAAACTTCTATGGTATTTTAAAACACGTTGTTCAAAATAAAAAAAAACACATATTTGTTTCTTAATTATTTAAGTGTGTTTCAAATTTGAGTTAGCTTGGAATTCAATTGTACAGTTACAATTTAAAATTATTCAACGAAAGGATAAATGTTTTTAAATTAACCTAAATCTCATACATGTAAGAATTAAGGAACACGTCTTCATTTTTAGTTTTCTATTTCAAATAATATTTTTTAAAATATTAAATAAATATATGTAAAAAATAAAAATTCGATATACAATACAACTATCCAAATTAAATTATCTTTCACCAAATTTAATTTCCAACTTAAATTTTTTGTAACAACCACCTTAACAGTTTAATTCTTCCGACGAGCAAATGAATTATTCTTTTTTTTAAGATATAAATTATCTAACTTTAAATATTTATAAAAAATTCTCTGTTCAGATTTTGAATTTGCGATTTCTCACGTGAAAACTATTGCGTATGTCATTCAACTAAAATGCTGGTTCTCTTTTATTTATTTTTTCTGCAAATTAGTTCTTCATCACCCTAATTTTCAATTAATAAACTACTAACTAGAAGTTACACAAGGCATCTCAGTTGAACGGCCACAGAAAATCCGTCACATCCCGAGAAGATATACCTTCTATCGTCCATTTATCGCTGTTCTATTTTAAAATTGGGAGCCGATACACGCTTATTGATGCCGTCATCGATACAAATTTAATTATATACATTAAATGAGTTATTATGTATATTAATGACTTTATTATGCAAACTCATTTTATAAAATATTATTATTATGTAAGTTAAATGAATTATAATGCATACTAATAATTTTATTATGCAAATTTATTTTGTACAGTATTGTCATTATACAACTTAAATGAGCTATTATGCATATTAATGATATTTAAATTAAATAATTGAAATATTACATATAATAAAGTCATTAATATATATAATAATTAATTTAATATATATAAATAAATATGTATGAATGACGATATCAATAATGATATTTCCATAATATTTTCCTTCAAAATTTTATCCATCCACAGGTTGGTTCTCTCTTCTATCTATAAGTTAATACCTGATCTCCAGTCTTTTAGATGTAATGGTCAAAGTCAAAGTCAAACTTTGACCATTGTAGACACCATCAAACGTCACTTTTTTTTTTGTGTTACGTACCAACCGTATGTAGAAATAATGCACTCGGCGCTCTCAAATCTCAATCAGATAATGTACTCTCTGTCTATAGTTGAACTGCTCACGTGCGTCTCACTCTTAACGCTGCCGACACGTGCTGTCCTTGATTGGTTGTGGAATTGAAGCTCTGTTGAGAGATTTAATGTGCAATTGTTTTTATCCAATGAAAAATATTAAGGAGTGATATTTTCATTAATATCGTCGTAAATGTTGATTTTATTAATTAAATTAATTAAAGTATTATTTATATTAATGATTTTAATTTAAATAATAATTGATTTAAATTAAATAATAAAATACTGTATAAAATAAATTGTATAATAAAATGATTGACATGAATAATAACTCATTTAATTTGAATAATAAAATTGATATCGATGATAGTATCAATCATAATATTTGTATATTAGCTCCCTTTATCAAGTAGCATAGATCATAACATATGAGTGGCTATTACAATAAATGTAAAAATGACGACAATTTAGAGAAAATTATTAATACGGTTACTTTAAGTGAGAAACTAGAAACTAAATTACAATAAGTAATGAGAATCACATCTAATTTGGTGACTAAGTCATTGCTGTACATCCTTTTTTTTATAAATAGTTTGAATTTGGAATTTTCATAATAATTTGTATTCAACTGCATGAAAAGCCAATATAATCCTCAAAATTAAATTTTTTTATAGTTAGGAAAAATAGAATATTGACAAAAGATTGTTTATTTAGAAGAGGACGGCAACAGAATAAAATGTGTTTTTTTTGCTTTGATCATGAAATAATTAATCATTTGTTTGTTAATTGTCCTTTTGTGGGAGCAATATAAGATTGGATAGCAACTAATAACAAAATTTAGATTTATGGCAAATACTAAAAGTACTTGTGGTATATTAATTGCTGCATTCCACTAAAAGATAATAAATTAGCAGAACTTATAAGGAATGAGTTTATATTTTAAGGGGTCAAATGTAAATCAATTAGATCTATAACATCAATTAATACTTTTTTTTAGTACTATTTTTGTGTAAGTCCAAAGAAGATGAAACATTGCAATGCATAATCAATTCTTAATAAAAAATAAAAAAATCAGAGCAAATCTGATCACCTATGCGTCAGCATTTAATAGGTAAATAACTAACAATGATTTCAACACGCTAACAGTCTTATTTATTTTTAGAAAAAAAAAATCCATCCTCATAATTTATATTTTGCAAAATATCTGAAAGTACAAGGGACTAATTTGCAAACATCACCTCTAGAAACAAAGCCAAATTTTTTTTAAGGAAAAATAAATAAAACAATTGTCTCCTCTTCCTTGATTATAGCCACCTAAGCACCCCCCCCCCCCCTTTTTTTATCCCTTTGTTTTAGTTTTGTATTATGTTCTTTTAGCAATTCTTAAAAATCTCCATTAGGAGATCTCCTAATAAGGAGATCATTAGAGAGATCTCCTAAACAATTTTTAGAGTTTTTTTTTTATCTCTGCCATTATTGTTACCAATTTCCAAGCCTCTTTATTCCAAGGAGACAGTGCAATTATCAGGTAATAATAGTAGTAATATTTTTTTATCATTTTTTTATAAATTTTAATTTTTGTTCTCGTTTATCTTTGAATTTTTTTTTCATTGGTTTAAATGTACATATTGGATCAATACCATTCAATTGGATCAATTCACAATAACTCTGTTGTTCTTCTTCATTTAATTTAAGTTGTTTTATGTAACATTCAACAATGTCTTTATCATTTATCAATTTCAATAAAAACGAAATATTACTAATTATTGCAACCAACATAAAGTTTTTCTTATTTGATATTAATATATACATGCTCCAAAAATTATGCAAAGGTGAAGGCGACCTACCCATTTTCTTTTTCCAAATTAAAAATCATAGAAAATAAAAAAATTTAGCCAATGTACTCTTGGCCTGACATGTCTTAATCTTATGACACATTATTATTATAAATTTTATTGGTGAATTTTATAATAATATTCTTTCCCACAGTCTATTCTTCATTTCTCCTACCCCATGTGATGTACTTTCAAAAAATAAATTAGAGAGGGAAAAAGAAAAGTGGGTCCCAGGAAATGGGAGGGGACCATTTCTCTTGCCTTGATCCTTGCTTGACTAAACTCCAAAACAAGTAGCGGCTGATTAATAATTAATAATTAGTATATAATTATATTTTCTAGAATCCCTATTGTAACTATTGATTATGTTTATATGATTACAAAATAAGGTCAAGAGGTACATACTTTTTTTTAATTGTTCTTTTAAAAATACTTACTGTTTAGTAGATTTATTGCTTTCTTTTATTATATCATTTAAAGCTGAAAGATAATTTGGCAATGCTTTCAAAAAGGAAACATTTTTTTTTTCATTAGCAAGAGCTTGTTTTCACTAAGAAATTATAAATAATATTTTCAGTCTTGATGATAATACTAAATTACTAATACATATTTATTTTTTTCAAAAAGGTAATTAAGAAAAAAAAAGCAAAACATTGTAGGCTTTTCCTTTTTTTTTTCTTTTTACTAAGTAGAAAAACCAGGCGGGGTTCCCATGTGGCCATGTCTGTAGCCTGTAGCAGTAGTAGCGCAAATAAGCATTAAATGCGAGGCTGACAAGTGGGTCCAGAATAACCAAGTAATAAGGTTCGCTAAAAAGCCACTTTCAGGTGTCCCCCTCGAAATTTCCTCTATAACTACCTTTTACGCTAACCTCAACGCTCCCGTGTCTGTCAAAGTGTCACCTCAACGCTCCCGTGTCTCGTTACAATTATAATAATTACAATTTTCTCTTAAAGGTTTACATCATTTTTCTCTTTTTTTGGGGATCTCTTCTCAAAATCTTAATTGAAACAAAAGTAAATAAGCCGGGCCAAACTGAAGACAGCTAATGTCAGTTCAGAATCCTCTGTGGCGCGTTCAAATCGTCACATAATGTGGCTAATCATTCGAACCTGGGACCCACGCAGCACTTTAAGCTCGTGGGGTCCATCTATCAGTGACAATGTTTAGTCAAAGTGAGGTCGCTCACCCTTCCTCGCCCGTTGAGATATATATATATATATATATATATATATATATGAAATGAAATCTAAATATTCCCCTGACATGAAATTTTTAAATAATTTGGTTAGTAGGAAATGCGCCAGTCTACCGACCTTTTCTTTTTCTTTTTTTGTTGTCTTTCCCTTTGCTTAGCTACATAAAAGGTGTACATATACAATCGCCGTACCAGAAAGAAAAAAGGAAAAGGTAAAGAAAATGTGTACAATAGTCACATTGAATAATTTGTACAATTATACAAACATGTAGTTAAGGGGCAAATCATTAATTTGTTTATCTGTTGTTTAATACCAGTTCAACTGTGTTGCCACCTGTAAACACAGAGAGAAAGGGAGAGAGGGGGAGAGAGAGAAGCACCTCTTCGTTTCAGGCCTGAGAGGTGGTCAGATAGAAAGAGAGAGAGGAGAGAAGAACAGAGAAGGCGAATCAAGGCGTCAGGGTCGGATGGGGGCCGCGGCGGCCGGAGACGACGAGCTCTCTGCGGCAGTCGCCGGGAAGGAGGAGAGGATCCTCGTTTCCGTACGGGTCCGACCGTTAAACAGCAAGGAAATTGAGAAAGGCGACTCGAGCGACTGGGATTGTGTCAACAACACCACCATTGTGTTCAAGCACCCGCCTCCAGGCGAGCGCGCGCTCTTTCCTACTTCCTATAGATTCGGTGAGTTCAAATTTGAGAAGAAAAAGTCGGAAAGTTCGGTTGATTTCTTGGATGCATTGAGGTTGTGTTGGTGATTAGGGGGGTTTTGTTGAGTTTTGTGGGATGTAATTTGACAATGTGGGAAGGTTTATGAGGAATTGAGTGAACTTTTTGATGAAATTGTTGTTTTTTTCCCCATTATTGACACAGACAGAGTATTTGGGAAGGATGTTGCCACAAGACAGGTTTATGAAGAAGGGGCCAAGGAAGTTGCATTGTCAGTGGTCAGAGGAATTAATTGTATGTATTTTTTACAATCAAATAAAATTCTCAAATGTTGGTGCTGTTCTGTTAATTATCTTTGTACTAACATGTCATGTTGCATCTATCTATCTTTCTGTATCTATGTTTTCTATATTTCAGCAAGTATATTTGCTTATGGTCAGACCAGCAGTGGCAAGACCTACACTATGACCGGTATTACCGAGTACAGTGTCGGCGACATCTATCAATATATTAAGAAGGTTTGTGTCAGTTTTTACTTTGGCAAAGTATACCTTTTTACTTTTTTTTTCCTTCAAGGTAATTTATATTTCTTTCGACCTTTTTACTTGTGTAGCATGCTGAGAGGGAATTTACTCTCAAATTCTCTGCTATGGAAATATACAACGAAGCGGTGAGGGATCTGTTGAGTACAGACCCGACTCAACTTAGGCTTCTTGATGATCCAGAGGTACGGTTAATCTATTTGATAATGAATGCCAGGAACGAATTTTTTCTTCATAGTATATCTTTAACATAGAAAAATATGTGTTTTAAATTAATTCTTGTCTGTTTTATTTGAGTACCAATAGAAAGGGACTATAGTAGAGAAGCTCATAGAAGAGACGTTACGAGACCAAGATCATTTGAGAGAGTTGCTTTCCATTTGTGAAGGTATTTGATAAAGCTTATTTATACTTTGAATATAACAAGCTTCTTCATATATCGGTCTATTTATTTAGTTGCATTTTTGGATCTTTTATAGCTCAAAGGCAGATTGGAGAAACCAATTTAAATGAAATGAGCTCCAGATCGCATCAAATACTCAGATTGGTTTGTTCCTTCTCTGTTAAAATAACAAATTTAACACAATTTTTGTATTCATCCTCCATTTTTTTTATTTTTTGAAGTTGATTTCATTTAAACTACTTTGTTTTACAGACAATTGAAAGCTCTACTAAGGTGTATGCAGGCAGAGATAGCTCGAGTACACTTGTTGCTTGTGTGGTATGAATATTTGTAATCTATAGCTCATATATTTTACAATGAGCCTTTACTTAATAGCCGAATTAATTTCAGTTCTCGTTTGTGTGGATTGTAGAACTTCGTTGATTTGGCTGGGAGTGAGCGTGCCTCTCAGGCAATGTCAGCTGGTATGAGGTTAAAAGAAGGTTGTCATATCAACCGCAGCCTGCTTACTTTGGGTACTGTCATTCGCAAGTTAAGGTAAAAGAATGTAATGTTTAGTACCTTAAAAAATCTTGCATATTTATTTATACAATTATAGTGGGGTCATCATTATGATCAATCAGTCATTATTAATTGTCTCCAAAGCATTCATGAGTCAAACAAGGTATTATTAGATCTTAAAAACAAAGAAAGGTAAAAGTAAGTACTTCTACATCATCACAAAGGCCGTCAGGTAAAAAACTTGTTAATTAAATGTATACTTAAAAAATTAGAATGTAACAGATATTAAATGTATAACTTGCTGTGTAATGCAGTAAGGGAGGGAGGAATGGGCATGTACCTTACCGAGACTCCAAGCTGACTAGGATACTCCAGCCGGCACTGGGAGGAAATGCAAGAACAGCCATAATATGCACGATGAGTCCGGCGCACACTCATGTGGAACAAACTCGCAACACGCTGCTCTTTGCCAGCTGTGCCAAGGAGGTTGTGACCAACGCTCGTGTCAACCTTGTTATGTCTGACAAGGCCCTCATCAAGCATCTCCAGCGCGAACTAACCAAGTTTGTTCTATTTTTGTTCCAAACAAGGATTATTTTCAGATTGAGCGAAGTTTTATGCTTTGATCGTCTTACTAAGTGCTTTTTTTTTCTTTGGGTTGATAGGTTGGAGTCTGAGCTCAGGTTCACTGGGTCTGGGTCGGTAGACTGTACTTCACATGCCGAGGCACTAAAGGAGAAGGATGCTAAGATTAGAAAGGTATGTTACATTTTTAGCGGTCACCAAGATCTTTGAGCATCTGTCATTGCATGAAACAAATCAAATTGGTTTTGGTTGATAAAAATGTTTCATTTGGTTTGTTCTGTCAGCTGGAGCATGACTTGAGAGATCTCATGCTAGAAAGAGATCATGCCCAATCTCGGCTTGATGACTTGCTCCGAAGTGCCAGAGATGAACCCTCTTCAAGACAATGGGTATGTGTTGTTGATTCTTTTTCCCAAAGTTTTCTTTATTTTCAATTTATCATCAGATTAAGTAAGAGGTAATATTTTGCTTAGAAAAGAGGCTAAAATATCTTTTTTTTTTTTTACCTGTTGTAGGATGAACTGAGCCGCACATCTGGGACCCACGAACATAGCCCCTCGTCAGAGGTCTTCTCCAATTCTGACACATTTGAACCACTTCAGAACCGTGAATATGGCTTCACACTCTCTGAAACACCAAATATAGAAGACAGCAACCTTGAAGTCCGCCACAGCCGCCAACGCAGCAGCCCAGGCACATACAATTTAGGTTTCCATCAATCCCCTGATCGAGGTTTCCCTCCTCTTTCAGACTTGTATGAAGAGCATTGTAAAGAGGTGCAATGTGTCGAGATCAACAATTTAGTAAGCAGAACCCAAAGTGATAATTTGAGCATTTTGTTACCTGAGGATACTGATAATTTGCTGCCACTTACTGATGCCGACAAGTTGGAGGATCATGAGGTCTCGAGCTCTGACAACTCGGATTTACCAGTCAAGGTAGAGGAAGAACTCAAGAGCATGAGTATGGCTAAAGTGGTTGACATATTTGCTGCACCTGAGCCACGGCTTATCTCCTCCATTGACTCGGTCTTGGATGATGGTGTGGACCATAAGAGCTTGGGCTTTTCAAAGAGAGTGGATGACGATTTTGCTGAACCAGATCTGTGTGTGGTGCAATCTGAGTCATGCGCCGACTTGCAGCATGAACCAGACCAAAGAAACTTGAGTTTTGCCGAGAGAATCGATCAGCCTTCTGTAGAACCAAAGTTACAATCTGAGGCGGATCAAGATGTCGAGAAGAGTGTTGTCAAGAAAGTAGACAACTTTAGTGAACCTGAATCAAAGGTCAAATTCTCCAAAGACCAGGAGTTGCCAGAAAATTTTGACCAAGAGAAAAACAATGCTACTGACAAGGCTATGGTCAGATTTGCCAAGCTGAGTGCTGATGTGACTCCTCTGTTTACACCATCACCAGGAAGCCTGACTAGAAGCAAAAGTTGCCGTGCTAGCCTCATGCTTACGTCAGCATACCTAATTGAAGATTTGAAGAATAGAGATAAAATGACCCCACCTGATACATTCTACAAGGACTCTGCAGTGCGGCCAGAGAAGGTTAGGAGGAGTCTTTATACACAGAATAGTGAGAATTTGCAAGACCGGCTCTCAGTCATCAGATCTCATGGCTCTGAGAGATTTGCACCTGATGAAGTTGAAGGAGAGAAACAGGTTGCTCAAGGACAGTTGGAAAAACAAATTGATGTACTCTCCCTCTCTGTCTCTCTCAGCTTTAAACATAAGAGAAATGTTATCTGTTAGTAACCAGTAAAAAATAAATTGTGCTACCAGAAAATTGGGTGGATATATATTTTCTGGTAGGTTGACATTTCGTTTTGTCTGCACGGACATAAGAGCCGTATATCTTTCCAATAGGTTTACACTTTCCACAAAATTATACATAGGTTAAAGTTCACAAGGTTTGAACTGACACTTCCTTCAGTTGGTGATCTTAGGTGACTAAGAGGGTTATCTACAGGGTCATAATTATACTAATTGAACTTCCATGAATTATTTTAATTGTGATATTAAGCCCCATTCTTGTAATCCATACAGGTAAGCTTCAATAGTAGATGGCTATACAGAAATACAAGAATCCTCAATTTAATAATTAGACTTGGCATTAACATCTAGGAGCTGGAACAAAATTTATGGATAACTTTGATATTATTGCTAAAATTCCCTAAAGACTAGGAGAAAAATGTTTTTCAGCAGACGAGAAGGACCATGAGTGAGGACTTATCAGCGACGAACAATTTGTCGAAGAGGGCTTCAGGTTTTGACCCAATGGCACTGGACCCTATTGCGGGATCGCCGTCACGGTGGCCATTGGAGTTTGAAAAGAAGCAGCAGGAGATAATTGAGCTGTGGCACATCTGCAATGTGTCCCTCGTGCACCGCACCCACTTCTTCCTCCTTTTCAACGGTGACCCTGCTGATGCAATCTACATGGAAGTTGAGCTCAGAAGGTTGTCTTTTCTGAAGAACAATTTCTGCACTGGTGGTAACAATATTGTCACGTCAAGGTAATTAATAATCATATACATTTTCAGTTAGCTCGGTAAAAATATTGCACTTGTTGTATCTATTCCTGGTAAATAAAAGTATGCCATATCCTTTTGGCTGTCATTCCGTTAATTATATGATGCAGAAACCGGCTTCCTTTCTCAGTCCCTCTCCACATTTAAGATTTTCCAAAATTACTCCATTTTTATAGCAAAATCCATTTATTTGTCCTTAGTTTTTATATTCGTGTAAAATGGGGAAACTACCCTGTGACTGAGAAAGACCGACCTGGTTAGGGTTTGTTGGGTTTTTAGTACGATTATCAAGAAACGGCAAGCACACCCCCAGACTTGCCCTAAGGTATTCCAGATTGGCCTGGTTAGGGTTTGTTGGGCATTTTAGTACGCTCATCAAGAAATGGAAGTGTACCCATCAGATTTGCCCTAAGGTATTCCAGACAAACATTGCTAATTGGCCTCATAATATACAAAATTGGCAGTCTGAAGACCCTAAAGCGAGAAAGAGAGATGTTGTACCGTCAAATGCTGAAGAAGTTAAACACACAGGAAAGAGAAAATGTGTATACCAAATGGGGCATAGTACTGAGCTCAAAGCAGAGACGCTGGCAGCTAGCACGTCTGGTATGGACTAATACTGACATGGAACATGTCAGAGAGAGTGCATCTCTAGTTGCTGATCTTATTGGGCTATCGGAGCCGGGACAGGCCTTGAAACAGATGGTTGAGTTGAGCTTTTCTGTGACACCCCCACGTGTAAGCCGACTTTCTTTTAGCTTTAAGGGTGGGAGCTTTGATCTAATTTGAGAAATGATTGGTGCATGGAGGCTCTGGAGAAACTGTATCTCTGTGGCTTGATTGATTGATTTCTTTTCTTTTCTTTTTTTAACTGTGTTTTATAGAAATGAGTGTAAATTTGGATTATTAACCAAACCACAGAATGTACCAGTACTGTACCCTGTAACTATACTTGTCAAGTAATAAAGGTGAGCTTGGGTGGCTCTGTCAGCTAGTAATAGGAACTATTTTGACAAATTTGTGGACATTTCTAGAAATTAGTCGGAACAAAAAATAGATATAAGAAGAGGAAGCTAGCCATTATCACTAAAATTGCAATTTGGAAAAATGATGATGACGCTAAAGTGCATTTCAACACTCTATTTGGCACGGTGTAATGAATGAATAGACCAACCTCACGAATCTTTGACCAACTAATTCTCCTAACAGTTCTTGCATTAGATTTTTTTTTGAAAAAGCGGTATAACCATCGGTTTCATTTGAAACTAAAATTATTTTGAATATCACAACCCGGTATTCTAATCTGAAACAAAAAATAAAGTAGTTAATTTGATATTACATCCTAGTATCAATGAGCAAACACACCAAAACACCTCATAGTGTATCAGAACAGCTGGGAAATTAAAACAAAACAAATATGGAAATGCAATATACTAGAACTTCTAGTTTGTCCGTCTTTCTTCAGGATGTTGTTGTGCCACAGTTTAACTCTTCTTGAAAAACCCAGTTTGACATCCCTTTTTACACTTGCCAGACCATAGTGGTAGACGTAAGAAAATACCAATAATATAAATAGTAACTATTCTACATCTCTTTTTACACTTGCCAGGCCATAGTGATAGACGTAAGAAAATACCAATAATTTGAATAGTAACTATTCTAAATATCATTACTGCACTTGAGGCCATACTTATCAAACTAGTACTAAAAGCTTCTTAAAACTAATATCTACTATATATAATCACTTAATCACTTAAGAACTCAACTTCTCTTCCATATCAGTCCCCTTCCCCTACTGGTACGATATCGGTAATAGCGGTAGCCCTTGAAACCTACACTGGTAATTCACTGGTATTAAATGATAATACTAATTGCAATCTTGCAAAACACTGTTCTTCTTTTAGCTAACTCCAATATTGAGCTATAGAAATGATTGAATTTTCTAATGATCTAATACTTGTAAACAAGTCCCCCCTTGAAATATTACCTTATTTCTGTCATTCCATAATATCCATAAAACAACCCCTTTGACCAATTCACAAATTCCTGAATCCTTTAAAGGAATACATCCATCTATTCCAAATGAGGAGTGTTAATTATACCCTTAACTGCAACCTTTATTTGCACCCTAAATGTATTTATATTTCTTTTAAAAATTATTTATATCTAATGATAAAAATATTTATATTTTATATTATTATGATTAAAGGTTATGCTAATTATATTTATACTTGTGTAATAAAATTTTTAACTTAAATTTTTTTATAATCATGTAGGAAAGAAAACAGTGATAAATACTTTCTATACTAACTATAAATACTTACAAATTCAAATATAAATTAATTATCATTTTAATATAAATATTTTTTGTGTGCAAATAATGAATGCAAAATATGAGGTGCGAGGATAATTTCTCTAACCAAATATCTTGGATACTATTACCTTCAAACTTGAAATTATTATGCTGCGATATCCAATTCCACATGATAGAAGCAATTGAACAATTAACAAATAAATGATTAATTGTTTCCTTCTCAGCATGGAATGGGCATGTAGTTACCTGTCCAGCCCTTTTTCCTAAGATTATCTTTGATTAATAGTCTATTCTTTTGTTTGTATCAGCCACAAGAAAATTTTAATTTTGAGAGTAATGGAGCTGACCATGTATGAGAATATGAATCTAATTTGATACCTCCAAAACTCATTCAATAATAGTAAGAATGAATAGTAAAATATACCCTGTGATTCCCATCTCCAGACTAATTTGTCAGGAGAAGAATTTAACTGGATCTTTGAAAGTAAATGTAATAATTAATGCAATTGTGTTTGCAAAGGTCCTACAAGTTGTCTTCTAAAAAATAAATAAAATCTATTGTATCCTAAAACTTACAAACTACAATGTTTGGTTCAGTGGCCAACTCAAATAATGAGGGGTATCAAGTCTGTAAAGGACATTCCAAAATCTATCTATCTTTCCAAAAAAATAAAAAAAAAGACTCCCCATTTCCTACTAGTTTATTAATTCCTAAGTCAAAAAATCTCTACATAAATCTTTCCAAAAAGGAGAAAATTGATTTATTGTTCTTGCATTAGATTAATTGGTCTGAAGTCGTAACGGCTGTTGCAAAAAACCAGTAAGTAATTAAGGATCCAAAGGACAAAAAGCAAGATAGTTAAGTTCCCAGCTAAGTAGGGAACCCCCAATTGCAATTTGTACCATCAATGAAAGCCTAAATAATAGCGTTCTCAATGAAACAGGTGTGAGCATGTCTACTAACCACCGGATCTGTACCTAACGCTAACTGACAGACCTCAGTCAAAGGGCATCCCAAAACAGGACACTGCCTTCTTGGTTAGCATGAAGCATGTGCATGTGTTAATTGCAATTTTTAGTTGAGAGATTAGCTTCCAAAGAAGTTCAAAGAACTAGGATCCTTGAATACCTTCTAGACCAGTTATTATACAAGAATAATAATACCTTATTTCTTCGAAAACGGGAGAGTTTTAACATCCGTTGCATCAAATTTTAGTCTGATGGACAAAATAATCGTTCTATGACATCAAGATTCGCATAAAATTTCGCTCTCACACTTTAATAATCGTGTGAGTTATCAGATTTAATGATTTAACGGTGATTTTGTTCATCGGATCAAAATATGATCCGATAGGCGTTACAACGCCCCCCTTCCTATTTCTTCTCATGAATACTACTCTGTATGAAAAGTTCTGAAAATTTCTTATTGGATGCGAATGCTCTGCCAAACTTCAGACTGGGAAGATACATAAACCAGAAATTTTGGGTCCATGAGGAGTATTCCAAGCAAACTTCTTGACCAACTTGCCACATACAAACTATATTAGTGGTAAAATGATAATGTATTTCATGACATGATTCAGATTTTGCAAATGGCAACGAGTCGGAAGGAATAAATATAATACACTTCGCCTAAAAAAATGTCCAGTCCAGAGCAAGTATAGAATTCCTAAAAAGCCCATATAACAAACAACAGAGGCCTAAATTAAAAAAATCCCAAGTGGAGCTGAGCTTTAATTTAATCCAACTTAGACGAAGCCCAAACTAGACTTTTCACTTGGGCCTGATTTATCCTCGAAATTTGTAAACACTAAACAAAATAAAGCTCTGGCTATTGGGACCCACGCATCAATTTGAGTTATCAGCGAGAGATCAAGAGAGAGGGAGAGAGAGAGAGATTACAGAACCCTAGTGACTGGAGAGAGGCGGCGGCGGAGCTGAGCTGAGCTGATCCAGCCATGGCGATGCGATGGCTAGCGCACCGATCGATGCTACGACTCTTCTCCACTTCCAGCGCAGCTCCTTCTCCTTCTCCTTCTCCCTCTTCTACTCTTGGTGCAGTGGGGGAGATGGTGACGTGCGGGAGAGGCGATAAGAAAACGAAGAGAGGGAAGCGGTTCAAGGGATCGTACGGGAACGCCAGGCCGAAGAAGGATAAAAAGATTGAGCGCATCAAAGATCGCGTGGAGGTGCCGAGATCTACCCCCTGGCCTCTCCCCTTCAAGCTTATCTAGAAGGATAGAGGAAGGAGTTGCAATCGGGATTGATTTGGTTAGATTCCTGTTCTGATACTTTTCTTGCTTATGTATAATTTCTAGTTTTCTTGTAGTTTTGTACGGATAGCTGGATTCAAACTTGCAAGAAAGTTAGAATTTGCCTTCAGAGGGCTCTATATTGAGTTTTGTTAATCAAATCTTTGCTTGTTGTTCGATAAATATTCAAGTACAGTTTTGTTTGTAACTTAAAAAAGTGCAATTTAACTTCCAATTGTGCAATTGAACATAAAATCAAAACGCCAATTAGTGAAAACATGACTCTTCTGTCCTAACCTGAGATCCTTAGTTAATTATTCTATAATATTGCACAAAAAAGAAAAGGAATATTGCAATCTTCTTTGCAATTTAAGCTTCTTCAATTTATTCTCATGGTATAAATAGTGTCTGCATGCAGTAGGTAGCTAGACTCCAAAATTATTGAAGTTTCTTTTCTTGCCTTGTGTTCATATAGAAAGTCAGGAGTATGTTTCTCCGAAAGAAATAAGGAAACTACACCAGTATACTTGATTATAATCAATAATAATGTCACTTGATCTGATGTGGCTATATGTCAGATGCAGTGCCACACTGTCCTGGTCCCCAAGTCTGTATCTGCTATTATTCGAAATAGAAAAGTAGGACTTTACTATTCTAATTTGAACGATCGGATCAAAACGAATGGATCAGATCGGTTTATTTGAAATTTAAGGGGTCTTTTTTAAATAAATCTATTATGTTCATTTTAATCCAACAGTCCAGATTGAAATAATAGGGCCCAACTTTTCTATTTGGAATAATAGGTGATATCATTCCCCTGGTCCCCGTGTGGTTGTATGTCATTGTGGCTACATTTGATCAGGAACCAAGCAGTGTTTTGAAATTTCTTTTAAAACCAAGTATATTTTTTAATTTCTGACTTGAGATTTTTGTTCCATGTATTTTTGACGTCAAGAGCAGTGAGAAAAAGACCTTAGGGAACTGGTCTCTGCATGGTTGCAACTGCTTTTTACATATTACATGAGCTGTAATAGCCCCTTAATGGAATCAAATAGATAAAGGCAGGGGCAGATATTATATGACCAGCCATAATAACCTCTTAATGGAATAAAGTAGATAGATATGGGAGAAGATGTTTTATGATGTAAGGGCTTGTGTATGCCTAAAATCAGTTATGAAAAATCCTCAAAACCACATCAAACACATTTAAGATGTGCAGAAGCAATGAATTTTGAATTCTCATGCAGCAGGTGTGATGAATGTGGTACTGCATACAATTCTTGTGAGCTGTCTTAGGCTCTGTTAGCTTGTAATCTTGTTTCTCAATTCTTTGATATTTTGACAGCAAGTAGCTCATATTGTCACTAATTACCAAATTGTGGGGCCCACTGGTAAATGTATTTTGTGGATTCGGTCCCATCACCAACTGTATGATTGCCATAGGACAGTCCTCGGCAAATCTGGACCCTACACTCAAATCCAACCGTCAAGATTGCACCAGAGGTAGAATACTACTTGACTAAGCAATTTGAAAAGGGTGATGTCAGTCATGACGTCAACAATTTGCCTAGAAATATCTGGTCATATTTGCCACCAAATTGTACCCGTGTTTCACATCATGTAGGAACAGAACCGAGAATGCTTGACACTTCCTTTACAACAAAGCAATGCGCTCATGAGTCACGATGCGACTCCACGAAGAAAGCTCCTCACAAAATGTGCTGGGGAATGAATTGAAATGCTCGTTTGTGCCAATCATTGTCCCAGAGAAAAGATGAGAATCATTGGAAAATCTACACAGTCTGGCTTGTTATCTCGTGTAAGCATATTTTAAAAAGTTAATATTTGGACCAGACAGAAAATCTACACCATCTGGGGGTGTTTAAAAGCGGTCTACTGGATTTGTCCAACTTTGTTCATAGAAAGGGATAAATCAGTCCTTTTTTCTTCACAGAATATAGGGACCATCTTTCTGTCATGTGGTCTGGCAGTGCTTGACGGTCGCACAAATTGAACTGATGGAAAGTATACTGGCATATTATTTTTGTTTGCTTTTGGTTAAGGAATTTTTTTCTTTTTGGGCTCCTTTGTAATAATATAAGGTTTGCCCTTCTCCATTTTGAACAATTATTAGACAACTCCATCATAAGGTTATCTGGTTTTGATCAAAAGTTGCTTAAGTATAAACTTCTTCAATTGAGCCCTGATACACCCCAAAAGGAAAAGGTCTTGATGACATGAGATTGGTTTTGTGGTTAGTTTTGAGAGAGGCTGGCATGAAAATCTGCTTTCTTGGCCCATTTGATTCCTTGACTATTAATTGTTGTATTTCAGTTTTGCAAAACTCAACATGCAGTCGATGTTTTGAAAAGACATGAAGCTTATCTGAATGTTATGTATTTGGTGTTCTTTTCCTTGTTTACGATATCCAGCAGATAAGTAACCAACCTGGGACCATTAAATAAGTAGAACTTTCTTTTACGTAAGTAGGGAGCAATGGTAAGAATTAGTCAAATGCAGAAATCATTGTTTATTGCTTCAATGGATAAGGCACAAACGTTTATTTGTTATAGCATAATGCATTAGTTCAATTAAATTATTGGAAAATATTCTAAGAAAAAATAAAAAGCGAGCAAGAAGTTCAGACGATTCCATAGAGCAAATACTAAATAAATATAACTTTTTAATGTCCTAATCAATCAAATTTAAAGCTTTCTTCAATCCAAGCAGGAAAGCATACAGAGTGACTGATTAGAAAAAAAGGGGAAAAAAATGGAAACTCATAAGAGTACAAAACTAGAAAAAAAACCCAAATCTTAACCCCAAAAGTTAGCCTAATTCATTTATTTACACAACAAAGACCCTTTCTCATTGTAAGAGCACACATAGCTTGTACATATATCATCATGCTCTAAAACAACCTACTATAGGGAAGTGGAGATGCCCATGGCTATGGCCATGATGATGTCCATGGTGCCCGTGATGATGATGGCTGCCGTATGGGGTGCTGCTTCTGCAGTCTCGTTCTATGATGTCCTGAACATGACAAAAATGTTCGACATGGCAAGGGATGGTGATTGCGCCCTTTTGATCGAATCCGTACTCTTCTTCGGCCTCCTTCAATAACCCTAGAAAAAGCGGGTGGTTGAGGTACATGACCGGTACAACAAACCGCCTTTGTTCTTCTCCCTCTGCCCCGACTCTTATCGCCATCCACCCTTTTGGTGGTGCAACTGTCGCCTCCCTCTTACCCATATTATCAGGTTGCTAACTAGCTAGGTTGTATCTTTTTGTAGACGACGTTCATATAACAGGACTCAATGAAAAGGAGATGCTACAAAAGTAGAACAACAGAAAAGGATGTGAGAAAGAATCAAATAAGTACAGAGATATTGAGACAATTAAGTCTGTGTAATTTCATTTTCAGAAGTTGTGTAGTTTCATTTTCTGGAGGTCATGCAATTCCATTTTCTGGAGGTAGGAAAACAGGACAGAGCCTTCGTATAAAAAATTCATAAAACAACTATTCTGTACTATAAAACAAATTCAGAAGAAAAGTATGGGGCTTACTGATTATTGTCAAGGTTGGTTGCAAACAAAGCATCACATACATATTTGCCTCAAATATGAAAGATGAAAAAGTAGAAAAAGGGACGCAATATGTGTGTAGTCATGTACCTTTTTTACTAAAAGAATGAGACTTTGAGAATATATATCATCATCATCGCCATGGTTGCACAAACGGTGTGTTGAGAGAGAGAGAGAGAGAGAATTGTGTGAAAGAGATAGAGGAGAGGTTGGAAGGAAGCAAGACAAAGGATGAATTGGCCAATTGGGGGGGGGGGGGGGGGGGGGTAGGAGAGATCAGAGATGTCTCTACAAGAGCATGTCAAATTAAATTAAGGTGGTCAAGTTGTAGAATGAAGTATACTCGAATTGTACTTCTGCTTAAAAGACAAAACCGGAAGGTTCTCACCTGACTGGGATGTGAACAGTAATGTCCCTTTCACTTTGGAATATTTTCTCCCAAGTTGCTATTGGTCCCCAACTTGTCCATATTTTATCATATGTAATAAGAACTAAGAACCAGAGTTTATTTTGTTGAATTCATAAAGTAAAAAATTGAATTTGAATATTCATAAACTGGAAGTAAAATGATATTTAAAAGTATTATTGTGTTAATACCATTGTTGGTTATGCTAATTTTTACCAACAAAAGTTAATTGAGACCGGGACATTAAATAATAATATCAAAGTTGTTATAAATATTTTGAATAAATTTTCAAATGCACACCACCTGTTATATTATGATATGTGTGTGTGTGTGTGTGTGTGAATCCATGTTTCCTTCTTACTGTAATTAGATTTTTACATCATATCAAAATGTGATATAATTATATATTGACATATGTGTTTATGCATGATAGATGTGCTAGCTGGGATAACTTTATACCTACCTAATTTAAAATGTTGACTGACAGAAGCATATAATTTATTATGATATGTGTATTGGCTAAAGTCCTTATGCATCAAATTTAAGCCATGCAAAGAGGATTAAAGTTACTATACTCTCTTATGTCCAAAATTTGAACATACGAAGATTAGAGTATCTTAAAATAAATAATTGTTCTAGAAGATCATGGATCTCCATTTTTTTTGCTATCACATTTTCAAAACAAATTATAGTTGGGAATAATTGTTCTAGAAAATCATAAGCTATCAGGCTGCTCTACTCCGCCACCCAAATTTATATCCATTTGTTGTTCAAAACTAATAAAAAATGAATAGGAAAATAGTGATTTTCCTTTTTTTTTTTAGAAAAAAAAACCAAGTGACATATATATCCTATGAAAATGGAATAAATAAGTCAATAGAAAAAAATCTTATCAAATGGGATTTTTTTTCCATTTTTTTGTGTCTTATAGTCTATTGTGTGTCTTTCTTATCTTAATTAAATTATTCTTGCTTTTTCTATCTTATATTTTGGAATTCAGTGCAATTAAAGATTTTTATATGACTTAAATTCTATAGATCAGTTACACACATATCCAAATAATACTTTTATTATTTATTTTTTCTAATATAAATCAGAAATATCTAATAGGAAAAAAACACTTGGATATATTTTTTTTTATCTGACTTTACAAACAAAATGTATTTGCTATTATATTATTAGATATTTTAAATAAAAGACAAAGAAAAGGGGGATAAAATAATAGAAAAAACAAAGGAGAATCTTATTAATTTAATAATAATATATTTATATTTTTTTATAAAAAAAAGACTTTTAATTCTTTAGAGAATTTTAGTTATTATATATTATTTTCTAATAAATAAATTATGAATTATAAGATATTTAATTACTATAGAGAAGCTTTCCTTCTATATTTCTATATAACATGTGTTTCATTTATAACAAAATTGTATGTTATAAGATTTTTGAATATGTACTGAATATTTGTATGTGAATTAAAAAGAAAGGAAGATTAATAAAAACAATGATACAAAAAGATAAATAAAAGAATGTATACCTAAATATGTAATTATAATTGGAAAATGCAATTAATAATATTTTTTTTACTTGTGTGGCTATAATTTGGAAGTATAAAATGGCATATACATAATTGTATGTAACATATGTAAGGAGCCACTAACATATATACAAACCAATGGAGCAAAGTTAAGCGTGCAATAATAATTTTTACTTGTATGACTATCTAATTTGAAAGTATAAAATAACATATGTATGATTCAAGTTGGTACTATTTATATAAGATGCCATGAAAATGTGGTGCTTATGATATTAATGATTTAATAAATCATTTGACACTAAATGCTAAAAATCCATCTAATGTACTTTTGAAAAAAAAAACATTGTATAATCGAATCTTTAATAGCAATTTTTTTTTCAAATTTTAATTGTAAGACTAAAATATTATGTATAGATTTGATCATGTTTTAGGATTTCAGAAAAATATGGATGTGTCATCAAGATACTCATATTTTTATTCTTACGCATGATACTTAATATTACCTTTGTTTTACCTCTCTTTTTCTTCATAATTACACTATATGTAGCATAATTCTAACGTAAATTTAACTTTTATGATACATTCAACTTTTATCATACATATTTTTTAGAAATATTATTTAAATTAAAAAATTAAAATTATAGACGTGTTTCTAGTTATTCAGATAAAATATGTATTAAATTTAGGTCAATTTAAAAGAAATGTTATCTTACATCAAATAATTTTCAAACTCAAAATTGGTACGCGTACTATCTAAGTAATTAAAAATACATCTATAATAATAATTTTTTAATTTGAATAATAGTTCTTAAAAAAATATACCGTAAAAATTAAATATACCATAAAAATACGCTAAATTACTCAAAATTTAGTGGTTGGGTAACTTATTTGTTCTTAAATGACAGATTATTATTTGAGATACTTTACATTGAAATTGATGAATCATTAATGAATGTATAGATACATGATACATCTATCTATAGTCTCCGTCCAATGATTATTGTTTGTTCAACCAGACACCGTTGAATGGTCAGCTGGGTACAAAAAGGGGGAAGAATATCAATACTCATTCTGCGTTGCGTCACAAAGGCGTGCGCTGTGACGAGAACCAGGCATCAACTCCTGTGGCCAAATCTGTGGTGGCAGGTTTAGGGGGTCCCAGTTTGTGGCTTGTAGCGTACAGTTGAGTATGAGGCGTACACATGATAAATGATGAGTACGGTCTATGAAGGTAAAATATCTTAGGAGAGTTTTTTTTTATAACTACTAATTTAATAATTTTAATAATTAATTCTTAAATCATTTTTATAAATAGTTAAAAATAAAAAAATTGACAAATATATTTTTTTGATTTATAAATTGATTATATTTTAAATTTTATGTAATTTAAGTGTTATTTGTTATTTCATCAAAAAATTATTCAATATGGACCGTTATAAATATCATGTAATTTTGATGATTTTTAATAGAATATTAAATAATATTTAAATTATATAAAATTTGAAATACAGTCGATTTATAAATTAAAAAAAACATTTATAATTTTTTTATTTTTAATTTATTTTTAATTATTTAAAAATTAATTGTTAAAATTATTAAAATAATAGTTATGAACGGATTTCTCTCAAAATATCTTCGTAGTCAATATAGTCAAACTACGAAATTATCATATAAATTAAGTAAAAAGAAAAGTTAAAGATCTCTCTGGTTCTCTATCGATGCCATGCGCGCAAGGCAACGACTAAGCACCAACAAAAGAAGCCGTACAATGCGGAGATATAGTTATCCCAAAAATGGAAGAGAAGAAGAATGCAGAGAGAGAGCTGCATGCATGAGAGGTACAAAACATTGTTGCTAATGTGTGTTCAAAAATTGTAGATTTATGAGATCAACAATAAAGGGGGGAAATTGTAGGGTGTTATTTTTTTATTCGATCCGATTCTGAAATGATCTGAGAAAAAAATGAGTCGGGTATAAATTAAGAATTTTTGATTCGTCTTGGATTGGATCGATATGTTTAATTGTGCTTCTTAGGATTGATTTTGAAAATTTGTATTAATTAAAGTTTATTTATATGTTAATTTAAATTAATTATATATTAATTAATATTAATTATATATTAATTAATATTAAGTTATATAAAATATAAAAAATAATTATTAAATGTTTAATCAATTTATTCTGGTCGGGTTGGATACGGATCAAAGAATTTTAATCCGAATTAAATTGTATCTGATAAATAATAATAATGAAATAATGTTGATCTGACTGGATCCATTGACACCTCTAAAAAATTGATTTTGGCTTAAGATTTTATCCTTGTGAAATTCTTATAAGAACTTGGAGAAATTCCAAATCTAGTTATTACAGGAAAAAATTATGTAAAGAATGTGAAAAGATATTAAGAAGCATATATACCTTGTATTATGGACTAAAATCTATGAAAACAGAAATTTAGATATTTCCTTTACTAAAATAAATATATTAATAAATTGAAGGATCTCATGTCTTTTCTCATCCCAAATATATATTATATAACATGTGGAGTTACTGTACCACTCCTCTAAAACACATTAATGTCGTGTGAAAACTGTATACCTAAGTACTTTTATACATTAAATAAATGTTCTCAAATTAGAAACAAACACGTGAAAATTTTGACCTTTGATCGGACTAAATTGCATGATGCAGCGACCTTAAGTAAACTTTTAAATTTTAATATTGTAGAAGGCCTCGAAATAATTAATTGAAACAAGTTATCTTTTGAATTTTGAATTTTGATAATTATTTTCTGAATTAACAGTAATGATTTCTGACAATTTATTTATTATTTAAAGCTTAATTTTAAGTATGAAATGATCAAAATATCTTCAACTCTCTTATAGTACAATATTTAAATATAATTAATTTTGTTATGGATCGAAATTTATATTATAAAAGAAGAGATGAGACTCAGTTGTTATTCATTAACATTAAAAAAATTGATCCATAATATAATTGCTATTAAAATATTTATGATTTTATGACTTTTTCTTTTGTAGGAAACTAGTATATTTTTTTCAAAAAAAATATATATATTAGATGTTTATAATTTTATTTTTATTTTTGATTTTATATGCTTCATTTTATTGTTATTGGAATATAATTTCATAATAATTAAAAATTATAAAACTATTTTTATTTAAACATGGAATATAGAAAAAACATTATAAAGTAATAAATTATTATTAATTTAATATTGATGTCGAGAATTGTAAAGGATTATAATTCATCATAAAAATATTTAAATAGTAATAAACTCAACAAGGATATTCTAGCAATTTCATCTTTGAATTTGAGTATTAAATAATAAATAGACGTGAGGTGTGTGTGTGGGGGGGGGGGGGGGGGGGGGATGATGACTATTCAAATTAAAAAAATTCGAAAAATAACTTATCATAAATCAAAATTTATTAGCTAGTTGCTATTTGTACAAATCCTATGATACATAATCTCTCCACCGATTTAGATCGAATTCACACGGACGATGTGACTTTGTACAGAGATATTTTTTTTTAATTTATACATAATTTGTGAATTGACGGTTTAGAATAAAGACATTTTTTTTTTAAATTTATACATGATTTTTAATGGTCGGTCCTTTTTTTAAAAATATATTTTTAATATTTATACATAATTTTTAATAGACGGTTCAAGTCATAATTTCACGGAGCGACTACAACCACAAATATAATTTGATCCCTTTTTAGTTTCTACAAAACAAACACTGTTTAATTTAATTAAATCTTCAAGACATGCTTTTAAAATTGGATATGATATGAATATACCTAATTAGTCATGCAACGCCTCAAAAGAACTAAACTTTAATCATTAAAGGCAGAAAGGCGTCACTAGTGTCTCATTTTTCAGAGAACAAATTTGGTGGTACAATTAGTACAACGACATGTATCCACTAATTAAAAAAAGTGGCGCACAAAAATGGGAACACATGCACTAAAATGTATTAGGTGTGGAGGTGGAACGTACACATCAGAGTTTGTATTTGACTTGTGTCTTGTGATGATATGATATGATATGGAGATATAAATATATGTGTATATGTATATATGTATGTGTGTATGCAATGCTACTACTGCTCTTGATAATATGCAAATAAGAAGATGACGTGGATTAAAGAACGAGAAATAAAACCTTTCGTATATAGTGTGCCTCCCATTTCTTTGGTGCATTGGGCTATATAGAGAGGTTTTAATGGATTGATTATATTGGTGTATAAATTAGGAAAAGAAGTGATAATTATATTTTTTTAATTATATTTTTTTTATTTGTATTTTAGATGTTTTTATAAATTTTTAAAAAAATATTTATATATAATGGTAAGAATATTTATATTTATATTATTATAATTAAAAGTTATATAAGTTGTATTCATATTTATGTACAAAATTTGTAACTTCAATTTTTTTATAATTATTTAAGAAATAAAAAGTGATAAATATTTTCTATGTTAATTATAAATATTTTTAAATTCAGATATAAATAAATTATATATTTAGTATACATTTTTTTTAGTGTGTAAATAAAAGATATAAAATAAGGGGTGTAAGATTTATAAAATCCTTGTTGTCTTTTTGGGCTGTTTTGTCTGTTAAAAACATGTATGTTAGGATAATGTTCTTATCAAATTCCAATAATAATAATAATTTAGGTTATGGATTTTGTTGAGAGGTTCAAAAGGGTTTCTAACCCAAAGAAACATATTGTCATCTTTCATGTATTTTAAGTAGTAGATTTGAATCAAAATCTCTTTTTTAACATAGTGAGAAGACTGACCTTTCTTATACTCTCTGTTTTTCTTTTTCTTTTTCTTTTTCATTTCTTTTCCTTTGAAATAGATAAGATGCGATGCTTGTAACACACACAAAAATAGATAAATTATGGCACCACTTTTTGTTATTTAATTTCCTCCTTTTCTTCTTCTTCTTTCTCTTTTCAAAAGATTAAAGGTCCAATAATATAGGCACAATACAATTACTCTTGAAAATGGAACCCATAATACATGAAGAAAAACAATTAATTAAAGTGCCCAAGTGTTAAGCTAATCCGTTGTCACTCTCCCCTTTGGATTATTCAAATCTCAAATTCTCAATCATGCCTCTCACTAATCACTAGTCATTTTTAATTAGAAAAATATCATTATCGATATCAACTTTATTATTTTATTATTTAAATTAGATGAGTTATTATTTATGTTGTTGACTTTATTATGCAACTTATATATTTTGTATTATATTTCTATTATTGAACTTAAAATGTTACTAATTTAAATAATAGCTCAGTTAAGTCAGATAATATAAGTATTATATAAACTAAGTTGTATAATAAAGTCAATAATATGAATAATAATTCATTTAATATGAATAACAAACTCGACATATAATATATGTATATTAGCTCTCTCTTTTTTATTTTAACAAATATGAATTAATTTATATATAGTTAATAAAATTTTATATACTGTTCATACATAAAAAAATGAGCGATGATGTGTTTTAATTAAATTAATAAAACAAGCTCAGGACAACCATTTTTTTATTTTCCTAAAAATAATTGGTAGCTTCTTTCTAATTTTATAGTTTGGAATTCAACACCTACTACTATCTTAAAAGCCGTTCTTTTTGACCTCTTTAACTCTTTAGTTCTAGAAAAAGTGAATTATTGCCAAATTAATTAAATAGAGATTAATTCTTTGCTTTTTATAACTCAAATCGGTTCAGGCTTTCTTATCCTACTAGTAGCCTATTTATGTTATGTTGAGAAAAACCTCATAGGCTTAATCATGGCCTATACAGAAAACAATAAATATAAAAAAGAAGAAAATAAATAAGACCATTACATAGGCTAGAAAGTACAGGCCCAAAGGCTAATTATAGGCTTATATATATATATGAAACTAACCAATATTTCAAGGGGCTAGAAATATGAAGAAAGAGAATAGAGTGTGGGGTTTGTGCTGTTGCTATACAAAATTTTGACGCTATATTAATTAACTATATTAAGATTTCTACAAGTAAATATTGGTTCAAGATTTGTTTTCGTATTTGAGTTGGTTAGTTTCATAAACCTATATATGGTATTATTGACTCGGTTCATATTTCTCTATATCCGCGTGTGTGTGCGTATAGTTTAGCTAGCGTGTTTCTAGAAGCACGGAAATTTTCAGTACTCTTAACTCAAAAGTCTATCAAATCAAATTAAAAAAAATTCAAATTACTCAATAAATTTTTCATATCAAAAATCTTATAGGATATCAAATTTTTTATTTTTTAGATTTTCTAACTATTTTTTTCGGATTTTTTAAGATGACTATAATAATAATAATAAAATAATGTATTTTTGCATATAAAATAAGTCATTTTCAAAAATATGAAACAAATAGTTAAAAAATTCTAAAAATGAAAAATTTTAGTATCCGACAAGATTTTTATATGAAGAATTTATTAAGCAATTTGAATTTTTCATTTAAAGTGAAATTTGATAGGTTTTGGAGTTAGAAATACCGAGGGCTCCGTGCTTCTACGAGCACGCAAGCTTAGCTTAAGCTCACCAAACCTTTTGATGAGTTTAACTCACAAATCTATCGAATCGATTTAAATTTTCAAATCCAAGTTGCTCAATAAATTCTTCATATCAAAATCTTGTAGAATACCGAAATTTTCTATTTTTAGAATTTTTTAACTATTTTTTTCAGATTTTTTTTTAAAATAGTTTATTCTCATATAAAAACATTCATTATTTTATTATTATTTTAGAATCATTTTCAAAAATCTTAAAAAAATAGTTAGAAAACTCTAAAAATGGAAAAATTTGGTATCCTACAAGATTTTGATATGAATAATTTGTTGAGCTACTCGGATTTATCGTTTGAAGCTATTTCGATCATTTTTTGAGTTAAACTCACTAAAGAGCTCAGTGTGCTTAAGCTCACATTAGCTTTACTCTCTTTCTCTTTATATATATATATATATATATATATATATATATATATATATATAAAGCTAGGGTGAGCTTAAACTCACCAAAGAGTTTGATGAATTTAACTAAAAAATCTATCAAATCGATTTCAAATGACAAATTTAATTTGCTCAATAAATTCTTTATATCAAAATCTTGTAAGATACAAAAATTTTCAAATTTTAGAGTTTCTTAAGTATTTATTTCAGATTTTTTTTAAACGACCAATTCTAATATTCAAATATCTATTATTTTTTAATTATTATTTTAGAATCATTTTAAAAATTTTGAAAAATATAGTTAGAAAGCTCTAAAAATAGAAAAATTTCAGTATCCTATAAGATTTTAATATGAAGAATTTATTGAGCAATTTGAATTTATCGTCTAGAGCCATTTTAATATATTTTTAGTTAAGCTCATCAATCCCTTGGAGAGTTTAAGTTCACCCCTAGGTTACTCGTATGTGTGTGTATATAAAATATAGTTTGTTAGCCTTGAGTAATTGCCTTGAAATGATATATACTTGTATAACTCATATATAGATATGACCACCTCAGCATATTTTCAAAAAGTTCAAATGTACAATATAGTGCAAAAACTTTAGTTTTAGATTTTAAAGCATAAAGGTACTACTGTATGATACATCTATTCCATACAAAATACTGCTAAAGAAACTCACCTGTACATGATCGAGATTAATTTTCCCTAAAAATAAATAAACTAACAAAATGAAGTTACGCAAGAGTCCTACAAGCTACGTACATTATATCAACTCGTATGCCATGGATTCAAACAGCTCGAGTCCTTTCTTGCTCAAACCGGTGCAACCGGACAAGCCGACCCGCTCGAGACTCATAAGAAAAGGAGCATTTGCAATAGCTACTAAGCTTGCATCAGTTATCTCAGTGCATTTTCTCAAAGAGAGCTCCTCAAGATAAAATAAATGTGTATCGACGATCTTTGCTACCCCTGCATCCCCGATCTGGGTCCCACCAAGGTCTAGATTGATCAACTTCGGACATCGGGTGCCTATCATGCCGACTCCATGATCAGTTACTAGTGTACAATTCTTTATAACGAGGCTCTTCAATTTGCTCCCGCATGCTCTTGTGATGGCCCAGACACTGGGATTGCCGATCTTTGCGCAACGTGTGATCTCGATTTTGTTAATCTTGTTAGCATGATGCAAATTTTGCATAAAACGTGTGATTCCTCGGTTTGTGATGGAGTCCAGTTCTACTAGGTTTACTTCCTTGATGGTTCGACATGCATGTCCGAGCATGAGCAAGAACTCGTCGTTGATATTTCTGCACCGTCGGAGGGTCACCCTCCGCAACCTCGGAAAATTATGCATGCCAAGATGGAAATCAGACAACCTTATTTTTGATTCGCATGAGGTGCATCTTACCAATTCTAGGGACTTTATAGTGTGGCGACAATTTGCTAAAATTTGCATTAGACCGTAAAATGAAATTGCAAATTCAACCCCTTCCAAATATAGGTTCTCCATTTGGGCCAATCTTGTCAGACATCTGAGCCCCTTGTCAGTTAGCTTTTGACCGGGGCTTCGGATGGCGATGTTCTTCAACTCGGCCAACGACCAGTTTTGAGCAGATGAAAAGAGAACTTCGTCGGATAAATTGATCGACTCGATTTTGAGTGTTGCTAGGTGCAACCGATTTAAAAGGATGGAGGTTACGCCGCATCCTTTAACTAGAGGAAGGTTCACCAGTTCAAGCGACTTTAAATTGGTCGAGTACCGTGCAACGGCCTCCAGCGAACGGTCGCTTATGTAGCAGCATGTATCCAAGCTCAAGAAGGATAAAGCGGTACATTTCATCAACAGTAATTTCAATCCTTCGTCTGTGACCAACGAAGAGTTGCTTAACTCTATCTTCTCCAACGCGCTACAATTGTACGCGAGGCAAGCTAACCCTATGTTACCTATCATTGTGCAATTGCAGAGACTAATAGCTCTTAATCTCGTGCACACACCGGTAAACATGCTAATACCGACATCCGTAATATGGCAGCCCTTTGACTGACATGGCGGGCCCTGCCCGACTAGCGACAGAGATGTTAATATTTCATCAGAGTTGATGCCGATAAGCATCGTAGTGAGGCTTAGGTCACTGAAACCGGGGCCCACGAGGTTCCGCGACACCTCACGAGGGGTTATTTGGTGGTTGGGTCTTGTAAGGTTTGATCTTACCATGTCGAGTTGGATATTAAACCATCTTTTGGAGACGGCGGAGCACGCCATACGATCTTTCTTTGTAGGAAGAAAGGAGAAGACATACCGCAGACAGTCGTCGGGGACGTTGCTTATAAAATCAACATGCGAAGCACCGCAGTTATTTCTTGGCCGTTTGATGGGTCGTTCAAGATCCTTCATGTCAGATATATATCTGAGTTGAGTGTGTTTGAAACCTGATGAAATTTTAGAGAAGACAATGGAGGATGAGGGGAGATAGAGATGTACGTAAGTGGTTCACCTTTCAAACAAGGACAATATTTTATTAAATGGAAGTAGATATCTCTATCAATGCGTTTTCAATGAAAATATCGTATAACATGCTTTGAATGTCCTTGTCTGGTACTTGGAAGAGGGAGCTGATGCATGTACCTTATATCTGATTCGCTACATTCAACTCATTATATTATATATCATCAATATCTTTATTCTGGAAAATTGTAAGATTCCATGTACCCTTTTGCTGACCCAGCTGGAGAAAAAGTGATTAATTGCCATGCAATGCATCTGTCCATGTACCATGTATCTGAAACCCTACCTAACCATTGTTTGAGACTTAGAGATAGCTAGCAAGTTGGTCCCTCATAAATTTATTTAGTAATATATATCAGCCGAATTACTCTGTAGCTGGATTCATACAGGCTGTCATACTTTTTTTTTTCTTTTCTAATTTGTTATATTTTTTTAAATTTATTAACATATAAAATTCATTAAAATATAAATACAAAATTAATTTTTATTAATTAAATTTAAACGGTTTAAATTAAATCAATTAAAATTTATAATAATAAATATATCATAATTTTTTTATGCCAGTGACACAAACCTAACTAACAAACCACTAAAGGTCAGAAATTAGAATGGATCAATGACAACGTCCCCACTCAAACTAGATAGAAAAATAATTTAATTTTCTCGGAACCACACAAAGAGTTACACAAGGCGAACATAGCAATTTTTTTTTTAATTGAACGTTGAAACGTACTTCTTGGATGCATTAATTAGAATGGTCAAAGTAGTATCAATTGATATAAAAATAAAAGTAAATTAGTGTGTTTTTAAATTTATCAAATTTTTTAATGAATTTATTTTAATAATTTATTAAATCGGATTTAAACGATAAATTTAAATTGTTGAAATCAGTTTATTTAATGAGTGATGTGTTTATATACTAAATTTATTGATTTTGAATTTTGTTTGGTGTAAAGTTAAGAGGTAAAAAAATGATAAAAAAAAAATCCATGCATCAAAATTAAATGTTGAGTTAGTGAAGCATGCACTAATCCAACTCCATTTAGAAAAATATATACGGTTACGATTAAATGCGAATAATAGCATTATTTTCAAACTAGCTATATATATTTTTATGCATCCAAACTAATAAATATATCAGTCTTTTTTCCGATTAAGTAGTTAAAATGTAGAGAAAAAACATGTAGGTTCTATATCACTATATATGAAAAAACATGATCAAAGTTTTATCTAACTTTCTTGGGTGGATGTTATATATAGAGGTGCTGTCTGATGCATAATTATCATGTGTGATCTTATACATTCAGATTTTTACATTGAAGCACATGTATGCATTTTTTTTCAGATTTCATGCTGCAGCATGCATTTGTTTTCGCTATACATGATGCTAGATATCTTGGAGCGGTAGAAAATTTTTCAATCATGACCTTTTTCACATGCTGCCTGATTAAAATTTATAATCTGACTTTTTATACATACTACCTTTTACCCCTCTATATATCAGTATAATAAAGAAAAGATAATAATAGTATGGAGGTGTTTGTCTCCAAGATAAATCCCTAAAAATTGACCTTTTGCATCTAATTAAGAATATCTTTATTTATGTAATTATTTAAATTGAATTTATTTGTCACGTCATCAATTTAATCATTTTTTACATATTAATTTTAAAATACTTTCATCCTTATAGTTACTAATTCGCTAATATGATAAATTTTTAATAGTGAAAAAATATTTTTTTGAAATTACAAGGATGAGAGATGCTCATACCAAAATACCATTTATAAGAAATTACTAATGCTAACATGATATTTTAGAAAGACTTGTTAAAGCAAATACTTCACGTTCTGAAATTTTAATTGTAAGTGTCATGTCGCAATAATAAGTCATTTGCATATGACATGAAGAGGTTATAAAATTTATAATCCGACCGTTTACACATTCTAGGTTTGTTTTTCCTCTATCATTCTACGTATATAATTAAAAAAAATTTAATAATAGCATCCAAGTGGTTGTCCTTAGTAGAGGTATCAATTTTTGACTAGATCCGGAATGAACTGAGAAAAAATGAGTCGGGCATGGGTCAATAATTTTTTATCTAGGTTGGATTTTGGGTCGGGTTGACCCAAAATGACCTGAATAATTGTGATGTTTAGATTCAATTTTGAAATTAACACTATTTAAGATTTAATTATATACTAAATTAAAATAAGTTTTATAAAAATATAAAAAAATAATTATTAAATACTTAATCAATTTATTCGTATCGAGTCGGGTCGATCCGTAACCCGAATGAATCGGATACAGATGAAAAATTTTTGATTCGAATTAAATAAGATTGAATCATATCAAATAAAAAATAATAATAAAATAATATCAATCCTACCCAACCCGATTCATTGACACTCTTAATCCTTGGTGAGAAGCCCCACATTCCAGATCTGGTCCAATTTCTTATCCAAGGCTCTGCCAATATTATACCAGAGAAATTAGTTACTCATAGCTAATATCAGTCGGTGCCTGTAATGAAATCATTTATAGTTACCATCCCTCTTATTGATACCGATTGTGATGGTTATTAATATATATATAGCAAGAATAAAATTTTATTTTACAGTAGTTATATATAAGATTAATTATTTAACTAGCCTTTGGTACGGATCTATTTACTAGTTACGTAATTAACTAATAGTTATTACCAACGTGCATGATATTTTCCTGGCAATCTTACCTCTAATCTATTTATAGCTACTGTATATAGAAAAAAAGTGTAAAACTAAGAATAAATAAAGCATTTTCGATTAATCATAAGAACTATAGTAGATATAACTGTAACCCTAAAAAAAAAAGAACTAGTAGATATAATCAATCTGCAAACTTCAAAATAAAATTGGTAACGAAAAAGAATTCGTCTTTGATTCTTCTTCACGTGATGAAACAGGGGAAACAATAAAGTTAGCGCCTGATCTTGAAGTTTAAAACAAAAAAGTGTAAAACTCCGAACATGGATTGTTAGTGCTCAAATTGAACTGGTCGATCTTGAAGCATGCTTTACAAATAAAAACATTACAGATATATAATAATAAAAAGAAGAGACCACCTCCTCCTCCTCGGCTCTCGTGCGTGGTTGTTTCAGACCCTCATTTCGTTTCCTTTTATTATTGTATTCTTATATATTCTGATGTTCATGCACTAACAAAAAAGAAAGAAAAAGAAAAGGAGAGATAACGTACAGACCTCGCCTTAGAAATTAGAATCACGCAGCATGAAGTAGGAGTGTGGGGGAGAGATGTGAAATGTCTCTTTTATCCTTGTGTAATCATTACAGGTTAGAGAAGATGCGGAGGGGGGGGGGGTGAAGAGATGAAATAAGATTATAATATATGATCATGCTTTTGCTTTTGTTTTGTATTTCAAATTTCAATTTGACAGTGTCGATTTGTCAAACGAGAGGATGGAATGAATGAGGGGTCACTTGTTGTAGTTGTCCAAGGTGTCATCTAAATCTGAAATGGAATTAAAAAAGGACATGACATATGCTTCGGGACAGCCACTGGCGACAAGATGTTGGGAATAAAAAATATTTGTTCTACACAAAGATAATATTTAAATAATGTTTTTGTCAGTTAGCTAAAAAAAATATGCAAACTAAATATATAATGGGTACTTGTTATAGTCTATTCAATTCATATGGTATACATATGATATATTGTATATTTATTAAGAAATATTATTTAAATTAAAAAAATTAAAAACTTATATTTTTAATTATTTAGATATGACGTATATTAAATTTAAATATTGGAAATTTAATTAGTTATTCATTATAATGTTATTGAGGTTCCATCATTAAAATTTTTAATTTTTTTATTAGAAGGATAAACGTTTTTTAAATTTATCCGGATTTGATACATATCTTGAATTTATTCAAGTGATGAGCGACATATTTGTAAATTGTAATTAATTTTTTTAATTTGAATAGTAGTTTTTCATAAAAATTAGATATATCACAAAAGATGAGTGATTTGACAATAGTTTTTGACAATTTGACAATGAAAAAATAAATTTGAAAAAAACCTTAAAAATAAAAACATATATAGACATATGCTTGAACTTACATATTAATTATGTTTCAAATTTCATACAATCTAAATATTATTGATATTTCATAAAAAATTGTTAAATATGAACTCTTATAAATGTCATGCAATTTAATGATTTTTGACTGAATATCAAATGACACTTAAATTTCATGAAATTTGAAATACAGTCAATTTATAGTTTAAAAATATGTTTATAAATTTTAGAAGAATGATAACTGTACCTCTTATTTGAACCCTATCTACATCCCAAGTGTGTTCATATTTTTTTCAAAAAATATTTATACTTAATAGTAAAGTATTTATATCTTATGTTATTATGATTAAAAAATTTGAAACATATATTTTAAGCTATTCAATATAATTTCTAACTTAAAACTTTAAAACATCAATTTAAAAAAATGTTTATACCTTATATTTGAGTGCAGAACTTGGGATACAACAATAATTTATCTAAAATTTAATCTATTTTTAGGAACTTATTTTGAAATTTTTAAAAAGTCCACTATTGAGACTGTCAAAGTAATAATTATCCAGTGATGTCTTCTTATAAAAAAATGAATGCAAGATTAAAAATATCCATATTATCATTAGAGAAATTATTCTTAAATTTTGCACTCTTTATTTGTACTTCAAAACTATTTATATTTAATACAAATATTATTTATATTTGTTATTGAAAGTAATTTATGTCTAATATATAAAATATTTATTACTTTTTATTTTCTGAATGATCATATAAAAATTAAAGTTAGAAACTAGGTTGACTAATTTAAAATACATATTTCAAAATTTTTAATCTTATTAATATTTTTGTCATTAAGCATAAATATTTTTCAAAAGAATTATAAATACATCTAATATACAAATAAAAGATGCGAATAATGAATACAATTATCACTCATCTGTTATTATTGTTACTATGAGTAATCATTAGAAAGAACTACAAACGGTCAGTTTGTAGTTTGCTCAAACTAAAAGCAGGGGAGTTCTAACATTCATTAGATCAAATGGACAAGATAACCGTTTAATGGCATCAAGATTCATACAAAACTTTCACTCTCACGCTTTAATAATCGTACAAATTATTAAATTTAATGATCCCACGATAATTTTATCAATCGGATCAAAATATGGTCCAATGGGCTTTGGAACGCCCCGTCCCAAACTCAAAACCTTGTGCCATAATTTTAGATTAGCGAAGCCCAAAGACAAAAAAACAAAAAAGAAGATCGGCCCAGTTTAATCAATCAAGCCCAAGGTTTAATCAGAACGAAGAGAATGAGGAGAACGAGTCAGTGTTAATCCCGAGTAATGGATGCATCCAGTACGCCTCTTTTTCTCTCCCCTCCCCCTTCCCCGACGGCTATAGCTTCTCTCCTGCCACACAGGAATCGATTTCCTCAGCTTTCAGATCTCGCCGGATCTGGTGATGTGGCCAGAACTTAGATCTACTTACAATCAGTTCGAACCAAAGCTCTAGGTGGAAACCCTTGGTTGTGGTGGTGGAGAATCGAGGGATATCGAGTCACCAAGTCGCAATGTCAGCAGCGAAATCGTCTAGGTCGAGGCAATCGGGTGCGTCTGGGGTGTCCCAGGGAAATGGCGGGGCCACGCAGGAGAGTGGGGTCCAGCTGGCAGACAAGCTTAAGATCTTCAAAACGGAGAACTTTGATCCGGATGCCTATGTGCAATCCAAGTGCCAAACCATGAATGAGAAGGTTCCAATTTGATTTTTTTCCTTTATAATTTGGGTTATTGGTTAGTGTTTATCAATGGGAAGCTGGGAGCCTCCGGGATTGGGATCTGACGTTTTCTGGTATGTAGATGTTAGGGGTATTCGGCAAGTTAAAATTTGTAGGTTTTAGTGCCCGAGGAGCGGGAAATAGCTTGAATAATGGTGAACTTGATATGCAAATGGGAATTCTGTGGGATTCAATGGTGGAAAAGATGGTCTTCTGTGCTTTGTTTCAGCTTCTTCTTCTTCTTCTTTGTTATTTCATTTGCATAATTTGCACTTGCTGGTTCAAAATAAACATAAATAGAGACATTTAAGGATGAGATCATGAATTTATCGACTGGAGTATAGTTCATTAGGCTACTGCTGCTGACATTAGGGTTAGTTGTACTGAGATCATGAATTTATTGACTAAGCATCATTTAACGAACAATGTCAATGTGATCTTTTAGCTGATATTCGTTTTGCTATTCTTTTAGGTTCTATACAGCCTCTGAAGTACCTGCCTTGATTTAATTTCCTTTATTTTTAAGAGTAAAAGCTGACATATCATAATATTTACTCAGGAAATCAGGCACTTGTGCTCGTATTTGCAAGATCTGAAGAAAGCTTCTGCCGAGGAAATGCGCAAAAGTGTTTATGCTAATTATGCCGCATTCATTAGGTCTGTACATACACTTTTGGTCTTTCTTCACCAGAAAAAAATCTGTGATTTGCTCTGAAGTTTAGAGCATTACTCGAGTCAATACTTCTGAAAACCCGAGCCAACAAAACTAATTAATAAGGGAAAATATCATGGAGATATGTCCTGTTCAACTAATTAACAAGGGTAGACATTATGGAAGTATGTCTGTCCAGCAGATAATATCTCACCCATGCCTTATTTGTTGTGCTATGAAAAAATTAGATATATGTTGAATCAAAATTCCTACTATGCAAAAAAAATCCAACCATATTTTTAGTTAAACTTTTGATTTTACTAAATTCCTTTTTTCTCTTGTTAGAACATCAAAGGAGATATCGGACCTTGAAGGGGAGCTCCTATCTATCCGGAACCTTCTCTCCACACAAGCTGCTCTAGTACACGGTCTGTCGGATGGTATTCAAATTGACTCCTTGACAAATGGTCATGATGGTTCTGATCAAAGCCACACCTCTTGTATCGAGGACCAGGATCAGTCTGATATCCAAAAGTGGGCCACTGAGTTCCCTGACATGCTTGACGTGTTACTTGCAGAACGGCGTGTTGATGAGGCGCTTGATGCCCTCGACGAAGCAGATAGGATTGCTGCTGAGGCGAAACAGGACCGAACCCTTAGCTCTGCTGAAATCAAGGTGTTAAGTTATTCTATCTCAGAGCACAGACAGAGGCTTGCAAACCAGCTGGCTGAGGCTGCATGCCAGAGCTCGACACGAGGCTTTGAGCTTCGAGCTGCCGCATCAGCTCTCAAGAGGCTTGGCGATGGTCCACGGGCACACAACCTGTTGTTAAATGCTCACAATCAGAGACTCCAATTCAACTTGCAGAACATACACCCAACAAGCACATCATATGGTGCAGCCTACACTACAGCCTTGTCACAGCAAGTTTTCTCAGTAATCAGCCAGGCTCTGAGCGATTCTTTGGAAGTATTTGGTAATGAATCATGCTACACATCAGAGTTGGTCGTGTGGGCCACGCACCAGGCTGAAGGATTTGCACAGCTGGTGAAACGGCATGCACTTGCCTCATGTGCTGCTGCTGGAGGGCTGAGGGCTGCAGCTGAGTGTGTGCAAATCGCACTCGGGCACTGTGCTCTTCTTGAGGCACGAGGTTTGTCACTCTCATCAGTGCTGCTCAAGCTGTTCAAGCCGAGCGTGGAGCAAGCGCTTGATGCAAACCTGAAGAGGATAGAGGAGAGCACTGCTGCTCTAGCAGCTGCTGATGACTGGGTCCTCACATATCCTCCGGGGGCTTCACGTGCATCAGCCAGGATGTCTGCGGCCAGCCTCGGGTTCCAGCCAAAGCTCTCTAGCAGCGCACATCGGTTCAACTTGATGGTTCAGGTGATATGTTGCTTTCAAAATAGATGCTTATCTTTATATTTTCTGAAGAATTCAGGAAAAGGTTTCTTATGCATGGAAAGTACCAAACTGCAAGTGTGATCTGAACTACTGTCTTGAGTTGATTATCATGGAATTGAGTCAATTGACTAGTAACCACATGGTTGTGAAACAATTTTCAGTGTTTTGACTTTTTTTTCTTCCATTAAATCAGAAATTTAGTTATTGGAGTAAGACTAAGTTCAGTTTATACTAGGTGAAATTAAACTACATGCTTACTTTATATTATTTATTTATTGGTTGTACATTTGGTCCCATTTAATGGAAGTATTCATCTTTCTTAAGTTAAATATTTCAACACCTTTATTGGTTTGGGCATACATTCTTCTGTATGAATGAATAGTCCACCCCTTCTACAACGGGACAAACTGGTATTAGTATCTACAAATCATGAATGTTAATTATATTCAGTTGAGGCATTATCCTTACATAACCAATTGTGGTGTTCAGGCATTCTTCTTTCATGAGCATATTTGACCTTTTTCAATCCTCATTTTCAGGACTTCTTCGAGGATGTGAGCCCACTCCTCAGCCTGCAACTAGGCGGGTCCACAATGGATGGCCTTCTGAAAGTCTTCGGCTCTTACATTGACCTCCTAATAAATGCTTTACCAAACTCTATGGAGGACGAGTTGAACCCAGAAGGTTCCGGAAACAAGATCGTACGGCCTGCTGAAACTGAGGCACAGCAACTTGCATTACTTGCTAATGCCTCTCTCCTAGCTGAAGATCTTCTTCCCCGTGCTGCCGCAAAGCTGTATCAGGCAGCTGCCAGTGGTGACAATAGGAGGCAGACCAATCGCATGCCAGAGCAGAAGGATTGGAAGAAGAAGTTGCAACGATTGGTTGACCGCCTGAGGGACAGCTTCTGCCGGCAGCATGCTCTCGAGCTCATATTTACAGAGGATGGAGAGAGCAATCTCAGTGCAGAGATGTATATCAGCCTGGATAATGTCGTGCTCAGAGAGCGCGAGTGGGCCCCGTCTCTGATCTTCCAGGTATGTAGCTGCACTTGTCTTTCAAATGTTTCAGTTAATGAGGATGATATTCTTATTAAATCCAATAAAAGTTTGTCTTGCGTTACCCTGTAAAACAAGAAACTGGGAAAAAGAGAATATGTTATACTTTTTCTATGTTTGGTGAAGTTATATCATATTTTTGAGGTATATGTGATATTTTGTTTTGATATTCTTTTGGAGCAAGCACTTAAGTTGTTGCTCCTTCAATGTTTCAACTGAAAGGGTCCTTATATGTGCTAGTCAAAAGAGGGCCTTTTATTCAATTGTTTGCAGAAAGAATGCTACTTCATATGCTTTGTATGATATAAATTTGTGTGTACCCATATAACATGATATACAAAGTGTTCAATTAATTAGTTCTGTTATTTAAAAAGTTTAACAAATAGTTGAAATTTAATTTTATTGACATTGATGTGGTACCAATGATCATGGGCATTAGATCCCCTTTTTTTTTTATTTGAAAAGTTGGCAGGGGCTACCAAGTTAATTTATTAAGAATGAAAAGTACAGAGTTACAACATGAATAAACCGCACATTGTTGTAACCTATACTGTCAATCCTACTTCACACTCCCAACACAATGAACAGGCACAAATGGTGTAGTTCAGCAATATCAATCCTGTAACACTTATCATACATCCAGTCATTAGCACTGCTTAGCAGTGTTTGAGCCATAGTATTACATCAGTAATTACTCGGTCAGCCAGAATGTAAGCCGGTATAGGATGTCCACCAAAAATCCTTGTATTTCTTTCTTTCTATAGTGCCCAACATCCAGCCAGGAAAGCTGCTGATCAACATGTTGCCTTTTGCTTTTGAGGCTGACCTGAAATGCGCCACTGAAACCCTGATTATGCTATCAACGGAGATATCTGGAGTCATCAGTTGGCCTCCATAATGAGTATTCAAGATTCCATACCAGCACTGCATATGGACATAGGAAGAAAAGATGCAGTGCCGACACCCCAACCCCACCCCCCCCCCACCCCCAAATGAAAATTTACTACGTCCAATCATCTCTGAATTCTGATAGTACATTGTGCTTACTGTTTGAAGTATTATAAAAATACATACAACCAGATTGTTACTCTTCTTTCACGTGTGAGATAACATTTTCTGTTTCAAAGAAATGTTGAACTGGTATTGATTGAAAAATAACTAGAATGTCTCTTTTGGTTAATTTTGCCACCGGGGTTGAGTAGTCTGTTAAATTTAGCCCAATACTTAACAGGTTGGGCAATGTGTGGGTATTCTGATTTTGGGTTTTAGAAGGCAAGCATACATTCAGTTATGAAAGGTTAAATTTTCTGCAAAGTCCATCTTGCTAGTTGATCCTAGCACTGCCATCGCTTTATATCATAGATGATTTTTGAATTATGAAAAGTCAACAATGACTTTATTTGAATTAATCAGGATGTCTAAATTTTCTATGCATGGCTGGTTGATTGAGATTCTCTGATACCTGAGTTAAATATTTTTGTTAAAATTTGCAGGATCTATATGCAAAGCTAAATAGGATGGCTGCTCTCGCTCAAGACATGTTTGTTGGCAGAGAGAGATTTGCAACCTTGCTAATGATGAAGCTCATTGAGCCGGTTATTCTATTTATTTCTGATCAGAGCTTCTGGGAAGAGATAGAAGAAGGGCCCCACCCACTTGGCCCCTGCGGTCTTCAGCAAGTAATAACAATTTCTAAATATTGATAATATGACCTAATACAGCCATAAGTTCCAAACTTTAGTTTGCACTTCAATCTCAAAATCCCATGTTTTGAAATTTATACCCAAGCCTTTGTTTCTGTCAATTTTTATTAGGACAGTGGAAGATTGGTTAGTTTTTTAAATAGTTTTGTATATGTACACAATACGCATATTAAAATGATGTTTCTTAAATCTCCTTTAGCGTGTGGCATCCTCTAATATCTTCCTTTTGTTTTTGTCTAATAGTTTTACTTGGATATGCAATTCGTGATCGTCTTTGGGCAGCAAGGAAGGTTCTTATCTCGACATGTGCACCAGGTCATACTCGACAACATTGAAAGAGCTGTCAATGCCTTTGCTGCCACTGGATTGGATCCTGAACAGTAAGATACCAAATAAGACCCCTTAGATGCATATGACTTGTATTATTAGATTTCTAAAGGCTTGGTGTTTGGATTTTGAGGCCCTGTATTTGGGCTTGGTATTAGCTTTGTGGATTTAGGTTTATTGACTGCTGGCCCAATTCTCGGAGAGGAGTAATAGCCTCAATTTAATCTTTGTTAATCATCCAACTAGATAATAAAAAGATAAATAGAAAATGAAAAAGAGCAAGGGCAGCTTCCTTTTGGATGCCAGCACCAACTAGTATGTTCATCAAACCACCACTTGATATGATAAATAGTGTTAAAATTAAAATCGTTAACTCTTAAGCTGCACACTAAATCTTTTTAATTTTATAGGCATCTTGATGGAGATGATGTTATCATAGAAATATGTCAAGAAACAATTAGCAAGATTAGTGGCCGAGGTCGATTGGCTAATGGAGACAGAGACCCAAACAGCCCTACCGCCTCAGTTTCTGCACACTCCATGGCATCAGTATGATACATTGCCAACTTCCATTTCCTTGGCCCTTCTCTAGACAGGTCCCTGTAAAAATAAACAATAATTTCTTGGTTTCAATTTCTTTTTTTTTGCAAGTGTAGAAAATCATGATTGGTTTGACCTAGGACTTTCTTTCTTTTCTTTTTATTCATTTTTCTTATTTTTTGTTTGTACCATTCTTTGATTGGATAGCTTGTGCCTTCTACTTTTTGGTGTATATTTTAATTTAGAAGGATGTATGCAAGTTTGAAGAGTCCTAGGAACATTTTTTGAGTCATATCTTTACTCATCTTCAGACTTTCCCTTTTCTCATGTGGGCAATTGCAATATTGTGGTTTCATTATTCAATTCAAATTACTGTGGATGCAGAAGATATACAGAGCTGATTATCTCATTAAAATTATGCTGCTAGAGCTAATATCAGTTTACCCGGGCTTAAATAATCTAGTGTCAAATATAGTGCCTCCTCAATTGCAATTTGTGTAAAACAGTGTGCATAGTTGAACAAAAGCTGCTTCGTTTGGAATTTTGTGTGATCCTATATTATTTCATGTTCATATCTAACTGACTAGCACTGAGATCACATTCGGTTAAAACATATCAACTGTCCAACAGTTTCAGATGAAAACACTGGCTGGCAATCACTTCCAAATTAACAGAAGAGGTAAACCATCTTGGTTTCTATTCACAGAACTTTCCAATGCTCTGATATTATGATGCTTCTAGAAGTGATTGTTATACTGGCATACGTTCAGTCCGGCGTGGATGCCGACCCTGGTGGAGTTCAACCTGCAAGTGTTATCCGTGTCGCTTCTCTCTCTGACTCGATGAGGTATTAGTTAAGTCACTGATGTGTTGGCTTAAAAATAATAAATGTTGGAGAATTGGTCTTTGGTTTGGTTTAGAGACAAAGATGAAAGATGATGCTCTTTGTGTGAAAGATTGTAAGTTTAAAATTTGATTAAAAATATTTTTATGATTATTTAGAGTTGGATAATCAGTGGGTTTAACCATCATTTTATCTTCAAAAAATAATAAATAAATGCTGAGACTAAATGTACTGACATGGGGCGGATTCTGCATTTTTACTTCAAGTGAATGTAATTCAATTCACGTGTAAGTTTGTAAATTTATCATTGTAATAAGGTTGATTTCATGTAATAAACTTTTGGTAAGAAAAATACTATTCTTTTAGAAAGAAAGTATTCCCAGGACCACTGGAATGAGACTAACCAAAAGTTATTTGAGATGCACAGAAACTCTCAGTTATGAAAAAGCCATGATATTTCCTGATAGCCACAGCTCTGCTCCTAATCATAACTTCAAAGCTGACCACCCAAAACGACAAAATACAGCATGTGATCACCAGCTTTCTTGAATTAGTTCCTGCCATATTTTGGATCAAGGATATCAAACAACCTCTAACTTTAGAGGTGCTGGTGCACCATGAGCATTATTTTCTCTGATAAATTTCATCTCATTTATGCTGGTAGAAGATTGTATAGTTAGTAACAAATGGAGATTGTATTTCAAATATAGGCGATCTTTATCATGTAAAGTTAACCCAACATGGTAAAGATCATCCCAATTAAACATGGTAAAGTTTAGAATCAACCTTTGATCTGATGATAAAAATAATATTTTTCGTATGGAAAGTCGAAAGTTCGAAACTTAAATACGAAATCATTTATGAACATTTAAAATTGAATAATTTAGATTCTCATTTTTATCTTAAAAAAAACATGGTAAAGCTTTTTCTCTTCTCCATCTCAACTAATAATTGAAAAAGAGTAAAACTTTTACTCACTCCTGAGGTGAAACCATGAAAGAAATTGCTTCATTAAAACATGGTAAAGCCCATTGTAGAAGAAGCCTGTAGGCCTATATAAGACAACCCCTAACTAAAATACATGACACAAAAATTAGGCTCAGCACAGCACAGATGAACTAAGAAAAAAAAAACAAAAAAAAGGAACTTTGGGGGTCAAACGAGAATACCAACAATTGGAGAAGAATCAAGATGTTTATTTCAATCATGATTTTTTATTAATGTTCATTGAAAAGGACCCCAATTTTTGGTGATATTACATTTGTTGGTATTCAGTAACAAAACCTGATGTTCAGTTTTACATCTCAATTTTAAGCAATTAAGTCTAAGTCGCTTTAGCACAGTTAGCATTTCTAAACAGATTTGGGAATCTCACAGATCGCTTTGTTTCATGAAATTAGTTGGCCAAACTATCCCTTAACATTCTCTCCAATCTATGATCTATCAATCACAAGTAATTAAATTACTCAAGCTTGATTTGATGATAAACATAGCTTGTTTCAAAGCCAGTAACTTGTACTAATTGCAATTCTTTTAACCTGAGATGCTAGTCATGTCACAATCCTAATTTTGTATACGTGTTATAGTTCACTGGAACTATTAGATTAATTCAAAGTCGAAGAAGGAAGACTTATGTGATAAGATTGCGGCCTTTTAATGTGTTAGGTGGGGAACTGAAGAAAAAGAGGTTGGTAATTCCCACAAGCAATGATTATAGATTCCATAAATTGGAAATGGATCTAGATTCTCTGTGGCGCGTTATTTGTGCACATGACCGTGTGGTTTGTCATAATACACTTTAGGCATGGTAAGAGTAATTTGAAGAAGAAATTAAGCTCACTGTTTTGATTCCTGCAATTTTTTAGACTTATTGAAGGGGAAAAAAGATTTATTTTTTTAAAGATTTAGAATGGACAATGTCATACTCATATCTCTACTTGAAAAACAAATATATACATCATAACTTAGTAAAAATAAAATTAGAAGGTATACTTCAAACATTTCACATTGAAGATTTTGTCATTATATTTACATTTAAGGTCTTATGTGACTCTATTGGACTTTTAGATCAATTACTTTTGATTTTAACTCATAATGGGAAGTAAACGGATCAAGTTAGTTGGGTTTCAAAGATTTCATTGAGATCGTTAATATGATTTATGTAATATAATTCGGTTATAAAATTTTCAATCCATGACTAATAAACTAAGTTAAAAATCATTAAAATTGACTTTTATGTTACGTAGTCGAATTTTATAGATTCAGCATGTTTCATTTAAAATAACTTAATTAAAAACATAAATAATAATAATAAAGTTATAATAAAAAAAGTATAAATGCTATTAGGAAAATTCATTTACAGCAATCAGCTTTTATGCGATAAATTTTTTATATAAAATCTGTTACATATTGTGAATAATATTACATTATTATTCAAGTTTTGTTGTTATAAATTTTTATATTAAGCTAGTGAATAAAAGGTTCTTAAACATAAAAATTGAAAGGACTAATTGATGATCTTCATTGGATTTTGGGCTTTAAGCTTTTATAATACAAATATAAAATTTGATTCTAAAAAAAAATTAATAGTTGCTTTCTATTAATGACACGTCACACAAGAGAGCTTGTTAGTTGATATTGACTAAGTAAGAATAAAAATAAAGCAAGCAGAGTTCAAAAAAAAAATATATATACATCTATGTTTAAAGAAAAGTGTTATATCACATTTACTCCTTTATTTTTAAAAACCTAACAATTTCAAGTTCAATGTACTTAACTTATTCAGTCTTCATCATTGATTTTGGATATTGACAAAAAAAAAATGAAAACACATTTATATAGCAATACTTGTATTTTTCATACTAAAAAAAAATCTACAATTCAATCCATAAAACTGCAAAATTACATAAACGATCTACAATTTAAATTTTGTATTTTTACAGAGGTACTGACAAGTAAGTTTTTAATTAGTTTGTAATTTTCATCTCTGACCCATCACATGATGTAACCTGTCTATATACGGCGCAACCAAATTAATAATTATGAGACACGTGTTGCTCTAGAGAGAGCTGGAGTAAACCTGTTGTGCTCTCTCTCTCTCTCTCTCTCTCTCTCTCTCTCTCTCTCTGGCCTCAGCATTTGGTGATTAATTAATAAACAAACAGAATGCTTAATTAATTAAACAAAGCTGTGGAGAAAGCTGGTTGGATCAAGGGGAATTTTGTAGGGGCACACATTACAACTCTTTTTTGGTTAAATAATAATATAAAATTAAAAAAATAAGAAGAACGAACTTCGAAATTATATATATTTATAATTAAAAGGTTTGTATTTATTACGTACAGATTAGTTCTGATTTGTATACATTGTTTGTGAATCTATTTTACAGTTTTATAAATTTATTACATACAATATATATACATCACAGAAGCGTTTGCAGATAATATTTACGAACCAAAAATAATAATTCGTATACATTATTTACAAACATCCAATTTAAAAAAAAAATTCATTATGATTTTTAATATACACACTTTAATTTTTTTTATATATTAAAAAATAAGTGCACACATTATGTATTATGTATGTGAAGAGATCAAAGACTGAATGAAGGCATGGAAAAACAGTTCCAAGTAATATTAGGGTTTGGTAATATCTTCTAGAAGGGTTTAGTAACTAATTCTCACTTCCAAGTGATTTACAATAAAAAAAGGAAAGATGATGATGATGATGATGATGATGATGATGAGTTCACTGCATAGAATTGTACAAAAAGTTTAATACAGTGGTGTGATTAACATTATGTGGTTAACTAAATGAGACCTTTTTTTAAGCTAAAGGAACTAAATGAAATTAAGGGATGATATTAATTAATTTTGTGGGAACAGGTGTAATTGTGTAGTACGGACGTCATCAATTAATTAATCAGTCAAAATTGGTATATTTTCTTATTGCATTGTTGTCATTAATAAAATAAACAATAGTTCGAAAATTACAAAATAAGAGAACACATTACCATGTTTTTAATTCATTTTATTTTTCTTTTAAATGGTCTTGGGATCATTAGAAAAATATTACGTGTAGAAATATATTATGTATTTAGCAGTGATTTAAGTGTTTTAAGGAGCTTTAATATATTAAATAAAAATAATTTGAAATAAAATAAGTTAAAATATTTATAAAAATACAGTAAATTTAAATCATTAAAATTTAAAATTTTAATATTTTTTATCCTTACTACTAGTTACTTACTTTACTTCATTATTATTATCTTTTTGACTGATTTAATATTTATTTTGTTATAATTTCACTCCACTTATCTAATTGGGGTATAAGTGTTGGTGTGCTCCCCTTTTAAAATTTTTATAGATAGTAATTTGGAAATCCAAATCTGCTGTTATATTAGTGAAGACAGATTTTATAATATGCAATATTGTTTATTCAATTTAAATTCAATGTATATAAAATATCATAACTTTGTAAGATATATTTTTTTAATTCATATATAATAAATTGATGATGAATGATTTAGATGGTATTGGTACAAAAATAACAAATATCAATGAAGTAACATTCTTAGTGCTGACGTGTTTTCAGAGCCAGAAAAGCATACAAAATTAGCATCGACTGTTGCGTACGTACTTCATTAATAAAGAAACATATAGTACGAAATACAAATGTAATATATGACATTTGACGAGAGAACATATACTATAATTCACCAATTAAAATACAATCAATCTGATTTTGATGGATGTCTTTTCAGATGGCGAGTATTTGAGATGTGTCATTCTAAAAAAACAAAATCATTAGTCGTTCTAATTATGAGTTGATGGGTTATACATATATAGATTCATATATAGATTCATTATAGATTCATACTAAAATTACACTAAATTGTATGATTCCAATTTAGTAGAAATTAATTTGTAACTTCAATGTTAACGTTTGTTTAACGTTTGTTTAACATTTGTTTGATGTAGGAATCAGTGCTCCAGTGATTAAAAAAAATAATATTTTCCTTTCAAAAAATATAGATTAGAAATCTGAATAATTTTTTTATGAACATATAAAATCGAGTGATTTAAATCCTAATCTTTCATAAAGAAAAAAATAAAAAAAAAACATTTTGCCTGATCCGGTCTTGTGTTTACATACATGATGAAGAAAAAAGAAAAAGAAAAAGAAAAAGAGAAAAAAAAAAAAGCTTGCCAAACTTACTATTGTAGAGGAATTTCACCAAATATAAACGTAGAGTAAGGGTTGGGAGCAGTGGGCCCAAAACCCACGCGGGTCACGCATCCCCACCAAAACCAGCGACGTTGACCCGTCTTATATCCTCTACTATTTTTTTATTTTATTTATGTCACTATTATTAGTTTTCTTTATTATCTTCTTGGACCAGCATATCTCCTCATTGATTTCCATTGAATTTCTTCTTCCTTTCTTCAATCATTTTTTAATGAATCCTGTTGTGCTTCTGTAGTGAATATATATTTTTATGGGAAATGATATACATATATACAGTTATTGATATCATTATCGATACGATTTTAATTATACATATTAAATGAGTTATTATGTATGTTAATGATTTTATTATGTAAATTTATTTTGTACAGTTTTATTATTATACAACTTAAATAAATTATTATACATATTAATAATATTTAAATTAAATAATAAAAATATTATATATAATAAAATCATTTCTTTGTTCACCAGCATATCTTCTTCTCGTTGATTTTTGTTGCATCTGTTATTAAGTTTATTTTTTTTAAAATAGTTTCAGATGTGCTTTTGTATCATTTTAACACGCAAAACAAAGCACATTTTTTTTTCCTTTTTTAGAAAAATACAAAGCTGAACAGCTTTTTTAAGTTCGTTTAAATATTTGACTCCAAAAAAAAAAAACAAAAACAAAAACATCCAATCACATTTTTATCATTTTTTGTCTTTGATTTTATTTCTCTGCTAGAAAAAAATTAGTGAATATGTTTTTGTTAAAGTTAAATTTATGTTTCTCCTTTTACTCAATTTATATATATTGGCTGATATTTTGACTCTTTTGATATAGAAAAATACTATTTTGACCATTTTAACTATCAATGACAACAAATAAAACTAAAATATATTACATTATTGATTAAAAGAAAACTTCATTTACAAGAAATTTTACTTCAAAATTGTTTTAGTAGAATGATTTTTTTCTTTCGCTTAGGCTTCGTCCATTGACCATATAGAAACATGTGAATTTAATATAAAATTAAATGTGAATTATTTTATGAAATATGCTCCCTTTATGTGTTAAATTAAAAAAAAAACGGCTCCTCTTTTATTAAAAAAATAGGTCACATTCGCAGTAGTAGTTATGCATGAATTTTGGCTATTTATTTGATATCTTTAAACAATTCTAAAATAAATTCTCTAAAAAATACTTCCATCGCATTATACGCATTCTATCACAATCGAATAGTCGAGATCACGTGTCACAATTGCTGAAATATTATAACTTTGACATAGATCCGAACATAAAACTTTATACCTGAAGAAAAATATGTGATTGAAAGATTGTTAGTCTTACATGTTCAACGACAATTTTGTCTCATTTCAATTGATTTATCATTGTAATTTAAAAATACAGAAGGAAGTATGTACAAGTTTTTCAATATAAAAAAAAGGATATACATTTGGAATTTCAAAATCTTCTAATAATAAATTGAACGAAAGAGATTATTTGTAACTATTTAGAAAAAAAAGAATATTTGTTTTAACTTGAAAATGCAAAAGAATATTTAAAACTCAAATCAATTGATTTTCTTCTCATCCAAAAACAGAAAAAAAAATTTCTAATATATATGAAATTTGATATTTTATGAGATTTTGATATGAAAACCACATTAATACATTAATATAAAATTCTAATATATTAATGATATTTAGCTCCTTTTTTTTTATTTGGGATACACTAGAGTAGTGTTCAAGAACCGAACATCACTGTTATAAAACCGAATCATTGACTCCATCTGATAAAGTCAAATGAAACTTATTATCTTATGATATTTACAATTTGGAGCTTTTAATAGTTACAACTATATACATACTGGTGTTGTATTAATTAATCATGTGCTACATAAAAGATTTTTGTGAATTGGTGGTTGTCTTCAATCCAATTCATATGAAAATAGATCAAATAATATTGTCATTAATTATTAGTCAAAGTTTGATGGAGAGCTGGATGCTCGCCATCTAATGAAATCTAGATTTTAATGGAAATCGGTTTTACAAAAATAAATGGAGAATAACCAAGTTAATTAAACTCTTTTTGGAAATTAATAACTTTAATTTATTGTTTGCTTACTTTCTTTGTTGCCGTTATAGTCTTATCTTATTTGACAAGTGGAGTAAAAATGATTTAAGTGCTTTAAGACGTTTTAATGTATCAAATGAAAACGATTTAAAGTGAATTAAAGTTAAAACATTTATAAAAATAAAATAAAATTGAATAATTAAATTTCATAATTTTCAATATTTTTCTCTCTCTTACTATTTCATCAATTTATTCCATCACCATCAAATACTTTAAAATAAAAGTAATTTAACACCAATAATATTTTAATTTTACGAGAGTTAATTTTATGAGCTCAACCATGGGGACAAGTGTAAACATCAACATGAAAACTTCAAAAATATTACATTCCAAATACAAATAAATATAAGACTTGAATGCCCGGATAAAGTTTAAAAAAAAAATAAATTTGTTAAATACTAAGCCACGTCACTACTCACAACGACCGACAGCTCCAAAACGGCCACACTCCAAACAGCTGTCTAGCCCATGGAAATTTGACACCTGTCTCCTTCTTTTTCCATACAACTGTTCACACACCATATGTCTCAATCTCATCCCCTTAAACTACTATTTTTATTTTTAAATCCAATCTAGTACATCTCACCTGGCCTCCATTTGTCATCTTTTGATCGGTGTCTGTGCCATTTTTCACAGAATAAAATGTTTCTTTCTTTCTTTCTTTCTTTCTTTGCTTTTTTTTGTTTTTTTTTTAGGTGTGAGAGTTGTCTTGGAGGAGGAAAAAATGATTTGCCTTCCCATTTTGCACACAAGAAATTAATTCAATGTGTGTCCATCTCTGTCTATATGATATTTTATTTTATTTTATTTTTTTTTCATGCGCTTCTGTAAGTTTTTAATTACAGACCAATTAAAACCCAACCAAATTTGTCTGTATCTAATTTGTTATTTTTTATTTACGTAGTTTATAACTTTAACCTAAACATGATTCTTTTCTTAATTAGCACATGCATAAATCATAAACTAAGTACTTAAAGAACAACAATGGTTTATTATAGAAAGAAAAACTATGTAAATTTTTTAATTTGCTTGAACCATGTATGCCACCAGGAGCAATAATACATTATTAGCAATGAGAAAAGTAATGCAATTTATTTTTAGCTGAATATCAATGAAAATAAGATGGAAATAAATACCACAAATATGTCCTATCATTATAAATTTGATGAAATTAAAGCTTGAGATAAACCAAATCATGATCAGTAGATATTAAAAAAAAAGACTACTTCAAGCATACATAACCATAAATTAGATCAAAGAGTCTATGAATAATAGCGATTTGTCTAGGGATAATAATTAATTTTGTTCATAGAATGATTGGTAATTAATATATACCAAGCTGCCTTTGTGAAATCCAAATTAAAGCTCTAATGTTATACAATTGAATAAGTTTTTTTAACTGTAAAAAGTTTAGTTAATTATGACATAAATAGGTACATAGAGAGTAAAACTATCATTCAAGAGTTAACTACATTTTGCTTATGTATAATATAATATAGAGGAGTGATAATTGTACTCCTTAATTGTACCTTATATTTACACCATAAATGTATTTATATTTCTTTCAAATTTTTTTACATATAATAATAAAAATATTTATACTTTATATTATTATAATTAAAAATTATGCAAGTTATATTTATACTTGTGTAACAGAATACTTAATTTCAATTTTTCTATAATCATTTAGAAAAAAAATTATTTATTCAAATATAAATAAATTATTTATTCAATATAAATATTTTTAATGTATAGATAAAAATTATAAGAATAATTTCTTTGTAATATAAAATAAAATAATATAATATAATAAATCACTATTAATACTTTATTATGCAAAAATCATCTATATGTCACTCAATCACTACAAAATTGGGTGAAAAAAACAAAACAAATTAATAACAATATTGCATCATAGAACATCATACCGTAAAAAAAAAAAAAACGTTGACTATTAATCCATATTCACTTTCTTCCACTTGTCCATATTTGGCATGCATTATGACTCGTCAAAATGGTTTAAATCAACCCCTGTACAAAACCAACCTCATCACCGGATATGGAAGCAAGCAACAAAAAGAAAGTGTTCTCTCTTTTCTTTTAGTTATCCAGCGCGAAAAGATGAGAACGAAGGAGGAGATAAGAAAACGAAATTAGAGAAAACTCCAAAAGAAAACAGGAAAAGGGTTTTCATCATGAGAGAGACGCATAGCAATATAGAGATAGAGAGAGAGAGAGAGAGAGAGAGAGAGAGAGAGAGAGAGAGAGAGAGAGAGAGAGAGAGCATGTGGAGAGTGCAGAATTTGGCACAGTGCTGCTACTAGCAATTCATTCATGTCAGAGGCATATTCATACACTGATACACTCATACACAGTTACACATTGCTTCTAGTTTTGTACGTTTTTTTACATATTTATGTGTCATAACTTTTGTTGAGACTGCATAATGAAAGTACATATAGAAGTTGGTGATTCAAAAAGGATCCGGTTATAATACAAGATTGTTTTTTTTAAGAATAATTATGTCATTTAATTTTAAATATTTATAAAATATTTTTAGTTATATTCAAAATTATTTGTTGACATATAATACAAATAACATATTAACAATATTAGAAATATACAAAAAGTTTTTAATTTTAATATCCAATATAGAATATTACAAATATTATGTTAATCATAAAACTCAATTAACTAATTCTGTTATGGATCAAATTTTATAGATAAATAAAAAGGTCAATGGTAATTCATTTAAATACAATAATTACTAAAACATTTACTCCATAGCCGTACTACTCAGTTTACTATATTGCAAAAAATAATTCCGAAATATGCCATGCAAAACGGATAATGATTGTTTAATTACCAAGTCAAAACCTAATTGGTAGTACAAGAACTAGAAGGGATCAGCAACTATTACACAGTGTACACATTTGACGCCGCTACAGAAGAACCGGAATTGAGATAGAAGATGATGATCTATCTCCTCACGACAGCTATTGTCATTGGCTCCCTGGTTTACATCAATGCTACCATAACGGGACTGTCATGCTGTCTTCCTCCGTAGCTGTTCCTTTTTTTACCACTTCCATCTTCAATTCCTTCGGCTGTGTTTTTGGAGACACTGGAGGTACTAACGCTCCCCCATGTATGCACCCCTAAGTGTAGGCCAGAACTGCTGCGCAGCACTCGATCCGGTTGGTGTGTGTGTGTATAGAAAAATTGGAAGTAATTGTTGGGATGATTGGTTCTAGCTCTTGGCAGTTAGCTGGATTTTTTTAGATGGAAGCTAAAAAGTTTGTAACGGTGAAGATGCAAGGGAAGTACATAGTACATTTGCCTTTTTTTTTTTATATATATATGGTGGCTGTAGCAAGAGTATAGAGTACAATTATATATTTTTTTTTAAATTTTGGAGTTGTAACAGTGAAAGTACAATTATATACATACATACATATATATATATATATTATATATGGTGGCTGTAGCAAGAGTATAGAGTACAATTATATATTTTTTTTAATTTTGGAGTTGTAACAGTGAAAGTACAATTATGTATATATTTCTTATTTATTAATTATCTTATGATGGGGCCTTGAAATGACATTGTTTTTTTTATTTAATAGGTATTTAATTAATTCCAATATATATTTCTTCATAGATTATTTTGAAATATTTATGTCTTTATGTAAAGAAATGAGTATCGGTAGTTGTCACTAACTATACTAAGCTTGCAAATTGTTAACCTCATAATTTGATAATAATGTAACTACAAAAGATGACTAACAATGCATTGTAAAGCTCATTTTCCAATCAAGTTTTTATTTTGGAAGTAAAAGAAAAAAAAAATGGAAGCCAATAATGTTTCTATTCCAAATAGCATATATGTACAAACTAATTAATAACTCATAGTATCAACCAAACATTAATATTCCGGATTTTAGACTATTAAAGTGATGAAATGATGATTGAATTCACTTGTTCAGATGAAGACTTTCTTTTTCCAAAATGATTATTTCATGACTTAATTTGCCGCCTACAACAATCCACGGAGGAATATGCCTAAAAAAGAAAAAAAATAGTAATAATAATAATAATAATAATAATAATAATAATAATAATAATAATAATAATAATAATAATAATAATAATAATAAGCCAGTGATGAGAGGTAGCAAATGAGGAGACGCATAATAGCCTGATGAGAAAATTTCATGCAAAAGAAGGAAAAAAAGAAAATAGAAAAAAAAGAAAGCCCGTTACTGGTGTTTCCTTCTTGCTTCCCCAGCACTCAGCCGCATTTTTAGAGAATCACTCCCCCCTTCCTCAACCTTGTCTCTCTCTCTCTCTCTCTCTCTCTCTCTCTTTCTCTTTCTCTTCGCTCTGTCACACACATATAACCCACACGCACACGCACACTTATACAGACACACACAATGGAGAACGAAGAAAACACAGGAGGAGACGAAGGGGAGGCGTACAGCTGGATGGATCTGCCTCTAGGCAACGGCGCGAGAGGTGACAAGAAGAGAAGGTTCAGTGAAGATCAGATCAAGTCGCTTGAATCCATGTTTCAGACCCAAACGAAGCTTGAACCGAGACAGAAGCTTCAACTTGCCAAGGAACTAAACCTAGAGCCTCGCCAGGTCGCCATCTGGTTCCAGAACAAGCGTGCCAGGTGGAAGTCGAAGCAGCTCGAGAGAGAGTACAGTGCTCTCAAAGCAGACTACGACTCTCTCTTGTCTAGTTTTGAATCTCTCAAGCAAGAGAAGCAAGTTTTGCTCAAGCAGGTTCTCTCTCTCTCTCTTTTCTGGTTTTCTTTTTGTTTTTGTTTTTGAAGATCTTACTAGCAGCGGTTGCTAAGTTTTCTCTCTCTCTTAATTCGATTCCACTAAGTGAAGAAGTAGCATAACTATTAGCTAACTCATCCTATGGTTATTGTATGATATATACTATAATTCCCTTTTTTAAACATGTCATTTTAGAATGCGTTTATTGAATCAATTTAGCATATTCCAATTTGAATTCGATTGGCTCATAGAGCACTTATATAAGAATCCTCCTTCACGTAACTATTTCATCCGATCCATCTGAATCTCATCATAGGTACAAAACTGATTTGGATTGTTTTCTCTTAGCATATATATAGGTTATAATTATTAGGCATTTTCTCATTACATTTTCAAATGGAACATTTGCAGTTGCAAAAGCTTGCCGCCATGCTGGAAAAGCAACAAGGAGGAGAACCCAGCAAGAGCTATGGCAATTCCGAAACAGCCAGCGGAGACAAAGTAACGATCGGAAATGACTTATACAAACATCCACCTGCCGCCGTGTGCTCGGAAGCGGAGGTGAAGAAGCAAGTTTGCTTTAGTCATGAGGAGGAACAAGATGTTTACATGGGGCAGTTAGCGCCACACGGTAACTTAACTACCGGAGAAGAGCTGCAATTTAGTTTGCAAGCAAGTTGGCCTCCTGTCGATCAGTTGTGCGCTGGCACGCAGCAGCAGTCACAATGGTGGGAGTTTTGGCCTTTGAAGGAGTAATTTGGAACTCCGCAACGAAGGCCTTTATTACGAGTTCAACAAACGGTTTGCTCCATGAATTCGAGTCGTCACGAAATGAAAGGAAAAGAGATGAAAAATATAGTGCGTGGTATTGTTCCTTTGTCTTTAAATTTCTCTTGCTAGGATGCTCATGTAAATAGGAAAATCTGGCGGCCTCTCAATCTCTCTTCTTGTTTTTTTTTGCCCCAAAAACATGGCAGTGGCTGCCAAGGATTTGCTCTCTCTCTCTCTCTCTCTCTCTCTCTCTCTCTATTTCTGATGTAGAGAGTGAAAACTGCAAAAGATTACTAGAGAATTGAAATTGACCTTGAGGTTAATTAATGCTGATGTCCTCTTGTACTCTTTAACATTCTTTTACTGCTTTACTGCTAGTTCGGTCCATCATAAAAAACACTACCCATGTCATCTATGAAAATGTCTTACACAATATCTGTTATAATTTATTAACCCCGGTCCTTACATGATGAAAGGAATATAAAAGCGAGTGACGCGACTTAATTAATTTGCGGATATCCTAGGACCTAGGTTCCACGTTTTGAGTTCAGGCATGAACTGTTCATTTGCTGGGATCTCGATGCAGAATTTGATAAGTGCATTTATTTTAATTCAAAGTAGTTCGCATTTCGGCATCCTAACTGGCCATTTATTCATTGAGTGTGACAATCAATAGTATAAATATTAGACCAGTTGCTTAGGTAATGACAGCTCTCCTTTTGCTCTCTATCAAATAGCTAATTACAACCTGTACGCAAAATCATGACCAAGTCTTACAAAAATATACAAAATATTCTCATTCTGGTAGCCTTAATATATTAGAATCATGGTCAAGTAACATGACTAGTCGCATACAACTTATACAACCATCATACAAAGAAAGAATTAGCTGGTACCAGCGGCCACACCTCAACGCTCTTGCACTATAGAACAAGTTAAAGGATTATTTTTCTTAATGTATTAAGAGAAGTAACAATACATAATATTACATCTGATACCCAGAATATTCCCAATTGCGCCATAAGCTTTGTTCATAACTACTGAAAGACCGAAATTTTTCCTAATGCTCCGATTTGACCTTCACATCTCCATTCGGTAGATTACCTTGGGATTGAGCTAGACGCTTTGACTCCTGCAGAGGCCGAGAATTGCATTTGCATCAATTCATTTTTGCAATAAAAAGTAATTGTGGTCTCCATAGTTAATGGTTCTTTGTTATTTGAAACAATGATAGTAAGGTCACCAAGGCATTTAAAGGCTCCTTCGTTATTTGAAATTTTCAAGATTTCATTTTGAATTTTAAAACTTACAGCAGCTGAAGTCGCACGTATCTCCCTGTATGCTTCTACCTCATCTGGAAATGTTTGCTCCAGCTCCTCTAGCAAGTACTTGCGCAGACCCTATATTTATCAGGAAAAATAGAACAAAGAAACCTGTAAAGCTACCAGTTATGTTTCTGTACAGGTGTAGTAAACAAATACACCTTGAGCTATATAGCATCTGACATTGTTTCTGCAAATACCAACCCTACATTTTTTTTTCTTGAATTATGCACATTTTCTAGTCAAGGATGTGTCAAGTAACTAATAAATTGCCTCCAACTCTTTTGTTTCATCTATAATACAAAGCTTCTAAATTTATTATAAACTTCAAGCACCTGTGATCCAACATTATTGGCATGATTCTACTACATTTTCAACTTATTTAAAAAGAAGCCTTGAGAAAGTTTTGTAAAATCTGTCAACACATTATAAAAAAATTAAAACCTTACAGTTAAGTGTGCTTAGCAAATATATCAACAAATTAGCATAAACATCAAAATTTCAAGAGCAATGGCTCAAAATTTGAGAAACATCGGGGCATTCTCTACCAATAAAAAAGAATATTGGGTCAAAGCTGCAAACTGGGATTTTTGTAGATACCTTGAAAGCATCAGTTTTCCCTTTGGTAATCTGATTTTTCGCAATACAGCTGTTTATCACATCTCTTGTGAACTCATCTGGGTTCTTCCCATCATCTATAAGACTACAATTCCAAAACAGCAAAGAGCATTTACTAAGAACCAGCCAAAAGTGCAACAACAAATTATTCTTGAAATTCAGTGCCCGACAGGAGTGACTTACTTGAGAACCTCCATCGGCACTTGGATTTTGCAGTTCTCTGATAATTTCTGCATAGTATCCAACTCTGTCACGAGGGCATTTCTAGCAAGAAAAATAACATATTAAGCTAGTAACTACTGTATCAAACATGCAAGTGCGCACAAAAGCGCACACAGAGGCAGAGGTAGGTTAACTTTGCTTTATAGGACTGATATTTTTTGTCCGTGTGGATTGAGAAGAGAGATATCCCCAAAGCTGAATTAATGTCCTTGATCATTTTTAATCAGGTCATAATCCTCATATTCATGATTCATCCAGTGCTTGTAAAAATACAAATCAGATCATTTGATAGATGAAGAAACATGAATCCAAAATTTCAATGTGAGGTGGTGGCAATGAAAGACCAGTCCCTATCAGATTCAAAATGATCAAGGACAATTTTATTTGAATTTAGGCCACAGTCTCTATCTGATCCAAAATTTCAATGTGAAATGGTGACAATGAAAGGCCAGTCTTTATCTGATACAGATCAGATAATCCGTCCCTCCATTCCTCTGAGCTTAACCCCCATTCAGAATTTCAATGTGAAGTGGCGGTTGCTATCTCTCTTTTAGATCTCCTCTCTCTCTCTCTCTCTCTCTCTCTCTCTCCCACTCTTGCAAACTGAGCTGCTCTTGTTCTCACATTCCCAATCTAAAAGCCCCCAATCTCTTTCTATTTTCCTCCTCGTCTCTCTTCTAAAGCACCACCTTGAAGTGCATTTGCTTAGAGAGACTGTACTGAGATATAAGAGCTTTATCGAGGCTCAAGGGAGATGGAAAGGATTGATTGGGCCAGCTCTGGAGGCATCTGGAAGGGTAAAAATCAAGAGGATAAAGGAGCTAACAGGAGAGTGGTGGGGTCCGCTCATCAGGTTCAGTAATTGAATGATACCAGAGAATTTTGTCATGCTTAAGCAAAAGCTTGTTGTGATTATCCATGTTAGCAATGTTCTCTCAGGACTTGAAATACATAAGTGAATTTACTAACTAACATGAAGCACTTGATCATACCAATGGCAAATTGTTCTCTCCTCTATGATTAAGGTCAATCAAATAATTGAAAAGGCCTATGTAACTAACTAATGCATAATTATCTGAGCAGCAAGGTCATACAAAATTCAATCACAGAGTAAATGCAAAACCCTAACCCTAACCCTATTACCAGACAACGATTGCAGATATATAATAAACATAATCATCACAGAAAGAGACAAGCATACAGGCGTTGGAGAAGGGGAAGCTGAGAGGAGACATTGAAGGAAGAGACGGTGAGGTACAACTGGTGAAGTATACCTAAGCTTTTCTGGATCGACTCCGTCACCTGCGCTAGATTCTGTTTCGCCTCGTCGGACGATCCACCTCCGGACTCCGATGAGGCGGCGGAGGCCGCCGCGGCCGAGAGGGAGGAGGCGGAGAGGCCTCCGTTTCCGGCGGCGGAGTGAGGCTGAGATGGCTCCATTGCTTTTCTAAAGAGGATTTGAGAATTGGGCTCGTAACAAATTGCCTAAAAATGAGAACCTTTTTCCCTCTCGACAAAGGAAATCAAGATTAAATCATTAATTGTATCGGTCAGGTGTGTGTCTATTTGGGCTTGGGCTCTGTGCTGTAAATTGAAGTCATGCACTAAAATGGGCTTGTTATAATCGGTGATGAATTGTGTTATTTATAGTTTGTTTTGAGGTGAGTTTAAGCTCACTAAACGAATTTGTGAGGTTAATTAAAAATATATCAAATTGATTTTAAATAATAAATTTAATTTATTTAATAATTTTTATATTAAAATTTTATAGGATATAAAAAATTTCTACTTTTAATATTTTTAAGTATTTATTTCAGATTTTTTTAAATGATATATTATAATATTCAAATATTCATTGTGTAATTATTATTTTAGAGCTATCTTAAAAAATCTGAAATAAAATAATTAGAAATTTCTAAAAATAAAAAATTTCAATATCCTATAAGATTTTGATATGAACAATTTATTGAGTAACTTGAATTTATCGTTTAGAGCCGTTTCGATAAATATTTGAGTTAAACTCATCAAGAATGTTAATGAGCTTAATCTCGCGCTAGCTTTACCCTTATTTTGTCATACAATTATACAAAAGCAATATTTATTTACTAATATAAGGACTTCATTTAGTTCGACCGTGTATGTTCAACCGATTATTTGATATAATAATTTCAAGTCGTTGTTTGTTTGTGATGCACGATTTCTATTCTATTTATGAACAAATCTAAGTATTGTTATTTTTTCATAAGAAGTTATAATATAGGTATCAAATAATGGTAGTTTATTTGATAACTGATGAGGCTTGGGAAGCCTGAATAAATAAATACTGGGCTCTCTTAGCCTTGAAATGACCTGTATTTCATCATTAAAATGGGCCTAAAATTATCATCTGTCTTATTTGTAAATTTTAATGTAAGATTTATAATTTTAGTTTCAAAAATATAAAATACTTGCTAACTTAATACTATTAACAAGTTCTTTAAAAATATTATATATTTTTTTTGCAATATTTGCAAATGGATGAGCATTTTTATCCATGTAATTGTGAAAGATTATTTCTTTGTTAATTAAAAATTATCACGTCAATAAATTAAAAATTGAACATCCTGAGATTAATATATAAAAAATGTTAAGGTGCATATGATAAAAGCATCTTCGTCTCTCTTTTATAAAAAACTTGTAAATGTCGATGTAATACTTACAATTTTAAGTGTGGGGGATGTGAAACACTTCTTAAATTAGTAATTTTACTAATTTTGCAAGTTATTTAAAAATATCACATTAGTTTTACAATTACTTTACAAGTAATACGAGCATCTTCATATTTATTATTATAAAAAAACAATCTCTTTCCTAATTTTAAAAATTATCCTTATACCCACATCACTAAATTTGAAATTTCAAAGATAAAAGTCATCCTAAAATCAAAATAAAAATCACTAGTCACTAATAAGCAAACATATGATTTTATAAAGACTTCTAATACAACTACACAAGAGACCAATAAGTTCATCCAACCTCCACATGAGTTAATTGTGCTTTTGCCTCTTGATTTGATGCCACCAATCACCAATGTAACAAATCACAAATGTACTATTCACTGAAATCAGAAAATGGAACTGATAATGAAATAATCCTCAGCCACTCAAATTATAACCAATGGTAGAATAGACAAATTATAACCAATGAACCTTCTCAAAGGATTTGATATTCAGCCCAAATTATATCTCATTCAGCAGTCATTGGATTTAACTTAATTCAATTGTGCGCCTAAACAATAATCAATCCTTTTTTTCTTTTTGAAAATAAGGAATGACAGAACATTCTTCCGAAGTTTTTTTCTTCTTCTTCTTGAAAATAAGGTAGAAGTCAAGACCCAAATGTCACGAATGATGATAATAAATTTCATCTCTTTATATAAAGATGTGAGTTCAAGTATTTTATAAAACAATATTTAAAAAGTAAGGTTCGTGGTTCATATTAAGTAATCTATTTTGTGCAAAAGAAAATATTAGTAGTGATCTTTTTTTAAGAGGAATCAATTGAAAATAGTTATTTTGACAATCTTAATAATGAATTTTCAAAAAATTCAAATAAAATTGAAACTAAAATTTTATAATATATTATTGGACCTATAGATAATAATATAATAATAATAAATTATTCCTACATTCTAAGTTTGCATTCTTTATCTACAACAAATGTTAAGTATAAATAATTCTCAAAAATATATGTTTTAAAATTCAAATTAGAAATTATGTTGAATAGTTTCAAATACTTGGGGTATAAATAAAAGAGTACGGATAAAAAAATGCAGTTATCACTCCTTTAATCTAATAATTAAAATTAATGTAATTTAACTACTGTTTGATATTTATTAAAGACCGTTAATTTAAATCATTAAAATTTACTTTATAGACGTGTTAAAGTTTGGGGCTGTTAATTTAATATATATAGTATTGGATTTCAAATTTAAATTTTATCTTGAAGATTCTCAAGATTGTGAAAATAAAGTATTGTCAAATAATCTCCCCCTCTTTCCTAAAGCAAGAGTACTTAGCATTGTAAAGAGTTTAATACAAAACTTGGATAAATATATCATTCTACCAATCCCTTTTACTTGATCTCAGAGACACTTCCATATTTCAATCCTTCTTGTGCTTAGTTAGAAATCAGTTTGAAAGGGCTTTGCAAATTAAACAAACTATACATAATTTTCTACATACCATTTAAAAGGTAACACAGTATGGGCAACGTATAATGTAAAATTATATTGATTACATAATAATTTTTTTTAAAAATTGATTCGTTAATTATCAGTCTCTGCCTTTTTTTCGGCTGCCAAAGAAAACTTAACCCTTAAAAAATTCAAATTAAATCCAGGGTTATTCAAAAATTAATTTATTATACATTTATAAAGAAGGGTTCAACACTACAAATAAAAAAAAAAGGGATATAGCAAGAGAAACATAGCAAAAGGTTTTCTTTGATGTTGCTATTACCTTATCTTTGCAAGAACACTATGCAAGACTAACACTAGTGTAGCATGAATGATGGAACTTATCTTCTTTTGATAAAAACAAATATTTTTTTCATTTAAAACTAAACTTGCAACACTAAATTGCAAGATCAATTTGATGCTACACTAGAAATGACAAGGTGGAATAAGACTCACTTGTGTCACGGTATTGAATTAGACTCTAATATAATAATAAGTTAATAACATAAGGTTTTAAAAAAGTAGCAATTAATATAAAATTCAATTAAAAGAACATAAAATTCTTAGAAAAATATAAAATTAACTTAGTCATAATTTAATATTCACGAAAATATCCATCCATTAGTTTGAAAAAAATTTCGTGTTGTTTGCTCACCGATCAAGCAAAAAAAGTCAGAACTGTTAATTTTGAAATGAGTAGATCGGATACCGATCCATACTTGATTTTCAATTTTTTTCTTAAGAAGATCAACAAATGATGCTAAACGCAACCATACTAATTTGATTTCATTTGATGATATTTTGATGATCCATCAATATATATATATATATATATATATATATATATATATATATTTATGACCTTTCGTTTTTAAAAAAAAAAAGAAAAAAGAATACACGTGATGCTCAAACGATTCTAAATTCGATGAAATTCGGTCAATAAGCAATCTATGTAATATCCCTCAATTTTAATGGTTTGGATTAACGACTCACCTTTTTGAATGTGCTATGAAGCATTGTTGCAAAGAACTCAAATTTATATTTCATATACTAATGTCATAACTCTATATCAAAGCGTCTTCGAGCACATTAAAAAATGACGAGTGATTGATCCAAATCATACAACTTTTATACAATATTATAAATTGTTTAAAAACCAAATTTCAATAAATTTAGATTTTTGTTTATTGTCCATCACTTAAAATCTTTTTTGAAACGATAAAAGACTATGAATTTAAACTTACAATTGATGCAATTTGTAAACCGGAACATTTAATCAGACTACGTAGATACGATAATCTAGTTATGAAGTATTTAGAGATTAAAATTTATTTAATTTTATGACAATTTCACTTTTCATCACTCACATTTTTATTCTATACCGTTGTTGTCAAATTGAACGGTAGATATTGTGACAACAATGATGCAATGGTTCTCTTCAAATAGGATTGTATGAATTCTAGAAACGAACTATATAGGAACCTTTGATATAATCATTTCGTCACTGATGATATAACTTAGTAGATAAAACATTAATTTCATTCTCAACTTATTGTATCTGATCTTGAAGTTCTTCTCAAAAATTTTCAACTGCCTCTATTTTTTCCCAAAATTTGTCTGAAGCCTCTTGCCTCTGTAGCTACCTCTCCTTTCTAACTTAAACCCTAACTCAATATTTATCCATCTCCTCCTCTCCCTCTCACTCAAATAGCACCTCCAATCCTCTCCGCTCTCTCTTTTGATCGCCATTTTTCTCCCCTCTATAGCCTTCTCTGTAGTGAGGTGATCTCTCTGACGTTTGCTAAGATGCTAACAGATCAAACCCTAGAGCTGTTGTTCATATGGAGGTAGATGTGCCCCAACCATCGAAGCCGCCTCCTCCCCTGTATTGATCGGTTGGTGGATGGGGAAACCAAAGTATCGATGATGAGACAGGATCAAGAAGAGCATACAATGAGGTACGTGGAAGAATCTAAATCTCCTCTTTTCATCCCCGATTTCCTAAATTGCAGACAGATACTATTTTTGTACTAATATGGTTGACCACGGTTGCATTATCCTTCAGATGTCTGGGTTGTCGGCTTATTTAATTTATTAGTTCTTTTTGAAGGGAATCAATTTTGTGAGATGATATGTTCCCACTAATTTCAGTAGATGTTGGTATAAGTTTCAATGTATATGTTTATCTTGATGCTTTGGGCATAATTTAATATGTAGTGCATTACAGTTCCAAATTTTGCAAGAATATTTGCAGAAAAGATCTGTACCAGAATACAGGTATTAGTGATTTCATATATAGTTGCTCTCATGTTCAACAATAAATCTGTTTATATCAATTCCCTTAAACTTTTGTTAAACATTTTTTTACTAGCTTTCTTTGGTTCAGTCTACTAAGCATTGCAGCTTTTTTATTTATAATGTAATTGATATAACTCAAACTATTTCAAAGATTGGTTATGACAGTCTAATTAGAATGCTTTGCTAAGATGATATCAGGTGCTGGTAAATTTTCCAGAACTCAAGCTAGTGCTTTCAGCTGGATGAGATTGACAAGTTAATTGGGTACAAGGTTGCAAGCTCCAAAGGAACAGCATAATTAAATAAATTATGTCCCTTTTATTAATAGGTTTAATTGAATACATTTTGAGAATTGTACAATGATTTATTCATGGAGTAGAAATTTTCTATTGGACATATTCAAAAGGTACATTCTAACTTTACTTGTAAGTTCAAGGAGGCAATTGCATTATACAATGGTCGTGGTCCAATGACGTTAGACTCTACTAATTCTCGGTAGTTCAACCAATTTTCTTGTTCCATCTAGCTATTACTTGTGTTTAAATTAAGTTTTGTAAATAGAAGCACATGATATTAGCCTTCTAATTTTAGTACATATTTTTTTTTCGAAAACACAAAGTATCATTGTCTCAGCAGTTCTTACTTCCTTGTTCAGCTATGTTGATAATTGTTTGAACTTTGTTTGATTTGTAGGCAATTGCATTGTTTGGTACTGTTCTTTCTTATTTCAAGTACAATAAATAATTGGGAGGTGCCTATTTTCAGCCACCAGTTGAATTTAGTTAATGTAAGTACCCCTTCTTTTCTTTTTCAATTAGTTTGATAAATTATGCATTCTTAGGACTGAAATACAAAATTAAAAAGGTTATTTATATAAAAATGGAAGGGAAAAGGTTATTTATATTTGCATGTTCTTATCTGGTTGGTTTTATATGAAAGCTGAGTTGGTTTATATTCAACACCAAAGGGACCACTATTGAACGAGATGCATCGACATGAAGATTTGGGAGAGATATAGTGTTATGAATGTTTGACTTTTTAATGTTTTAATCACACAAAATATTGTATTAGAATATATTATTTTTTTGTGAGCTAAAGGTTTAATGTATGCTGTAAAAACAATTGAGTGATATATAATTGAATTTTGAGTTTTGATGTTGTTTATTTTTAATTACAATTGAAATGTATTACAATTATTTAAATTTCAAATAGATGAATGATTTGTAATTAATTTGAATTTTCAAAAGCTCAAAAATTTGTTTCATAATTACGACATTAGGTGTTACAGAGACTAAACATGTTGAATGATAAATTATCTTTTTGCCATTAAGATATAGTTTATAAAAAGAAATTAACAAGACCACTTGATCTTGGAGTAGCGTAATGAAAAATGTGTTGCTAACTCGTAAGAGCATCCTCTAATCTTTACCAAGAGAAGAAATTAATCTTGCTATAATACCTTATTAGATTAAATATAATCAGACTTGAGAAGGTCTTGTAAGAAATTGAGTTAAATTTATATGAGCTTTGTGCAAAAGTTGGTAGTCTTGCTAAATCACCTTTTTGTTGTAGTGCAAATACCTCCATCTTCCTTGAATTTCCTCTCTCTTGTGGCTCTATTACAAATAGCTGCTGCGCCCCGTTTTATTTCAACTAAACTTCCTTTTATATCATCACTTCTTAACTAACCATTCCAAACTCCACTCTACACTCTCACTGTCTCTCTCATGGCATCAACAGCCGAGCCTGGGCCATGGCTAATCTCCCTCTCTCTCCTTGCCAAATGCAACCACAGTCTCTCCACCGATCCATCTCGCCTCCTTCTCATCTCCTCTATATTTCTTGTCACCATTTTTCTCACAGCTCTCTTGCACTGGGCTCAACCCGGTGGCCCTGCCTGGGGTAGGTACTTCTCCATGCTCCGTCTCCACAACTCCATTCCTGGCCCGACAGGCCTCCCTTTTATTGGGAGCATGCATTTAATGACAGGCCTGGCCCACCGTAAGCTCTTTGTAGCTGCCAAGGCAAACGATGCGAAGAAACTAATGGCGTTCTCCCTCGGCAGGACCCGTGCCATTGTCACTGCTGATCCAAATATCGCTAGAGATATCTTGACCCATCCAGCTTTTTCGAGCCGTCCAATCAAGGAATCTGCATATGGCCTTCTTTTCGACCGTGCAATCGGTTTTGCCCCGTATAGTGTGTACTGGCGCACGCTCAGGCGTATCTCGTCATACCACCTTTTCTCGCCTAAGCAGATAGCCATCTCCAACTCACAACGCAAACAGATTGCAGCTGAAATGACGGAGGCATTCTGCACTGCTGCTGCATCAACCGATGAGATTGAAGCACGGGTGATCATCAAACGGGCATCACTTAACAACATCATGTGGTTGGTTTTCGGCAAGCTGTATGGGCTCGAAACCGAGCATGCAGAGATACATGAACTGAGGTCAATGGTGGACGAAGGATATGATATATTGGGGATTTTGAATTGGTCTGACCATTTGCCTTTCCTGTCCCAGTTCGATCCACAGGGGATCCGGGCCAGGTGCGACCGGCTCGTGCCATGGGTGAACCGGTTTGTGAGTCGGATCATTGAAGAGCACAGGTCAGAAAATAGACCAGATGAGATGAGCGATTCCAATTTTGTTGATGTTCTTCTGTCCCTGCAGGGCAGCGAAAAGCTATCTCACACCGACATCGTTGCTGTTCTCTGGGTAAGATATTATGCAGTCTTTATTATAGTTATTCAATTGATTTCTTTGTTTCTCAATTATAATTAGTGTTGTCTCATAATATATTAGAGAGAATAAGGAGGAGATATGTGCTAATTAAATTTCTTACATATATCTCTGAATATGACGTCATATTTGGTCCCAACCTTGACGTAATCTTGCACTACAAAACTGCGCATAGTTTGTAGTCCATGCATTTTGTCCAATTTGCATCCAAAAAAGTAGCCTTAGAATTAACTACATGTAGGAACCATAATACACTTTTTGTCATTTTTTGGTTGAATCAGTTTTAGATTTTAACAATGTTTCATTCTGATATGATCAGGAAATGGTTTTTCGCGGTACTGATACCGTAGCAGTGCTGATAGAGTGGGTCCTGGCCAGGCTGGTTCTCCACCAGGATATACAAGCAAGGGTCCATCAAGAACTGGACCAAGTTGTTGGACCGGACAGGGTTGTTACTGAGTCCGACTCTGGTTCCCTCGTATACCTCCAAGCTGTCATCAAAGAGGTCCTTCGGATGCACCCGCCGGGCCCACTCCTCTCATGGGCCCGAATGTCAACATCAGATGTGCACATCAGTGGTAAACTGGTCCCAGCCGGTACCACTGCAATGGTTAACATGTGGGCCATTGCACATGACTCAGAGGTCTGGTCGGATCCTACGGAATTCAAACCCGACAGGTTTTTCAGGTCAAATGCTGAAGAGTTCTCGGTTTTCGGTTCTGACCTGAGGCTTGCTCCCTTCGGTTCGGGTCGGCGTGGCTGCCCAGGCAAGCAACTTGCCATGAACACTGTCAGTTTTTGGGTTGCCTCTCTTTTGCACGAGTTTGTGTGGTTGATGCCATCAGATGAGAGAAGCGTAGATTTATCTGAGGTTTTGAGGCTGTCTTGTGAAATGGCTTCTCCATTGAAGGTTCAACTAATGAAGAGGAGGCAAGAAAAGAACTGAGCAAATGAGGTGCTGGTACGGTCGTACGGTACTGATGACACACATGCGTCGTTTTGAAATGTACCTTCGAGTAATTATTAGAAACTACAAGCGAGGGGTGTGACTTTTTTCTTATTATTTTGGCCTGTCATGCACTTTATATACTTTGAGTTTGCTGTGCTTCCAGAAGTTTTGCTTTAATTAATTAATGTTTGGTTTGAAGGGAACCCCTGTATGCTAGCTTCATATGTAAATATATATGTACATATATATATGTTTTGAATGAAAGTATATATGTTGGCAATATCATGCATCTAGTGGCTTATAATTCTGCTAATTAAGTTCCTTTGTAAGCTCAGCCTTCAATTTTTGCTGTGAGATCTTGATTTTTTTTATTTTTGTTTTTCTTCCTTAATTATTTTGTAATCTTTTTGAATTTTTTTTTCTCAAAAGTTCTAGATTTAAACCGTCAGATGTAAAATCCATTGTCCAAATAAAACATACTAAGAACAAACCTTGTCTTGAGGTTTGCTCCAAGCAATTAAGAAGAAATATGGAAGTTCTGAAACAGCTCAAAAAGAATGAGAAGAAATCAAGAAAAATAAAAGAGTTCTAAGTAACATGATATATATGCTAATAAATCATGAAACATGCATGTACTGTAGAATAATCTTAAGTTTACAAAGTTTCAAATACATAAAATGTTAAACATAATAAATAACATAACATCAGTTTTACAATTATAAAATCTAATCAATTAAGACACTCTACTCATAAAATTATCCTCCATAATATATTACCAAATACTCCAAATAATTATTCAAATACATAAAGTGAAGTGTTAAACACCACAAATGACACAAAACAGTATGAATAACAACCACATATTAAAGTCACATTTTTCTTTTCTTTTCTTAAAAAAAAAACCTCTGGTGTATCACTATAATTCATCCTTACAGCTAGTCCTCATCTGATTTACAAGATGAGTTCTGAGAATACATAAAATATATATATAAAGCCATCTAAATAAACATCCTCATCAAGATCCTCTGACAAATAGGATGAGGATATAATGTCTTTTCTCCTTCCTCTAATCGGATACAATGTACCATCCTCCTTTTCCTTCCTGGAAATAAATTGCTGTCGTTGTTGTCTGTACGCTGTAGTTGATTAGTGCATGGATAAAAGAATAACCAGAGAGAACTTGGCAGCCGCTGTCAAGGTTTCAATTAATAAAGAGAGAGAGAGGTCTTGACAAAGAAGAGAATGATATTTGATATTTAGATTTCTCTACATGTTGCATTATAGAGAATACATGTAGGCTTAGAATGATGCATTGTCAACAATTAATACATGAGATATATTGGCACTCACTCAGCCTGCTAATTAATAATAGAAATGCATTAGAAGCAATAAAGTTGGAGAGAGTATGATCATGAGAGGAGAAAGAGGTGGTAATACAGTCAGTTAGAAAAAAGTTTCAGAGTTGTTGGTTATCTAAAGATCGAGAGTTCGATATTCCTCACGACTTCGCAAGTTCTGCCAAAATTAAAAACAAAATATATGATCATGAGAGAGAAGCAATGGACCCAAGATGAAAGAGTCTGATATCTATTTGTAAATTTTTTTTATTAAATTTCATATATATTAGTGTTAGTTAGAGTATATTTTTATTTAATTTTTTTAAATTATGACGTACTTTTACTTAAGCTTTTATATATATAATAATTTCAATGAAAAGTGTCAAATATGTAAATTATAATCATATGAAAACATATATATCTGATTTATAAATGACTTATTATATTTAATGCAGCATTTGCACTTATAATTTTAAAAATATAAAGTACTTATTAATTTAACGAGTCTTTCTAAAATATCACGTGAGCACTTCCAATGAGAATATTTATGAACAGAGACAAAATGAAACGAATAGATTTTTTTGACATAATTACAGTCCGTACGATTCCTCCTTGTCATTTATACCTCGTTCAATGCATAAATCGCATGAAATCTGATTCCTTCAACTTGTTGTTTATAATTCATTAATTGTCCTCTCCATTTATATTCACCAAAGATCTCTCCATTCATTATACAATTGTGTCAACTTTGTTGTACAAACTTTATTATAAATCATATAGAGTGATGTTTCAATTTTTTTTATTTTAAAGACGAATAAAATTAGCAAAAAGAAATGGAATTGATACAAATCCTAGAAAAACTAGGAAAAAAAAAGATTGATGCATTTAAAATTTTTGCAAGAAACAAACAATTAAAAGAAATCCATTGAAATTAAAGGAGTTTGCAAGCAATAATGAAATAAATATATTTGCAACTATTAATGAAGAAAGAGACAAATAATAAAATTTAAATAAAAAAAAGATTATCTTCTATTCAAGTTCAGCAACAAAAAGGAGACCTATAGTTTGCAAATCTCCTCTGCAAAACCACCATGTACTATATTCTTTTTTTCTACTATAGATTCGAAATGATTGATTTATTTCATTTTTTTTACTTTTCTGAGAGAATTTAAGCTTTTCATATGCGGTGTCTCTTTCTTTCAACATGGATGGTGATACTGCAATAAAACAATTAAGAACAAAATAATTAGGGGTGCATGTCTTAATTATTAGATTTTTAATCCTCTCTATTTTGTTTCGCCTCTGTCTATAGACACATCCATTTGTAATTATTTTGTAAGTGATATGATTATTATATAAGCATTTTTATTTTTACAATTACAAAGTATTTTTTGTATTAATTAGAAATTATGACGTCAGTTAATTAGCAATTAATTACAGAGATAAAAATATTTTGAAATTATTATGCAAAAGACATTAAATTGATAATGTGATGAATAAATTTATTTTTTTATAATTACAGAATGGAGATGCTCTAAAATATAAATTCAGTTTGATTGCATTCAACTCATAATTAATATTAATTATGACAAACATATATATATTCGAATTTAACAATACACGTAAATTAAATTAACAATCTAAATGAAACCTAATGAACCATTTTTTGTACAACTCCAACTTATATTCGTACTCGTAGATGTATAAAATATCCAAGCCGTATTAATTATATCCGAATATATCGATACAATACTTGGACAGTTGTTCTATCCGCATCGTCTTTTTTTTGGCATCTGATCAGGTTGAGATTTGAGAGTAGAGATGACAATCGGTCGGGTAAAGTCGGGTTTGTGATAAATTCGGAACTCAGTTCATCTTTTAAAGTCTCAGATTTGTTCTGTTCATACAATTTTTTGTCCTGACTCGATCTGATTCGATCTGACCTGTTTACTTACTATTTTTTTTCTAAATATCAATTTTCACCTCAATTTGAACCCGGATAATTTTACACATTTGAATAATATAACTATGTTCAATTCAAATAAAATTAAAACTGTTATTAAAATACATTAATTTTATTTTGTATAAATAGTCTTATGTTGATAAATAAAGAGTCTTATTTTACTGAGTTAGAGGAAGTTTTCTCATTTTAAATTATTTTATGAGTTTGCTATTAAGCTATAAAATTTGAACGTTAATATTACGTGAAATTTGAAAATACATATAATAAATTGTTTACTCAAAATTCAATTTACATTATACACATTACACACAATATACACAAATAATATATTAGTATGCATATTATCGATATTTCGGATCGGACGGACGGGCCTAAGTCTCATATCCTTACTTGGTCCGGCCCATCCAATGACCCGACCCGGTCACTGTCCGCGTCGGGCGGGTCCGGACAGAGCCGCCAGGCCATGGGCCAAATTGCCATCCCTACTTGAGAGCATTAGTTTTTTTTTTTTTTTTTGCTTTTTGACTGTTTTTTTGGAAGATGGTTGAGAGGATTTGTTTAAAAAAAAATGAAGATATATGAAGTTCAATTCAGGGGCATCTTCAATTACATATTTATATGGATAAAAATTCGTTTGGTTGCTTTGCTTTTTCACTTCTCTGAAATTTTATCTTTTCAAAGAGGAGTACGCTAAATGATTAATTGTTGTTCGGCTAATTAATCAGATTTTTATGAATAATTTGACGTTCGTATTTTAATATTGACAAATATTAATAATTCAAACAAAAATAAGTAATTTACATACTTGATAATAGACTATTTACTGATTTTTTTCTTAAAAAGAATAAATAGAAATTTAAATGTCTAAATTCATGATCTTTTTGGATCTCACGAAAAAAATAGAATATGTACCTACTTATTGTTTTTGGTTTTTTTTTTTTATCAAATGAAAGGTTTTAAAAATTCAACATCAAGTAAGAAAGAATAAAAAAACAAAAAAGAATTTCTCTTTAAAGTCCATATTTGTGAAGCATTTATATTGCAAAAAAAAAACCATCATTTTTTAAAATCTCTAAACATCCATTTAAGAGAAATATTAAATTGTGAGTTGTGATTAAAGAAAAAAAACAGTTACACCTTAAAATTTTATTAACTAAATATTCATACTTTCAGATGTTGAAAGTCTACTTTTCAAATCGAGAAAAAAATGATAGAATAATTCCTCTTCATGATATATTTTATGAAACAAATAAAATACAAATAAATTAGTCAAATTCAAAAAATCATTAAATTTTTATGAATATTTAATTGACTAAAAAGTAATAACAAATTAATGGATGTGAACTTTAGTTTATATAACAACTTAGATAATCAAAATTGAAATTTAGATTTAAATGATACGACGCAAACAAATAACACTGCATAGTCTGAAAAATTAATCGGTCGATTAATCATATTTAACGGCAAATTAATCAATTCTGTAACCAATTTATCAATTTTGACAACTGACCAATTGTTCATAGCTGCAATGTATCCTTCAAATACACTATACGTGACAGTTTATCGATCAACTCCGACTAATTACTCCGACTAATTGATCTTAACAGTTATTTTTCACACCATTGGTGGGATGTGATTACAAATGAGATACCACTACCTTTGGAGATATCACTACTTGCTGCTACCTGTCATAACTTCAAAAGTCAAAAGTAATTATTTTAAAAGCATCAGAGTTGTAATTGTATTTTTTAACTATATTTTTTTATTTATATTATAGATATATTTATATGAAAAATGTTACGGAGCTATTATTATTGATATTGTCGTTGATACGGACTTTGTTATGTACATTAAATGAGTTATTGTGTATGTTAATGATTTTATTATGTATAATATTTCTATTATTTAATTTAAATACCATTAATACGTATAATGACTCATTTAAGTTGCATAATAACAAACAAAATGAGTTTGCATAATAAAGTCATTAATATACATAATAATTCATTTAAGTTGTGTAATAATAATACTGTACAAAATGAGTTTGTGTAATAAAATTATTAACATGCATAATAACTTATTCAGTGTGTATAATTAAGCTCGTATCGACGACGATATTAATAATCGTATCTGTGTATCAGCTCCCTATTTATATTTCTTTCAAAAAGTTTTATATCAAATGATAAAAATATTTATATCTTATATTACTGATTAAAAATTATACAGATTGTATATATACTTGTACAACAAAATTTTTAATTTCAATTTTTCTATAATCATTTAGGCAAAAAAAATGATCAATATTTTTTTGTACTACCTATAAACACTTACAAATTTAAATATAAATAAATTATATATTTAGTATAAATAATTTTAATATACAAATAAAAAAAATATAAAATAAAAAATATAAAGATAACTTCTCTTTTAAGTATATATTATAGTGTGTTCCTTGTCTAATAATATATTTTTTTTCTAAAAACTTCTTTTCATTGTGCTTCGCAATCTTGAGCACTCCATAAATGCTCAAAAGTGAAGCCGAACGTGCGGCATATATATATTTATATTTATATATATGCGTGCTTTGTGGGCATTTGCAAAAGGTTTGTCTATACACCTATATAAAATAGGTTAAGAGCATCTTTATCCATGCAAATGCAAATGATAATTTAATTATTAATTATTAATTATCATATCATTGATTTTGGTAATTTTTTTTATTGGAAATTATACTCCTTAAAATTATGCTTCTAAAAAACTATATAAAAATATCCACCTTAAGGAAAGTTTGCTCTCAATTTTTGTGGATGCTTTCTTTCATAAAAAAACAAAAATATTATAGTTCTATTTCATTGTCCAATTATTACTTTAAATGGAATGCAACTTTACAAATTAAATTAAATCACCATATACTTTAGTTGCACCACATTATGAACGAAACAGAGGATCATATATGAATTCTCTTAGGCAAATATCAACAGCAACAAAGTAATTAATCAACCATTATCACTCAAAATCTGCTTATCTTGAGAATTAATCTTTAATCCGGTGATAAAGATAATATTTTTTTTTGTATGGGATGTTTCAAGTTCGAAATCCGAATAGAAACTTTTTTTATAAATTTTTAAAATCAAATAACTTTGATTCTAACTCATTTTTATCTAAAAAGAAAAAGAAAAAAAAAATCCACTTAACTTGGTTGTTGACAAGCATTACTAGAATAATATTTTTGGCCAGTTTTGGTGGATTGAAATCTTGTTAATTAGTTGTGAGTTACATCAAGAATTAATGCTTTATTGTGTGCGTCTTGATCATGGATCTACGTACGATGCACACCTCACCTCTTGTGCATTTTTGTATGAGACCTAATTAAGATATTACACCAATGAAAAGGAACCAAGAATATTTTTTCATATCTACCTTTTGGGAATAAATCCATGACTAGAGCTTCAACGTGATTTCCCACTAGTAAATGGATTATCATTTATCAAGATGATTAGAACCAATCCGAAAGGATAAAAATGGGTTCATAGCCAAGCTGGCGTGAAAGATAGATGGGACAAATTTTTATTATAAAAAAGACATAATTTTCTAAAAATTAAAGTATAAGGATACTTTTTTTTTATAGTTAATTTTATAAAGAATAAATATTCAATGTCCCAAATTCCATGCTCCCATATTGCCCCCCTTTCACTGAGAAATGACCCCCCCCCCCCCCCCCAAAAAAAAAAAAAAAAAAAAGTTGTGTATGCATTGGAAAATCCTCCATATCAGAAGAAAGTATTGTAGTTAATTTAAAATTGGCAGAATCGCATTTTGCTCTATATCAAAATGAAGCTAAAGAATATATGCCTATATAGCCCTTGTAAATTTTACAAGTATCTTCTTTGAAAATAAAAACTATTATCTTCATCATTCCATCAAATCTTTTAAGAAGTGCATCTCTAGGTAATTTCATAAGATGTCTATGTTTTTAAAAGAATATCACTATCAATTTGCCACAAATCTTCAACTATTTTTAACATAATATCTAATAAATTAAGTTGCTCTAGTTAGCTATTGGATTCCAAGATAAATTAAAAAATTTGCAAGCAACAAATGAATGATGAATTGATTCAAAAGAATTACAAAAAGAAATTAAATACAAGTCTATACTCTATATTGTCCTTAGTCAACTTTTTTTCTTTTTATAGACAAAATCTTTTTTTTATTTTTACTAATAAAATGAAAACCTTAATTTTCAAAGAGATCCTAGCTCTCCAAGAGATATCAATATTTTTATCTTTAATATCTCCAAAGTTACCACCGAACGGTTAAAGAACCTTTTTTATTTTATTTTTATTTTTTATTGCCCCATCTCCACACTAATTTATTGCTTTCTAAAGGTTTAATAGCCAAAAAAAAAAGCAATTTGACATTGCCAATGGTGCCTATCAAAATCAAAGCACCTACTACTCTCTTGATTGACATATCCAGGCGTGAGTTATATCTAAAGCTTTTGAAATATTAATATTAGGACAAAGCAATATAATATCATTTAATTTTGAATATTGATATTAGGACAATAGCTAATATCATTTCCAGCTTTCTATTTTTTTCTCAATTTTTTCAATAATAAGCACTCCTATTCCTCTTAGTTTATTTTATCCAATAAAGTAGTAATTTAGCAAAGGAAGGGGATCTCTCGATAACTATTATTATGATAATCTTGACAACAAATTTTCAAATTTTCAAATAATTCCAAAAAAATCTTAAAAATAGAAAAAAATTATAAACATATTTTTTAACTTATGGATCGATTATGTTTCAAATTTCATATAGTTTAAGTATAATTTGATACTTCATCAAAGACCATCAAAATTACATGACATTTATAACGGTTTATATTTAATGATCTTTGATAGAATATCAAATGACATTTAAATTATATGAAATTTAAACACAATTAATCTATAAGTTAAAAAGTAAATTTGTCAATTTTTTTCTATTTTTGAGAATTTCTAAAAATTATTTCAAAATTATTTAAAAATTAATTATCAAAATTGCAAAATAATAATTTTCAAAAAATCCCTCCCTTTAGCAAATATGCATCCTAATAGATTAGTTAGTCTAGTACTCTCCGTATCAGAAATATTGAGGGCTATCTTTTCACTCTTTGTAAATTTTATTTAAAATCACATACATTTTCAAATCCTACCGACAAACGTTTAAGTGCCTCTATCATGTCTATCATTTCTATCATTTCCCAATAGAAAATAAAAGAACATCATCTACAGATGTGCACGTGCTAAATGAGGGATGGATAAGTTGATAGTAATTATTTTGATAATATTGATAATGAATTTTTAAAATTTTTTAAAATAAAAAAATTGTAGACATATTTTTAAACATATTTATTTATTTTTTTCGAAATAATGATGAAAATCAAGTTATTTTAATTTAAATATCTGTAAAAGACCTTTATGTGGGTTTGAAACTTACAATCTCTCACATATAGAACATTATTTTTTGTCATTAGATCAAAAAGTGATTCTCATATTCTTGAATTTATAGATTGATTATATATCAAATTTAATGTAATTTAAGCATTATTTAATATTTCATTAAGGACTACTAAAATTATATGAAATTTACATGATTGAGAATTAACGATATTTGATGAAATATCAAATCACACTTAGATTAAATGAAATTTGAAATATAATCAATTTATATATTCAAAAACAAGACTTTATGTTAATTACGTAGAGCCTTCATGAGAGCAAGCACGAATCTAGTACCATAATTGAGATGGCAAAGATTATGTAGCATGCAATTCGAGCCGTCTAATTAGAAACCAACATGTACGTAACACTATAATCTTTTAGATTTTTTTTCTACAATCTATATAGATTCATACTGAACGGTTCGGATCATGTGACATAATTTTATGACATGAAAATTATGTCAGCAGATCTGAACTACATATGATCTAATTTGTCAAGAGATTCTCTCTCTATTTTTTTTTTGGAAGTAATTGTCAATAGATTTCCTCTAAAAAGAATGTTAAAATGGTGTGTCGTGTCGCCCCTGATTTATAAAACAAATGAAAAGAGTGAATGGCTGTCAGGCTGTGATACATATTAATTCATCCATATATTATATTTATATTAGTATATAAAACACCGTTAATTAACGACTGATCAAAGAGCCAAATCACCATGAAATGATGCCCATATCATGAAAAAGACAAACCAGGCCTAAAAGAGGTATGCATAGAGTTCTTCTTACTGGCTTTTTTTTTTTTATAAAAGAAGCGATAATTATACTCCTTAACTATATTTTTTATTTACAGTTAGGATGTATTTATATATATATATATATTTATATCTAATGATAAAAGTATATATATTTTATATTATTAGAATTAAATGTCATGCAAGATATATTTTTATTTGTACAACAAAGTTTTCAAGTTAAATTTTTCTATAATTATTTAGAAAAGAAAAACTGATAAACATCTTCTATACTAACTATAAATACTTATAAATTCAAATATAAATAAATTATCTATTTAGTATAAATAATTTTGATGTGCAGATAAAAGATGTAAAATATGGGGGCATAAATAATTTCTTTTTTTATAAATGCGCCAAGGAAAAGGATGTGCTGCATAAGCATTGCAATTGACACTCACAAGTCACAAGACACAAGGCAGATTAATCATACATAGTGGTAAACACAGGTGTTGACTACCATCTAAAAAGTTCTATTGATATTTTTTATAGTATATTAGTATAAGATTTTTTTTTTGGAAAATGTTACGGAAATTATATCATTGATATCGTCATCGATACCGACTTCATTACGCATAATGAAGTTAAATGAGTTATTATTCATATTAACGACTTTATTATACAACTTATTTGATACAACATTTTTATTATTCAAATTAAATACCACTAATTTGAATAATAATTCACTTGAGTTGAATAATAAAAATACTGTACAAAATAAATTTCATAATAAAATCATTAACATAAATAATAACCCATTTAATCCGAATAAAAAGTCGTTAATATCAGCTCCCTTTTTTTAGAAATCATATATGGTTCACACTCTAAATATGTAATATTTATTTTTTTTCCAATAAAAAAAAGTTAAACCTGTACCGAGCGAAATCTAAGCGAAATTATTTGAACAATCGAAATCACTACTCTAATCATACATTCAAAAAAACAATAGACAATATTGTCAAAGCATACAATAAATATTAAAAGAATGATATCTAGTAAAAAGGATATACTGACAGAAAACTTTTTGTTCCTTTTTATATCTTCCAAATAGAAGCGCTGTTACTATATGGCTGGAGGACTAAGATGATGAGCATAGGTGGTTGTAAAGAAGGCTTACAGTGAATTATTGTTTTCAATTCAACGAGTCATCTGTTTATTCCTATCATGAGAGAAAGGAGTCAAAGGCCGCTGTTTGTAGCTACAAAACTAGCTATGCTGTTCTTAGCTTATTTAATTAATTATTGTTATACCCCATACCTGGCTACTATTTTAGTCAGCATGTAAATACGAGAGAGATCAATTTTTTAGATTTTTTTTCGTTTGAAGTCGATTTGATAAGTTTTTGAATTAAGAACATCAAAAAATTCTGTATTTCTAAGAACACGTTAGATTTATTCTGTATATATAAACATTAATACATGATATATGTTACATTAAAAATACCAAATGCTACTTTCCATTATCTTTTTTTAGGTATAGGGGCATCCATTCCCCAAGCTATAAACTACGACCGTGCACTATCACCAATCTACATCAACTTAGAAAAGATCAAGCAATAAGCATGTTGCAATAAAGAAGCATGTCATATACTCAAAACTAACGCACATGACGATGCTTCTCTTAAAAAAAACCAAAAACAAAAAGAGAAAAAGAAGATAATAAAAAATAAATAAATACTTGAAACATTCAGCAGGATCGGAGTTGCAAAAAAAAAAAAAAAAATTAAGCGCCAGAGCTCCTTCAAATTCAAACTTTTTTCCATAATCCAAATGTATGTAGAATTGTAGATTTTTGTTGAACTATCAAGTTCTTGAAATTTTAAGTAAGCAAATATTGTTCAAGTCCCTTTCATAAATTCTATAGCCCATTGAGAAACCACCAACGCTTAGAACCAACTAGGAAAGCGTGACAAACAGATAATGGCCGAAAGTAGCTTTTCCAAAAATAGCTTCCTTTTCATCTCACAAAATGGAGGCATCTACTGTCTTGGTCTATTAAAGTATGAAAACCAGAATCGCACCACAATTTAAATGTAACAGATTTGATTTGGCAGCTACACTGTTTCAGTTCCCCAACTAAAGCAAGCAAGCACCTCTATTTATGAGAATTATCAAGGATGTCCTAGTTCTCAGTGACGGTACAATCATACCACTTGATCCCAAATAATATCAAAAGAAGAATGAGGGTATACAAGCATTTTTTTTCTCAAATAATACAGGGTGATACCGCACAATACATACTATCTCATGGAACTTCAAGAAGTACATTATCAAGAAAAGAAAATTGTTACATGAAACCATTTACCCTCATCGTAGGCATCCTCAAAAATTACTTCGAAGACACCATTCAGACATAGATTTAGGCATCTTCAAAAATTACTTATCAAAGAGCATCATTCAGGCATAAAGCCATGACTAAATGACATAAAAAGATCAAACCATGGACACAGTTTGGATGAGAGTTGGGGCTGGCAATTCTTTTTATTTGTGCACCTTTACTAGACTAATCTGGAAAACACAGATGAATGTTTAGAAACAAGGAGCTGCATCATAGGTCACAGTTTCATTTAGTGGCTAGTGAAGAATGTGACAACCACATGTTTAAATGGAAACAAGGGCAGAAAAAGGAATTGCCAATAGAGGTTGTCGAACCAAGCTTCACTTTTCAAGATGGATATGATTTGTTTCGTGCTTTTAATAATGAAAGGTGATGAAATATACGATAAGGAATTAGTAAGAAATTGCACTGACATTGATTGACATCATTTTTGTGAAAAGAAATGTTTTTAGGCCACAAATGTTATATCGCCAAGATGCTGCTTATAATGGGTTCATTGACTCATTATGACCTTTTTTATCCAGCACAGTACAATATCATATATATATATATATATATGCTTAATGCATATTTTTAACCTTGTTACAAATTTGATGGTCATTTCCAATATTCTTCTGTCACCAGTATCAGTGTTCTCTTGTGAAATTAGGATATCAGGCACACTATCATACTCTAATTTTCTGCATATTATCCATGTGGCTATGGTTGACAAGTACTTTAAAACTATCAGTTTTTAACTCTTACATCTAGAAAGATTCGTAAGGAGTAACATGTAGAAGCTTAATGCAGAGAAGAAAACCTGAACCTCTCAATATGAAGAGATGATATTATTCTGTGTTGATCATGCTTGTGTTACTTATCTTAACACGAATCCCAATAAAAATTTTCAAGTTCACCTAAAAAATTTTCTTCATTTATTTATTTTTAAATTACTTGCCTCGAAACCACAATCAACCTCTCCTCTCTTGATTGAGCCCTCCATCACAAAAGGAAGCTACATAGATAAAATAAGAAAAAAGAAAAAGAAAACCTAACCATCAGATCTTATCGTGTAGATTAACAACAAGATCATGTGCATCATCCAAAAGTCGCCACACATCAAGCTGCCCATCTATACTGTTGCATTCCCTCAAAATCTCTTCCATACTACTATACTTCTCAATTATGAGCTTTCTCTTTTGTAAAACACAAGCAGCAATGGCATAAAGAAGCAGGTCGTCTGTAGGGGGGGCCCGAAGTCTTATTCGAGCCCAGGCTGAGAGCCCAATACCAGCCCGAACAGCAGCCTGGTCGGCCCACATAACCTCCCATAAACAGATTGTCTGCTCAAAAGTGAGCTCCCGTCTGAAAAGCACAACTACCATTCGATACACAAAGAAGCAATCCTCTGCTTGTAGCTTTTCCAAGTGCCTGTAAATATTAAATTATTGGGTTCAAGAATTATTTTAATGGGTTTGGGTTACTATCAGGTTCAGATAGAGGTGTTTCCTTAATTCAGACTAGTTAATATTCAAGTGAAAATTATTACCAGACACTACAGATTGTACATATATCCTCAATAACATTGATTGATTTTATTATACAATATTGTGAGCTTGAATATGCGGTTTTTTGTAGGACACTTTTGTAGGCAAAATAACCCACTAATGAAAATAGTTCACCAAAAGTAACTAATTGCCAGAATTGGGTACTACAATGCTGCCATATTATGTAGAGACTGGCTTTTAAGAAATATTGGAATATTAAAAACACAACATGACCAGTGTTGACCAGTTCAACCTTGAGGTAAACCAGTACATGATATGACAAGTAAATAATCATATATTACATCAACATACTTGTAGAAATGAGAGTCCTTGCACTGGATGATTCTAGAAACAATCTTCAACTGTCTCCTAATCCCAGCCTCATCAAGCCGAAAATTGTGGCGGGCCTTGCGCATGAACCCCACAAAACACCAAAAGGCAACACTATCATCCTCCATAATCGCAACGATTGGTGATAGCAAGTCGCTCATTCCCTGGCAGTATCCCGTCTCTGCATCGTGAACTGCATATGCTTCCAAAATGGCAACCAGCCTCGCCGCATGATACACCATGCATGGATCAAGGTTGTCATAATCCTTCAATCCAACATCACATGCGGCCTACAATTAGGATGCAATTCTGAGATCAACCATGCGTATGCATTAATCAATTAATTAATATTATACATACATTGTTTGCAACTGTGGTCTGCTGATAGATAGTAATTGAGGTACTTCATGTAACTTCGTTAGTTTTTTTTGTGTTCATTAAGTGTTTGCAGTCCTCTTTTTTCCTTTTCTTGTTATCCTTGCTTTATTAAACACTTTATCTTAGTCAACAAATTCTTAGTATGCAAAGCCTACTCTGTATATTAAAGGACTTTTGAAAAAATAGGTTGGCATCCACTGACATTATTAGAAACAGAATGACGAAACAACTGTCATTCAATTATGGCTGAATTGCTCATGTTTGGTTTTAGCAGCTCCTACTGGTGCACTATTCCCTCAATATTTCTATAAGTAATTTTAGCGTATTCATTTCAACTATGTTACATATCAAATGAAGTACAGAAGATCTTATCTTCCAGTAACTTCCAAATAAAAAGATACCCACCAAATTTCTCAATCTAATCAGATCCAAATAACTCATCCGCATCAAACCAGACCCACTGTTCTCTCACCTGTAAGGCTTCATCCTCTGAAACCTCAGCCTGCTTTAGTGAGTGCAACACCCATTCAGGGCTTGTGCGGAGGGCATCTAGACGAATGATGCGTTGCCAGGTCGAGAAGTCTTCGGTTGTCCTGGAAGAGCTTGAGAAATCACCTCGTACCTGTTTCCAAAAGAACAACTTTTCAAGGTATAGCACATAGGAACATACAATTTTGTCTATATGCTCCTATAAAGCATCAACAATATCAACAAATATTCATAATCACATACGAAGGAAGAAAAATCCCATATGCTCTTTTAAAGCACATAGAATTTTACCAGATATATCCTTCCTGATTTCTTAAAAAAGAAATATATTCAAGTTACTCTTCTTTCCTTCATTATCCAAAGATAAGCATTGAGGAAGGAGGGGCATTTGGGGAATCTTTGAAACTAGATGGGGAATTGAAGGGCACATGCAAGACATTCGGTTTTTCTCAGGGCATATGCATGATATTTCTCATTTTGCAGGGTTGTGTGACATCTCAATATTTGACAGTGCTGTATGCAAAATTAACCGTTTGTCATAAACCATTTCAAAAAAAAATTTGACATTACCGATGCAGTACGTGTGAATTTGGGCTCTTCCTCAGCAGCCACAGAGGGTAGGGGAATATTATCTGAATCTTCCTCGTCAGACAATTCTGAATCTGATGATTCAGTGTCGGTCTTGTCATCTTCCTCTTCAATAATATCCAGCTGTTTCATATCTTCAAACAGGAAGTACGGGTCCACTTCTTGGGAAATAGGAGATGGTGGGACCTCAATTACACCAGTGCAGTCGAACTCCTCAGATCCTAATTCATCAACAGCTGTCAAGCCATTTCTGGAATTACGCTGATGAGTGAGTAATCTGCAATGCCTCCTTAGCTTTTCATATTCTTTCCTAATTTATTGGCGAAAGGGAGACCAAGATAAAGCTTAATGGTAGAGCTTCAATTAAAAATGAGGCAGTTTAAATAGGTTGGATGAGGAGATACCTATTTTTTGATTTTGTGATATTCCTTTCTGACTCCGAGCTGTTCAAATCATAACTACAGAAAGAAAATGAAAATGACTTAGAAGCACAAAAGTAACAAGCACTCTTACTGTTTTCTTCTTCTTTCTTTTTGTTTCTTTTTTTTTTTTAAAAATAGTGCCCCAGCATATTGTCTACTGCTATTAAGAGGCAGAAACATATACAAACTTAAGTCATTTTTAAGAACTCCTATTTTTACCCCCAAAAAATCCTTGTGGAATGGAATGTATTAGGTCTCTACATAGTTTCTGTAAAAGAAGAATGCACGAGCATTGTTGATTCATTCCCTCCCCGCATAAACTGGGGTATCACGTAGACCCTAAATGACTGGTACAGGTCTGGGACAACAAGCCCAGATAAGATCCAGGTCTCCAGGTTTGAACCTAGCACTAAGCCACTAACTTCAGCGTTCTCAGTTGAGAATTGCATATGATGATATTTAGTTCTGGTTTTCGTTCCATGAAAGTTCAACAACTTTTATGTAATGCACATAAATAGACTACAAAATATACAAACAAATATGTACAACTCATTGACTGGTACGTGTAAGCTATGGGTACCTCGAGGGCTTTCTATGTAGTTTAATATTTACAAAGGTAATGTGTTAAATAACCCAAAATTGTTGAATTGTGATTTAAGAAGTAAATAGGGTATCTTACACCCCAAGCAAAAATGGCCAAACTTCACTCCTGATGGCTGGATCAACTCCCTGTTACAACAAACAAAAGCTAGTTAAAATCATAAAGAATTCAGCATAAGTGCTGGTTTTGGGACCATCGTGTAAAGGATGGGACCAGTTTGATTTTTCAATTTCACGTGTTCTTGGAGTTTTGTGATAAATCGGAGTTTAGTAGAAGAATTGGGGCTCAATATGGAACTAATAATTCACACCATATAGTATGTTTAAGTCACCTCTCGATTTATGTATGGTGCTAGCCATAATTGAGGACAGAGTATGTATAATGCAAACTCACCCCACTTCGAACTCTTTTCAATAATTTGGCCCCGCCATCTCGAAGTCTCCCATTAGTCGAGAAGAGACGGGACCACTGTTTAGTAGAAAGCACGCGCTTCCTTTTTCTTCTTGACCATGGTGATTTAAGCCCTCCCCTTTGAAAGACAAATTAAATTGAAAAAGGTAATACTCATCAGCAAAAGTAACCATAACTGTTGTAAAGAAAAAAAGCACTAGATCCCACTAAATGTGTAAAAAGGTTATGTGGTTGCTCTAGTAGGACAAGATATTACACTTTAGCAACAACTAGATTTACCATAATATAACTGGACAAAAATCCCAAATACAAGGTACCAAACTGCTGGTTTATAATCATAGATTTTGAATTTAGATATAGTTGAAGCTTGGATGCACCAGCCCTCTGCTGTAATGGAATTCTTTTATGTTGGTCTTACGGAACTTCAAAGCGATTTCTCCCAAAAAGACACACCAAATTTGCACCTCCCCCACTTCAACTGTCACATTTAAATGGCACTAACTTGTTCTTAATCAAAGATCGAACATTATTTTACCTTTCAGCGAGAGGTGAAGAGACAGAAGGAGAGGAGGTAGAAGAAGAGGAGGAGGAGGAAGAAGCAACTACGAGGAGTGATCTGAGGTGAACCCACGCCGATGAAGTAGTCGGTGGCGATGAGGCGGCCTCCGGCGGCGGCGGAGATGAGGTGGGACCGGTCGAAGTGCTCGATCGACGCAGCGCTTTCATTGATTCGTCACTCTGCCACCATTAAAAGCTCTAAATCACAAAAAAGAGGAACTGTGGAGAGGGAGAGAGAGAGAGAGAGAGCACGCGATAAAGGTTGCGATGGAACTACAGTGGAATTGTTTTTAGTAAAGTAAAGATTGCCGGATGAAGGGAGGGGTGGGGGCACCTAACCATATAACTGAGTGTCGAATTACATCCAATTATATAGCGGGTATAATAATAGATAATATGAAGCAAAATCAACTCGGCACAGATAAGTTGCATGGGATTGAAGTACTGAAAATAGTACTTTGAGTGGGGTACGAGGCTGTGACATGTGACACGCGAATAACAACCACTATATTAAAGTCGTTCAGAGGAGAGAGAAAAAGCGATAATGGCTGTTGGAGATCCTGCAGCATCCGTGTAGCGGGTCGTTATATATACATGGTAATTTTCTTTCAAATGGAAATATATACATCCATATTGATCTTTTTAAGAAAATATTCAACTATTTTTCTTTAAAAATAAAGGAATTTTCTAATTAGTTTAAATTGAATAGAAGTTGAATAATAAATATGATATTTGTATTGAACATAAATTAGAAAGTAGTATAAAGTAAGTGTGAATGAAACTGTTCAAAATAATAACAATTTATTCGACACAAAATATGTATGAAATTGTTTTAATATATTATGTATAAAATATCATACACGTATATAAGTTGAAATATAACTGTCAATGTCATTAATTACAAATGATGGATATACTAATTGTAAAACCATTCAAAGCGGATAAGAATTACATCTTTTTACATTCACAAGAATCACCATAAATGAAAAGGGAAACAATGTAATTTAAGTGGCACCATAATTAAGATGTTTCGTAAATTAATTGTTAAACTACTATTTACAGTGGTGTTGAAGCTTCGATAGTAGTTAGTAATAAGCATGCTTTATTATGATATTACATTCATATAGGTGTTATTAGTTCTGATAACACATATCATATATGCCGGAATTTAATTCTTCATTTAGTTATTTTTTATTAATTTATTTTTTTGCATCATATAATGTCTACATATGAAACTTTTAAGTGACTTCAGTTAATTTCTTGATTTATCAATAATTAATTTTATAGATTATAAGGAGTTGGAATTAATTAACAAAATACTCACTTGACAATTTTAAGTCTTCACATTCATCAAAATTTCTTTTAATTTTGGAATATCACATTTCAAATATGAATCATGTTATAATTAGTCATGCACAAAGAAGATAAAGAGATTTTATGCAGCTTTCATTGTCCATTAAATGATTTAACATTTGCAGTTGTCTATTTTTAACAGTTTTTAATAAAATATCATATATATTTAAGTGGTACAAAATTGAATACCTGATCAATCTATGAAGCTACCAACATATATACAAGCTTTTTTGCTATTTTTGAACTTTTGTTTTGACTTGATTTCATATTGTCAAAATTACCAAGATAGTTAATTTTCAGCTAATCCTATTTGTTTGGACTTTGTTTGCAATTTACAACTTCTCAATTATATTCAATTTAAAAAAATATTAGGGAATGATTTTATTATTCAAGTTAAATGAGTTGTTATTCATGTTAATTACTTTTATTATATAATTAATTTTGTACAATATTTTTTATTATTCAATTTAAATAGCACTAAGAATAATAATTCACTTAAGTCGAATAAAAAAATTTTATACAAAATAAACTATATAATAAATTTTTTTAACATGAATAACACAATCGGTATCAATAACAATATCAATGACTGTATATATATATATATATATATATATATATATATATCAGCTCCTTCTAATTTAATGTTTACAAGTTCAATAACAAAAGATACATATGGACGTAATTTGATACCACATGAATTGTTGGTAAGATATTTTTGAATTTTATAGTGGATCAGAAAAAACAGTGAGGTCTTAGCAGCTAACAGTACACAGGCACATCCCATGCTCACAACAAGATTTGCTACACCAATGACCACAATGTTAAACTGCATGAGAGAACTCAGATAAAGTGGCTAGGGAAAGACCGGTACGGCGGTACCCGTCAATTGTGGATTTCTTCCCCCTTTTGAATTATTATTAATAAATTCAACGCACGGCTGCTTTGGGCCTTGTCAGGGCTTTTTCCTCCGTTACCAAATTTTTGAATTTGCAACTTGGCCTCGGATTTCAAATGAGAATTGCTTGCAAGTTGCAATCGTGAGATGAATTGAAATTGATGCATATTTTCCTGGTGTTGTTATCTCTGTCTCTGATAGTTTGTCAGGACTCACTCAGGCAGCCTAGCGACAAAAGGAGAGATCTTATTGAAGAAGAATCATCCTTTTGCCCATGTGGCTTTGCTTTAGTTGTATTGCTTTGGTTAGCTTGCCATGAATGAGCATTAAACAAATACTGGTGGTGTAGGTTTATAATGTGTTGAGAAAGAATGTATTATCCGATCTCATTGATTCAAACGTCCCACCAGCTTTCAATTATTATCATCGACTGTTGAACCAAAAAAAATTGTATTTAAGACCTTGAGAAGAATATTCTAAATATACCTTATCACTTGAAACCTTCCTTCGGTCTATTGTGTGTGTTTAAAACTTTTAAATAATGTACATATTTTGGACCAGGATATGATAACAATTATATTATACTTTGTAATTCTTTAGCGGATGACATTTGTACAGAGGGTCCCCTTTAGAAGGTATGTATCTCATGAGTTCATAAGAGTTCACACTATAGGAACAATAATTTGTTAACAATTATGTAGAACTTAATTTCCAGTAATCTTTTTACAATGTTTGAATCCAATACATTGTTATTGATGTTTCTGTACCTGCTTCAACATTTTACAAACCCAAGAAACATTACTATTACACCGATTAATACGAGTTTCACTAATAAATAGCTGAGCAACCAAATAAAACATCATTGACATGCACGTTCCTACATTTATCTTTGTTATCATGCATGTTGTCACAAGCGCATTATTATTTATGAGGATAACAAAAGAAAACCAACATGTTACAACACGACAAGCCTAATTATAATGGCCATATCGAGCATTTATTCAGAAGCACAAAGAGAAGATTACACTAAAAAGAACTTGAAACTTCTACATATTCATACCAAGAAATCTCAACTTGCTGATATTTTGAACCCGAACCAATACCAGAAGGCACATATCCTTATTGAGCAATGTCCCCAAACAAAACCGTACTCACAGACCAGCACTCTTCTCGTTCAACATAGAAACTGCAGCCTTGTCTGTAAACCAGGTAAACTCACCCTGTTCAAGCTCCACCATCTCAACAGGCAGCCGATCCATGAACCCAGTATGTTCCCCACCTGACAAAGCCTTGTGCACTGCACCGGCCTTCCCTGACCCAGTAACCACCATAGCAACATATGCTGATGCATTAATAACTGGGAAGGTGAAGGTAATCCTCTCTGGTGGTGGCTTAGGCGAGTCTTTGATATAGGTTACCCATTTCTGCGTCTCCTTAAGTAATGGGTGGCCAGGGAAGAGGGAGGCCACATGACCATCAGGGCCCATGCCGAGGAGCATGAGGTCGAAGCGAGGGAGGCCTGAGGCGGGGACCTCCGTGATGACATGGTTCCAAACCAGTTGCTTCAGGCATGACTCATAGTCCTCAGCTGCACCTTCTGGCGGAAGTGTGTCATTAATTGCATAAATTTGCTCTGGTGGGATCGGCACCTGCAGTTCCAAAAGGACAAATACAAACAAGATGTACTCTAGTCAATTCATGGGTTTGGAGAAATTAAAGAGCACTTGTTCAAACAAAGACTCTTTTGAACGTGATATAATATATAACACCAGAAAAGATAAGTAAAAGCCTATGGACAGTGTAACCAGAAAAAACAGAAGAAGAACATTTTGCATAGACACAGACACAGGTTAATAAGAAGGCAGAGAGAAAGAAGTTTAAGATGCACAATTTTCCTGACCTGTGAAAAAGGTACAACTTCTTGAGAAATTATAGAAATGAAATTGTCTCATTGAAATTCTACCCTAGGGGCTACGGATGAAAAACACAAGGAAGACACCAATGTGATAATTCTTTCCGGCATGCACATTCTATTATAACAAATGATTTCACATAATACTGAAGCTAAGATAGCTGTAATTTTTAATTCGGCTTCATAGTTGATATGTTTCTCTATAACTGTAACAAAAGCATTCTGTTTTTCTAGAATAAGACCAACTCCAATAATTTCATGTTGATCAAAGGTACAACATAGAACCCCTTTTATGTAGAGCATTTTGCTAGTAATGATTGTTGAGGGGCAGATGAGTGAAAATATGCCTTAAAAGGTATGAAGAGACATGGGGATTCAAACCTCGGAAAGGAACCCATCAAGGGCAAGTTTGTAATTGCTATCAGGATGATCCTTCTTCACAACTCTCTCATCAACCCAAAACACATGCCACTTTGACCACTCCAAAGATTCCAAATATGGCGACTCTTTTAGCTTCCTGCACAAAATCTTATCTTTTACACACTTAGTTCACAGATTCTGTACGAGTAAGTATATATGATTGAGAAATTACCCAAACACTAGCAAATGATTCATCACATGCATGGGACTAACACATTCAAGAAGACAAAATCTATGTAAACTTCTCCTTGTGATATATTGTCATAAACCAAATTCAAGCCCCATGCATACTGGGAAAAAGAAAATCTTAAAAGTAAAACCAAACCAATCAAGCATGCATACCTCAGATTAGTAAATTAGTTGTATTATTTTCTTCTCCCTCTTATAGCTTACCGCTAAAGCCTCCTATAAATTAGAACTTTATATCTAAATCTTCTTTACCACTCTCTGTTAATGAGAGTGGTAAACCTGAATAAACCTTATACCAACAATAACAATATTAATAATACCCCCAATAATGAACCAGTATCCCTCTCTCTGTCAATGAGCTTCATCTGCAGCTAGTACCTCTGAAAACAAATACCCAAAAATAGCAACAACACTTAACCTTTTGGATTTAATTCTTGCACATCCTTTAACATTTGATTGTTCTCTCTTCTTTAGCAAAGGCATGAATTCCAAGAAGTTAAATTTATCCTCAAATTCTCTCTTCTTAAGTCCTTTAAATAATCCAATTCTTATTTGATTGTTTAATTTAATATTTTTTTTTCATAGTTCCATGTAGATTGTAGGAATAACTTACCTATGCTACACTTCGAAGTATCTTGCAATGTAATCAGCATAGTTTACACAATTAACCATCAAAACTTAAAACTATATAAACCATAAAGACTTTCCAATCTCTCCTCCTCAATAATTGGACCTAACCGAACAGTTTTAGTCCCAAGTCCCAACCGATTAATTCTCACTAAAAATGGAGAACGAACTCTATAATATCTTCATTATATATAAGCAGAAGAGCTATTATTAACATAAAAAGTGCCAAAATTCAAACCTGAGAGCTTTGATGAGGGATCCACCGGAGAGAACCACCGTGAAAGCGCCTTTCTCGCTTGTGAACTTATCAGAGAGCGCAGCGGTGTACTTAGCCAGAGATACGGCGAGTTCCTCCTCCGTGTCGAACACCGTCAACTGTTTGCCCCCGATCGTTGCTGCTGCCATCTTCACCGGCTGTCTCCAGTGGCACCCGATCGAGATCGAGAGAGGTTTGTGCGAGAACCGGAGCTCGGAGGCGGAAACGGATCGGGCAGAGAAGGGGCGTAAACGGGCCTGAGGCGATCGGAGGAGAAACCCGCTAGAGGGGACAAGGGTTTTTGGTAAAGAAACGGAGGTGAAAGCCATGATATGATATAAACCCGACAGCGTGTGTGTGTGCGCGCGCGCGTGTGGTGGTTGAGAGGTGTGACAGGTGACAAGTAACAAGTGAAGCGGTGTGTTGGTTGTTTGACCTGTGGGTTATTTAAAGCCGTTGAAATCGAGATGGACGGTGCCTTGCGTGGGATGAAGGTTATTGGCTGGTGGTGAGATGTGGGGTTTTGGTCGAGGCTTTTAATGCTTTATTTTATTCTTTGCTTCGGTCGCGGCTCCTCCTCGATGCCTTATTATAGTCGGAGTAAATGTATATGAGCGAAATATTTGGCGTCGAAAGTACATGCTTTGCGTTATCACAAGTAAAAAATAAAAATAAAAGTACATGCTTTGTATTATCACAAGTAAAAAATAGAAGTACATGCTTTGCATTTTCACAAGTAAAAAATAAAAATAAAAGTACATGCTTTGTATTATCACAAGTAAAAAATAAAAATAAAAGTACATGCTTTGTAGTGAGTAGTTATGGAGATTATTTTTGTAAGTAATTGGAAATAGAAAATCACGAAACGAGTTGTGAAATTGCTAGTTTAGAAATTGCGCCAATAAAGAGTTGTATGCTATGAAATGGGACTAATTTTATTGGGACATTATTTTGTGGACATTCATAGATTATTCATCGACGTTTATAATATACACTAACATAATCCGACTCTTCATCTAAGATTGTAATATTTTAAGAATCGGATTAATTTGGGCAAAACCTCAAGGGTCATTTGTCAAACAAACCTCAAACTTAGAATATTTATATATATAATAAAATTATAACCTAACATGGCCTCAAGGGCCATTCTTTGGTTCTTTAATTTCTTTTACTTTTCTCCTTATTATGAGGCATATATAGCGCTTTTATTTTTTTTCATTTTTCAATCAATTTAACTAATTATGAAAATCATCCTTTGATATAATAATAAAAACAATGTTTCCGTATGAGAAATCGTAAGTTCAAAATCTGAATAAAACACCATCTATAAATAGTTTAAATTTAATAATTTAGACTCTCATTTTTATCTCAAAAACATGTAATTGGATAACTTGGTTTAATTTTTTTGGAATGGTACCAACACAATTTCATTAAAAAAAAAGATGTTACAACTATAAACATTATATTTACAGAAAGACAAAGAAAAAGAAAAAGAAAAAGAAAAAGAAAGAAAGTTAAAAGACAAAGCAACATTCCAATCCCTAGCTACAATTAATTCGTATGTATACAACCATTTTGTATGTTCAAAGTTTGATCTATCTTATTTTTAAGGATATAAACGTGTATGGTTGCTTAGGGTTCGTTTAGTTCAATAATTCAATTTATTATAGTCGGATTATAATACTAATTAGTAACCAATCAATTAAGATAAAAATCATTTAATAGGAACTTTATGTTAAGCGGTCGAATTTTGTAGATTCCATAAATTTCACTACGAAATTGTTGCAAAATTAGAAATAACAACAAATTATTTATAATTGAAGAAGAGTACAAATATAAAATATAACATGTTCTAACTATCAATTAAATAGAGAAAATCATAATTAAAGATTAACATTAATGATATTATAATTTTAGTTAAATAAAAATATTTTTAAAAAAATAATGTACAACAGTCCAGTCATATTTTACTCAACTACTTTTTATAAGATCACCAAATATTTATTTGTCAGATTAATCAAAATTTAATTTATATTTAACTAATCAAATTATAAATCTGTGAATTTTTTAGTCTGTCTAATTTGTGGAACTAATAGAGTTATTCTTCAGGTTAGAGTTATATAATTATAAGTCATTGGTCAATCATAAAAATAATATTTGCAAAAGTTCCCATAATATCACTACTTTTACCCCCTTGCTTTGAAACATCAGATATTTAGATTAGTTGAAATGAAAGGGTGAATTTTAAAATAGAAAAAAAATCTAATTGAATTATAAAATAAGAAAATATTTCTACGAATTTATAAAATAAGAAAAATCACATTCTCAGAATACGGCCTCGCAGTGAGGGGCCACACTCCTAGAGTGGGGTCTTCTGTGGGATTTTTTTTTATAAGGAGATCGTTTTATAAGTTTTCCGAATTGGTATTAAACGTTTTCTACGGACTTTTCTATCAAAAATTATGCATGTTTGAAGCTCAATATTTCATTAACAATTTTCTGAAATTTCGAAGATTTTTTTATATATCGTCTGAAATTATTTTTTATTTTTCAACTTTGGCTATACTTTATAAAGCATGTAGAAATTATTAAATTTTAAAAATAAATATTTTTAATAAAGGATACTAATTAATAATGTGTGTGTGTATATATATATATATATATATATATATATAGAAATTGATTTATTTTAAGTTTTGTAATTTCAAAATTTTCTGGGTTAGAGTTGAAAGTGGTACTGCTGGGTGTAACTCGAAGGTGACGCTGCTAGGTTATTTTTTTCTCGACATAAAATTCACCCATCAATTTCTATATATACGTATATATTATTAATTAGTATTTTTTTATTAAAAATATTTATTTTTAAAATTTAATAATTTTAATAATTTATGCATGCTTTATAAAATACAGTCAAAGTTAAAAAATAAAAAAATAAAAATTTTAGACGATATATAAAAAGATCTCTGAAATTTTAGAAAATTGTTAAAAAAATATCGAGTTTCAAAAATGCATAATTTTTTATAGAAAAATCTGTAAAAAATGTTTAATACTAATTCGAAAAGTTTGTAAAACGATCTTCTTAAAAAAAAATCTCATAGATAGCGGCAATCTGGGAGTACAACCCCTCACTACGAGGTCGCATTCTCAGAGTACAACCTTTTCCAAAGAGGCTGCATTAAAGTATAATTTTTTCTTATTTTATAAATTCGTAAAAATATTTTCTCATTTTATAATTTAATTAAATTTCGTTTTAAAATTCACCCGAAATGAAATTACGTAGGTTTACATTTTCGTAATTAGTAAAAGAAATAAATTGTACGCTCAATTTGTCCTGCGCATATAAAAAGTTTCCTTTTTTTAATTAGCATTTATTCCTTTCTACAAAAGCACGTAGATGCAATTAATTAAGAGAAAATATTGGAGAGATATAAAAATTGATATTAATTTTATTATTCATATTATAAAATTGATATTAATTTTGTTTTATGTTTAATTTCATGCTTCCGTCTTTCCCTTATCTCAATGTCTTTTTTTTTTTTAATTTTTCATGATCTAATGTTCTTATCTCTTCATCATCTTAGAAATCTCAAAGATTGTTCTGTGATGATTCTTATCATATTTATATAATGGAATTAATTTAATGAAATTTTGGCCCTATTTTGTTTTGCTATAGCAATGTGTAGAAAGTACAATGTTCCTTTAAATTTTCTTAATATTGTTTCATATAACAATAAGTGTGTACCATATCTATACAATTTAATTTATCAATTATGCAATGAAAGTTTCTTAATATTGTTTCATATTAATGATTTTATTATTCAACTTATTTTGTAAAATACTTTTATTAATCAACTTAAGTGAGTTATTATTCATATTATTAATAATAACAAAAATATTTTACAAAATAAGTTGTATAATAAAATTATTAACACGAATAATAACTCATTTGATATAGATAATAAAATCAGTATCGATAATGATATCAATGACGATATTTTTCTACCATTTCCCCTTAAATAATTATAATCTTTCTATATGACGATTAATCTGGAGTTTTGAAATTCACATCCTCTGAAGTACTTCACTCGGTGAAGTACTTGTCTCATAAAATCTGCCCCCTCTAAAGAATCATGTACGAATCTCAACACTGATCGCTACAGTACCGCTCGTTTTTTCTGCCCACTTCAGAGGATATGAACTTGGAGCTTTGGGCCGTTGTTGGCCTTTTATTTGAAGTTTGGGCTTAGACTAACACCTAATTTATTCGATATCCTTGCTAATCACTTACTTATGACTCTATTATGAATTATATATGGGCAATAATTGGAAGTTTGCAACTTGATCATGAAGAATTTGAGTATTTTGTATGATCAAACGCACCATAATTAATCACTTGAATTGAGCTTTAGGTTTATAATTGGCGATGAAGACTTTGAAGCATCAGATCTTATATAATTACAAATGTATATTTGAGGCCATAACTTATCCGGCGTAGTCGATCTTTAATGGAATATCACAATTGTTCAGGTACTTGTTTTCCAAATTTATCTAGTAGAGTCGATTTTTACGGAACATTAATTGTCCGAACTAAAAAATTAAGATTACAGATATGTTATTTATTATTTAGATGAGAGCTTACTAAAAATCATTTAGAATATATAGAGTATATTATATTTTAGTTAATTTGATTTTAATTATTCATCAAAAAATCATTTAAACTCAAACATTAGAAACAGTTTAGATTGTTTGATTAATCAATAAAAAAATTATCCATATTTTATGATACCTTTTTTAAATAATGAAAAGTGAATATTTATAATCTTAATTTTTAGTTTGAAAAATATGTTTCACCTTAATGAATAAATATATAAAAATAATTAGATGTACATCGGAATCATTAAACCAGGAATTGTTAAGCTGACTGAGAAATGAATATGTAAGAAAAGAAATATGTTCAATTTTTTAATAGTCAAAGCAAAACAAACAAACAAACAAACAAACAAACAAACACTTAAACAAATTTAGTTACAAACATCTGAAAACACTTTCAACTGTCCACATTGGATCCGACCATCTTATCTAACAACAGCAAGGAATTCATTGAATGTTTCATAGCAGATTAATTAATTAACTAACCATCTATATATTTTATATTGAACAATCTAGCTTAATTATAACTCCTGACCAAATCAATACTATGTGAACCTCTCTCAGTTTCAAATTTGATTTGGTCGGAATTGATCAGTTTAATTGATCTGGAATAAATAGATGGTTTGTAACTTAATTTGCCATAGATCATACAATGAATTCCATTCAATTGGAGAAGATCAGGATCCTTTTAAAATATTGAATACAAAATATATGGTCTCTCATACAGCTCCATATATATCACAAGCTCATCTGCTGGAAGCATCATTCTGAAATGCTACACAATTAAATGGAAATTATTAGAGAGATAATCAAGAATATATTGCTGTTAAGACTTAGGAAAGAACAATTTTTTTGTCAAATATAATTAGAAAAAGGCTAATTCTATTATGGGTCAAAATTATTATAGACAAAAAAATAAGATTGAAATTAACGATTATGACGTGTTAACTACTAAAAAAATTGTTTCACAGCAGAATTGTTCTTAGAAAAAAAGAGTTTTATGCATATTCTTGGGCACATGATATTCTTCATCATACTATTGTCAGTAAATTTGCAAATTAATTATGCCAGAGTAGTTTTAAATTTCATTTCTTAAAAAAATATATATTAAAAAACTTTTTTGAATTTTCAAAATAAGAAAAAAGATCTAGTATTTGGAAAATCATGCAAAATAACACAATATTTCTATTAAAAAAAAGACTTTTACGATGAAAAATAACACCATAAATTATGCAGGAATTATTGCAGAGGAAATGGAAAACAGAGTATTTTTTCAGAGACTTTGTGCATCTTAGACACACCATCTTTTTAGATCAGGAGAAAAGCACGAGAACATATGAGGTGTCAGGATAAAAAGTAAAAGAATCATGATTGTATGGATGAGGAAATATGTGATATGACATGGATAAGAAATTTGCAACTTAACTCTGTTTATGTATTTATAATTATCTAGTTTTATTTTGACTATAAACATTATTTAACTTGTCAATTCAAGGAGAAGATTAAATAGATTAAAAAAAGGACTGACTTAATTAGTTTACAAGAGTTAAATTATCTCCATTATGCTTTTGTTTTTTATACTTTAATGATAAAATCTAAAACTCAAGTTTTTAATACTTTAATGATACAATTTAAAACTCAAGTATCAAATTATTAGTGTGATCTATATGTTTTCTACCACACAAAATGTTGATGTTTGGACTTCAAATTGTTACCTTTTCTACCTATAAAAAAATTTGATGTTCTAACTTTGTTTTAATCAGCATCAAGAGTTTAAAAAAAATACTAATGTTGATAATTTGTAAATGTTAATTTCTCAGATTTTTAATTTTCAATAAAGCAAAGTGGAAGAGATGCATTAGCAGATTTAAAAGTTATTTAAATGAGAGTCAAGTATAATACCAAATTTTCAATAATGAAGCAATCTTCACATTTTTTATGGGAGTTGTATTCTCAATCTTGTGGGAAATGGCATACCCGGTTAAATATGATTTTTTAAAAAAAAATATGTATGTCTAACTCTACAAATAATGCATACACATATATTAGATAACAAAATGAATAATTGGATAACAAAATGCAGGAAGACTCTCATTCCATTGACTAATCATTTGAGCAGGATAACAATTATTTAAAATCAGTTCGAAATTTAAATGGAAGATTTTTTATGGGTCCTGATTTTCTGCCACACAGCACTACACTGCATTGCACAACGTACTGACGGATAGATTATAGGGGGACTTTTTTTTTAGATTTACTTTGTACAAATCTTGACCTGGTCGGATAAACAATATGTTACGCTGCACGGTATAGCGCAACAGAGAATACGAATTCGTCCTATATAGACATTTAAAATTGGATAGCTTAAATTCTCATCTTTATTTAAAAAAAAACCAATTATTTCAATCTCTCATTTGTTTTATTGTGATTCCAATATTTCAACTAATGATTTGAGAGTGAGTATGAAAAACCTTGAGAAAAATTTCACATTTGTTTGTGACCCTGGATAATCTCTTGAAAATTGAAATATCATAGTGGGGCTACACTTGCAGCCCCGGATCCAAAATGGGCCCAGTTGTACGTTTCAATCCAAAATTAAGGCCCCAATATAACACTCAATGGTCAGATTTGTGTGAAGAGAAATGAAAAGTTGAAAACAGCAAAAAAAAAAAAGATGGGAAGAAGATGAATTCCAACGTTCACGCGATCAAATTTCGATCCGATGGACAAAATAATCATTCGATGATATTAAGATTCATATAAATATTTCGCTCTCATGTTTCAATAATCGTACATAATACTAAATTTAATATTCCGACGATTATTTCGTCCATCGAATCGAAATTTGATCCGATAGGCGTTGAAACACCCCCTTCCCCCTTCCAAAATGATGAGGGAGCAAAGAAAAGCAAAGAAAGGAAAAAAAAGTACTTGCGCTTTTTAATCACATGGATTTGACTAAGCTTTAGCAACAACGTTGGACCGCCATGTGCTTACATTGAGACATTTATTTATGCATCCATCCATGATCCATCGCTTGGTTCAAGGGGCACAAGCTGTTGGGGTTTGAGAGAAAAGGACCTCGCTACAGATTGTATTATCATTTACTTACCTAACGCTCAATGGAGTGAGTCTGAATGTCATGTGTTGTACTGTCATTCTCTCAACCAAGAAAAGTACAGAAACTTGAATACAACAGACACTCATTCAAGCGGCATCATTAATTAATGCAGGAGCTTTATTAAATATATGTATGAAAGTGAGTAGTTGATGCTCTATAAAATTGGTTAGATTTTAAGACAGTAAGACATGTCACATCATTATATGTTTTTAATTGTTGGGTTGATAATTAATTACTTTTATTTTTAAATTTAATTGTATAAGATATATCATGTTATCAAGCGTCTTTAATTGTTAGGTCAACAATTAGTTACTTCTATTTTTTTTAATTTAATTGCATAGCTGAAAATAATTTATTTATTTTTTTTACTAAATAATGTTCTTATTGTGTGGGACATATTTAATTTAACATATGAAATTAATTATATTGTTGTGAATTTCTTATTATAATTGTACATATCTTGATATTTCATGTTCAAATTGAAATTTTTTTTTTCAATAACGCATTTTTATTTTTATGATAAAATCCCAAAAAAGCCCTAGTATTCATGATTACCAAAAGCATCCGCACCGAATACCAGCAGAGCTTATATTTAATCATGTGATTCCATTCCATTCCATTACTATCTCTAAAAGACGACAAACAGTAACCATTTCGTTCTGTTCTGAATATAAAAAAAACGGTACGTACAATCAATAAAAAATTGAAAACTAATAAGCTGAAAACAGAAATGGATATTACCAGAAAAAATTAATTGGTGGAGGTGGTATTGGGTTGATAGGTATGCATCATGAGAGGCCCCTCATCGCCATGTCTGCTCGGATGTTCTGGATGAATCTTCTTCCTGAGCATCTTCCTTATCAGCTACCCATTTCCCAAATAAAAAAGAAGCAAGTAAATACATAGAATTCAAGTAATTTTAAGGTACCACTATTTCATGATATGATATATATATATATACATCCTATTAGTGTTTCTGACATTTAACAGTACTAATCTTTGAAAAAAAAGATAGTTATCATATTTAAATAATTCAGATTATAAATGTAGAAATTGGAGCTGGATTATCCAATGTTCAATATGGTGGGTATCAATTTTGTAGACTGTATCTTTTTTTCTTTTACTCACAAAATAAATGGTTGTAGATTACATTTATTTGATGATGTATCCAGTTAATACTTTTAAAAATTATCAGTAGAAAAAATGGATTTATATATGTATTGTTCAATAGTTAAATTTGATGTTTGCCAATTTTTGTCCAGTCTCTAATCTGTTTATTCATCCATCATAATAAAGCACAAGAATATTCCAAGGTTAAATTTTCTTAGAACTTGAAAGCTGAATTAATATTAGGGATAATATCTTGGGAGTCCCCTGAACTTTCAACTTATGATAAATTGGTCCCCGAATTTTTAATTTGGACAAACATTCCATCCAACTATACAATTTGTGACAAATGACCCTTCAACTGTCAATCTACTATCTAATACTGAATTATAAATTATAAAATGATCAAAATGCCCTTGTATGTTTATAGTATAATATTTAAAATATTTATGTTGTATGAATTTTTAATTTGCAGAAACTTATTAACTATTTTAAACATTATAGACATTAACTAAATAATCATTATATAATATGTTTTTATTTTATTTTTATTTTACATGTTTTAAATATCTTAAAAAATATAGTTACTTAAATAATTAAAATTGATTAAAAAAAATTATGTTTTAGTTTTATAGTACTTCATAATTTTTAACAACAAGTTTAAGAAGAAATGTTTTCTTACTTCATAACATTTATTAGTTTTCATATTTAAATAAAAAATTTATCAATTTTAATGATGTATATAACTATATCTTTCTTGTAAATATAAAATAAAGCATATAAAATAAAAATAAAAATAAAATAAGAACATATTATGTAATGATTATTTAATTGAGTGCTTATAATGTTTAAATTAGTTAATAAAATTCTACAAATTAAAGTTTCATATAACATAAATATTTTAAATATTATACTATAGATATATAAGAGTATTTTGATCATTTCATAATTTATAATTGAGTACTAGATAATAAATTAACAGCTGGATAATCATTTGTCATAACTCACAAGTTATATAATTTATGGGGATGTTTATTCAAATTAAAAGTTTTCGGACCAACTTGTCACAAATCAAAATTTCAAAGGACTTCCAAGATTACCCTTAATATTATTCAATACTTCTACTAGACAAAATGACAGATTTTCTTTTTCATTACTTTGAATTTAATCTGATTATCTTTTGAGAAAAATGAAAGAATCCAATGAGATATTTATAGTTTTTCATCATAAATATTTTTTTAATAATTTGATATTTAAATTTAAAGAATAAAATATAAATTATTGATCTTATTTATTCGAAGTATCATATTCACATCAATAGTCAGAAAAGTTAAAGTTTGTCTTAAACAAGATCAAGAATCACATATAAAATCTTATAGTGATTGATTTGCACTTTTTATTTTTTTCAGCTTCCGGTATCATACAAATAAGCCTAAATTCTATGTTCTACAATGTGGTTTATTAAAAAGAAAATAAAAATAATGTTCACATTTATCATTCGAAATTAATTAAAATCTAAATTATTATAAAACATTATGTTATGATGGAACATCAAAAGTATGGGCACTAAATCTCTCCTAATAAAGAAGATTGTCCCATGATAACTACTTTTAATCCTCTATATTGATTGAACAACTTAATTTTTTAGTCTTAATACATAAAGAGGATTAAGCATTCAAAATTTTTAGAAATGTCAAATCATCATTTCTATTATCCCTTTTTGTTTTTTTTTCTCTTTTCTCAATTATATTGATTGGACAACTCAATTTTTTTTTACATATATCTCCTCATTAAAAAGAAATGTGTTTAATATACTTAAGGTGTGATTTAACTTTTAAATGAAATCAACTTTCTCGTATTCTTCTTTATGAAATAACCATGCGATTAATTATATTGTTATTATTATACATATCTTTAATATTTCAAAAAAATATTTGTTAAATATAAATTTATTTTATATAATTATATTCTTTTAAAAATTTAGTTTTTTTAATAAATATATTTTTGTGGTGAAATTTGAAGAACAACCCTTGTTAAGTATAATTCTGAGACTTTTTTTTAGAATAATCAGAAACTATTATTTTGCTGCAAAAACCAATTTATCATCTAATTAAGATTCATTAAATTATCCTTTTAAGGTACGATTGAAAACTACATTCACATATAGACAGATGCACATATAAAAAGTTTTTCATTAAATAATTTAAATTATTGACTTCATGATGAATAACAAATTATATTCCAAATTAATTTATGATATGCATTCTTTCTAAACAATTGAAATTACAATTATAATTAATTTTAATGTTTAATTCTAACAATAGTTTTCAAAATTTTCAAGTGAATATATCATAAAAATTTAGGTGTGTGTTAGAATTATCTATCAAATTAAGAAAAAAACAGAAAATTACTAAATCTTATATACAGATGCCTTACTCGGTTCAAAGCGTGAGCGCTCTTGTTAGTCTTAGACATCATCTTCTTCTCTTTGCTCTTTTCCATTTTATCCTCGCAGAATTTCACCTCACAAACTTTCTTCACAACGAAATCTCCCTCGCTTTTCACCACCTCTTTCGGATCTTTCTCCACAAACACTTCCGCCGCAAACAGTTCGGCGAGAGTCGTCCTCCTCGTCTTCTCCTCCCTCTTCTCCTCATTCATCAAAAGCGGCTTCTCTTGAGTGCATCTTTCTCCACAAACTCCGTACTCCTCCATCATCACCTTGTTGGCACAAATTACCTCCATCATATCACTGCATTCGCGTGCTTTCATTGATGCTGACTTCATCTTGAGCGACCCGGCCCTGCTCACTGGTTTGCTCTCGGTAGTGGCAACCAATGCAGGTGTCTCGGGCTCGGGCTCCTGTTGAATCTTCTCTCCTTCATTAGTCGGCAACTTTTGTTCGTCTTTTTCTTCAACCACCAAGCCTTCTGTTGGTAAGAAGGAATGCTCGTGGCCTAATGTACCGATAGTTAGGATACCGTTTAAGAGTATGTCATGCAGAAGGAGAGCTTCAGTGTCCTGCTCTGCTATGCTCTCACGAGTGGCATCTTCCTTCATTTCATCTGTGTGTTAAATAATGCAAAATATCAAGATTAAATTAATGGCAAGAGGAGCTAGGCATGCAATTCAACCAAACAAAGTAATTGCTTGAGTACGTAAGTACCATTCTTTGAAGAAATCGGGCAGTAATCTTCTCTTGCATGAAGCTTCTGGTGCAACCAGTTTAAAACCTGGTAACAGGAAAAGCATTTAAAACGTTTGTAATGGAACAGCATTCTCAAATAAATTTCTGACACACACACACACACACACACACACATATATCCTTGTACAAGAATTAAACTATTGATTTACTACTACCTTCAGGGCCATATTGCCAGAACCAAGCTGGAAACTGATGATCAGAGAGAGAAAATGAACTCAGATCTTTGGATATTTTGATTATTTCGTTATACTACATGCTTTATAGAGGAGATCTAAAATGGTCCCCTGGTCAATGAAGGAGAGTGTATAGTTTGATACAGTTGGCTCTACTTACTAATTGTTGATTCCCTTCCAAAATTGTTTGACCTGTGGTCCTGCTAACATATTAATTCTGTAAATAAATGCATGAATGTAATATTATTCACCATTGTATTTGTGCACCACTTGGTCTCAATAATTGTACTTAGGTGACTTATTTATTTATTTTTCTTGTGTGCACGTACAATATTTCCGTATCTATATATGCTTTTTAGTTCAAATAATATATTGACAAAGAAATCAAATGAATGTACAAAGTACAGTAGAAGAATCAGCTGATTTGAAACCTTTTGAAAACTGGTTCACGGAACTAATTAATTAGGAGTCATGATATTGACCAAATTTGACTTAGAATTATATATAACATGTAGCGTAGAATGCAGAGTGTATTGTTTGGTTGAAGCATACCATGTGTGCTAATTGTTGACATGACATTTCATTTTCAGACCCAACAACCAATCATTGCCACTATAACTAAAGGGTGATCTCCTTTACACATCCGCCAATTAATAAAGTTCATATATCCTTACAGCTTCCCCCCCTTTAATTAATAAATTAAAATCAAGCAGTCCTCTATATATATATATATGTATGTATATATTAAAATTAGCACGAGTTTAAGCTCATCAGACTCTTTGATGAGCTTAATTTAAAAAATGATCGAAACAATTTCAAACGATAAATCCGAGTAGCTTAACAAATTCTTCACATTAAAATCTCCTAGGATTTTGAAATTTTTTTTAGAGTTTTCTAACTATTTTTTCCGAACTTTTGAAAATAATTCTAAAATAATAATAAAATAATAAATGTTTTTATATATGAATGGCCATTTTAAAAAAAATTGAAACAAATAGTTAAAAAACTCCAAAAATAGAAAAAAATTAATATCCTATAAGATTTTGATATGAAACATTTATTGAGTAAATCAGATTTATCGTTTGAAGCAGTTTCGATAGTTTTTTGAGTTAAACTCACCAACGATCTTGATGAGCTAAATCTCATGTTAGCTTTACTCTATATATATATATATATATATATATATGGGCTAAAATGTAATATATTGTATAGATTAATCTATACAATGGCTTCAAATCTTATATTTAGAGCAAAAAATGATCGATCCGAGCCGTTGAATGTAATTTCCATATTAAAATATTGTAAAATACCAAATTTTACATATTTAGATTTTTTTTGCTATTTTTTCGGATAGAGAGAAAATTATTTTTATTGCATGCTCAAAATACTCAAACAGCTAATACACATAAAAAAAAAAATCAAAATCGTATCAGTACTAGTACTGGGTATAGTAGCACCAAATTTCAGCAAAAAAGATGATAAAAGCAACCACAAACAAGCACACAAAGTTTTGAAAACATAAACACTTTGAATTGATGAATATCAAGATCTTTATACTTACAAATTATGCACACACATGAGTAAAACAAAGAGAGAAACGAATAGAAGAAAGGTTGCAGTAAATTCAATTGTCACAAGTCGAATTGAATAGCAGGCAACTCTACTGTGTTGGTTCACGAGGAGCTTGTACCAGTCTTCAGTACCAGCAAGTATTTTTTTCTCTTTTTCTTTCTTTCTTTTCATTAATATGAACAATACTTAGAGTGATAGTCTACAAGCTTGTAAAACACAATAGAACTTAAAAGAAAAGTACAAAACAGTTCTCTATCCTACCTCAAGTAATGAAACAGTGTATACATCCTTCTTTTACAAAATGAACCCTAGACTTAATAAAAATATACATATAGACCTTTCTATATTAAACTGACCCAAGTTTGATCCAAATTCATTGGGCTGTAATGAGAAAGGACCCAACACATATGTAACCATTGAGAAGATAAGGATATGCACTTTATATAATTTGTGTTCTTATGGGGTGGGGTTTTATGCAATGAGTGAATTTTGAATGCTGCTTTCTTTCTTTTTCTTTTGGAGTAGCAGACATATCCATCAATTTTGTAAGAATATATCAGTACAAAGTTTGAATATGGCATCGTATTCCATAACCATGATATCGGCCACCTCCTCTATGTATCAGAGGCACTGTATCATCTCCTTTTTTTTTTAAAAATAAAGTTTGAATACAGAATTAAGTCTTTTCTTTCCTTTTTTGTCAATGAAGTAAAATGTAGCTGATGAACTTATAATAATTCTAAGTCAGAACAAATCAGTAGATAGAATTTCTTTCTTTTTTCATGTCCTTATGGTCATGCACACAAGGACATAAAAAGGGAAAGATAGAGACATGTATATATATATATATATTTTTGCTATTTATTGGGATAACAAGCTCTCTTTGGAAGCACAAACGATGAACTATCAGGTTAGTAGCAGAGCGCGGCACTGATAATTAATTACATGCTGACAATTAGTTACACAAGTAATATCCCCTACTAATTATTTTTGCTAAATTATTTTGGGTTAGTATATTCTTTCTTTGAACTAATTAACTATAAAAAGTTTCTATTCCAATGGAAATAGTATTGATTCCTCCAAATAATTCTATGAGTGTTACTCTTAACCTGTCTAATTTCTAACCACTAGCTTATAACATGAGTGTACATTAAGGAGATGCTTTTTTGTTAATTATTCCATCTCCAACTAACACAATCAGGAATAGAGGAATTCGGTGCAAAGTGTACAGGTATTGCATGTGAATCAGCCTCTCATCCTACAGTTGTGCATGTGAAGCCTTCTAATTAATTCTACAGTTTTGCAATTGATTAACAGTTGCAATATATAATTGACACTTAACACAATTTACTTAGAATCAATACTTAAACAATTTGAGAGTTGATATTTAATAAAATTGAAGTTAATACTTTCAGAAAAATAAGTATAACTTAAATAGGTTAAGACTCGGTAAACAAATTAATTAATAACATTGACACACGATCAGACAGAGACTCCTCATATACAATTCTTTTTCCATACTTTTATGATGCTTGGCTAATTTGTTCCTCCTTTTGCATACATTAATCTCTAATTTGGCTAAGTGTTTAGTTTCCTTTTTGCATACAATGGAAGAAGTTGTGGAGCAATCAGACAGTACAAGGGCATTTTCTGGAAGGTTGTTAAACCCACAATTAGGCATGGAACAGAGATGGCAACAGCTACATTGGGGTCTGCTCTCATAACAGACAATCAGAAAAGAAAAAGAAAAAAAGAAAAAGGAAGTGAAGATATATATCCTCAAACTCCTTGAGAGGGAAAAAAAAAGAAAAAAAAAGAAAAGAAGAATCCAATGCTTATCGGCTGTATATATTTTCACATAGGTTTTTAACTTTTTTTTATATATGTATTTTTTTTAGAATCGTAAACTTAGTACGATGATGATATGTTACATTCTCTATCAAAAAATATAGGTTTAAATTTTGCGAGAGATATTTTAAAAAAATTAAATGTCGCAACTAATTAGAGTCCTTATTTTAAATATACATACATAAAGTTTTGCTAATATGCTATCGTTAGTATTTCGGTTGAGACGCTAACGATTCAAATTTTAAGTTTTCGTGTTCAAAATTTCGATTTAAATAGCTCAATAAATTTTTCATATCAAAAGCTTATAGAATGCCAAAATTTACCATTTTTAGAGTTTTTTAACTATTTTTTTCGAATTTTCAAAAATGACATTAATTGACATACAAATATTTTTTATTTTTATTTATTTTTGAGCCCAATAAAGTCATATTTGAAAATTCGAAAAAAAATAGTTAAAAAATGGTAAATTTTGGTATTCTACGACAAGATTTTATTATGAAAAATTTATTGAGCTACTTAAATCGAAATTTCGATCACGAAAACTTAAAATTTAAATCGTTAGTATTTCAGTCGAAACGATAACAATAGCACATTAGCAAAACACTTTATATATATATATATATATGTATGTATGTATGCATTTTTTTAGAACTTGGAAAAAAATAATAATTTATTTTGTACTCTGTTATGCTTAATCCAAGTGTTGGCTTGAATTTATATTTTTAAATACTAAATATCCTAAAAAGGCTCGACGTACTTAAACTTTTTTTTTTTGAGCAATTCTACTATAGGTTTTGATACCTAAGTTAGGATATTGTATATTGATAAAAAAAACTAATTTTACTATGAATCATAATTTATATTATAGATGAAGAGATCAAACTAAAATTAATTGTTGTGATTAATTAGCTTTTTAAAATTGCAAGATAAAATAAATAAAATAAATAAAACAATTTTTCTGTTTAATTAAAAAAAAACAAGTGACAACACAATCAAACAAAAGGAAAGAGCAATGAAGAATGGCGTAAGCCACGCAGCAATGTTGGCAACTTGGCGCATGCAATGACACTTGGTATACTTTTGTGGAAGCTTACATCACATTATATAGTATCTAATGAATTAAATGCACAGTTTATTAATTAACTCATTCAATGATCAAAATATCCCTCTTGATTCTCCGTTGTCGTATACATGCTGGCATGATTTGGAGCTAAGATTTGATTAGCTTTCTGATTGTTAATGATCAAAAAGGCATCCAGTGGGTCCAGGAAAACAGTGTTATTCGTGCGTTACTGGCCTTCTGATCAGAAAGCATCTAAAGGATAATGGATCCAGGAAATAGTGTTTTCCGTGCGTTATTTTCTTTGGTTTTGAGTTTTTGAGTCCGGAATACCAACAAATTTGTTTTGGATCAAAAAAATTAAGAACTAAGTCCCGAATACTACAAATAAGTTTGCATAAAAAAATCAAGAATTGGGTTCGGAATACCAAAAAACATGTTTTGAATTAAAAAAATTAAGAACTGAATCCCGAATACCGCAAATAAGTTTTATATCAAGAAAATCAAGAATTATATCCGGAATACCGCAAACAAGTTTTGCATCAAGAAAATCAAATATTAAGTCCGGAATAACCCATAATTCCTTCTTGCTAAGTTTTAATTTCTTCCATAAATTAACCCTTTGATCCAATTTAGAGCGATCATGGATTATAGTTTTCGAGAAAGGGAAAAAGGAACAAGAGGAACAAGAGCATTAAAAGGACAAAAGTAATCTATATATGCCTTCATAAATTCCCTGCCTTTCTTATTTATCTTACATAATTTTATTCATGTTTGACGATAAAATATACTAATTTTTTTTTTGAAACAAACTTGAATGTTTAGTTTGAATCAGCAGCAAGTTTGACCTAATCAGCTAACTCTGTCTAATGGCTAAATTGACATTCGGTGAAGTACTTCATCTACAATGGATAAAAATCTCCTCATAAATATTTTTCTACACGAATTTCAATACTGTTCACTGCAATAATAACATATAATTTTTTGCCCCCATTTATTCACTCAAGTAACTGTTTAGTTTAGAAGATACAGACTCCTAATGACTAGGTGGTCATGTCTTGCTCAATTGACCAGCTCGAGTTGGATCTATTGACTAACCAACACAGAGTCGTAGACGGGGGCAGAACTAGGGGACCCCCCGTCATGTACATTCAATTTTAGCATCAGATCATCAATTGGGTCCCCCCAATTGGGCTTAGCATTATTGAATTTGATTCCATTAAAAAGTGTTGAGGCCCATTAAATATAGTCCATTTTCTACTGTTTCGTACTATTATTCTTCATTAATTATCTCGTTGAGTTCCCTTTTCGGTTTCGGTTCGGTCTATTTGGTTTCTTTTTTTCGGTTTTTTATTAAATTTGGTTACTTTGAATTATTATGGTTATCATGTTGCCTCCCCCCACCCCCGCCCCAAAAAAAAAAAACCAAATCATTCAAATGAATTCGCTTTTCATATATCGGGTCGGGATGAACAAAAAAGAAAAAAATAGTACGGCAGATAGATGACCAAATTCGATTCAGTAATTATTAATTAATAAATCAGATCAGATGGGCTGAATGGAGAAAGAATTCGATTCTCTGGCTTAAATTTTTGGACTGCATTGTAAGGCAGAGAATCGAATTCTTTCTCCATTCAGCCCATCTGATTTGATCTATTAATTAATAATTACTAAATCCTATAAAAATAACAGAGACGGGGTTCGGGTTCAAGTTCAAGTCGACCCGGCCAAGACCAAACCGGTGGAAATTATTCCCTGCTCCGATACCAAACTAGGTTGTCACACACAGACCCACTTAAAGTGGAGCCCACATTAAAACTATGCACCGTATTAGCTCTGCTCCAGGCGCATACACTCTATCGTGCTCGTGCACCCCCTTCCACGATTGCTCCATTTCTTTCTCTGAGCTTCTCGACCAAGTAAGAAGAAACGAGAAAAGCCTTCCACAAACTAGAAACTCATATAGAAAGGAAGGAAAGGGAAGGAAAAGAGGAGGGCCGAGGGGATGGCGAGGAAATCGGAGACGAGCGTGGTGCAGGAGTTGATCCTGTACGCCGTGAGCGCGGCGCTGAGCTCGCTAGTGTTGTATGTCGGTCTCCGTCAACTGGACCCTAATCGGAGCTCCAACAAGAAAGCCATGGAGCAAAAGAAGGCTATCGCCAAACGCCTTGGTCGCCCCCTTGTCAACACCAACTCTTATGAGGTATTTTTCTTAATATTCCTGTGTTGTTGCACATCAATTGGAGCACAGCTTGTGGCACAAGAGATTATGGTTCACCATAGTTGATATAAGTTTAGACGTTATTTTTCCCTAAATCATGACGTTAGATACTCTTAGGGTTCTGGCTTGTTCACTGAATACATTCATTCAAAATAGTGTTATGAACCCTGTACGTACTTAATGATATGTGTAGTTCTTTTTTTTTTTTTGATATAAGGTCTCCCGTTAACACCGACATTTATTCCTTTTCAAATGACTTTTGTGGGACTTGTACTTGTGTCTCACCGTAGAGAGGTGGGGCCTGTCACTATTGTGTTAGGCCTATGGTTTAATGATATGTGTAATTAAGTCTCGTGTTTAGCAACTAGCATTATTTAAATAGAGAACGTAAAAGCATAGGCTCCGTGTCCAGTCCAGAACAAATTTGGTATTTTTAGTTAAAATCTTGCATAAAATCATTAAAAATCCCGATCAATCTTTTTTCAGGATGTGATAGCATGTGATGTGGTCAATCCGGATGACATTGATGTCGAGTTTGATTCCATCGGTGGTCTCAACCATGTAAAAGAGGCCTTATTTGAGTTGGTTATTCTTCCTTTAAGACGGCCTGAAATATTTTCCCATGGAAGGCTTCTGGCCCCACAAAAGGGGGTGCTCTTGTATGGTCCACCGGGGACTGGTAAAACAATGCTTGCTAAGGCAATTGCAAAGGAGTCGGATGCTGTTTTCATCAATGTTAGGATCTCGAATTTGATGAGCAAATGGTTTGGTGATGCTCAGAAACTAGGTAATTTTGGATATACAACATGGAGCATTTTTGCCTATCTAATATCGTAACACTGTACCGTACTGTCAAATATTATCCCCATGATTTTGTAAATAAACACCTGAGTCTGGACCATCAAAACTAAGGTTGAATTCTAAGGCTTAGGAACTGGCCAAATTACGTGCAATTTTCATGCTAATCAGTCAGTTCTTCAAAACTAGTTTAAATAAAGTAAAAAATTAGCATCTAAGTCTGTTAGCTTGATTGTAGTTAGTATGAGATTAAGAAAAAAGGAACATATCAAAATTAGTGGAAACATAGTAAAACAAAATTAATCTGATTCGTTTTAGTTCAGAGCTAGAAATGTTGGGTTTTATTGCATTATGACAATAAATATTCGATTTTAATTCTTATAGACAATTGTCTTCTGTATTACGGGTAAATACAGTATACCTTCCAGGATCCAATCTTGTTCTTTTCTCAGTAGGACAAAAACTGCCTTTTTGTATCATATTAATATAAGATATTATCTAATTTACAAATAATGATAATAGTTGGTGTCTTTTACTGGTTACAGTAAGTAGCAGATTGATGGGATCTTTTTTTTGCTTGATGCTCTTTTTATATGAGCATTCCTGTTTAGTATAACAGTGGTTATTTATCTTTGCTCTTTTTGGTAAAATGCAGTGGCTGCTGTCTTTAGTCTAGCTAACAAGCTTCAGCCAGCAATTATTTTCATTGATGAGGTTGATAGCTTCTTGGGACAGCGGCGAAATAGTGACCATGAAGCTATGACTAACATGAAAACTGAATTTATGTCCTTATGGGATGGCTTCACGACTGATAGTATGTACTTTCTCTATCGTGATCCTCCTGATTATACGTACAATATAGCCATTTTTTTTAGTTTCAATGTACATGTCCATAGCATGACGCTTCTGGTGTTGTTTGGATCGTAGTTATTAGTTGTTCGGATTAATCTCACTGAATTGAGGATTTATTAAGTTCCACTGTGATGATTTTACCAAAAGACGAGAAAAAACAAATAAAGGCCTACAGAGGTTATTCTGCCTGTACTTGTCTACCACTGCTATTGTTAAGTTAGCAACCATAGTTAGCAAGAAGTGGTTTCCCGCAACAGAAAACTATCTGGAGCACACAAACTTGACCACTGACAAAAGAGAAAAAAAAAGAAAAAACATTCATCAACCATCAAATAACTAATGAATGAGTAAGTAAGGAATTTTGTTCGCTAAATTAGTAGAGCATTATGTGTACCCTTGCAATATGAGAAATCTGGTGCAAATTCCTACCAAACCCGAAGGAACCACCATGTGACTTGAGAGCATGAAAGCTGCCCTTTCTGCTTCTCTTAAACTACCTGCATTACTTACTTACTAATTGTTCATTAGTAAGCAAGTAATGCCTCAGCTGCAATTGCAAAATGAATTTTTTCTTGTTTTATTTATTAATTGTTCATCTAGCGGGTTTAGAAAAAGTAGATATTTTTACATTTTGTGGTTGTATCCATGAAACTATTGGCAATAGAGAGAGTTTATCCATGTCAAAATTCAGTATTTGGAGTTTGACATCTTGCTCTCCCAAAATTTTTTCAAAAAATTGAACTGCATAAGCTGCGATTTTCTAGTAACCAGTGGTTCTTGTTTGCTTCAATAGAAAATGCAAGAGTGATGGTTCTTGCTGCCACAAACCGCCCATCAGAATTGGACGAGGCAATATTGAGGCGGTTCACACAGATATTTGAGATAGGCAAGCCAAATCAAAGTGAAAGAGTGAAGATTTTGAAGGTTATTTTGAAAGGTGAGAAAGTAGATGAGAACATAGACTATGAGCGTGTAGCTGCATTATGTGAGGGATTCACAGGCTCTGACATACTCGAGCTGTGCAAGCAAGCGGCCTATTTTCCCATCAGAGATTTACTGGACGAGGAAAAGAGTGGAAAGTCTGATAATGTAAGTTCTGTTACTGTGCCTCCCTTTTTAGAAACTGATAATTCCATGTGCGCACAAAAGTTCCCAAGCTATTTCTCTTTGCTATTATGTAAATGAAAGCAAGGTGGGCTACACACTGGATAGCTTTTGAATAAAATAGGTTATACAGGGTAGTATCTTGAGCTGTAGTGTATACTAGGATATTTCTTGCTTTTGCAAATATAATGACAATATTTTCCTAGGACTGACTTCTAGTAGTCTCTTCCTAGTTCTAGAAAGTTCCAATTTCTCAAATGTTTCAGGATGTATATAGTGGAGACACATTAAACTTTTCATAGAAAAGGTTGTCTTTCAAATAAAACACTGATACAACTTCTTATTCATCTTCAGTCTTGTTAGTTCTCAGAGGATACAAGTCAAGGTATTATGTTCTAGCTACAAGTTCTCCCCAAACATATTAATATGGTTTTATGCTTTGTGTTTTCTTACCAATTTGATGTTGCGAAAAGGTTTTGTTAGATGTGAGCTTATCATTACAGTATTTTAGAGCAACTCCCATTTCACATACTATAGGTTTTCACAGTTAATTGACCAAATTTTTATATCATGATACTATCTAAAACTATTGTTGCAGAGCCCGAGAGCTTTGACGCAGGCTGATCTCGAGAAGGCATTATCAGTTCGGAAAGGGAAAAAGGCATCAAAAGGACTCAAACCCGGTAACGAAACAATGACTCAGGAGGGAGATGATGTCCATAATGTTATCTATGAGATATCCAAGATTATGTCTCGGATTGCCGAGCAATAGAAACTTGGATGAAAATTGATGACCTGGCATGGGTGTTATGCATTTTAATTAATCTTATTGTCAGAGATGGTACTACCTTTTTCTTTGTGCTCTCTCACCTTCTTTTTGGGGCAATAGTACCCTTTTGGAGTTTGATTATCACGGGGAAATATATGTATTTATACTTTTTTTTATTGTTTAGTGGCTGATTTAAAATGGATGAGTCTGTGGCCTGATGTTGTTACAATTATATGATAAAAGATAATCCATTCCAAAATCAGCAAATGGTTTGCTAGAAATTATTTACCTGAATTTTGAACTATTGATTTTTTTCATATAATAGGATTGTCCAAAGATAAGTTTTCAAAACAGCTTGGGATTTTACACTTATTTGGAGTCCTGAATTAAGAAAATTTAGGCAATGCTTCGCTCCCTCTCCATCCGCTACCTGTATATTTCCATTTTTGGCGGTAACCCTTTTCTTTATGAGATTTCTCTCTTGAAAAGTATTAATTGTACCTTAAAAAAATCCTCTAAAATTATCCCACAATTATTTTTATTATAAATGATAAATAATTAATTAGTATGTTAAAAATAAAAAAAAATGTGTTCAAAATTGTCTATGAAGGTGTTTATATATTATCATATGATATTTATATTTGATTGTAGGAGGTATTTATATTTTATTACGTGTGTGTTAATATTATTATTTAAAAGGTGTTTGAATGGTGTGTTTATATATGATTAAGAGAGTGTTTATATCTAATTGAAAAGGTGTTTATACTTAATAAGTGTTTATATTTGATTATTAAAATCATATTGTTATGGATCATAGTATTAAGTTTTAAAATCAAATGTAAAATATCCTTAGTGTTTATATTTGGTCATATGAGATGTTTATATCTAGTCATTATAGTATTTATATTAGAACATGAGATATGAAAAATTGTTAAAAAATAAAAATATAGTTAAAAGAATAAGGTATTGAGATGGAATAGTGGAGGGATGATTTTGGGATGGACTTTGGGAACAAAAATTTGGATTGCGACGCACCTCTTCAATTTCTATTCTTCTTTCATTTTGATTAATCTAAAATTTGTATATTCTTTACACTTTGCAAAATTTTGTACAGCTTCCGCACTTAAGTTTGCACTCAAAAAATAAAATTGACACGAGACACTTTGTGAATGATGTACGATCCGGGATTATAAATTTATGGAAAATATTTGGAAGATACATTATTGATATCGTTATCATCGATACCGATTTTATTATATAATTTATTTTATATAATACTTTATATTGAATTCAAATACTTCTCATTTGAATAATAACTCACTTATGTTAAATGATAAAATATTATATAAATAAATTATATAATAAAATCACTAACATAAATAATAACTCATTTAATATGAATAATAAAGTCGATATCAATAATGGTAGCTAATCTACATAAATAATAGCTCCCTAAATTTATTACACTTCATACAACTAAATTACTAAAGTCTTCTAACGCTCATTGGATCAAATTACGATCCGATGGATAAATTAACCGTTTGATGATATTAAGGGTGTGCTCCATAAAAGGTGAAAATGAGGGGAGGGGAGGGGAGGGGAGAGAAAATTTTGATTTATTACTTGCTCCAAAAAATTTATAAAGAGAAGGGGTGGGGAAAATTTCATCTCTTCTACCTCTCAAATGAACTAATTTTTATCTCCTCTAAATTATGATGTAGAGGAGGTAAACTCATTTTTAACACTCCTCTCTTTTCCTCTTCCCTCCCTCCCTCCCTCCTTAATGTATTTGTGGAGCATAATCTATAATTTGCATAAAAATTTCATTCTCATACTTCAATAATTAAATAAAATATTAAATTTAATGATCCTACGATTATTTCTTTCGTCAAATCAAAATTTGACATGATAAACGTTAAAATTCCCGCCATTTCCATAAATATACCGTCCCAACCAGCAACAAAAGTATACAAATCTCGGTCTAGACTGAGCCCAGTTATAAAATCTGCACTTTATCCGGCCTATAGAAGCCGGATACCTCAAAAGGAAAAAAGAAAGAAAGAAAAGAAAGAAATCAATAGGAAAATGGCTGTCGCTCACCTCCGCTCGGTCCACTCATTCCCTCTCAAAATCCCAAAAGCTTTCCCTCTTGGCATTGGCAAACGCCAGTTACTCTCTCCAGCGAAATGCTCGAGCTCAAATTCGGAGGAGCGGGAGCCAGGGGCACGTGGCGTGGATTCGTTGGCTGGCCTAGCGGGGGAGAGAGTGGAGGAGCTTCTCAGAAGGGAGGAGAATAGAAGTTTACTACAAGGTTTGGATGAAGCTTCTAGAAGAGTCGAGAAGGCCAGAGAGGAATTGGAGAGTGTAAGGAAGCAGAGAGATGAGGCACAGAAAGCCCGAGAGTATATGCGTCAGCTTGAGAGCCGACAGGCTGAGGTGGTTTTAGTTTTGAGTAATTAGTTTAGGGAGCTGATACACAGATAGGTATCAAGGTTGTCGATACCGTTGTCAATACAAACTTTATTATACACGTTAAATGAGTTATTATGTATGTTAATGATTTTATTATACAATTTATTTTGTATAAAACTGTCATGATTCAACTTAAATGAGTTATTATGCATATTAGTAATATTTAAGTTGAATAATAGAAGTACAATATAAAATAAAGTTGTTAACATGTATAATAACTCATTTAATGTGTATAATAAAGTCCGTATCGACGACAGGACCAATAATGATATCTCCATAACATTTTCCATTAGTTTATGATTATATAGGAGTATTTACCTATTGTAAACATAAATTTTCAAACGTTTACATTGTTTAAATGACCAACCTACTGTTTAATTGATCTGAGCAGGTTTTACGGAAGGAAATTTCCTGCTGAATTTTAAAGACTACCTCTATGTTTTTATTACACTGATAAATTAGTAATTATCCAGGTTGATCTGTGTGCTTGACGGAATAAAAAGAATTGAAGTTGAATAAAGTTCTAGCGAATTATTTTGTTAAAGTTGATTTCTTGGTCCTAGTTATATGTCTTTTTTTGTTACAATCTTTATTGAGAAATGCAATTACAAGCATGTTCCCACCATTCATACATACCACGAAAATCAACAAGTTTGTAAAATTCTAAACTTGATAAGCATAAACCACCAATACAACTAGAATAACGACATGGTTTTAAAAGATTTCTTTCCTCGTGAACATTGCATTTACTAGATTGCAGAGGCCCAAAATGAACTGTTAAAGGCTAATGCCATGATGGAAGAAGCTGAAAAATCACTGTCGTCCACGTTTTATGCTGAAACCTCAGGAGAGATGAGCAACAACCTAGAGAGGTTAGAATCTGTAAAAGCAGCTGTAATTTCATCAATGGTTGGCACCCTAGCGAGTTTGCCGATCTCTTTATCTCAGGCCACTAACTTATCAGAAGTTATTCTCCGCTCGTCAGTAGTTCTGATAAGTTGCGCTCTTTTTGGAGTTACCTTTCGATATGCTGTCAGAAGAGACATTGATAATGTTCAGCTTAAAACTGGCACAGTTGGTGCCTTTGGGTTCGTCAAAGGTACCAGTTAGTTTTTTTGTTCATCTTTTTAGCTACATGTTATATCTTAATTGATAAATGCTATATGTTACTTTTAAAAAGGAGTCTTGCCTTAAATTCTGAAACGGCTAACACTAAGCGCTGATTTGAATTTAATCCCTTTTGTTTGTCTTGGCTTGTTCTGTGCTTATTATAGGCTTCTGACTGTGAAACATAATTCCATTCAAAAAGTTCAGTATTCTGGTCACTCTATCTGCATTTTGTTGTTACCATATCAAAACTGTATGGGTATAGTCATGGTTTGTACTGATAAATTCCAACAATTTTCATTTTTACCTGGTGCCAGGTGGCACCGAGAGAAAGAAAGGATGAGTTACCCAAAGGAATATTACTTGCAGGGAAACTGCTTTCTAAGTACTTCCAATTTATTATCTTTTCACATTGTGCAGGTCTTGCTGGATTTGAAGCTGGGAATTCTCTGGAATTAAGCCCCGATGGATTGATCTCTTCTTCTGTTATGGGGGGTATTTCTGTTGCTCAGAACATTTTTATCTTTCTCTTTGCTGCTGTCGCACTAGATTTTTGCTTTAAGATGAGGATTGTGAGTCCATTTCCAATGAAAGATTAAGGTTGTATCCAGCCAGGATTTGACCCGTCATATGGAAGAAATTATACATGTAAACTTGTTTTTGTATGTCAAAATATATTCTTTTTATGTTTCCCCCTTTGCTTTGTTCATTTTCCATATAAATTACTGCGCCAAAAGTTCTCCTTTTTTTTTTCTTACACACAGGTCGGAAAGGCCGTGAAGTGAAATAATTATCCAGGACACTAATCCGACTACGGTTACACATGTCATGGCCAACAATTAGTAACTCTACAAGATGCTCGAAACAACAACCAAAATCAATAGAAATAAGCTGCTCTTCGTTAGTTAATGCACGAAACAACAACCAAAATCAATAGAAATAAGCTGCTCTTTGTTAGTTAATGCACGAAACAACAACCAAAATCAATAGAAATAAGCTGCTCTTTGTTAGTTAATGCATGAAATTTGATGGGAATCAGCAGTTCAAGCAATGGCACTTCCTTCCATGCATTCAACGTGGCCAATATAGCAAAGCAAAAGGACTGGGAACCATGTTTGAAGTTTGAACATTACAACTAAGTGCAAGGATTCGAAGGTTGTAAGTTGTTCCTTTGATGGCTGGTAACATGATGCTGTTACCAGTAAAGATAAGCATAATCTCTGTGCATCCTGACATATTAGAAATGACAAGAAGCCATGACAATAGGAGAGACAAGTGTACTAATCCAAGCAATATGGCCTTTTGTAGAGGAGAGACGTGTGATAATCCAAGCAATATTTCTTTTGTGGGGTCCGTGTGGACAGCGCAAAAGTACGCAATTACGTGTCTATTTATTTATTTAATTTAGCTCAAATAAATATACAAATACGAAGAAAATTTTACCTCAAGTATTTATATATGAGTTTTAATGATTTTATGATAAAAAAATGAGACATAAATTAATTAAAAAATATAAATAAAATCATTAAAATACATTTAAAATGTTTTCTACTAAAATTTTACGCACAAAATGTGTCTTTTTCTATTTAATTTAGCTCATATAAATTTTTATAAATATATAGAAGATATTAATTTAAATATTTGTATGAGTTCTGGTGATAATGTTGAAATCTTAGAAAGCCATTAATTTGTCATTTTTGTTCATCCATCTAAGCTAAAAAGGACTTCAAAGGGAACAGGCCTGTTGTTTGAAGATCTCGGCCTGGCAGCATCAGAGAGGAGAGGGGATGGCATAGGGTTGGCGGTTTGAAACTTTGGATCTTCTTAAATTAGTTAGATAATTATCTCAAGGGTAAAAAAAAAAAAGATCATTTCGGTGAAATATATGGCTCTTCTATTTTATTTAGTTTTTAGTTTCTTCTTTTTTTTTTTGGAATAAACATTGCTATTGATATCCATCCTTGCCAATTCCTATTGGAAGTGATTCATCAACCTCACAGTTTAGATGAAAATAGTCATTTCATTTGGGAGACATTTAGGAAACAGGCCATGAAAAATAGAATGTATATCCACAAACAAGGCTAAATTTTCTTCAATAGACTAGGCTGTTCAATGAAGTCTGATTTCCATGATTATCTTTTTCAAAAAATTAAAATAAATTAAGCCAAGAATTTCTTAAAAACTTTTACACTATCATTCTTGTGTTTTATTACGCCTTACAATCTTCTTGGTACTACTAGAAATTCATTGTAAAAATGTTGGTAGCTATTTTTTATCAGACCACAATTACAGAACCATTATCTCGAAACAAACCATCATTCAAATCAGCACAATCTACAAAGCACTCTTTACCAGAAATAGACAGTTTGGAGCTCAAATGAAATCTTCACATGCTTGTACTGATGGATCAATATGCTTTTATTACACAGACAAGAGGTGACAAGGCACAAAGTTCCAAAAGTTAAAAATCTCAGAAAAATAAAAATAAAATAAAATAGCATTTCCTTAATCTATTTGTCAGTTCACTTATCTTCCTTGTTATTTGCTCACACATCATCCAGCCCGGAAGTTGAAGAAATTGTAGCAACACAAGGAAACCAATATCTGCGCCTACCGTCTCTATGGCCATCATCAATCATGGCAAGCCCTTCCTGTTAATTAAGCGGCATGAGGATCAATTTTCATATCGATTCTACAAACTAGCTTTTGTAAACCACACAAGGCATTCTATACGTAGTAAAATATTTTCAGATGCAAGATTCAAAATTGGCGAGTTCATCCCCTCAAAGGGGAATCACTACCCAACAGAAAGTTCACCTCATTTTACAGAATCTGAGCCATTAACAACACCTATTAAAGCATCATTTGTTTACACTCTTTTACTTATGATTTGAATGAATGGTTGCTGACCACCAAGCACAGCATTCGGGGCTACAATCAAGGACTTCAAATTTTTAGGTCTCACAAACGCCACAACTGATACAAATCCATCAACAACACTGAGATTCTCATATTTGTTTTCCCAACCCTTTTTTTTTTCCATTTTCTTTAATTCAGGTTACAAGGCTGTTGGTGTAACTGTTTTCTAAACAACTATCGCTAATGGAAAATCTGACAAGATACTTTTATATAATTCTCATTAGATGAACTTAGTAGAAAATTGGTCATTCCCACACATGTCAAATAATGTACTTTTAAGGAAACCTGCCATTGATATAATAGTCTGCAACCATATGATATATTATCTAATGAATTGCATTGCATAAGAAACACTTGAAGAGAAAATCAAGATGCCTCAAATAAATGGTTGTACAGAACCAGAAATTTTAGTCTACTTACTTTTAGCAGGGCTTGAAGCGCATCAGTTGCACGGCCAAAAGTCCATGAAAGTGTCTGCTCAAGCTGATCCACTGTTACATAACCTTGTGCCTGCATAACAGTATGAAATCAAATGTTAGAATTTAAGTTTTGAAATTTTGTTATTAATCCCTTACATGTTATTTGTACAGTTTAGAAGACAACCTGAGCTAATTCTAAAATCTCGTTGTGATCCTTGTTCAACTCAGTTGGCACAGATCGAACAAGTCTTTTCCTTCCAACTGCAATTACTTCAAAACCGCTACCTAGAACCTGAAAGTTCATATGAAACAAATTATGAAATCAAGGAAGGAACAAAATATTTATAAATGAATAGGCGGCTTCCCCTCAGATCAAGCTGACATAATTTATCTAAAGAAGTACATCCTAACTGGTTAGGATAAATAAAACCCTTTTGAGCTACAATTGTTCACCAATATTGTACCCAGTTATTTTCTCTGTAAATCTGCTTAGGTCAGATTGACAAAATTCATCTAAAGAAAAAGTGTATCCCGACTGTTTCAGATAAACAAAATTTAACCCATCTTCACCAGAACACTTCACTAAACTACCTAGTGTGGCCTGTATGGTAAATCTTCTTAGGTCAAGTTGAGACAATTTCCCCAAAGAGAAGTGATGAATCCTCAGTGGTTGGGATAAATATAACTTAACCCATCTGTGCTTGAATGGTTTACCACTATTGCATCTGATGCCTTCTCTGGTAAATCCGCTCAAGGATTTTAACACTTTAAAGACGAAACCAACCACAAACTGAACTACAAAAAAAAAAAAAGAACAATATATGGTCGCTAAGTTACCCTAAGCTAGGATTAAGCTATGCAACAAGTGTAGAATGATTGCTCATATCAGCATTGAACATGACTAGCAAGGTACCACAACCTGGTACTGTACCTTAAGCTTGCTAATTGCACGCAAACAATCATCTTCAGACAAAGACTCACGTGAACACCTGCGCCTTTTACATAGTCTAGTACGGAGCTCCTCCAAGTTGATCAAGCCACCATTCTCAGACCTTGTTGCGATGCATATTTCTACAATCTGAACTCCTATAATACCAATTGGGTACTGCCATCAAATAAAGGTCTTTGTAATATATCTTAGTTGCACATGAAAGATAACAAAATGTACTGACCAAGCTCATAGTAGAAGTCTCCAATCCCTAGGAGTTCAGCCCAAACTCCCTTGTTAGAAGCCAAGGGATCAACACCGACTTTCGCACACATCTCATGAAATTGGGCTCTGAATGTAGGGTTCTTCTTGATGTCATTCTGCACTGGTGAGAGTTCATGAAATTGACTGCTTTAACAATATTATTACATTTTAAATTTATTTATTCTACATTTAGGTAGTTTGAGAGCTAAATTCTCCACTGATATGAATCATTATTTATCATTTAAGTCTTCTGAACCTGATGTTTTGATAAATCGAAGCTTATTATTTACTTGCCAATTTTGATAAATTGAAGCTAGTAGCTGAAAATCAGATGCTAATAAGCAATACACAAAACCTATTTAAGATGAGTATATTTACAATTTTAAATTGCACTTAAACAACAAATAGCTCACTTTATGTTTTCGAGCAAAATCCTCTAACTGTGATCGAAACGTGGCGAGCTGCTCCTTCATGAGATCAGTTCTGACCTTGGCGACATGTTCACCAACCAATCGATACTGATCCTGAAGTCACCGATCAAAATTGATGTAGAGATCAAAAGGAGGCAATCAAATTGGAAAGAGAAAGTTGAAGCAAATTACTCCTCTTACCCTAGCAGCCGCTGCGCTTTGAAGGCCACCAATCCCTGGCCGCCTTCTCATGTTGATAAAGTAGAGAGACGAATCGGTTGAGTTATTTCAGAGTAGCGATCGAAAATTCAATTGGAGAGAAATCGCCAATGGCTATGGCTGAGGCGAGCAAAGAGGCAGAGAGACCAATGGACGGAGAAACTGCCGAGGAAAGTACGGTCGTACTGGGTGGGTCCTCACTCCTCACCGAGGTGTAATTCTCCTCCTAATCATAGTCCTAATTGGCTAATTCCCTGATCCTTTTTTCCGTTCATGCTGCCTTGTAACCTTGTTCAGTCGTTTGTGTTTTTATTTTTCTATTTTTGAACCCAGCGGATCAAAGTCCTTTCCTTTTTGTATGACTATTAAAGTTTTATGGCCCAATTTCCTTGTTAGATATCTATTGGAAGTATAACTTCCAAATGCTTCGGTGAATAAAAACCGTAGCGTACTTCGTAAAAAAATATAACTTATCTCGATTATATAATATGTTAAACATGATTAAAATATTTTTATCATATAATATGATATATTAAAAATAATAAATTGAAAATAGGTCATGCATATAATATGATACGCATATGATACGCTGTATTATATCGTAACATATTAATATATGACATTACGTGACATGCATATAACACGTCATATTTAATTACATTTTTCTTGAATTTTATCTTTTCATTGAAAAAATATAAAAATATATTTAAATTTGTGGACAAATTGTAAAATTTTATGTAAAGCGAAGAAAAATGTTAGAAATTTTTTTATGATAAAAAATATATTTCATATTTATATTAAAAATTGAAAAAATATTTGAAATAATAAATGTTTAACTTTATGTGATCACATAACGTGTTTAAATAATTTTATATAACGTATCATGATATATCGATTTTAATTGAAAAAAGACACGTCATACGAAATGATACATGAAACGACATGTAAGACATATCACTTAATAAAATAATCAAATGCTCAATATAATAGTTGAAGAAAACTGGAAATCCGAAAATCAATGAAAGATGGAAGTGTCCATAACGAAATCAAATGTGTAGACTACCAAAGAAAAGATTATAATCTGTCTCTGTTTGGAAGAATTTTATGGCAAGCTGACTAAGCCTCTCACAGGCTGCAAAAGATAGTATGCATGCCAATTAGCTCAGAGGGAAAATAAATATGTTAGTTTCAGAACTTGGCCACAGAAATTCATTGATGTTTTTGCATACACAAGGCATCCAGGACCAGGGGCAACACTCAATTTTCCAAACAGAACACCTTCTGAAGTCGGATATCAGGACCTCGATCTCGATAATGAATCAGTGATTCAGATCCGTCAAGCCAGAATCATTTACCAGATCTGCGCTCGTACAAATTTTTACAACTCAAAATGCCAGTAAAAATAAAAATGGTTGCATCCTACAAGAAAAATACAAACTACATTGGAAGATCAATCTTCCCAGACCAACGGTAGGTAGGCCTTCGTCGAACCATGCGTATAAAATCATTCTTCTAAGCCAACAGAAGGTAGGCCTTCTTTGAACCATGTGTATAACCCTCCTTCCAGGTGGAATACATTCTTGTATCCGTTAAGGACAAGCAAGTAAGCTGCAATGAGAGACCTACCAATAAGCAAACAAATTCAACTCAGTAATTGAATTATACTATTTAAGTTTGGAACACACGGGATTTATTCGACCTGCACGTCAATTTTCCTCTTAAACAGGCATAATTAAACAACCGTCAGTCAATCAATTAACAACAAAGTGGACAAAAGAGAAAAGTTGAAATTCGGGCATAGCCAACGAATCGGTATGGATGTGCCAAGAAATTGCTGGTATTTGAGCAGAAGGCTATGTTACCACCAGCATGGTAAACTATTTTTCAGACTAACTATGACAGATGAAGGAACCAAATGACAATTTCTTAAAAAAATAATAATTCGGTACCTTGACTGTTGACCCTCCGGCAAATTCATCGACGGCTTCATTGTCCCTCCAGTAGAGCATGCTACAATAATCTTCGCATCCTTACTAAGTTTTGATTCAACAACTATTTGGAAAATGAAGTTTGTTAACGTCTAAATAGCAAAATTTCAAGTATGAAAACATAAAGAAATGGTCCTTGGAGTATACTTTGCAGGAACTCAGGATTCTCCTCTGTTCCGGAGAAAATCCCGAAGAAAGCGAAAGCTGCGCGTCTGGCAATATCCCAAGCCGTCCATTCTTTGATGAGACGGTAGATTTGTACATTGATAGCACCTGGTGGATGTGCCTGGAAATTGACAAAATTTATAAGCTCTCTTTTGTTTTAAACACGATGATAGATAGGTTTTCCAAGCAACTCTGGCTACATAATATTTTTTCTTTTAGTCCAAATTAATTGATTTGCAAACAGCTTATGACCTTAACTTAAGAAGACTTAATTCAATTATAACAAGCTTGAAATTCTGTTACTACAGAAATTACTAAATTTACAGTTGCACTATCATGTATGAGGATGAATCACTTGACAATGATTATTTTGACAATTTCGAAAATAAATTTACAAAAGAAAACAAATAAAATACAAATTTGGAAAGTAAATGTTATTGGATATATAGATACTCTACCAATTAAATTACATGTAAGTTTAGTATTGTTTGGTGGTGCATCAACGACCGTTAATTTCATACTGTCAAATATCATGTCATACAATGTATGGCGAAACATTCAAAAAAATTCATTATTTTTTATAGACATAATATATAAATAATATGCATCATAATGTTGAATTTTAAATTCAAACTTTGTTTTTGAGAATTGTCAAAACAAAACCATTGTCAAGCGATCACCTCCTCATCATGTATTTAGGGAAATCTCCAAAAGAGGAACAAAATGAAGCTAGAAAGATCAGATCAATAGTGTACCTCTTTGAACTCTGCTTCAGGCCGAACATCTAAAATAACAAAGTTATTTTCCTTCTGAAGCCGCGAAGCTTCCTTCACATCAACACTGCGCACCTGAAATAAAATTAAATAGCACATTTAAAAAGTCAAGCTATTTAATTTGCTATTTTATACTAGAAGATCTACCAATGATGGCCTAATGCAGCTAAATTTCCAGAATTCACTAAAGTACGACATCCAAATTTAACCAATTTAATTGTTTTATTGATATTATTTACATTTAATTTACTATAGCAATAATAACAAAGTAAAGATAACTTGGAATTTTCTCAATTAGTAGTTTAGTACAGAAAACAGATATAAAAAAAAATAAATAAAAGCTATTACTCTTTTCTCAAGCAGAACTTGCCGCTTGATCTTCCATTCTTCTTCCGCTGGTACAAGATGAAAACCCATTCAATACACAAAACAAAGTTAAAAAAAAAAAAAAAACTAGGATAACTAACTAAATAATTCATGGCCAATAAATCACACATTAATGTATATAATTAATCAATTCTGACCACAGACCAGGAGTCTTGGCTTGTTTGGTAGCAGCACTTCTTACTGTAAGCAAACGCTTCGGCACGCCGGAACTGCGAAATTTCACCACTGACAGAGGCCTGAAAGAGACATAAACGAAGAAGTCTGAAGAAGAACTGGCTCTGGATGAGCATGGAAGGTTTGGATTTACGATCGAAGAAGCCGCTAGCATTGTGGAAGAGGAAATTAAGGAGAGATGATGAATGTGGAGGGATTCAAGGGAAGAGGTAGAGATGGAAGATTCTCACTTTTAGTTGGTGCGAATGGAAATTGATATTACTGGAAGAATTGTTTTGGATCGAGAGAATTGTGAAACTGGTGGCGGAGGTTTAGAGATATACGCTTTGATTGGATTTCTTCCGATACTTGACCCCACCATTTTTAACACCCACTTAAAATATCTTCTTCTCATGATTTTATCTGAGCTTGACGCTTGATATGGATAGATTGGTTATTGTAATAATATTAGTTCGCCACAAGCAAAGAAAAATGTAGGATAATGTTAATGAAATTTTAATTTAAACAAACATCTCTCAAATTATATAATTAATGACAATATCCTTATCTCCTCAAAAAAAAATGGCAATATCCTTATATCTTATATGTGTTATAGTTTAATATTTTAAAATATTTCTATTTTATAGATTTTTAATTTGCAAAAAAATAATAACTAATCAAAAGATAAATTAAATATTTATGATATATAAGATATTTGCTATTTCATTTTTATTTTGACTATATCCTTTATGTTATATAAGATGTTTATCAGAGTCGGAGCACATTATTTTGAGTCCGGTATTTAAGCTTATTATGTCCTATCTTTTTAAAAATTTGATAGAATTGACCATTACTCCGTTATTACAATGATCATTAGTAATTCTCATTGTTTCATATGGAGAAATGTTTGGAAGATATCAAAATTATACCGACTTTATTATTTATATTACGTGAGTTATTATTCATATTAATTACTTTATTTATGCAACTTATTTTTTATAATATTTTTATTATCTAACTCAAACATTACTAATATGAATAATAACTCACTTAAGTTGAATAACAAAAATACTCTACAAATAAGTTGTATAATAAAATCGTTAATATGAATAACAACAGATTAATAAAATTAATATCGATTTTGATATCAATTTTAATATCTGTATATCAGCTTCCATTTCATATACATATACTGTTAATAGCTCCATTATTCTATTGACCGTTCTTGACTTCTTGTCCATTCTATTTCGGAACTTTATTGCTAAGAAAATTTAATTAGAAATAATATTGTTACTCTGAAGCCTATATCATATAATATAAGAAAAGCAGTTCTCATTCCGCTAAAAAAAGCTTTCTGCCGAATGCCCATATATCAATTGATTAAACTTTATTTTTCAACAAAATTCAATTTTTATAAATAAAATAATTCTACAATTATTGTTTTTTTCAGATAAAAATAAAGTTCGAAATCATCAATCATTAATCCTCATTCGGATTTCAAACATATAACTTCTCACTCGAAAAATTTTACAATTATTATTGAAAAATATTATACCAACATTTACCATGAACACACTTATAGAAAGAAGAATCCTAGTATATAACTTGTAACTTGAAAATATTTTTCATCTGATTATTTTTGTGCGTAAAGATAAGAAGTCATCTTAGATCCACTAAGATAACTTCGAATCACTTCATTCTTTTTATTTTATTTTTATTAAATTATTTTCTTGAAATTTCATATTTTTAAAACCATTTTTTTTTCCAACAGATTCATTGTGATTCTTATTGGATTGTTTTTCTTTATCAAGATTAGACAAAGACAGGACCCTTGTCCAATATGGCCCTGGTTACTGTTGGAACGATACAGCTCACTAACAACTATTATCTTAATAATTTTGATAATTAATTTTTAGAAATTTTCAAAAATAAGAAAATTGATAAACATATATTTTAACTTATAGATTGATTATATTTTAATTTCATATAATTTAAAAATCATTTGATATTTGTTGAGATATATTGTACGTTTTTAGGGGTTTAGGTAGTTACAGAGAATTCTAGGGGGTTATTTGTAAGAAATGTTGTAAGGCCCAAAAACCATTAATCAAACACAAGTACTGTTCACTAGTTACTATTCATTCAACAATATTTCATCAAAGACCGTTAAATATGAACTATTGAAAATGTCATGTAATTTTGATAGTTTTTTATGGAATATCAAATAATATTTAAATTGTATGAATTTTTAAATACAATCAATCTATAAGTTCAAGAATATGTTTATAAAAAAAAATTCTATTTTTAAGATTTTTTTTGAAATTATTTGAAAATTCATTATGAAGATTATTAAAATAATAGTTGTCAAAAAATCCCCATCCTATTTTTAAACTTATAAATTAATTGTATTTTAAATTTCATACAATTAAATTATATTTAATATTTCATCAAATATCATTAAATATAAACTAATGTAAATGCAATAAATTATAGACGAACTATCAAATAAAATTTAAATTATATGAAATTTGAAAAACAATCAATATATAATTAAAAAAATTATCTTTACACCCTATATTTTGCACCACTTATCTGCACAACAAAAATATTTATACTAAATAGATAATTTATTTATATCTGAAGTTATAAGTGCTTATAGTTAATATAACAAATAATTATCATTTTTTTCTTTCCTAAATGACTATAGAAAACTTGAAATTAAAAATTTTACTGCACAAATATAAATACAACTTGTATAACTTTTAATTCTAATAATATAAAATATAAATATTTTATCATTAGATATAAATATTTTTTGAAAAAATATAAATATATTTAGAGTATAAATAAGAGTGCAATCATCACTCTTCTAAAAAAATATACATATATAAAACTTTTTTCGAATTTATTTAAAAATCTTTTGTCAAAATTGTAAAAATAATGATCCCTCCCACTCCTTTCACACTTTTACTTCACATATTACTAAAGGTGGGAATCGGACAGATCGGGTCGGATTCAGATCAGGCTGGGTCCAGTCGGGTTAATTTGATCGAAAAAGATTGTCTGATCACAGGTTGGGTCGGGTTTTGGTTCATCTAGTATTGGTTTTTTTCAAGTCTCAAAATCATCTCGGGTTGGGTTCGAATCACTTTGACTTTTTGAAAAAATTAGATTGGATCGAGTCAGGTATTAGATGGGTTGGGTCGGGTTTTGACGTTTTGCCATCTCTATAGCCTATAAGTAGCAATCAGATGAGTTAAGTCGGGTTAGTTTGACCGAGAAGGATTATCAGATCATGAGTTGAGTCGGGTTTTCGGTCGTCCAACATCAATTTTTTTGGGATCAGATTCATGTCAAACTTTTTAAAAAACTAAAGTCAGGTTAGTTTTATCGGGTCACAGATCCGATCGGATTTCAGTCATCTAACATCAATTTTTTCCGGATCGGATTCACGTCAGACTTTTTAAAAAACTAAGGTCGGGTCGAGTCAGGGGTGTTAGACGGATCGGGCGAGTTCGTGGGGTTTGGGTTTTGGCGTTATGCCACCGTAACTATCCAAGAATCAGATTTTGATTCGCTTTGGCACTCCACCCTCTTTCCGACTTCCGAACGCCAGTCCAATGGCGACAACTCCCTGCGCCTCTCTCCGAACCAGCACCTACCGCTGTCTTCTCTCCTCCTCCATTTCCAACCCTAGACCGCAAACCAAACCTCTCCGCTCTTTCCTCCAGCTCAAATCCCCTCTCCATCTCTCCTCGCAACCCCTCCATCTCCTCTCCCGACCCCAGCTCAAGGCCATCTCTTCAGATCTAGATATTTCTCTCCTAAACCCCCATTGCCCGTCCCTCAAGTCCCGCCTAGCCTCAGGCGACACCCTCTATGGCATCTTTCTCCTCTCCTTCTCCCCTACTCTAGCCGAGATCGCCGGCCTAGCCGGCTATGACTATGTCGTAATAGACATGGAGCATGGGCCAGGTGGCATCTCTGAAGCATTGCAATGCCTCAGAGTACTCGCATCTACTCACACGCCGGTGATTCTCCGCTTGCCAGAGGTATCTGCAGCTTGGGCCAAGAAGGCATTGGATCTCGGGCCACAGGGAATCATGTTTCCCTCGATTGAAAGCGTGAGTGCTGCCGAGATGGCGGTGTCATACTGTCAGTTCCCGCCACATGGCGTGCGTGGGACTGCTCATACTGTCGTAAGAGCATCTGCATATGGGTTGGATGATGCCTATGTCTCTCGCTGCGAAGAGGAACTTCTTATCATGTGCCAGGTTTTTCTGAAATTTCTTGGATTATTAATTTCTTGAACAAAGAGTACTAACAGTGAGAAAAGTCTCAGTCCAGTATTACCCAGGTAAATAGATTGTTGGCATGAACAAAGTACCAGTAAAATCTTTGTATGGTTCAGCAGCTTAAAATGCATTTGGTTATTAAATTGACCATTGTTCTGATTTAATGTGCCCTTTATGTAGTTCTGTTAATTTTAATCGTATGCTGTTGGATATAAAATTTGAAATTGACATGAGTGTGATTCTAGACCTTGTTGCTGAACAACTAGACCAAGATGTAAAATGCTTATGTATTCTGACACTGCTATGAAATCCGTTTTCTTGGGCTTCTTTTCTATTCTAGTGGGCCTGTTCGGCTGGGTTGGAATAGAGGAATTGATTGGAATTGAATGGAATTGTATAAAAGTGAAAAGTGGAATTGAGATGGAAATTTGTAGTCAAGCCCCTCTTTTTTGCATTTTGGTCCCACTCTATTCCATGGAATAGACTCTTCTCAATTCCATGGGGAGCATGGAATAGAAGAAGAGCTCCTTTTTCATGAGTCGGAATAGATCCAATTCCACTTCCACTATTCCATTCTTACCGAACACAATTGGAATAGATTGGAAAAGTGGTCAATTCTCAATTCCATAATTCCTCAATTCCCTTCCTATTCTCCCCAGTGCCGAACAGGCCCAGTAAGAGATGCCAGAGATGTTCCCTTTAAAAATCAGAAATATTGTTAATGCTGAGACCTCTAGACCCTGAGAATGGAGTTCATATTGGGTACATAAACATAAGTAGTTTAGGGGATGATGATGGTAAACTTATTTTCTGAATTTATATGTAAACCCCCCTTTCTCAAAAAATAAATAATGAAATAATGAAATAAAGTAGAACAACAAAAAAAGTAGGATACTTGACAGTATATATGATATACCATGTTCGAGGAAGTTTTGACTTTATTTCAGGAATATATACAAGCTTGCTAGGCCTCTTGTGAATTGCTTCTTACCATCCTTTTTGACCCAATTAGACTGTTGACCTAATTACCAGCCCCAAAATCTTTTTTATTGTAGTTTCAGGAACCAAGTATGGTACCACAATCCAACCATGGCACTTAACTTACTTTCATAACAGGTGGAGACCATTATGGGCATAAAGGAAATTGAGTCCATTGCAGCTGTGGAAGGAGTGAATGTGATTCAAACAGGGCCACTAGACTTGAGCGCCGGCATGGGGTACTTGTGGGACCCAGGCCACAAGAAGGTGAGAGAAATGTTAAAAGATGCCGAAAGGAGGGTATTAGATGTAAAACCGGAAGGTCGGTCAGTGTACTTGGGTGGATTTGCAATGCCAAAAGACCCACCTGAGATGCTGAAGCAGAGGGGGTATCACATGGTATCGGGGGCAGTAGATGTCGCGATGTTTAGACAGGCAGCAGTGGAGGATGTGAAGCGGTTTCGAAGTGCAGGCATGGAGAATGCAGCTGATGAAGGCGAGGGGAAAGAATCTGATGGGTATTGGAGTGAGTGAGTGAGATGAGATTTCGAGTTTTGCCCCTGGTTCTTCAAATTCTTGTTTCTGGTTCAAGTTTGCTTTTTCCTTTGTTGGGTGGGGGGGTGGGGAGGAGTCGGGTATGAGACTTTCAGAGTGTAGTCGTCTGACATAAGAGTTTATGTCAGGAAATTGCAGAGTAGTTTAGATGGCTTAAAGTTGCGGGAAAGAATTGGTACTTCTGTTCCTCAGAGATATAGAAATAATTACCGAGTGCAAAAGAATTTGCTGACCTCTGTGAACATTTTTTCTTGAAATGTTGCAATAATGAAATGATGAATGTTCAATTTCTACAATAAGCAGAACTAGGCAAGATCAGGTTGATTTTCACTCTCTGTTTAGTCAACTTATTAAGAATATTTTATCAGAGATGATCCATACAACAAGGATCACAGACAGGGCACAAAAAGTCAAAAAATTGAATCCACCAAAAGAAAACATAAAATGAAGTCAAAATTGTAAAAGAAACAGAAAAATTACAGAGGAAAGTACAGTGTGGTATAAGATAGAAACCCTGATCGCCATTCTCTCCGAATCTGATCACAGTCAGGTAAAAGCTAAGAAAAATCCATAAACATAACCAAAAAACAACAACAAATAAAAAAATGTACAAATTAAAATACAAGATCACAAGTTTTACCAAGATCAATACTAAATCGAGGTAGAGAAAGGACAGTCGCAGTCCCTATCACCTCAAATTTGCATCACTGGCAGCCAGAAAACAGCACCATAAGCATTAAGCAACATCATCTGCTGCCAGAATTCTGTTATCTGGTAATAGGGGGGTTGGTTTTGTGCATACACAATTATATGTTCAATTTCACATGGAAATTACTTTGCTTAGGTCGTCCTTTTTGGATCAGCATATTTCTAGTAATTTTTCACAAAAAATACAATCTTAACTAGAAAATAATTAGTACATTTGGTCTAAATTAAGTCTAGTGATAGAATAATTGTCATAGAGCTGTATACTGAGCACCAGTGCTCAAAGAGGAATCTATTAATCTGAATTTACAAAGAAAATGCTAAATGAGCTTGGCTGATATATAAAAATAAAAAAGCTTCTTTCATATCAACATGCATAAAAAATCAAGTGTTGTTCTTCCTAATTAGTTTTTCATTCTATGTTTACCAATTCAATGATAAACTGAACTTTAAGTTTGTCTGCCATTTCTAAAGTAAAATTTTTACATAGTTCTTGAACTGGATTTTTGTAAACGTTGCATATATTAAGACGAGTACGAGCCGCTTCGCATCAAAATAAAAATTGTTTGAGCAATTTTCTTTAGACAACAAATAAGTGATAGATAAATGGATAGACAGTAAGGATGTGGGCTCCTCTCATAGCTCAAAATATTATTCACCTGTCAATGTTTACGTAATGATTCGCGTAACATTACAAGAGGCAATAATTTAATAATTTTAGAAAAAATAATATGTTAGCACAGAAAGTTAGTAAGTAAAGAACAACTACAAAGAGTTTTACTTCAGAGAAATACAGTTGATAATTAAAATGCTTTAATTTGATGTCTTTCTTCTCTTAATGCTCTTAAATAGGTTTGCATTAACGTTGATTTTAGAAGACAAGCAAACTGCTAGCTATAATTTTTTTGAAGTAACACGATGTTATATAAAACATTGAAGCTGATATATATATATAGCGTCATTGATACCGATTTTGTTATTCATATTAAATAAGTTATTATTCACGTTAATAATTTTATTATGTAATTTATTTTATACAATATTTTTATTATTCTAAAATAAATAGGAGCTTGACTCCTATTTTCCTCAAAAAAATATTTTTATTATTCATCTTAAATGAGTTATTATTTAGATTAATGATATCTAATTTGAATAACGGAAATATTATACAAAATAAATTGTATAATAAAATCATTAATATAAATAATAATTCATATAATTTGAATAATAAAATTGATATTGACAACGCTATCAATAATAATATAATCTTAACATTTTTCATAAAACATTATAAGCATGGTCATCCTTATGTAAACATTTTTTTTAAATTTGAGCCGTCTATTGCAAACAATAGACGTACGCACTATGGGCCATTAAGCTTTTTCTAAACTTCGATATTGTCCAATTTTTCATTGAAATAAAATATTAGTTTTTGTATGGCTTGCTTTGACTTTTCCTATATTTTTTCTGCGTTACTTTAGTTTAAATTACAAGGTTTACTGGTCTAAATTATCATTTGTCTATTAGGTCAAGCAAGTTGCTTTTTGTCTTGATTTCATTTCAAAGCAGGAGAAGAACATATGAGAACAAATTACCAAAGAACATACATGTAGGGATATTTTTGACGAGACAATTAAGATGTAATTTGCTTTATTCCCTTTTAATTAACCGAATATAAAAAATCTTGTGCAGGACACCAAAATTTTACCATTGTGTCTGTGTGTGACATTAATTACTGCACTTTTATATTATAATAATGTCTTCTGTGACTCTAATTACTGTACTTTTATACTATAATAAATTTTTGGAAGATGATATACAAATACGATTATTAATACTATCATGAGTACAAACTTTATTATATACATTAAAAAAATATTATATATGTTAATAATTTTATATGTAAATTCATTTTATATAATACCATCATTATTCTATTTAAATAAATTATTATGCATATTAATGATATTTAAGTTGAACAATAAAATATAAATACTACATAAAATAAGTCATTAACCTACATAAACTCATTTAACGTGTATAATAAAACTCGCATCGACAACAATATCAATAATGATATCTCCATAATATTTTCCTAAATTTGTTTATGTTTCCATTATATGTGGAAATAGATGGTGGCCACTATTTTCCCAAAAAAAAAAAAACAAAGAGTACCGGTACAAATCAACAATGTGAAATATTCACATGGGGAAGAGGTCTCATTGCAACAAAGAGATGTTATTGTACCAGCAAAACTTATGCAAATCAAGGTCCAGAAAAGCTCAATCTCATTGTAAAACCCCATCAAATTTATTTTACAGCAGCTTAACAACCACAGTGTAATTCAAAATAAAACTAAACAATTGGGTATGTACTAGTATGTAACATTGAATAACACCTCATACAGTTGGTACAAAATTGAATAAACAAACACTGTCTTCATCTGCAAGTAAAGAACATGTAATTTTGCAACTTCCTAATTCATATATCTTCAAACCAAACCCATCATGCTCTCTAAAATAAACCATCCAAAATGTCAGAAACAAAAATTTCACACATCAGTAACCATCCTATATGCTGCAATATTGCCTCTTTAGAACATGTAATTTTGCAATTTCCCAGCCTATTTACCTTCTAGTACAATATGTATCTTTGAAATGGGGCTTGGATGAAAAAGAAGCGTTAACATTGAAGAAATTGGAAGTTAGCTCCAGGATCAATTACTGGAAGAAAAGCTGTTTAAGCTTTGCATTCGAAATTTCTGAGTTCATTCAGAATTAAGATCCCTTTTTTTATCTAAACATAAGGGATTCCAGGAAAATCATACCAAAAGTTAGAACTCATTAGCTGCTCAGTTTCCCGAAGGTTCTCTACCCTTTTTCATTTTCCTTTTTATCTACACAAAGGATTCCAGGAAAATCATAGCAAAAGTTACAACTGATTAGCTGCTCAGTTTTCCCTATACAAGTTGCTTCTTGTGAATTATCAGCACTAATATATTCTATGATGAACCCTCTCATTGTCTTTGTAGCAACTGTGTTTTTAAGACACGGAAAATATTTTGAATGCAGTACCCTAACATAGTTGCGTAATATATCTAATAATCATGCTCTCTGTCACCAGTTAATGAATGTTGGATTACTAACAAGTTACATTATACATCAGTAAAAGAAACTGTGTTTGACTCATCTACAAAATAATCTATTAATTCAAATGCATGTCGGATACTAACCTCTATTCTGGGCATACAGAATATAAACCCGACAGAGGTATAGCGAACAACATCACGAACAGCAGGTATAAAAAAAAAAAAGCAAATGGAAAAAGATGTCGATTGATCATCTTTTTTCCTTCCATGACCTTATCCTAGCAAAAAATCAAATGTCTGTGATGGAGTGCATTCATATAGTACAGACTTGAACTAATATGGACACAATCCGATGAAACCTTCTGCATTAAGCTAGAAAACAATGAATGACTTGTTCAACTAAACCAGCTGTTATTCACTCAACAGGCAAACCATTATATGACACAGAGCATATAAATCCTTAAGAATAAAAAATATCGCTGGGAGACAATCACATAGCACTCGTCCAAAATGCCAGCATAAGCTGAAGCACAAATGGGGTCAACCATGGACATTTTGCTGCACAAATTTTAAGTGCAAACAGGGTGAACCCTGTACCAATTGTGCTAGGCAAGCAAGGTCTTGTTAAAATTGCATTTTTAATAGTATAATCTACAACACTTATTTATTGTCACATCAATTCTACAGTTCTAATGCATTGAATAAACCTCCTATAGTTGATCAGAATTTTCTTAAATTTTTATTCGCATTTCTTGCCTTGTTGTTTTAGAAAATTTAAATTAAATGGACTGCGTGCTGTAAATTTTCGACACATGCTGTTCAAATGAGAATTTTGAATATAAAAGATAGCATTTGGCACGAAATCTCATTGTGTTTCGGGATTACAGTCTCAAAGGATGACCAACTAATTTTGTTATAGGTATATATCTAGTAAATATTTTATGACAACAACAATTTTTTTTGTTGATTTTGTTATATATTCATTCACGCATCAAGCCAATCTAAAACTTCCGCATGATTACCAATATCAGGATCACTGATCATTCCACAGCAAATGCATAACAAGATGCAGTTCACTGGAATGGTTGGATGGATTTAGCCTTACAAGATGAATGATTACCTGTTTTGACTTTTTGAATAGATGCCTTGAGGACACTATACAATGTACTTTTGGAAGCTTTGCAATGTATGGCAAGGTTTTTGTATAGTATAAAGGAGTTTTTGTCAACCTTTTTTTAAGTGAAATTTACCATTCACAGCATCCATTTATTTCACTCACACTATTCAAACTTCAGCATAAGAATGCAAAAAGACTATATACACAAAACGAAGAACATTTGTAGACTTTCAAGGGCTCCAGGGATCCCTCATTTATTCCACAAGTTCTAACTGATGTTACAATTATCAGCCAACATATTAATTCTCTAATATGAATGAAGATGAGGCACTGCATGTAGTTGAAGCCCATCCTCTCAAATGCAGTTTAAATGTAACGGTACATTACCAAACAAGTGCAATTCCCCAATTAGTATGTGATGTATTGATACATAACCAATATCAAGCTTAACAAGGATAAATTATGAGCACCGACATCTCATATACTCATACTAGACTATTAAAGCGTATTTAGCGGCAACCGTCAGAATTATAAGCAGATACTGCAGACACATAAAGCATGGCACATACGGATTCATTACCATGAGGCTAAATCATAACTCCCAGAACAATCTCTTGCAAGCTTCCAATGTAAAAACATTCAAACGACTAGCTTAAATACACCAAGTTGATGACCCTAGATAATACAACTATGCAATAAAATTACTTCATAGGATCCCAAGGTTAAACACACTGTTAATAAAACGTTTCGACCGATAACTTAAATTCTTCTACTAAATACCAAAATACATAGATAGTATGAACTAGGCTTTTGTATGACATGCTTCATCTTCACCACCCTGTCGTCCCTACAAGAAAGTCGCGAGTAGAACGCTTAGGTTCATTAGAAAACGCATATCGCTATGTTTACGTTCAAGGATTGCCAAAACATGATAACGATGGATGTCTATTCCGAACAGGCCTGATGTGATAAGTGTGGACTCCAACCAGTTCTGGTGATGTTGGCCAATCTGACTTGTACCCAATCCCAAACCAATCAGGTATTACTTACTTTATTATCAGCTAATAATGTACTCGTGAATAAGCTGATCGTATAGTTGTGTTCAAATGCCTTCACTCTTTACAAGTTTGACAATACAATTATGATACTCAAGTAACATATTAGAACTGCAGATGCCATGTAAGTCACTTCCTTTAGGGGCACATAGAAGACTCTGGTTACCAAGAGAGAAACCATCCACATCAATGGAGATTTCAAACCTCTTGATGCCTATTAAAACATAGCAGGGAATTACATAGATCACATCTAACAGTTGTGTTATTTGAATTTTTGATTGTTATATCAGACTCATAAAATGTTTACAAGAGTCACAGAAATGAAGGCAGTTGAACACTCAGATACTAGCTAGCTGATTTTCCAAATCAATGAAAATTAAATTCTCTTGTAAATAATTCCAGATAATGCATCTCTGATCCGTGACTCAGTGGGACAACACGAAACCCAATGGGTACGAGGAATGAGGTACAGAACCTGCCAGGTTAACATTAAACGGTGTCGGCCTAAAACCACAGGAAGACTTGAGCCGATGATAACACAAACATAGAACATGGTATTTGGTAACAGTAATGATAAATTTTAAATGTTGATTTGGCAATCCTTGAGGACGTTTTTTTCGTTGTTTAAGTTTCGCAATCACCTGATAGACGAGACAGCCACATTAATTAGCGCCTACTGCGGGACACACCGGACCTCAAACCAGGATTGCGGGCGAATTGGAGTCGCAAAACAGACGAGTCACGGTCATGTTCGTCAAGTCTATAACCTGCAAAAGTAATCGCAGTGACGGTTTATGCACAAATTGGAAACGCGCTATGGATAAACGAGCCACTTAAGATATTTAATTGCACACTATGGATACAATATTCACACGATAGTTGACACGCATCAGACCGTACTTTTGCGTATTCATTGGTGTCAGTACTGCAAATACCCTCTGAAATCCATTATATTACCAGTTAAAACCTTTCAAGATGTGAAATGGATGGTCGTATCACATTTGACACTGCATCATGACAATTAGTAACAATTTTATTTATCATATCCAGAGAGGTTCAGGGAAATGTAACGCTACACAGAAATCGTGCTGAGTATAACAGCACAAATCCGTAACAAAAGCCTACTTTGAAACTAAGAATGGATGAGTTATATGGCAAACAGAACAAGAGTAAAAGAAAGATATTTGCCCCGGCATGGCCAAAAGGTGCGCACTGTCTCAGCATTGCATTGCAATTGCTAGGAGGATGTAATAGAGTCCAGGAGGGCTTTTGGAAGCCTTTTCTAAAGTATAGAAGGAACTATACAACGTGGAATTTATCTTTCGCAAATGATGTGTGCGTCAACTTTAAAAATTATAATGCTTAACAAAAGATTTGGGTTTCCATATATTCGAAGATTTGATTGTGATCTTAGTGAATCTAAACTTAGTAAAATGAATCTCAGCACAAGCTTATAATCCTCCTTCCAAGTCATGTGCCACTAAATTGTATCTACTCACCATCTAATGTAAAATGAATTTTTCTTTTTTACGAAGACTTTAGAAAGAAGCTGTGTGGATACAAGTTCTCTCTCATAGGCAACACATAACACAATTAAACAGGGATAGTTTTCGAGATCGGATATGGAAACCAAAGTGATGTGATGTAGAGACTAAAGGGGTAAAAGGCGTGGGATTCAAATGTACTTAATCTTTGATGTTGACAGAACTGTTCATACTAAAATGGAAAAGTATACCAAGCAGCATACCATCCTTATGCAAATACTAACATAACATGAAATACCAACAAAAAGCTATTCTACAAAATATGAAATGCAGTCTCAGGAAATGCAAAATTAATTTTTCTGTTAACAAAGAAAAAATGATAATTAAGTGCAACTCACAAAGTAAAAACTTACCTTGCAAAGCATCCAATGCAACAGCAGCATGAGCAGGACTAGCAAAATCAACAAAGCAGAGAATGTGAGTTGAACCCTCCTTCTGCATAAGGGAAAGTAAAGGAGATTGAAAAATCAATAAATAAGTTTTTTAAAAACAATATTAACTGTGAATAAAACTTAAAATTGCAAATCTTGCATAATCTTCAACTTACATGCTTTGGCTCCTTGTTAACAAGTCTCACCTCACGGTACCCCACAAAAGGACGAAAAATATCTATACAAGGGAAAATGTCAAGACCAAACAAATTTGAATAGAAGTATAGAGCCAAGATTAGAAGTTCCATGAATCCTCAATATCAGATTTTTAATTCCTGCTACTTTCCTACTTTCTTATTCCCAAATGAAATAGATATAAAAGCAAGTTGCACAAAATCTCACAAAGGCTCATCCTTCACACCAAACACCCAGAAAGAAGAAAAGAACCACATGAAAATATTCCCTAACAGGTTGAAAAGGATACGGGAAACTTCTCGGCGAGTGCAGTTGGAAGGGAGGCCTTCCACATACAAGGTGCTAGAAGCATCAGGAGGGAGAGGGAGAGGTGGTGCCTCCTGCCTTGTACTAATCGGACGCCGGTCATCCAGGGGGTAGCCACCAATTCCTCCAGCCCTTGTTGGTGGCTCTGGAGCAGCCGCACTAGATAGCTATTCATGCATGTCATTCAAGATTTTAGAATCGCATCCAATTTTACATCTTTATAGTATAATAAATATTCTCTCTCGTAAAAGTATTTCATTATAGGTGCTGTTTACTCATGGTATTTCTAAATTTGAATTCAGAACCTTCTTTCCAAATAAGATCCAGCTGTTAAGCAAAAACTGAGTTGGAAGTGAAAAAAATGCCTAGAACTCATGATTTAATAGTATAAATTATTATTTTTGGACTTGTTGCACAAATCTAAAAGTTAAAGCCAAACAAATCTAAAAGTTAAAGCCAAGACCATTTGTGAGTGCTTCAACTGTTGGAATTATCTCAGAAGGTAGACGATGTTTTATTTGGGGGAATAAATAAAATTTTGGGATGTTTTTCAAAAGATGGGCTCCAATATCAAGGAGACATCCTTCTGTACAAACGGAACTAATAATACTAGAGACTCATACCCCATTGCGCAAGTAACGGTCATAGGAAGCTCCAATTGGCTCCGTGTCTCTGACAATACGGTACCCTGGCCTGTCTTCATCACGAGAGGGGTAATATGGGGGAAGGTCTCGGCCCCCTGGCAGATCTATAAATAGAATTATCCAGTATTATCACAAGATACTGCAAATAAGATATTTAAAGATCATATTGTCTACTCAGTCAAATATTAAGTCCAAATATATGTAAAAGACAAACAAATCTCACTTATCAAAAGAATTAATTGTGAGTTATCAAATTTCAGTCTCCACAAAGCAATATGTTCCCTGATATTTTTAACACAAGTACAGATAGCATGAACTGAGAGCTAAAGGGAAACTAACTGGACAGAATTCAGTTTAGCTAATATATAAACAAAACTTCTAAATAAGAGAACCACCATAATCAGCAGCACGTGATCGCTTGAGAGTATCGGAGGAAGGAGGAGGAATGGCAGCTGCCCCTGGTGGTGCCCGATGGTCGCTGTACCTCCAGTCTGGCAATTTTTCTCCTAGAGAAAAGACAAATAAGATAGGTTGCAAGTTAATACTCTATCAGATCTAGCAAACAAAAAAAAGGAAGATGGTTTTGTTATTCCACATGAAAGAATAAAAACAATCATGTAAAATTATGTGTTAGAAAACCTAAATCTTGTCCTTCTCGAGTAAAACTTTGGACGCAAGAGATCAATTCTGACGAATTATAGTAAAATAAAAAAAAAATACATGAGAAAAGGACGAACCAGCGTAATCGGGGCGGGGCCGCTTGAGAGAAGCGGAAGAAGAAGGCGGAGCAACGGCGGCGGCCGCGACCGACCCCGACACAGGCGGTGGCTGCGCCACACGAGGGTCGCTGTACCTCCAGTATCCTTCGGCCATGTTTTCTCCTTCAATAGGGGGGAAAACCGAGCTAGGGTTTTCTTTTCACGCGATGAGAGAAAAGAAAGAACGGAGAGAAGCACGGTGCGTTCTGTTTGCGTGCGTATCTCTACAAAGTACAGAAATAAGAAGCGGAAGTGGGAACTTTGTCATGCAACAAATTTGGCGACTTGGCAGTCGGTTAATACAATAGACATTTTACTTTGTTTTTAGAAAGGGGAAATGTTAGGATATATGATCGTTGATATGTATTAATATTAATATTATTATTCAAATTGAGTAGATTATTATTTATATTAATAATTAATAATTTTATTATGTAATTTATTTTATATAATAATTTTATTATTTAATTTAAATATTATTAATTTGGATGGCTGAATAATAACTCACTTAAGTTGAATAATAAAAAATATAAAAAATAAGTTGTATAATAAAAATACATAAAATAAGTTGTATAATAAGATCGTTAATATAAATAACTCATTTAATTTAAATAATAAAATTGATATCAATAACAGTATAGATGACGATATTTATATATTAGTTCCCTTTAAGAGTGGAATGTAATTAACGATTTATTTATTTGATAATATGACAATCAATAAAATAAATATTAAAAATAAAAACGACATACATTTACTTAATTTATAGTTTTCATATCAAATTTTATGCAGCTTGATAATTTTATGCAGTTCGTTGACAATTAATTGTTTTCAAATAGTATTAAATTTCATACATAACATATTTCCAATTATAGAAGATGTATGTACAATTTAGTTTTATGATTTTGATAACCATTATATATATTATAAAAACTATCGAATAAGTTTTTTAAGGATACAATCTATTTTTCTTTTTCTTTAGGCATGCCAACAATCACGAATGTTTTTTTTTAAATAAGAGTTCTCGTTAATTCTAATATTTTTTTAAAATATTTTTTAAGAGATTTGAACCTGCATCTTTCTCCGTAAAAAGACGATCATTCACTAATATATATAAAATCGCACCACAAAGCATTCCTATATTTATTTTCTATTAAGAGATTGGATGTTGCGTAAAACTAGACTCAATTCTCACATTTATTTTACTATATTTTCACAAGAATTGTTTTGTGAAATATAAAAGTGTCATTTTGTTTGTGAGGAAATATGAAAGGACGACGAGGTTCAAGTATAACTTAATTTCGGTCCTCTCAATTGCTAAATGATCTGAGAAGATTTGTTCATAAAATGTTAAATCATTATGATAATTATTAAATAATAACTACATAACATTCTTTATTAAATTTTAACTATTTTGCACTTACATAAAAGCACGTGAGCCGTGAAGAAAATGCCCACGTTAGCCCAATCTTTTTACCATCGATGTACACATCTCAATCCTGTCAATCATAACGACTCCTCTGTTGCTCCATAATAAGGTTAATTGAAAACCCAATTCGCCGTTCCCATCAGACACACAACACAGACTCAAAAGGAAACAATGCGCCAGTAATGGCTCATCTAGTCATCTTCCCATTTCTCATTCAAGGATTCAAGCAATCCGAATTTCTTATGATAAATTATACTATTATTCAGTACTCGCACTAAGACTAAGTGTAGTTGAGAAGATCCACCCACCTAAAACTGCAAAGTGACGTGTCCTAGTGCATAACCGGGCATTCACATTGTCATGCTGCTTATGACTCGATTTAATAATAATATACATGCACGTCACCGAATACTGAAACAGTGCCACAGAGGCTGACTGAAGAATTTTTTAACTAATTTAATGGGCATTTTTGTACAATTCAATAGATTTTCTGGTTGACAGTGTGTATCCAATTACAATTTTGAAAGCTAACTGGGTGTGTTTAAAAAAAAGGCTGTTTATTTATTCATTAGATTTAGATTTGTCCTGGTTGCAACTTATCTGAAATCTTTTGTGAAATTGAACACAGCTTTTTATGATAACTAAAAACTATTCTCAAGCTCACCTGGTTAATTTAAGACCGGTATTACTGGCGTCCTTTCCTATTTTAACTAATCAGCGAATACGAAAATAAAGCTCTGACCGAATTCACTGTGGTCTAAACCCTGTCGCTTCTCAAACTGTTATAATTAGTGCATTATTACATCATCATACTTGTCGATTACTACTCGCTACATGTTTTTCTACAGAGCCGATGCCTCAGAAAAACCGGTGTTAATTTTACCCCAAAGTGCATCGTTCACCGGTAATCTCCAATTTCATGGAGCTCGAGATCTCAATCAAGAGACTGCGGGTTGTTGTCGATTCACCTTCTCAAAGACCACGAAGAAATTACGCCTGGGGGTCCCACAATTCAGCGATGTAAAATGCTTTCTGGATCGGCGATCCAGGAGCAGGCATAGATTTCTCTCTCTTGACAGCGACATTCCTACCTTCTCCCAACAGTCTCTAGCGCACCAAAAAAGTATAAAATTCCAACGGGAGAAAAAGAAGACTCAAGCTTGACCTCAATAGAAGAGATTGTGTGAGAGAGACAGTCAGAGAGATGGGAATTCTCTCAAACCGGGTCGAGAAGTCGGAGATCAAGGCGGGAGATCATATCTATACTTGGAGAGCTGTCTATACTTATTCTCATCACGGTGAATTATCTATTCCCTTTTTCTTGGTTCAACTGTCACCTTAATTCCTTATCCGCTAATTTCCGAATTGTTGTTTTGAGAGTTATTAGGCGAATTTCAGATGGTTAAGTGTTCAATGTCGTTGAGTTTCGCAATTGCTTTCCATCATGTTTTTGTTTCGGATTTTTCCCTGCTTTGCTTAATTGGAACTGTTCTGAATTACTGAATTAATAGATAACACCTGATACCAGAATTGCCTTTTAGTTTCCGATATTTTTGTTGTTGCATTAGCAGCTATTTGTCTATTTATGATATATCATACGATTGAGCAATTGAGCTGCATTGGATCTGGAATCGGAGTATGTTTTTGTTTCCTCTATCCAATTTGACTTCTCAGAGTCTCTCTTCTCGCCGGTGTCAAAATTTGTTCAATTTTTCATATAAGGGGCTATTAATTTTTACTAAATCCGAAGTAGCCCTTTTCAGGAACATAGAAGTTCAGCTATTTAGAAGTTCTTTCGAAGTTTCCTGATTCGGCAGCTGTTAATTAATGTTTCTTTATAATTTCAAGAAAGAAAAACTAATATGTGAGAGAAATCCAGTGTTGGAAGCAACTGTTGGGTTGCTTGGTTGATGTATCTTAGTCAAACCAAAACTTAAAACCAAAGTCAGGAGTTCACCTCGAAATTGCATCTAAATTTGACTCCCTTGCATGCTCTGCACAGCTATCATCTGCTTGTATTTTCTTCTATTTTCCTTCTTTTTTCAATAGGCATAACAAGATAGCAACTGGACTTTAAACATGTCCCTCCTCAATTAATTAAAAAATAACTGAACTCTTGGCCTCTTTGTCATAATCTTTCCCATCAAATAATGTTCATAACCATTTTATTATACTCATGTACAGCTTAGTTTATCTTAAGTAGAAGAATACCAAATAAGGGTTCATTGAGCTCCAAAATCACATGTTTGGCCTCATTTTCAATTGAGGATCCAGAAAAGTTCATTTATGTGCATGCTACTACAGAGCTGGCCAAAATTGAAGCGTTCAACTTTTAAGATGCATGTACATATACTTTAATTGGGAAGTTCTAGACTTTTGCTTTGATCAGTTGCTGTAATTTCCTTGAAGTTGCTGTCAGCATCTTCATTCTAGAATTGTAAAGGAGGGAGCCGTTGCTGTAATAATTCATCCTTCATGGAGAGAATAAAGTTAGTGAAGATTGCCTTTTACTTTGTTACAAAACAATTTGCTAGCTCAATATGGTCCTTTTTCTCTATCCTGTGGGGTTGTTCTTGTGTAACTTTTTCACAATCATGATGCCTTGAAGGAAAGCTGTTATGCTTACCTGTAAATTCTTGTGATTCACATCATTTACATTTTTTTATGGACACAATGTGGTACAGAGTTGTGGCACTATGGTTTAGACAGGGGATCTAAACTATGAGAATATCTCTACTTGGTGTACTTGTATTGGTGTTAGTATTAGATTCAGAGAAATTAGTAGTAACATTATTAACTTATCATATGAAGCCATTATTTTATCATATTAAATAAATATAAGGCATTAATTTATCATATTTGCGTGGAACAATTTTTTAATAAGGGTACTAAATTCAGAAATCATAAAGAAGATTCTTTCATTATGCTAAATTTGACATCTGCTTATGACTCGTTGAGAATTTAACATCCAAAATGAAGGAAACATATGATTATCTTTTATTGCATATACAGGAATCTATGTGGGAGGAAGCAAGGTGGTCCATTTCACCCGCAAGAAAGATTCGGATCCATCCAACCTAAACCTAGATCCGCTTCCCTCAAGCTGCCCAATCTTCCCTGATTGTGGGTTCCAGCGTCCAGATAGCGGTGTCATCCTCACCTGCATCGATTGCTTCCTCAACAATGGCTCTCTGTACCAGTTTGAATACGGGGTCCACCCATCTGTCTTTCTAGCGAAGCTCCGTGGTGGCACATGCACGACTGCACAGGCTGATCCTCCTGAAACAGTGGTACTGATATATATAATTGGATATAAAATATTTTTAATAGGTAGGATTGTAATCCATAAGGTGATTGGATTTCACTTCCGGAACTTAATTTTGCTATGGTAACATGTTTCTTAATAGGTACACCGTGCAATGTACCTCCTTCAAAATGGGTTTGGTAACTATGATGTATTTGAAAACAATTGTGAGGATTTCGCAATTTACTGCAAGACAGGTCTTTTACCATTGGATGATCCAGGTATCGGGCGGAGTGGTCAGGCTTCAGCAGTGGTCGGAATGCCCTTAGCAGCGCTGTTGTCAACCCCATTTAAACTTTTGGTTGGTGGGCCTGTTGGCATGGCAACAGTGACAGCTGGGATGTACTGTGCTGGAAGATATATTACAGACATAGGAGTGAGGAAGGATGTGGTGAAGGTTGAGGTCGAGGGTCTGGCAGCACACCTCGGTTGGAGGGAATCAGGTAAAGAGAGGGATTTGATTGATTTGGGAGAAGATGAGGAAGGGGTGGAGAGAGAAGTGGTGGTGCTTGAAGAAGAGGAACAGTTGGATGAGGAAGAAGAGAGTAGAAGAAAGAAGAGAAGGATGATTTAGATGTATTGGCTATAGGAAAGAATAATTAATGATAATTATTAATTGTTTTAGTGTTGATAATTTGGGTTGAATGATTTGTGGTTAAAATAATATTCTACGGTGCATTACTAAGTTCGTTCTAGTGCAGAGCTTGAGTAGAAAAATATGCATGGACCATGAATATGTTTACATGTAGCTTTTGTGCTTGATGTTATTAATTAACCCCCTTTAGGAAGACTATTATTAAGTTGAACTACTAACAAGTTTAGGAAAATTCATCAATTCCTGTTTTGGGGCAGAGGCAGATTTTCTTCAAACAACATTCACATAGTTTCCTCACAACATTCAGTTGGAAAGTGTTTTTCTTTATGCACCATTTTGCAAGTGTTCCAACTATATATTTAACTTCTTTAATGTTTTGTAGTTATCCATGGTAATAAGTCTTACTCTTTATGTAATAAAATAAGACATTGCAGATACAATGATGCATGGATGGTTTGTACTGGTAAATAATAAAGTTGAGACGCATCTCTGTCAAAGTGCCTTGAGAGAACCCAGTCGCTCTCTCGCTTTTTTCTATCTTTTCGGCTGACGAAATTCCCAAGGATTGTTTCAACGTGGATCGATTTTTTTTCTTGCCTCTACACTTACCCGGACTCTGTTGCAAAAACAAAAGCAAGGTTAAAGAAAAAAACAAATGAAAATAGACATGTAGGCATAATTTATTTATGCATGAAAGTAGCTGGGGTGCATTGGATCCTGCTTCCTCTTGTCGGTTGGTTATTCTCCGTTTGCTGTTTTCAGATTTACCTTCACATGGCAAAGAAGATTCCATGAAATGATGATTATTTCTACTCCATGATAGATACAAAAGAGATTGGACTTACTCTCACTGAGCTGTCATTGATATAATATTTAATGAGCAACTTTTAGTTACGGAGGTCCCTCAATTCATCCTATATCAGATTTGTGTGATTCAAGATGGATCCAATTTTGGTTCTCAATTATGATTTTTTTATCTAAAGTTCTAAATTGAATAAATTTTGTTCATTTGATTTCAAAATTACGTGTGAACTACCAAGTATTTATTCAGATAAAATTTATCATATCTGTGGGATGTATCATGTGAAGTCCCTCCCCATCTTCATTATTTACCGTATTTCAAATTTCATACAATTTGTGTTATTTGATATTCTATTAAAAACCATTAAATTTGGAGCATTGAAAATTTTATAATAATTTCAATATATTTGATAGGATATGAAATGATATTTATATTATATCAAAATTTAAAACCAATTAATTTATAAATGTATGTAATATGTCTATAAATTGTTTTCTATTTTTTAAAAAAATTCGGATTTATTTAAAAAAATATTATGAAAATTGTCAAGTTATTCAATAGCTAATCAATCCCAACAAAAAGAAAACCAAAAAGATATCCATTTGCCAAACCTTTAACCTTTCTGACCAAAATTTCGTCAAATCCTTAAAATTATCTACTTTTTCTCCTCAATATTCCGTGTTCTCACCATCTTGTACCCTGAAAAAGGTCTGTATTACCTATTGATTTATCCTCTGATTGAAACAAACCTCTTTAGGATCTCAATAAACTTCGATTAAGTTTATTCCAAAAAAAAAATCTGAAATTGAAATTCTATGACCAAAATGAGTAATGGATTGCGAAAAATTCAATGCTAACAAGTCACTAAAAGTTATAAATTTTAACTCAGCTTACTGCACATGTCATTCATCTAAGATTTCCATTTACTACACAATCAAGATAAAGATGGAAGAAACTAGAGATTACATCCGAAATTCAAATAAAATAATACTTGAAGTAGCTGATGCACATGCTAATGGTTATCTGCCATAAACTTGTACTACCTTAACATTGTTATGAGTTTCAGAAAAAAAAAGAAAAATTATTTCTTCATTCAATTCGATTTGCGTGGATATCCAATTATTATATGTGTTTAAGTGACAACTATTACTGTTGGTTTCTTTATCCCTAATTAATTTTGCTGCATTGAAAAAGGAAGAGCTTATGTATGTACTCATGTAAAACTCATTGCCAATTTCAACTTCAGCCAAGTTAATTTTAATTAAAAATTACAATGGTGTATTTTTTTCTCCTTTTTAAGTTCTTTTTATGTAAATCATTCCAGAATTATGATCCAAACTCGAGCACGAAAGAAGTAATTTGACAGAACATGTTGGCTGCAACCATCTTCTCATAAATTAATAAAAACAAAATTAAATGATATTGTTTAAAGAAAACAAAGAATGCTCTAGCCTCTAAAGTCTAAACATATTTTTTTTTATATATAAAGACTCCTATTAATTTCAATATTTATTTATTTTTAAATAATTTTTCGAAAATTAAATTTATATCTTTCCATAAAAAGGTGAGTCATATCATCAGAAATGTAGTTCTAAGTCCAAACATAATATATTTTACATTTTTACTCAACAGAAAATGAACTCTGGGCTCAATATCTGGGCTCTTCCAAGTTGTGAAGGCCGAGATAACAGGTTCGATGATAAATTTTATGGATCTGATCCAACAATCCTACAAGAAATAATGTCCATATTTATAGCTCAATTAGGTCTATTACAATCCATAATATTTACCAACTAATTTAAGCCATCCTAATTTGACCGAAGAACAAAACCATTGTTGACTACAACTTACAAGATTAGACTGAGCTTCCAGAAAAGAAATCAACACATAAAATAAGTTAATAACCCTGCGGTCAACAGCTGGGTAAGCTAGAGCTCATCAGAGCCGTCGGATGTTAATCAGACGGTCAATGTTTCACATACTCCTCCAGTACTGATCAGACTGGAGAGGATTAAAGCGAAGAGAAATATCTTTCCGCCCATCCCCTTTTACTCCCGATCTCTCCGCTACAACCCGGCTGATCTCGTTTATACTTTTCACTGGTTACTCTCGGTGTAATGTAAATTCTTACACGACAGAAATTCACTTCTTCGCTCAAAACTAATTTACAGGGCGGTTCACGAGAGAACTTCATACTCCCGGTTCAATCTGGCGTTTCTCTCTGCGCCCTCCGAAAGAATGCTAAATACCTTGACCGAACCTTTACAATGGGAATGATAGCAGCGGAAACGGACCCCTGGCCCAGGTCCCATTCTCTCTCTCTCTCTCTCTCTCTCTCTCTCGCTCTGTCTCTTTAAATTCCAATTGTACCTTCTTCCTCCCCTCTCTCTACAGCTCTGAGCATTCCTCCTCTTGTGTGCTTCTTTCTAAATCGAAATTTAGATTAGGAGAATATACAAAAAGAGCGCGTGATGGGGAAATTATACGTGGAGGCGAAGCAGCCGGTGGATCTGAACAAGAACACGGAATGGTTCATGTACCCCGGTGTATGGACAACCTACATCGCCATCCTCTTCTTCTCCTGGCTCCTCGTGCTCTCGGTCTTTAGATGTACACCAGGTGCTGCGTGGACCGTCGTCAACCTCTTCCATTTTGCGGTGTGTGCCTCATTCCTGATTCTGTATCGTTCATTTATTTCTTAGGGTTTGTCAATTGTCAATTGTCAATTTGAGATGGCATTCAGAAATTGGATTGTGGATTTGTCAATTGTTATAATTCTTTAGAGATAGGAAATTTGGAGCAATCCTGAGGAAATCACTTAACATTTGTACCATAAAGTATGGTCTGTTACAGTTGTTGATTTTGTCACTTTCACTTGCAAGTTGTAACCCCAATTACGTTTATTTTTTCCCCTACTATTCACCATTTGTGTTTGTGGTTTATTTGTAGAATGAACTGGTAGATGAATGGTAATTTAAAGGCTCTAGCCAAGGTAGGTTATACATGATTTCAAACTGGGATTTATCAATAATTAGATACAAAGTGAAACAGACTCAATTTCAACTCACCAGGCTTCTTTTGTACCTTTTCTTAGAGCAATGTTTGATTTCCTTTTGCTATGCAATTAGATTACCAATTCTTTCGTTGAGGGCATTTTAGACATGATTTAAGCTTTTTTAACTTTGGGAGGTATCCAGTTCCTTCCTTTTCTGTGCCTCAGCATGCTGATGTTAGACTTTTGTATTAACTTTTCAGTATCCAAATTTCAAAAATTACATCAACACGGTAGATCTTGTTATGTGCCACATTAATCCATCCATGTTAGAGTCTGCTCATTACAAGATAAGGGACCTAAAACTCTATTTCAAATGGGTTTTGCTATGGTGTTCCCATTTTCAGCAAATATGAAAAAAGATTAGAGTTAAATGTAATGTTGACTATTTTGCCTTTTGTCATTCAATGTTTCAGATTTTAAATATGAAAAATCAAATGACTATGATTGTAGGGAACACCATAGTAAAACTCAATTCAAATATTAAAGTTTCAATATTGATGTATTACTCACGATGCAAGAAAAGATCAATCGGCATGATTTATCACTTGGAAGTTTGTTTTATAATATAATGTTGAAGTTAAAATGAGCATGATAGGGCAAAAACAAATTAGGCGTAGTATCCCTCTTTAATTTTTATGATATGATTAGAGAAATCCTTTGCTGAGCCTCATCCTATTGATTATTTATCCTGGTATTTGGTGGTGATTTCATAAAAATAATTGAGGCAATTTGCTCAAGTCATTTATGTTAAATTTCTTGTATAGAAGTTTTAGTAGGGATGCAGTAAATAAATATTACTTGTGAGATTTATATAGCAGGGGTGCTAGAATCAGTACAACTATGAGTTGGTATTTGGCTTCACTTTTTAAAATGTTTTTATGGAAATATCCCTGAAAGAACTAGATGAGAATCCCACAAACTTATGGGCATTGGACAACCCTGAGAATCACATATTAAATGTTGATAAAGAGAAACAAGATGGCTTGTTTTGTTCAATTACAAGATAGATGATATAATAGTATCGAAGCATAACCACCGTTTCTTCATTGAACTTTTGTTTTTGATAAGTAATTTAAGCATCAATTAAGGTAGGTTTTTCTTGTGAATATAGTTAACATCGTCTGAGTCTGAGGAGAAGGCTGTATTATAAGAGAGACAGAGACCAATCTGCTCTTCTTTGCATTCTGGAAAAAGGATGAACCTTTACTGTTTAATTTTGACCGAGTTATTTGTTGCCTTATATGCACAGTTATCTTTACTCTTTATCTAAATTTTTTTGCTTTTGACCACTGCTTTTCTGTAATTCTCGTTCAGGTGACATATCACTTCTTTCACTGGAAGAAGGGAACTCCATTTGCAGAGGACCAAGGAATCTACAATGCTCTGACATGGTGGGAACAAATGGACAATGGAAAACAACTTACCCGCAATAGGAAGTTCCTGGCTGCTGTACCTGTTGTCCTGTGAGTAGTACCAACTAACTTGTAGCATCCAAATAACTATTATTTGTTCTTATTTTCATCTTTTGTACTTGCATGCATAACTAGAAAATTTACTTAATTGGGCTTTAATTCTCAATTATGGCACAAAATACATTGGTTCGGTAAGAACATGGAAATTTTACTTGGTGATAATATCCTGTGCTGGCATGTACAGTACTTGGGCTATATTATACACTTTTAACGTTCCTTATGTGTTTTCTGCTCCAATTCTTTCTTTATTACATTTTCCTGAAGTTATCCTTTAGTAGTCTGTGTTTACTCTACTCTTCTGATGATTTGGTTGTGGTAACTCTTTTACCAAGCTAGACATGAGACTATAGTTGTTTAGACAAACACTTACCCTTGTTAGCTAAAAATGTCTGATCAAGTTAGCTTAATTGTTTGCAAGTTGATGCATACCACGGTATGATCACTGGCTGTGCAGTTTAGGGGCCATTTGATTGGATGAAGAAAGTTACTTGTAAATTATTTTGAGTGCTCTAGTTGTAAGTTAGCAATCACGTGATGAGAGCCTTGCAATAGGAAAAAGAAGAAGTAAAAAAAAAAGTGTAATCAGGATAAAGCCAAAAATTTCCGTTGTTTGCAATTAGGTCTGCTGTTTTTGATAAATTTCATAACTGTATCTACTACCTGCAGTTATTTAGTAGCTACTGTAATTTACTTTCTAACACTATTGATATTATGCTTTAACAATATGAAAATTAATTTAACACTGAGGTTTTGTTTAAAGATTCATTGATGCAAAGAATTTAGAATAAGGAATTTAATTGACCTACCTCTCATGAAGATACAAGGATTATATGGATGGTTACCTATTAATTATAATTAGTTTCTATCATTTGTTTGTAATTGTCCTTGTTGATCATTGAAAAGCTGGTCCGGCGGTAGTTATCAATACAATATATCTCAGACCAAATAGTTCCAATTAGGATCACAAAAATGGCGGAATAGAATCCATTCACATTGTACGTAAGGGCCTTTCTTTTGGAATGCTCTACTACACAATGGTTTTTTGTCAATACATAAAATATGAGAAATTCATTCCTGTGGATAACATGAGGGGCTATTTGCAAATTTCCTCTTATCACAGCCATTTTCTTTCTATTGAACTGTACCATTTATGTTAGATTGGATAGAACCCGATTCCCCTGAAGCTTGTAAAAATCATGAGCACTAAATCTGATAGCAAGTAGGAGAGTTGGGTTTGTCCAGGTCAACCTGTTTTATGTCAAGGTCAAGTTGCTGTCAGTTCTTTTAATCCTTGGTTTTGAAGTCTCGTTTAAATTATCTCAGTATGGATTCAACTAGTTGTGCTAAGGTGTTTTGCAAATGACCAAAGTGCTGGTGCTTTGTATTCAAATCTCAAATTTTGAAGTTCAAACCACTAATCAAAATCTTGCATGATACTAAATTTTATACTCTCTAGAAAATTTGTACTACTTCAGATAAGAGGGAAACTCATTGATTCAAAAAATTCTGAACCATTATATGGCTATTGGTTTTCCCTATCCAAAAAATAATAAAATTTTAGTAAAATATAAACTTTGGTGATATACAGATTGCACTGAGCAGCTCACATCAGCAGTCCGAAACTCTTGAATTTCCAAAGTCAAAATTTGAATGGGAAGGACCAATGCATCAGTGCATTGCAAAGCACCACGGCACAACCCTATTCAATAAACTGTTGATAGATGCAAGTTATGTTAAACAAGAAATATCTAGAAGTCTGCATAACTGGCTTACTGGTATAGGAGCCAAAATACCTGGCCTGAACAATATTGCTGCCAGGATCCAGCAGGTTTAACAGAAATCCAACATTTTAAACCTGTGTATGACATGATTGTGTTCTTATATGTATATGTGACCTTCCTTTCCTTGTTTCTTGTGATCATATAGGTACCTGATTGCATCTCATACAACAGATTACCAACAACCAATGCTCATCTTGAACACAATTGCTGTTTTTATTTTGGTGGTAGCCAAGTTTCCAAACATGCACAGAGTTCGTATCTTCGGCATCAATGCTGGCAACTGACAGGGCAACAGCAGCATCACACACGAATAAATCCTCATATATCTTAGCTCTTTAGCTTTAAGGATAGTAGATTTGGATTGTAGTTTATGTGGACAGTGAAAGGCTTCCGTGATCCATATCTTTTTGTTATTCTTACCATCGCTATGTTTTGTGGGAATAAACAAAAGCATAAATGTATTTGTTTATTATTGTCTACAAGATTTTCATTGTTGCATTTTCAACTTGAAGCTAAGAGCACATATCACAAAATCCTTCTTTGTGGTTTAATAATTTGATTATGTTAATTTTGCTATGTCATCCATCTCCAAACTAGGTACTCTATAAAGGTAAGACATCAGGGTGTGTGGTTGTTTATCATATACCAATGTACCATATCCAATAGCACTTGATCGTGGGCTTATGTAAGCCGGGACATTTCGATCCATTAAAATTTTTCTTTTTCTTTAAAGTGACACTTTGTGATGGCAGCAACATGGCGCTGACAGAATGAAAATCCCTCGAGAGTGATGAATGATGATACGAGCTCAACCAACCTATCCACCCCTTTCTTGAAAACTTTGATAATTCTTTTGGCAAAAGAAGAAAACAGTCTCATAATTCAATGTTCTCAGTTGTCAGAGTAATATTTGTACGAAATTTCTTTTTCTTTTTGAAGCGAGTTAGCTAATAGCAATTGATTGGATTATATCTGAATAATATCTGAATCGAGCGAGGCCTAGAGTTGCTCATGGTTATCCTAGATTTTTCTTTCAGTCTTTCACCATCTCTGGTTGGATAAGAGTAAAACCACAAGCAAACTCGTTATGCCAACAGCCACTGAAAAATCACTACCAGAAATTGGGTGCCACAAGGCCGCAATGACCATCTTTCGTAACAAACACGATATATACAAACGATAACATAATTGTCACTTAACCTTTGCTGTGACCATAACAAGCGATCACAATTCACAAGTCCAAAAATCCAAATACTAGTTAGTATTGCACCTAAGCGAGTCGCTTATATATACACAATCATAGATTCGTACATGAGAAACAGAAAACTTGAGATTCTATGGGGGCTATATAGCGGCGACTCCCAGTACGGTTGGCTTCTCTGTGGAAGAAATCGGGAGTTCCGAATCAGGCCACCGTTCCTAAAATTAAATCCGAATTCCAAAAATACGAACAAAACCAAAATAGCTCTTCCGTCGTTCCAACTTTCTCGATCCGCTCAACTCACCATTTCCCCAAATTCTCTATATAAAGCATAAACAAACCCTCGATATATCCTCTATTCTCATTCTCATTCTCATTCCTGTTCCCGCTATTCTATTCCTTGTTCTCTGGTTAGAGATGGCGAAGAGCGTGCTAGTAACTGGTGGGGCTGGGTATATCGGAACTCACACGGTGCTTCAGTTGCTCAAGGAAGGGTTCCACGTGTGCATCATCGACAACCTCGACAACTCCGTACCTGAGGCAGTTGATCGTGTCCGCCACCTCGTCGGACTGGAGCTCTCCAGTCATCTCCAGTTCTTTATTGTACGAGCTCTCTGTTACTCTCTGACTCTCTTCTGTGTTTCGCACTGTCTTTGTGTGTTGTGGAGATTCTATTTGGTACTCTGTGTAGTTTGTGCACCTAATTAAGGCAGTGCATTGTTTAACATTTAACAATAAGCAGATTGGATGGGGGAATGTTTCAAGTTTTTAACCAATAGGAAAAAGAAACAAGGATGGAGGAATGAAGATTCTGGTGGAACTGAGGAATTCTGTTTTCATGAGTTGTTTATTTGAAAATTGAGAAGTTAGAAAAAAATGCTGATTTAATTAAAAATAGGAAAAACACTGTTTATTTTGGTTCCTAGATGCTAAAATTAGTCCTCCTCTTACTTAATTCAGAAATAGAAGAAAAATAATAGAAATTAGTCCTGGACTAACTAAATTGGAACATTGAACTTCTTTTAGTAATTTAAAAAAAATAGAAACCTGTTATTCCATAATGTAAACTCATGGGTGTTTGGATCCATCATCTGAAATTCATCCTAGTACCTCTTCAACTTCATTGTTGAGATAATAAACCATTTGCATTTTGAAGACTAATCTTGGAAACACAATTAGCATTGGTATGCTTGCAATTTACCATAGACTTGTTCCAAAATTATTTTCCTAACAAAACTTTCATCGTCTAACTTAGTGCAACAGAGAATTTTGTGTGCTTAAGCTCTCTATTCTCTTACATATTGCACAATAAAATACATACATTTGCTGTTTTGAAGGGTGACCTGAGGAATAAAGAAGACCTGGATAAGGTGTTTTCGGTTCATAGGTAAATGCATATCCTCAGCAACAGGCATTATTGTTTTCACTATATGTTTCTCATGATCATTAATTTTTTTCAACCGTATTTTGGAATCTGTAGCTATGATGCTGTAATTCATTTTGCTGGGTTAAAGGCTGTAGGAGAAAGTGTTTTAAATCCATTGCGCTACTACAACAACAATTTAATTGGAACCATAAACTTGTATGAGGCAATGGCAAAACATGGTTGTAAGAAGGTTAGCTGAATATTTTGTTTTATGACGTAGCAACATTGAAGTATTTTTGTATCAATTTCCTGGATCATTGATACAATGTTAGTCCTCTTTTGTTTCTTTCTATAGATGGTATTTTCTTCTTCTGCCACTGTGTATGGTCAACCCGAGAAAATCCCATGTGTTGAAGACTTTGAGCTTAAAGCCATGAATCCATATGGAAGAACAAAGGTACTGTCTTTACAGATGCAGTTAAAATAAATACTTTTATTGGAAACAATTATGATTAGCAGACAAAAAGATGTTGTTTTGTTAAAAGAAAGGCATACAAATGTAATATTGGTAAGTTCATTACTTTACTCAGAAGACTGCATAGTATTTTATGAAATCAAGAGAGTCCGACAAGCTTGTATACCTATCATATATATTCATATTCCAGGTGGCAAAAAAATAACATACAACTTTGAATTCGACCAACTTTTCTTTTTGTAATAACAGCTATACCTTGAGGAATTGGCTCGTGATATACAAAATGCGGATCCCCAGTGGAGCATCATATTACTAAGATATTTCAACCCTGTCGGAGTGCATGAGAGTGGTGAAATTGGAGAGGATCCAAAGGGAATTCCCAATAATCTCATGCCTTATATCCAGCAAGTAGCGGTTGGTAGGTTGCCTCAGTTGAATGTTTATGGCCATGATTACCCAACTAGGGATGGAAGTGCAGTAAGTAAACATTATATTTGTTATGCTCCTATGAAACTAGTTCCAAGTAACGTTTAAATATTCATATTATTACAGATTGTTCTAGTTGGTTCTTGTAAATAATCAAGAACAATCAATCACTAATAAATCCACACCCCACCCTAGCCCCCCCAACCCCCCACCCCCACCCCCCACACACAAAAAAAAAACCACCCATATGTAATTTGTTTTGAATATTGCGCCGAGCATGCATTGTTCTTAAGTTTCATATTAAACAGACTAATGTAGAGAGTACTACCCTAAGGCAATGAAATTGCAAGAAATGAAATGTTTTAAACTGGCTAATTGGAAACATAACTCTAAAATCCATCACACATACACCATAGAAAAGAAAAGAAAAAAAAAGCTGAATTATGTATATAAGTTGTTAAGTGTCCAGAGCTTGCTGCTGTAAACCTTGATTGTATTGTAGATCAAATACTACTGCTTCATTAAGCATCTCTAAATCACACGGCAATATGTTTACTTTCCCTTGAGCAGATTCGAGATTACATTCATGTCATGGATTTGGCGGATGGACACCTTGCAGCACTAAGAAAACTTTTTGATTCAGAAGATATTGGTCTCTTTCTCTCCCTCTCCCTCCTAGTGACATTTTTATAATATTATATTCTAAGGATATTAATGGTTTCAAAAAAGAAATATTTTAAGAATATTAGGCTTTTGTGACAATTCTAGGCTGTGTTGCATACAACTTGGGGACGGGACATGGAACATCAGTGCTTGAAATGGTTTCAGCATTTGAAAAGGCATCTGGCAAGGTGGTCTTTTTTTTTTACTTTTCAGAAAAAAATAAAACCACAGCTGACTTTTTTATTTTTTTTTTTCATTTTCATATTTTTCATCTTCTTTAAATGACCAGAAAATTCCAATCAAACTGTGCCCCAGGAGACCCGGTGATGCTACCGAAGTTTATGCATCAATCGAGAAGGCCCGAAAGGAGTTATGTTGGAGGTAAAAAAGTTTACACTGCTATCTTTTGATGTATTCACTGCAAGAGCTTTTGAACCAGTACCCCATCAATTACAGTTTTTATTTTCTTGGACCTGTTTTTTCCTTTTAATTTTGAATTACGAGCAAAGTGGGATTTAAATTAATTATCTCAGATTGTCTGGTATAAGTATGAGCAGGCTGGTAGGTTTCCTGATATGATAATTATTGATCAGGCTTTACAATGAAAAACTGATTGCAGTGCAAAATACGGCATAGAGGAAATGTGTCGGGATCAGTGGAATTGGGCGAGTAAAAATCCTTATGGCTACTACCCCCAACCATGAAATGAATTGTGCTTAGTGTGTCCATTAGGCAGGGTAACCGGAGAGGTGGCCAGAGCTTCTATTAGATCAACTACATATGATCAAATGGAGACCTTCTAGAGAAGCAATTGTAATCTAAAGAGATAAACTGGTGTCCTTCAAGCGTGTTATACAAAAAAACTACATAAGTGTTTTATCTTTTAATTATGTTTATATAAAACTTCTATTAATGCTACTATTAAAAAAATAATTTTCTAGAATATAGGCCACCCACTTGCCTTGTATGTCTTTTGCTAGTATTGTTTTTTCCTTTTTGTAAATAGTTTTGATGACTCGAATGAAAGAATAGATGCTGTCTTCAGCCTAAAAGCATCTGGAGAAATATCAGATTGCATCAGGCAATAGAATAACAGAAAATTCTGTGCTAATGCTTCTGATTGATTATTTTGATCTCAACTAATTAAGTTATGCATTTTTAAGCTACTTGCATATTTTTCCCTATTTTGCCCCTAAAAGGTAGACTGGGACGAGTTGGACAAGATTTGGTCCACGTTAACATGATATGGATTTGGAATTCCAAACTATATAATATGCTAAAATAAGCATCATCCCTAATGTTATCCAAAAGATGAATTTGGGGACTCATCTTTGTACAGAAGAGTTTCAGATTTGTAGATCGCAAGTCTCAGTTCAACACAAGTGATTCGAGATGCTTTTTGTTCTTTTGACAATAAATTGTGTTTTCAAGTAAAAAAGGAAATCCAAGTTGTTCCCACAATTACAGGTACCCACTGGCAGCAAGTATGACGAACATTGTTGGCTGTTACATGTCAAATCAGCACACTAGAATGGAACTTCTGTGCACTTTGTTTCCAATAGCGGGTTAATTCAAGGTTCTCATGCCATAAGATCATGCTTTATTCTATGAAAAAGAATTATCCACAAAGGGCATCTGCCATCTAAGATGTAACAAAATTGGGAACCAAACTCATTTAAAAGGAAAATAAATTACAATATACAAGTTTAACAAAAGTGAAAACTGGAAACTACAAAACCTCAAGAGAAAATAGCATCAACGAAGGCTTCGGCATCAAATGGCTGGAGGTCATCTAGACCTTCACCAACTCCTACAAACTTCACTGGAATACCAAGCTCATCTACCACACTCACCTGAAATTATAAAATAAAATCACCTCTTAACAACCCCCCTTAGCTAAGGTTAAGAAACACTGCAATAAAACAGCTAACGGTTTAGGGAGGCTTACCACACACCCGCCACGCGCAGAGCCATCAAGCTTTGTTAGGATAAATCCTGTCACTCCAACTACCTGTAGTGAAATATAATCCATATATCAAAAATAATTTTGAATCAATTTACTGCTAGAGAATTAGGTCATTAGAAAAATCAATTAGAAAATAAGATAACAAGGAGACAAATACCTCGTTGAACTCTCTTGCCTGCTGGAGCATATTTAGACCAGTTGTCCCATCCAACACCATTAAAATCTCCTGTGTAGAAAATTAGGTCATTAGAAATAAATTATGCCAGCTTTCTTAAATTAGGAATGACTTCATCAATAAATTAAATCATACATTAGGTGCACCAGGAATGACTCTACCAACAGCTTTTTTGCATGCAATCAACTCTTCCATTAACTTATAGTTTGTATGAAGCCCTTCATAAGATCAAAATAAATAAACAAATTAGAACAAGGAGAGAACTTATTCAAATTATTCAAGTTCCACACCAAACTTTTGTGGAATAAAACAAAAACAATGCAAATTGAGCTATATAAAAAAAACATAAAGCATTATATTAAGGAGTGAATAAAAAAACAAATATAACAACATACGTCCAGATGTGTCACACAATATAACATCATACCCTCCCTCCTTCCCTCTTTTCACAGCCTGCGAGAGAACTAAGCAGAGATAGGAATTAGATTTGTAGGTGAAAAATAACGCAAGTAGCCAACTATTAATGCAGCTTTCAGTGAGCATACCTGATTGTGCTTTTACATTTTCACCCTCAGCTACAACAATCTCAGAACCAGTTCTCTCAGCCCATACCTCTAGTTGGTCACTAGCTGCTGCTCTGAATGTATCTCCAGCTGCCATTAGTACCTACACAACCATTACAAAATAACCAGTAACAAAAATTATATGACGCCACAAGCCTCAAATGGAGCCATAACACCTGAGACAATAACTCAAAGCAACAAAACTAAAACATATCACAATTAATCTCTGATCCACTACAGGTAATGGTTTAATAGACGTGGTATGTTGGACCTCAGCCTGAGTTGCCTCTCTACTAGAACAAGCTCATGCCAGGACTTTACCATCATATCTTGTCGGAAGAAAATAAAATAGTGGTGCATTCGTTGTTTTCTAGTGGCAAGATAATTATGAAGAGATTAATAAAAGAAAAGGCCTCACCTTTACACCTTCATTCTTTAACCTGTGAGCTAGCTTCCCTATAGAAGTCCAATGTCAGAGATAGATGTAACAAAGCTGGGTTTACTCTAAACAGTGTCTATCTCTCACTAACAATAATGATTATACACTCATAGCTGGTTTTATCACAAAAGTAAAAGGAACATAAGCACACTGCAAAACCATGTTCCTCATATGAAACTTTTACGGTATAATAAGCTAACTTTTATAGTAGTAGTTAATATTAATATCACAGTAAGTAGTATTCAATGTTGAAGACTCAGTAAAAATAAGTACCAAGAGAAGTAGTTTTTCCACCGCCATTCACGCCAACAACCATGATCACAGCTGGTTTCCTGGAATTGCACAAGAAAATTCACAAATTAATGATAACAAATAAATAGACACTTAAGGCAAAAGTTCCAATCATGAGATCCCGCTGAAATAATTTGAAAAGGTCATTTAAGACTCAACAAGCAATTTTGTTCAACTCAACCAAGACGGCCCTTAATATTCTGTGTAAATTCAACACATGCAACAATTGACGCACCAAAAGAGCTAGGAGGTGAAACCTGAATCCAAGCTGAAGCTCTGTGTTGCCTCCTTTGCTCGTCAACAGCTGGAGAACACTCCTCTTTAGCGCTTCCTGAAAAATTGAAGTCACAAAAATTGCTACTCCAGAATAACTATTTCAAAATTTTGCAAAATGCCAATCACTGAGAAGCACAAAACTGTATCAGCAAGTGTTACCTTGATCTCAGGTCCAGATTTGAGCTTCCCTGCTCTTATATCATCTCTAAGTATATCCACAATTTTAAAAGAGATCTTAGGCCCAAAATCAGAAACCAATAGTGCCTGTGAATCACCAAGCAAATATAATCTATCATTTAAGGCTTCAATCCATTTCAATTTAGAATACACCACATTCAATCGTGATTGAGCTTTTGAAAAAGAAACCTCTTCGAGCTCATCTAAAACGCGATCGGTTTCCTCGAGGTTCCAGTAGAGAAGAAGCTCATCAACCACCGCTAGATTCTCTCTCGTCTTTGAAAAACCGGAGAATATCTTCTCCACATCGCTCTTCGCCTTCTCCTTTATCAACCGACCGAGCCGGTTGAAGAACCCGGTCTGGCCTGTAGCGGCGCAGATTACCCCACCGGTCGGAGTTGGAGAACCGGTTCGGATGAGGAAAGGTGTAGCGAAGGGTTTGGAAGGGGGGAGAAAGGGAATGAGCCGCGAGGTAGCAGCGGCCATGGCGCGCAGTTAGTGAGAGTGGATCAGGCTACGGATTTCACTTCACTTGCGATGGATTTGATTTCGGATCAAATTTATTCTTATCGGATCGGGTTGAGTATCGGTCTACATCCGTCTATAGGCGTGTCCGATCGTAGGATAGGATAGTGTATATAGCATAAGGTCAGGTAATTGGGTTGGCTGGATATTGGTATATTGCTCAGGTTTTGTATCCGATCCAATAACAGGTATGTGCGGATTTAGTTAACACATCGATTGAAGTCTATTATTAACTATTTCATTTGTTTTCTAAACCATTTGCTAAAAAGTAAAAACACAAATGTATATTGAAAATAAACAAAATAATCTATGTATTATAATTCTATACTGCATTGTAAAGTAGGGTAGGATTCATTGATAACAGTTGACTTCATAATTTTGATAATATTTTTTTTAAATAAATTAAAAACTTTTGTACTTGAAAAAACTACTCTATACAAATATTATTAAATTTATAAATTAATTATATTTCAAATTTAATATAATTTAAGTATCATTTATTATTCCATCGAAGATCATAAATTTGAATGTTACAAACTTCATACAATGTTATAGCTTTAATATATAAAATATAAAATGATACTTAAATTGTATGAAATTTAAAACACAATCAATAAAAGAAAAAATAATAAATATTTTTTATATTAACTATAAACATTCATAGATTCAGATATAAATAAATTAACTGTTTAGTATAAATATTTTTAATCTTCGTTTTGCACTAGGGTTAAGGAAGGCACATATTTTGACGGAATCCGCTTAGACAATAAAAAAACAAACAAACAATATAAGCTCAATATTTACTACCTATTTCCGTTTGATGTTTGGAAAAAAAAAAGGAAGTAAAAAATGATGAATTTTTTTTTCCTGGATCTATTTTTTCTTGCTTTTCTCCAACAAAAAAAAAGAGACAACAACGTGAAGAAAAAAATGGACTTCATCTATCTTATTTTCCCACAACTTAAAATAATATTGATTCCAAAACAATTGCAACTTACCTTCATTTTCCGTATTTTTTAAAACACCAAAGGGCCCCAAATTTGTGATATCTTTTATGAAAAGTTGCTTTAAAATTGGCAGCATCCATTATCAATCATGTAAATTATCTAATTATTTCTAGTCACACGTCACAAATTTTACTAACATTTGACATCCATAATGTTACTTTTCTTAGGGAAAAATAATTAAATCTCAAGAACAAAATCATTCAATGGCAAATTAAACCTTATCATTTATACAATGCCAGGAAAATTATCAAACTTTGCATTTATGTTGTGCATGGACCATGGCTTAATTAAGCTTGATGTATAATTTCTTTTAAAATGACAACAATTAATGTCGTCGTTGTCAAACTGTTTTATGACTCTTGATTGATATGAAATTATGAATTTGCTAGAACTCTCTCGTCTTGTGTATAATATCACCCTTATTTTGAAAAAATAAAAATTGTAATTAACAAAATTAACAAATGGAGGATTTTTTATGAAAGAATCAGTCTTTAATTTATTAAAGAATCAGTCTTTAATTTAGTGGTAAAGGTAATGCTCTCCCTGTAAAAAGTGATCGTAGGTTTGAAATATAAATGGAGGATTTTTTATGAATATTTAAAATTTGATGATTTAGACCTCATTTTTATCTTAAAAAAAATTTAATTTACTAGTAAAAAAAACATTCTTTTCTGAAAAATCACAAATTGAGAATTGTTTAAAAAGTCACATACCGAAAATTCTAATAAAATATTTTTTTATAAATATTTATAATTAGGCTGATAAAACTGTTGCAGAAAATGTGCAACAATTCTCTTACTCAACAATAATTATGCTGATAAAACTGTTGCAATAATTGTCTTTATAGAAGATATCTACACAAGATGCTTTATTCAGATATATATAACAAGGTGTATATAACTAGAATCAATAATTAAGAGTATGGATATTAATTTGCAATGGTTCTAAAAAAATTCACCAAAAATTGGTTGCTTGTCCCCTGTCACCACTGTTATTAAATAAATAAAAGGGAATGCAGAAAAATGTGTCTTTATCATTTCTGCTGTTTAATTGTATCGTTATTGTGTGCTTATATCAGATGTAATATTATAAATAAATATAATGTCTGCTGCTCAAAAATATTTATCAATTTGAGAAAATCATCATTACTAATGTTAACGTCTTATATTCTATTTGTACTAGTAAAAAAAAATTACATGATTGTGTCATTTCTTGTAGCTCCTTGGTGTTTCTTTTTTTTTTTTGTTTTTTTTTCAAGAATTCTCTTCTGATTTGCTCAAAAAAATCGAAATTTTTGGATTGCGGTTTTATGTGGATATGGTTTGCAGTCAAACGTATCATAGTAATAAGGTTTCCATATGAATATTTATATTATGTATCTATTAATTTTTTTTTATCAAATAGAAGCATTAACTAGATGTTCCTGAATAACTTGTCTGATTTTTATATTATTAGTGAATTTTATGAATTTTGCAAATGATAATGATTTAGACCATAAATTCACAATAAAAAAATGAAGTTCATTAGCATATTTTTAAAAGCGATTAGCAATGATTTTATTAAGTAGCAAGTGAAGGCAAATATGATTTCATTAAAAATAAATAAAAAATAGAGTTAACTAGCTCATCTTTAGAATAGAGAATTTTTTGAAATGGAGTCAAGATTTTAAACTTTAAATATTCGTAAAAAAATTTATGGATATATTTTGAATATGTATCATCATAATACAAAAAAGTTTGTTTCTACCATTACATGTAAATTTCACAAAAAAATTGTAAATATTTATTTATTTTTTTGCAGGCCTATTCCACGTCTTTTACTTGGATAATTTATAAATTGTATGTAAAATACTCTAATTATGAGTAATGATTCGACAATTAATTTGCAGAAAACTTGAAAAATGAAATAGCGAATTATTGACATTCTGATCTAAAAGCCTTAGGTTATATCTGGTGTCATCAAATATTTCTTGGATTTATAGGTGATTTCATATCATAATCAACATTTATTTTAATGATTAACATAATATCTTCTGGTCCAAAAGATTGCACAGTTAAAATCTAATTGAAATTTTTTTGTGAATATTTAAAATTGATAACTTGTCTCCATCTATATATCTATTTCGACGATATTTTTTAATCGATTCTGTTGTAGGTTTTTTCCTCCTACGAAAATTTCATCTCAAATTTATAATCACGAGAAAGAACAAAATTAGCTCCCCTCCAATTTTTTTCCCCACAGATGCAAAAATTCCTGACTTTCAACTAATTTTTCCTACCTTATTTTATTTATTTAAAGAAAAAAATATCAAAATAATTGATAGATTGATACATGTCATGCTGTGATGTGTATTTGATATATATTTGTTTCGGATCATGTGGTGCTAAAACATGATAAACCTTTTACGATAATATACGATATGTCTCTTACATAATACACGTGATACACCGTGTTTGGCACATGCCGAGTACCAAACACTTATACGAGCCGAGCCATGTTGTGTCGTGACCCGTGGCAAATCATTTTCTTTTTCTTTCAAGCTCTGTTTATATGCACTAAAATTAATTTCTCCATGGAGAGAGACGTTGGATTGCAACATTCCACAGAGACGGAGAGTCCCATTTTGTGCCATTGATTCTCGAAGTCACGTGAACCTGGTCCACAGAAGACAGATACAATTGAAACCCTTTCCACACCGTGCAATCTGCTGCAATCAGACAAACAACGGGAGCTGGTCGGGCTCCCGTGCGCTAAGGAGTTTATGTTCGAAAACGTTAATTCGTAAGTAAAAGTTAAGGAGATTTAATTTAGAGGATAAATTTTTTAAAGAACAAATAAATAATTAAAATTTGAATGAAAAGGATTAAAAAAGAGGTTTTTAATTCGTAGTAAAGAATATGGCTTCGAAAAAATTAAAGAATTAAAGAATTAAAGAATTAAAGAATTAAAGAATTAGAAAAAAATATGAGGAGGAGAAAGAAAGCTACAGAAGAAGCTATTGAACGGCATCATAGACTATAGTCTGTCAAAATATCATCCTATCGATTTTAATATTATTAAATTGCATCCGGTTCCGGTGGGGATCGAAAGGAGAGTACTAGAAACCGCAAAGGCATCCGAAATGAAAGCGAAAAGACTAAGTCCCGGAATTCACTATTTCTTTGCCATTCGTTTGTGTTGACCGTTGACCATTATCCCATCTATGACTTGTGTTATAATTTCCGAATGAGTAGTTTCATAAAATTAACCGAAATAATAAAATGACGGTGTTCCTTCAACAATTTTTGTTTTGATAACCTTGATAATATTTCTTAAAGCATATTTCAAAGATTTTAAACGTAAAAAATATTATAGATGTATTGTTTTTCCAAATTAAAAATCATTTCATGTTTCATCAATTCTATGAAATACAATTCATCATTTTTTTCTTATATAATATATTTAAAGTATAGAATATATTTCATCTATCGGATTGTAAAATTTTATTTTATTTTTTTTTTAATTTATAAAAATTATTAAAATAATTATTTGTTAAGGACTTTTCTGGTTTTCTAAAATTGGGTGGCAAAATAACAATGTTATTTTTAAAAAGTTAGAATCTATTTCAGCTACCCAACAAAACTTATCACTCTCTCTCTCTCTTCCCTTTTCATTTCGCAGTAACCTTATCTCTCCTGAGGTCTTATTGCCACTTTTGTACGACACGTGTCATCGCCAACTGGCAGGCAACGTCTCCCTTGAATCTTCCAGACAACCAAAGAAATTAAAAAAAAAAAAACAATCCGAAGCTTCTCGCACTTTCGCCTTCTCCGCACACACTCTGCTTAACCGGATCCGCACACTTCACCTCCATCTTCGCTCTCAACCGTTAAATACGAGATCTCACGGTCCAGATCCAATTCGCGGTATATTTTTATGCGGATGCACGCAGAGAATCTCCATTCGTTGGCTTTTTCGTAAACGGATGGTGGATCGCGCTTCGCTTCCCTTTTCTCCCAATAAACTCCACAATTTTCCACCGATAGGTCCTTTCTTTCCTTTTTTTTTTTTTGCTCTTCTGAAAAATCAGATGACACCTCCCTCTTTGTTTATCTTCCACCGATTTACATTGCCATCCTCTCAAGCCGAAGCTTCCAGAACCTTTTTGAAATCTCTCTTTGACGCCCCCATCCAATCTCCATTCCCTCTAAACCACTTTGTTTGAACTCTAATCAAACACGGCGGGAGAACATAGCGGAGATACCCCCGCCGCCGCTGGAACCTCTTCTCCGGCGGTGGCGGCGGTGGCAACGCCTCCGACGTCCGAGGCAGCTCAGCGATCTTTACCAACTCCTTTTCTGACAAAAACTTATCAGCTTGTAGACGATCCAGCTGTGGATGATGTAATCTCCTGGAACGAAGATGGATCGACTTTTATCGTGTGGCGGCCGGCTGAATTTGCAAGAGACCTCCTTCCAAAATACTTCAAGCATAACAATTTCTCCAGTTTTGTTCGACAGCTCAACACTTATGTATGCATATCTCATCATCAATCATTCTACCCCTTGTTTTTGGTCTACCTTCTATTTGTTCAAACATTAGTTCTGATTCAGTGTTTCTGTGCTTTGCATAGGGATTTAGGAAGATCGTCCCTGATCGGTGGGAGTTCGCAAATGACTGCTTCAAGAGAGGTGAGAAGCGGCTGCTTTGTGACATCCACCGAAGAAAGGTTACAGCGGCACAGCCTCAGGCGCCGGCTGCCATACCGGTGACAATAGCAGCAGCGGCCGCCATACCAGTGGCAGTTGCGGTTAATCGTTCGGCATCTCCTGCCAATTCTGCCGAGGAACAGGTACTCTCCTCTAATTCATCGCCGGGCCCTCATCAGGCGCCATCCACCTCTGGATCTGGCAGTGCCGGGGATCTGACTGAAGAAAACGAACGACTGAAGAAGGAGAACGCCAAGCTATCGCGTGAACTGGGACAGATGAAGAAGATGTGTAGCAATATCGTGGTACTTATGTCTAAGTACGCCGCCAGTCAGAACCAGTCGGCCGGTGGTGATCCGGCAGGTGAGGCGGTGGAAGCGCCAGTTTTGGATCTGATGCCAGTGGGTCCGGGTATGGTTGTTGACGAAAAGGATGAAGAACCCGTTAAGATGGAAGAGGTTAATAGTCCGAGAATATTCGGGTTCTCTCTTGGGATGAAAAGGAGCAGAGAAGACGAATCTGACGGTTCAGGTCCCTCTACTGGAGACGATGTTAAAATGGAGCCGCTGGATCAACAAGATCCGAAAGATCAGACGGAGGATGATCCGAGACCGTGGCCGATCTATCGGCCTCGGCCGGTTTACCAGGGTTTCAAGGGCTGTAACGGGTTGGGCTCCGGGTCGGATCAGATAAGATTGGACCCTGATGAGTCCGGATTGAGCTGACAGATCCGTTACGCGAGGTTGGTGGGGCCGAGACGAGCAAAAGTGTGCAACTTTCTAGAAAGGCCAATTGTGAGCGGGCAGCATTTCTAGAAGGTTTGAGATATTTTGCTTCGTAGGTATGCATTACAGTATTAGTAAAAGAAAAAAGTGAAGGGCAGAGGCGTTTGGGAATTTATTAATTGTCTACTTGTAGAAGATATATCTAATTTAGTTTTTTATTTATTTCTGGGGAACATAATTGCGATTTGGGTAGACAGGTGAATTAATGCTTTTAGGCGAGGTGCTTTGACAATTTTTGTTGGTTGGTCCCATATGGGGGCCCTTGCGTGGAACGGCCAACTTTTCAGGGTCCAATCTGTAAATCGGACAGAAGGTGTTATTAAATATTTATTGTTACTAGATTTGTAAAAATCGCATAGAGAAAGATTCCTCCACGATGTGTCACTTATCTAGAGAGCTGGCGGTGCTTTGTATTTTCGAAAATGTTCAGTGTCCCTCCTCTGATTATCTATTCATCTGTCAATCTCTCAATTATTAACTCTCATCTGTATATCTTTTAATTATTAACGTCAATTAACGTAAATTATAATATCTATTAATTAAAAATATATTATTATTAATTAATAAAATTTGATCATTTCATGTATAAAATATAATTATATATATTATATATATATAATGATTAAATTTTATTAAATAATAATAATATATTTTTATTTTTAGTACCCTTTTTTTAATTAAAACCTTCAAAAATGGCAGGCACCTGCTTGAAGGGTTGTATGTGTTGATCCAATTTTGGCTGGTGAGCTTAAGTGTGTGAGTGTTGGGTCCTACTTGTGAACCTTTCTAGCACTTTTTCTTTTTGCGAAACTGCCCGTAGGCTAACATTTCTAACATCAAATAATTGCTTTGTGTAATTTTTACTTTTCTAAAGCAAAATAATATAATTTTGGGTTCTCTGCTGTGATCGCAGCTTTCTGGTGGTTGAGATATCGTTGCAAAATTGGGAAGGTCAAAGTTTGTTGCCAGGAAAAAAGCCACTGCGCGTGCGTTGTTAATTTCGTGTTTACTAGTTATCTTTAATATATTAGTATGCAAAATAAACAATTAGGGGTGTAAACGGGTCGGGTTGGTCGGATTTCATATGTATCGTCAATCCGATTTACTATAGTCGGGTTATGATATTTTCAATCCATAACCAATCACTTAATAATAAAAATCATTTAATTTGGATTTCATATTAGGCGGTCGGGTTTCACGAATTTGACGGATTTCATTTTTTAAAAAATATTATAAAAAAATGTAAGTAAAAGTAAGTTTTAATTGAAAAAATACAAACAAAAAAAGTAATATATTCTAATTAATAATAACATAGAAAAAATTCAATTAAAAAATTAAATTTTAATAAGATATCATATTATTTTTATAATGATATTGCAACTATAGTTATATTAAAAGTATATTTTTGAATGAAAATAATGTATTACTGTCGGGTTGGGTTTTACTCAATATTTTTTATAAAATCCATAACCAAATTTTAGTTGTCGGTTTATTCAAAATTCAATCCGCACCTAACCAATTAAATTCAAAATCCATAGTTTTTCGGGTCGGGTTGGTTAGGTCGGTCGGGTTGATCGGATTAAGCGAATTAGACTTACACCCTTATAAACAACACACGAAACACAAAAGTAAAAGAAAAATACGTCGTACAGATTTCTGTTTCATTGCCCTCAGTTAAGTCTGTTTCATTGCCTGCATATAATTTTTTTTATAGACAAAGAAGATTAAATCATTCAATTTTAAATATTTATAAATGATATTTATAAAAAGACTTTCATTTAGATTTTATATCTGTAACTTTTTATTTTAAACTTTTTTTTACTAAACCAAAAATTGATATTTGAAAAAAGAATTAAGATGTGATCTTGAAGTAATTGATGTTTCACCAGACGAAAATTCTACAACACTATTATGGCTGTAGGTTGTGGTCTTGTGGACCTTGTCAGCATTTTTATTCATTGGAAATAAATATCTGATGGCATATACCCAATAACGCAATACGTATGCATTCCGCCGATCACTTGTTAAGAATATTCGCGCGCGATACATTTCAATTTCCAGACGCTAATAAAAGTAGTTGATTATTTCTCTCGGCAATTATTGCCAGACGCCGAAATTGAAAATCCTCTACTCTTTGCTGCGGTCAAATGATGTTCACTCGAGCTTTCTTTAAAATAAATAAATTTGGAGTGCATACGACTTGGTTTATGAGCAGATTGGATTGATTTTTTTGTGCAATATTTAATATCAGATCAAACTCTCAACCCCCCTTGCTGCCAACACCTGACATGTATCTGATTTTCCTTTGAAGGAATCTTTTCTTTTCTTTTCTTTTGATATAAACTTTGCCAGAGTCTACCTGATGGCTTTTTCTGGCACAAACAAAAGATGGATTTTATATTCACGGAATCAGGACATGATCTTAATTACTCTTACCAAAATTCCTGAGTTTAATCCACTTTCCGTGAGTAGTTGATTACTACAAGTGCTCGCCTTATTTTAAATGTGAAAATTCTGCCTCCAGGACTTGGTTTGGTTATTTGCATAATGCTTGGCATTCATCACAAACTACAATTATCCATGTTGTATATTTTTAATATAAGGATTTTTCTTAGTTCCAATATTTATACTTTTTGAAATATTTCTTGTGAAAATAGAAGGAACATATCTCAAACAACGTCACCATGAGAGTTGCAGGCGCTACTACTTATCTCGGTATTGTTAAGTGTGTCTGTAGGATAATATGTACAAACATCTTGACATTGTCATGAAAGTAACACCTTTAGCAATATATATATTGATATTAATAATAGTTGGTAGTACATTTTTTAAAGACGGATGCACAACTAGTCATTGGCTTATCGCGAGGGCATTGCTTAAACATTCAACAAAAGTTAGTAGGGGAGTTTGAACCAAAAATAAAATAAAACTAACTTAACTAAAAAAAATCATAATGCAAAACTAATTAAGAGGGGATAATTTTGTGACTCAAATAACATATGACTGAAAAAATATATTGCTTTTGTATAAAATTTTGAATAGAAAGAAGGGGGTTATAGCCCGTTTTGACCAATGCTTTGTCACCCGATTAGAAATGAATGAAGGGCACTAGATTAGTAATAAGATGAAATTTGGAAAAGATAAGGCTATGCATGACAAAAACAAAATTAATTTTTTTTCTTTTTTTAACAGAAAAATAGACTACCAATGAATTTGGGAATGACACATTTAAGGAGAGCGATTTTCTTCTCATTTGTACAAAATTTCTATTTATTAGCGAAAACACTTGAAAACATATATAGAAAATTATTTCAATCTCTCTATTACGCCTACTTGTAATTTTTATTGTGAAAATTTTCATACTCGTATGACAAAAAATAATACTACCTAATGCACTGGATCTAAATAACAAAATATGGGAATCCAATTACTTCTTTTGAGGTGATCCTGTGAACGGTATGGGCCCCCAGATATTAGCCCCAAATAAAACGTTAAATATCACATTCAGAGGTTGGTTAGTGATTCTTTCAATTGGATTATGTAAAAAAGTACAACTACATAGTTTGGAATACAACAAATCAACAAAAATTAAAAAAGTTGTCCATAAAATATTTACTAGATATAAAAAAAGCACCTTAATGAAAAAACAAAAAATTTTGTTGTCGATTGGTGAGGGTGCTACTGGGCGAGGTGGCCTCTGCTGCATATGGGATTGATATTTGGGCATGGCTTATGGATGTTTGCCCCCTTCCGGAACAGCATGGCACCCATGCCCGAACGATGTCACATGAGTGTTTTTCCCCCCTCGGGCAGGGGGGTTAGGTGGTGGTGGTAATAACAGCCCCCCAAAAAATGAAAAAAAAAATCAATATTCCCCTATTAGGGGAAGAAGGTTTTGGAAAATTGGGAGCGCTGACTGAGGCAAGATGCGGATGGTGCTATTAGGCGTGGTGGCCTCTGCTGCATGTGAGATTGATATTTTGACATGACTTATGGATGTTTGCCCCACCCACCCACCCTCCCAAACGGTATGGCACCCATGCCCGAACGGTGTCACAAGAGTGTTTTCCCCCCCTTGGGCGGGGGGGAATTGGGTGGTGGTGGTAATAACAACCCCCAAAAAATGAAAAAAATCAATATTCCCTATTAGGAGTGGAAGATTTTGAAAAATTAAGGGCGCTGCCTACCCCACCACTCCCTCTCCTCTTTTGTTTATTTATTTTTTTTACACATATGTGTCTTCCTAATTAAATATTTGAACTACCATCAATTCTGTTATGAACTAAACTTTATATTATAATGAAGAGATTAAATTGAAATAAATAATTAGAATTTATTAATCATTATAAACAATTGTTGAGAGACATGACTCGGGAGCTCGCTTAGTCCTTTCCATCGGCGAGCTTCGTTGCCCTACATGTGAATTGAACGGTGTAGCTCACTTCAAGATTCGCATGCACAATTCTCAGAATATGTTACATCATCTAATTCCCTGACAACACAACATAGCGTGACACAAGATGTCAACTCAATTTTCTTATTTAACAATGTCATGTGTGCTATATAAGAAATACAAAATATTGAAAAATTAATTAATCGGTTATTATCTCTTCTCAATCACAAAAAATATAAAACTTTAAATTTCATGTCCCATAAAAAATTGATTATTCTTCTTGTTTCCATGTCTTTATATTATTTTGTTATGTCTAGCACTACTAAACAAGGGAAAAAAACTAATTTTTGATTTAGTAATAAAGACAATATTTTTCTTATAAAAAATCATAATTTTAAAATTCAAAAGTTTTTATAAACATTTAAAATTGAATATCTTAAATTCTGATTTTTATCTCAAAAAAAAAAAATGATAAGAACGCTCCATGATAAAGTGACAAGTTTCAAGTCTAAATGCTGGTTTCCACATGCTGGCTTTTATGTAAAACAAGGCAATATAATGGTTTTCTGTGCAGGATGGACCCCACAAGAAGCATTGGCACATAGAATAGTTGTAGAAGTCGTCCATTGGTTTGAGCATTATTGCTGAGGTAGGATGTCATTGCTCACATACATTAGTTGTAGTGCACATGATAATTTGTTTCTTTATGTTTTGTTTTGGTTGGGGGGGGGGGGGGGGTTGGGGGGGGGGGTGTTGGGTATAATAAAAAAATATTTTTGTTTTTGGTATTAAAAATTTAAAAGGACAAATTTATTAATTATTATTATGGAGGAAAAAATATATAATTCTGAGATTTAACAAGTAAAAATGAGGATGCTTATATTTTAGATGGATAAATTTGATATATTTTAATTTTGAAAAAAAAAATATGATTTTGATGTTTTAGATGGATAAATAAAAAAATTTCATGTCAAAAAATCAATATGATATTTGTAATTTTGAAATATAAGGAAATACAAATGAAATTCTACCAATATAGGAGGAATGTATATTGCATCAAATACGTTAAACAAAAAAAAAATGGAATCAAATAGAAGTTCAATAATTTAAGTTAATACTATATAATCAAATAGAATGTGTATTGCATCAAGCCCGTGTAATTATATTGAGAAAGAGTTCAAGGACCTAATTAGAAAAGACGCATGTCCATTACCGAGTATTTTCTGCGTAGCTGGGCCCGCCAACCCATTCCATTTCAGGGACGCATTGGAAATGACAAGTCGTCGTCTTTTCTTTCTTTTTTTGGGTTGACAAAATCATTGACTCTATGTGTAATTTTAGAGTAAGGACAATGTTTGGGAAATATATAATACGGATTTTATTATTATTCAGATTCACGGTTTTATTACGTAACTATTTTTTTAATAGTATTTTATTATTTAATTAAAATATTATTAATCTAAATAATAATTCATTTCAGTTAAATAATAAAAATAATTTATTTAAGTTAAATAATAAAAATACTGTATAAATAAATTGTATAATAAAATCACTAACATGAATAATAATTCATTTAATCTTAATAATAAAGTTGGTAACGTCATATAACGGTATCAATGACGGTATCCGTATATCAGCTCCTATTATTTATTATTTATTTATATTTGCGGTCATTTGACGTTTGTTTTTTAGCAGTGAGAGGACTCCACCCCCCCTTACTGTTCATCCATATATCCACCCATTTATTTGTTAATGTCAATTATATATCTGTCAACTAAAAATACATGATTATTAATTAACAAAATTTAATTATTTTATGTATAAAATGTATATAAAATGATTAAATTTTGTTAGTTGATAATTATATTAATTAGCGTTTATAAATAAATGGTGGATATTTAATGTACAGACACCGCACATTTTCATTTCTTTCTGGAAAAATTCATCATTTACCCTCAGCTTTTTTAAAAAACCAACTTAGTCCCTAAACTTTAATTTGCACCAAGTTGATCCTTCAACTTCTTCAAAAAAATCAAATTGGTCCTCAAACATCTTTACAAAAATCAAATTGGTCTTTAAATTTTAGATCATACTAAATACATCCTTAAACTTTTGAAATAATGTATGGTTTAGTCCTTACATTTTTTTCAAAAGAAACCAAGTTAGCTCCTAAATTTTTCCAACAGAAACCAAATGGATCATGTTGATATTATTTTATTATTTTTTAAACAAGTCAGATCTAATATGACTCAGCTGTCCGAGATAGATAAAAAAAATTAGACCCGTATCCGATCGAATTTTCACCAGCCATATCAAATTAGGTTATGTTGGATAAAGTCGGCTTATCGGGTCAAACGAAGAACTGACACCTCTAGATGAAAATAAAAGTTCAGGGACCAATTTATTTTTTTTGAAAAATTTAGGGACTAAAACATACATTTTTTAAAAATTTAAAGATTTATTTGATATAATTTAAATATTAAGGACTAAGTTAGTTCTTTTGAAAATATTAAGAATTAATTCAATTTTTTTAAAAGTAAGAATCAATTTGATGTAAATGAAAATTTAGGAATTAATTTTTTTTTTAAGAAAGTTTGATGAATTTTCCCTTCCTTTTTCTTTTTTACTTTTTTGTGTGCGCGCTCCGCGTTCTCACCTTTTCTTTAATTTCCACGAAGAAGAACCCACCAACCTTATCAACGCATTTAACGATTGCTCGTTGCTTCTTTTCTCTTTCTCTCACGCGCATACTCCAAATAAAGCACCTGAGCAATCGAAGCCCCTCTCTCTATATATAAAGCTACCATGCTCAGAAATCAGAAAAACCAAACATAGGAGAGATCAAATTCCCAATTTCAAGACCTTCAGAAAACATTCCAAGAAACGCACCAGTTTCAATTCTCTCAAAACCAGATGGCAACATGCACTGCAACGGCATGCACTGCCAACTATTCCACCTTAGAGATAACCATTATCTCGGCCGAGGACCTTCGCCAGGGCCGTCACCACCTCGGTCGAGGTGCATTCGTCACCGTTCAATCGGGACATGCTGTCGTCTCCACTGCCTCCAGCACGGAAGATACCCACGGGTATCCGTTGTGGAACGAGCGTCTCCACATCAACGAACCTTCGCAGCGTGGCGGGTGGATACAGGTCGACGTAAGCAAGAGAAAGCATGGCGACCCAACATCTAATCCGGTACATGTTGCCGGCGTCAAAGTCCCATTGTCGGATTTCTCGTACGGGCCGGCCGGGTACAAGCATTTCTTGAGTTATAGGTTGAGAGATCAGGAGGGAAGGGGTAATGGGATAGTGAATCTCTGTGTGAGGAGATTGGGAGGAAATGGAGATGTCCAGTTCAATGGAGGAACCCATGCAATTGGTTATCCTGTGGCTTCTGTTGGTATTGGTGTTGATGTTGATTATGGTTACAGTGGTTATAAGAAGTACTAGGGATTTTGAGATAGCTTTATTTTTTCATTTCTTGAATGTGTTTTTTGAGTTTTTCAAGATGAAATTATTCTGTATGGATAAACAATGTTGTGTTGAATTTATGATGCTAGAATTCAGTTTTTATACTGGTATGGTACCAGTGCAATTTTATCTGATCTTTCCAATTCAGCTTTCTGACATTTGGAGCTATATGTTTGCAATTCATTCCTTGATAAATAAAATATGTTTTGTAATTTCTTCAAACTGTATGGATAAACAATGAGGGTGATCTTTTTATTTTTATTAAAAAAAAAGTTCTCTGCAGAAAGGCCGTACCATTGCCATAACAGTTCATATTTTATGCTTGAATTAAACAATAATATTCTTAATTAATAATGACGGTCAAGTATAGATATAATTCTTAAATGAAATATATTCGCCATTAATAGTAATTTGGCAGCAATATATATTGTTAGTGACCAAAGCTGAAGGATATAAATTTATCTGAAGGCCAGCTTCTCTGAAAATTAAGAGTTATACAAAATATCCTTAAATTTTGAAACAATCAACAATTAGAGTCAGGAAATACAATTGCCTAGGTTGGGTCAATAATTAGAGTTGCAATATTGTTGGAAATAACAAAATTTTGAGTAAAAATGTATTATTTTTGTCTTGTATTTCTCAATTACAATGTACAAATTTTGTACACGAACCTCAGCCCCTCCTTGAGGTGCTATTGGGACGGGTAGGGTCCATATACTATTATTTTTGGATCTGTATCCTAAATGTATTCGGATCCAAACTTTGATCCATGTATTACTTACAAATCAGATCTGATCCGGATTCAAGTATCGCATGTAATAATAAATATTTCGGGTCTAATATTTTGCTTCCGGATAAATAGATACCCTTAACTTGTTTATAAATTATCGGATCCGGTTCTAGTCCAGGACGGATTTGAGTCATGCAAACAATTGAAAAATCATTTATTCTTTAATTTATAATTATAAAACATCTTATATCGAATATATTATTATAATATATAATATAAATTAAAAGGTGCTCCAAACTCAAAATTATATTATTGTTTATAATAATACAACACAATGTGGTACTTTCAAAATTTAATTGTTGATTGTTTGTTAAGAATGTAGGTGCGGTGATTAGATTGAGTATACATGATTGAATAAAGAAAATATTGAAATTAAAGATTGAAGTTTTTTTTAGTAAAATTTTTTGAATTCAAAATAAAGGAGAGAAAAGATTTGAAAAGTAAAATATTGAAGATGTGTGTTAATTTATTTTCTAGTATATGATATTGTTATATTTGTTTCTTAAAAAATGCTATAGGTGTTGCCTTTCTATAGTTATTAATCTATATTTTTATATTAATTAATCATAAAGAACCATCTTAGCATTATATCGGGTAGTTATATGGGTATTGGGCCGGGTTCGATTTTGGGTCAGATAATTAAATCAAATCCATATCCTATCCAATGCAATATCGGTTCTAAATCCTAATCAAATATTAAATTATAGATTTTGTAACCATATCTATAAGTTAATCAATTATACTTTTTAAGCCTATCCTATCCGAATTAACTAGATCCGGATTGGTTTCAGTTCAGATCTGGTTCGGTACCAGATAATCGGACAAAAGTAGCACCTCTAGCCCCTCCTTCCTATCTCTCAAATATCATGTCAAATCTTATAAAGATGCTATTCAATATCACAAAAGATTTCATATCTTATAAAGATTATATTTGATGTTATAAAGAGACTACCAAATATTATCTCAATCTTGCTATAAAGAGACTACCAAATATTATGAAGCAAGCAATTTTGGGAAAGATCAACCAATGATTGAAGATATACCTCTGTACTCTGTAGGAAAAAAAATTTTAAAAGCCAACTTTTTATGGAAAATGGATTTCAACCCCAAGGCCATGAGATGTTTCCATGTGCATAATTAAGGGGTCAATTACCTTAATGAATTAATGGAAGGTTGAGTTAAAAAAAAAAATCTAACTGTTGGATAAAATAATAATTGTTTCTATAAATTAAAAGTACTGTCGATATTGAATTTAGATGCAAAAACTGGTAAGCTTTTTATTACTTGTAAATAATAGTCATTTCTTGCCAGACAGAAATCTGAAGTGAAATTTCTGGCACTTCAAATCAATAATGGACATTACAAGGATGTCACAGCAGGTTGGCTTCTTTCCTTTTTCCTTTTTTTCATTTAATTTTGAGGAAGGAAGTGTTCATGTATATTTCCTTACCTATGTGACCAGATCATTGGTACATGATAACATCTCAGGAAAAAAATGCTACAAAATCTCAGGAAAATGCCCACTTAAAACTCGTTCCTAGCAAATTACAGTTTAAAAAGAGGGTTCAGTTGACATCACCGATAGGATGCCGCATCAGGGAGCAGAAAAGGATGTGCTGCATCCCTGTGGCCACACAAGCGAGGCAATGCAGTAGCTGACTTTCAGAGAGTAGTGCCGTTCAATTTAGAAGAAGCAAGAAAATCCCTTCCCAGAGTCACAGCTGCGGATGAATGCTTCTTCTGCACACACATTTGCAGAGCAGGGAGTCACATGCTACAAGCCAGCCGGCGAAGCCAAACATCAATTTCTCCAATGCACACGCTCCATTGTTCAGTGCATTGAATTGCAATACCAGTATACCACTCTCATGGATGAACAATTGGATTATGAGTCCATGATGCCCTTTAATTCCAAGGAAAAATGAATACAAAAGTATAACAGATGGTGAAGCCAAGATCAAGATTCCAAACAGCTTTAAATAATATATAATACTGCACTGGTCACAATAACATTTTTGTTTCAATTGATTATCTACAAGAGAAGAATATTAGCTTCTGTATCTTACAAAATTCCTCTTTTTTCATTCTGATCCTCATCATGCATTCTTGACATAATATTTTGACATAAAGAAGAGTAGGAAAACATCATATTCCAAGTTCTGAACAGTAGTAACATCAACAACACAAACGGCGTTCCTTTAACAACTAAAGCAAGAATTATATATCTCAAAATGACCTGGACAAATTTCACTAAATTTTATTGGATAATTAATTCGATCTAATTTCAGCAAAAATCATTCTCTTATTCCAACCACAGAGAACAAACCAATTTTCATGGAGTACAAAAAGAAAACATAAATATAAACATTAACTGGAGCCCGCTGGGTTCAAAAAAGGAGAATAGTAGCACAATCTCAATAGTAACATATATGAATGAAACCAAATACAAATAGACATCTGCCTTTTAAGGCGCCTCATGCCTAACTCCGTGTAGTAAAACACTCATTCGCCACTGAGGATTGGATTGATCAATGGCTTCAGCTGGGCAAGATAGACAATGGCCCACCTAGCAAGACAACACAAATATTCATAAGAAGTAAGTTGAGAAACACCAACTTCAGAGTTTTTATTTCTAGAAAAAAAAATTAATTATTAGTGACCCATGAAGCACCTAACAGAGACCAATCTAAAAGTGATTGCAGTGGTTATCAGCTGGGTCCGTACATATCAGTAACCACTGGCAAAAGCACTAATGAAATATGTTATAGTAAGAGTAATTGCAGAAATGAGAACTTACATCATCCAGCAGCATACAGTTGCAGTGATGACCAATGTTAGATGGAACCTGTATTTTTCAAATCAAATCAAATCTGATTAGCAAATTAATTGCATTCTAAATGATTAACCACTTGAAAACACTTAGAAAGCGTGCTCTGAAATTTTGCTCCAGGAACATAAGGGTGTAATCTGAAACTTATTTCAGTTACCTGATTATTTTTTTAAAACTTAAAATAATATGAGAACTTCTATTTGTGTCAGAGGACTCAGAACCAACATAACATCCATTCCATATTTCCATGCCAATTTAAAAAGCTAAAGGCCACCTTCAACCCAATAACAGACACATGTATCATCAACATAAGAATATGTTAATTCAATAAAGAAACGGGTAAAAAAGATCGATTTTTACCCAAGGAAGTGAAGAAAATTTCATCTTACAGAGGTCCATTCATCGTTTAATTTACATATGATGTCTCTCAAGGAATATCATACCAGCATACTGATACAGTACTATTCAGGTTGGGGTAACTGTATGCAATGACAATTCTAGTCCGGTATATGATTTTAATCCGCTTCTTTTCCGTTAAATTTGGACTATTTTAGCAATTAGTCGTGTTAATGGACATTAGTTATATTTAATTATCTGGTCATCTTCGAGCATCAGATCTAAAATTCTCACACCTCTGGCCAAGTCATCCCCCAATTTTCACAAACCCAATCTAATCACAAACTCCACTCAATTTACAAACATTCCCCCAAATGCATTATCTAAACATGACCTACTCCAGGCTATTTACCAGCAAGAAATCACAAGAAAGGGGCACCGAGCTTCAGATCAAGGAATCGCCTCAGCTATCAAAAAATAAACTAAAAGTAAAGCAGAAAATATCATTACAGATTGGTTGAGGGACCGCGATTGCAGCATAGGAGAACAGAGAGGGAGGCGATGACGCCAGCCAAGGCGAAGATCACCGTCGTCGCCCAGAAACTCATCGTCTCAACTCCGACAGTTCCGCTACTTCCGATTTGGATCCGATCTCTCTCTCTCTCTCTCGCTCGTTCGCTCGATCGATCGAGCTCTTATTTGACCTTATTCTTTCTTGATTTTCTTTTTCTTCCGATTTTTTTCTTTGCTCGCAATCGAGAGGCGCCGGAGAAATGGCGTTGGTTTTGAGGGCTAGAATGAAATTTCACCTTTTTTCCAGGCCTAGCTAGGATAACGGGCCGTTGATGTAAACGGGTCGGATCCAATTAACGGGCCTTCTATGCGAATATTTGTGCTAGGAGTAGTGACGTTTGTCTTAACTAATAACGGGAGGGGAGAACTTGATAATTATTATTTTAATAATTTTGATAACGAATTTTCAAATTATTCTAAAAGAATTCTTCAAAATAGTAAAAATTTTATAAACGTATTCTTTAAGTATTATTTGATACTCCATCAGAGACCATCAAAATTATATGACATTTACAACAGTTTATATTTAATGATCTTTGAGAGAATATCAAATGACTATTAAATTACATGAAATTTGAAACACAATCAAATATATAAGTTAAAAAATATATTTGTCAACTTTTTTCTATTTTTGAGAATTTCTAAAAATTATTTCAAAATTATGTAAAAATTGATTGTCAAGGTTGTCAAGATAATAGTTCTCAAAAAATCCCCTCCCATTAATAATTGGGTGAGCATCCTTTGACAGCTATTAATTTGATAACTTTGATAATGAATTTTTATATAGTTCCAAAAAAATTATAAATATATTCTTCAACTTTTAGATTGATTGTGTTTTAAACTTTATTTAATTTAAATGTAATTTGATATTCCATCAAAGACTATCAAAATTATATAATATTTATAACGGTTCATATTTAACGGATTTTGATAGAATATTAATTAATATTAAATTGCATGAAACTTAAAGTACAATCAATTTATAAGCTCAAAATTATATTTATAATTTTTTCTTTCTATTTTTAAATTTTTTTAAAAATTACTTTGAAATTATTTAAAAATTTGTTGTGCAGATTGTCCAACTTTTAATTATCAAGGATCTCCATCCTTAATAATTACACAGTTCCTCAGCGTACTGTACTGCATGATTTATGTGCTAATCTATCAAGATAAATTTTCTAATTTTGGTCCTTAATCATACTCTCTACCATTTTATTTCCATAACAGACTTCCATCGAAATGGCTTGATGCATGAATGAATGGTCTAACTTCAACAGAGGCGTGTGCTTTTGTTTTATGCATATATATGTTTGCTTTCAGATTTCATTTTTCTTCTGACCACTTACAACGCAACACGTGGTTTGCTGTTGGTACTTAGCAAGCTGGATCGGTGGATATGATTCATACTTTGAGAGGTGGATTTTGCTCCATGAATAGACCTGTGTTGTCCTGTGTTTTGCTGACTCCTGATTTCTTTTGTTTTTTTGAAAGTCTGATTTGTCTGATCTTGATTGGATAGCTGAAAAACTTTTATTTTTTGAAAATTGTTTCTTACTTCTATATCTTCTTCTTTTTTTCTTTGAGGAAATTCTCCATTCTATATCTAAAAGAATGTGTTTCCAACTATCAATTTTCTTTTTGTTGAAAGCAACATTCAATTTTAACAAATTTCTAAATTCTTAAACATAAAAGGGGGCGTTTATATTTTTCAGATTTTAAAATCTGCTACAAATTCCTCAAGTAGTCAGTGATAACATTTTTCCATAATATGTCACGAGACATTGTATCAACTGCTTACCACAAGCACCAGCCCTGTTTAGTTTAAATCTGATTTCAGATGTTATAGCCAATTTATAAGACACAAAAATTTAATCTTGATTTGTGCAAATTCACTGACTTTGCATGCTGGATTTGCAGGATCAAATTATAGCTACAAACACGTAGCACAATTTGGCTCTACAACTGCCACCTAGTTCAGTGCGTTTTCAGCAATTTATAATATTAAAATGCTCTGGTACAAAATTCAATGAATTGGTAAGAATAAGGACAACAGAACTAATATCAGACAATTCTATTATAACAACACAAAGTAACCTGAGAAGCATGACAATAAAAACTGACTGATGCGTCTTATACCTCTCTTGTAAAACTCAAAGAGAGAAAAGAGAAGCAAAAAATATTGGATTTAAAAAAATTGACCAAGAGCAATAAGATAATCAATGTCACTCGGTACCACAGGTGAGGACATGTTTTCTGCACAAGTTTTGTCATAGATTTCAATGTTTAAAGCAGCTTACTCAATCTTTTATTGAATATATATGCACATGAAAACAGTAAATAAGTAAAATAAGTAATATTTTGTTCTTACTCCTATCTGTATTTGCACTTTTGACAAACAATTTTGGCATATAATAATAGAACCTGAAGCTCTAAGCTAACCAAAATGAAACAACATTCTTCAGAGATAATTTATGAAGGACACTTAAACCTCCAGTTCATCGTTGTTGGTATTTACAATGCAATATTTGCAAAGTGGACAGGTTGCATTAATGTGCAACCATTTGTCAATGCAAGCACAGTGAAAATGGTGCGTGCAAGGTAGTTCCCGCAACTCCACCCCATCATCATATCGGGAAAGGCAGATGCAACATTCCTGCATGCAACTCGAAACGCATCAAAGTTATATGGTGGAAATGCACATGCTGGCAGTGTGTTGGTATATTTTTATCATACTGATTTACACAAGCCATATTACTCTATCATGCTATGAAGCAACCAATTTTACACAGACATATTTTTTTCAAATTTTCAACTATGCATTTTTTGATTAAACCTCAATTTAATACATTTTGCCCTCCAAATATGTAAGTAACAGTCCATCTATTTCAACTACTTATGCGTCAACTGAAATCAATAGTTTTAGAAGCAATACCGCATTTTCGGATGAGAGAGCATGCTCAATTGGTGGATCACTACCAATCATGGTTATAACTCCTCCGTTTTTTCTTGCACTGTCACCACCACCTACCATTCTAAATTTATATTTTGGCAGCTGGCAGATGGCATCATCAGAAGCTCCCTGTTGCTTCAGAAACAACAAAATGTGTCAAAAAAAAAAAAAGATTCTCTGACCGAATTCGGCTATGTGTTATGTGTGTAGTAAATTGGCATACTTGATCTGCCACAGCATAGAGTACAGCTATGATACAAGGAAGGCAACAGCAAACTGCAACCCCGATAACACAAGCAAGCGCCGCACAGAAGACCACAAAGAATACATCAAATGCCAGAAATACTATACACAACCTAATAAAAGAGAGATAGATAAGTGCCAATAAGGAAGCACTAATAATCAAGAAGATACAAATAGTAAGAACTAATAGTGTTGAGAAGATTTAAACTTCCCAAGTCCAATTTGCAATAGCAGACTATTTATTTTCTAATTACGACACAAATTTCTATTTTTAACCCAATTTAGCTATACAATGAAGTGTGGATGGCAATTAGAAAAGCAGAGAGAAAAAGGATAAACCGACAGTTAAACAGGTTGAGGTACTGGCATTTACCAGACAGGTAATCTTTAGATCAAGGGTGGAATAAAAACCAAGTTCTGCAAGTGTTGTAGAAAGTATACCAGTAAAGTTGCGGGGCCTCCTGAGTGAGAGCTTGGCCACCAGCAGAAACCCAATAGAAACCAATAATCCACCAAAAGAAGGAAAACATTGTATTAGCTGACTCCAACTTTTTTGCAACGCTGAGGCCAAACAAAAGATGATGATGACAATAAATAGGTAATTTTCAAAGAAGAAAAAGGCTAAATATGCCTAGTTATGAATTGAGATGGTATGAATTATAGACAAGTCTGGAATAAGACCCTGAATCAGCTTTCCTGCAGCTTATTCAAGCTCATTCCTTTTCATACTGTAGCCCAATTGAAGGTCTCAATCTAAGGTAACGTTTGATGGCGTACTTACGAGCAATGAAGTTGAGTAATATGGTTTGATCAACCGATTCATTGTTAAACGGGAAAAATTAATAACCTCCAAATACTATTGAAGTTATGTCCTCCTTTAAAAAGCTAATTTCAAGAGAAAAGCTTCCTTGCAAAGAGAATTATTACCGCACACAAACATAACGATGAAACAAGCTTATTGGTCATGGAATACCTATTCTGATACCAATTTTGCTGATTCCTAATCCAGCAAGTTCCAATAACACATAAAACATTGGGTACTACCTTGTCGTTTCCTCACTTTGATCTTGCCGGCGTTGACGCCCATAACCCCAGCCCATTTCCAAATCGGGCATCGACACATAACCCGCTTCGGCATGCCTTCTATCTTCCCTCTCCTCTTCCTCCTCTCCTCTTATCCTTCTCTTATACTCAGCCAAGACACATACAACATGCATAATACACTGAACAACATACCCCACTACCCAGAGCCGAAGTGGGACCACTGGTTTCTCCTCTCTACTCAAATAGATCACAAAACAAGCTACTACAACAAATGCGAGATTCCACAGAGTATCTAACGCAACTACCGGTTTGGAATAGGCCCAACCGCTCTGTCTCTCTTCCAATTGATCGGTCGCCGATTCACGAACTAGGGATGAGGGTTCCCTTGACGCGCGCGTGCGACGGAGGAAGCTCGCAACACCTCCTAGACGAGTTCTCCTCCGACGATCACCGGAAAGGAAGGAGGACAAATCAATCGATGATGACGACATTGCGAGAATTCGTGAGAGATTTTGGATCGTAGAGGTCGAAATTGGGAAGAAATCCGAAAGCGTTTAGTGCTCGATGTTTGTTTCGTCCGAGCACTTGGTTTTTTTGGTGCTCTCTCTCTCTCTCTCTCTGGGTTTTCTGGTCGGAAGGAATTATTGACTGTATGCATGTATGTATGTATCATTTTTGTTTTGACCTTTTGTTGAGGAGTGGAGGTGAAAGCTGATTTTTGCACTGTATCGGAATTAACTGTAATTACTGATTATAGACGACCTGAGAATAGAAACTGTTTTAAAATGGTAAATGGCAGGACTGCATTAAATACCGGAGAGGATAAAAGTATGGAAAATGTTATGGAGATAATGATACCTTCGTAGATACGGATTTTATTATATACATTAGATGAATTATTATATATATTAACAACTTTATGTCGTACAGTAAATATCATTAATATATATAATAATTCATTTAAATTGAATAATTATAGTACTCTATAAAATGAATTTAGATAATAAAAATATTAATATATATAATAATTTATTTAATATATATAATAAATCTCGTATCGACGATGATATCAACAGCTGTATATATATATCAGCTCGTTAAAAATATTTACAATACCAGATGAATCTCTATATTACATATGCTAAAATACGTCCCAATTTTTAAAAGCCAGTATTTATTTACTAATATCATTGTTCCCAATTGAAATTTTAAATCGTAATCCAGCAAATATTCTCTTAAATAAGTCACTATTTTTTAACTTTTAGTCGTCTCCGACTCGGAACACATGGAGGAGGATGACATGTATTGGAATGTTAGCTCCGCACTGCAACTTTTTTCCCTTGTTTCTCTTTGACTCTTTGAGAGTTGAGGTGGTTTCAGTTTCCGACACGGCTTCTCTTGTTGGCGTGTAGACTGATTCCATTATTATCTGTGACCCAAAGTTAACACTTAGCCCAAAACCAATTCTCCATTTTCAAATTTCTAAGCTCAAACTCGGCCCATTATAATTTTAAAAAGAAACCTCACATGAGAACCGGGTGTGGTCCAATTCCCAACAGACCAACTTTTATGTTTGATAGGGAAAAAACCATTCGATTGAATTAAGATTCGCGCCCAAGTTTCTCTCAAACGCTTCAATAATCGTGCAAATATCAGATTTAACGATCGGACGTTTAAAACATCCTATCGGACCAAATTCGGTCGATAGGACTTGGACCTTCTCTCGTTCCCCTCACTAGACCTTGTTTGTTTGGTCGCTCCACGAGTCCATCCTCTCTCCTCCCAACTCCGGCGATCGTAAAACCTCTCGAAATCGATGGCTCTCCGTCGATCCTCGTCTCTCTTCTCCCACCACCACCACCTCCACCTCCTCCGCCGCCTCATCCTTCCCTCTATACCTTCCCATCCTTACTCCAAATCAACATCTCTCCCGAAGAAGCAACAGCGCGTGCGCGATCACTCACTCGACGCCATTATGGACATCCACAAGAAGCTCCGCCTCGCAATATCCCTGCGCGAGATCCTTCTCCCCTTCGCCTCACTCTCGATCTCCCGTTTCTCTTCCATGGCGCGACGCTCGCTCTCCATTCCCTCCTCCGACCTATCTGGATTCCTCCTCCGTCATCCCCATGTCTTCCACATCTTTGAACACCCCGTTCAGCGTCTTCTCTTCGTTCGCCTCACTCCTCGCGCCATTTCTCAGCTCAAATCTGAGAACCTGGCTCTCACCAACTCTGTACAATCCACAATCTGGAGGCTACGCAAGCTGTTGCTACTCACCACGCCATTACTTCGTCTCAGGTTAGAGCACATTCGCCTCTTTCGGTATGATCTTGGCTTACCAGATGATTTTGAACAGACTGTGATTTTAGCAAACCCTTGCTTGTTTCGATTAGTATGTAAACCCGATTCCGATTCAGCCCGGACAAAGTATGTAGAGTATGTCCCCTTGGATTGCGACCCGCCTGACATGAGAATCTCAGCTGTGGAGAAGTCACGAGAAAGGGAGTACCGGGTTAGCGGGTCTGAAACAGAGGATTCACGATTCGCTTTTCCGATTAGGTTCCCTCCTGGTTTTAAAATTGGGAAGTATTTTCGGGTTGCGGTTTGGAAATGGCAACGACTGCCTTACTGGTCTCCTTACGAAGACATCTCAGGTTATGATTTGAGATCACTTGAGGCACAGAGACGCTTAGAGAAGCGCTCTGTGGCGATGATACATGAAATTCTCTCTCTTACTGTTGGTAAAAGAACCACACTTGAGAGAATTGCATTCTTCAGACAAGCAATGGGTTTGCCGAAGAAACTGAAGGAGTTTCTGTTACAACATCAAGGGATCTTTTATGTCTCTACCAGGGGTAATCAGGGGAAGTTGCACACGGTTTTCTTGAGAGAGGCGTACCGGAAAGGAGAACTGGTTGACACAAATGAGATTTATCTCGCGAGAAAGAAGCTTGAAGAGTTGATTATGTTGAGCCCCCAAAAGGCTAATGTGGAGAGAATGTTGACCAGCATGGGGAGGGAATGGATTGAAACGGGTATTGGAAGGAAAGGAAGGTTTGAGGACAGTGACGATGAGGATAGCGGGTCAGATTCGGGTGTGGATTCACAATATTTCGAGTGAGAAGTTTTGGAATGCTTTCCACTGAGGCCAATGTTATAGCACAAGGAGAGCTGATACTGATACCGTTGTCATTACTTGGGTTATCAAATTGAGCCGCCGGAGCAAAGAGATGTGTATTCATTCCCCGCCCGTAATTTGGGGGTTGTGGATGGATGTTGATTCAGTAATGCCTTTACCATGATAGTTTTATTATCACTGGTAACTTAACAGTTACTGTTATATTGGTTTGAGAAGAGAGTACAAACACACGCCTTGTTATTTTGTGCACTATTTTACATGCTGAAACCTTTGAGATTTGAAACAAACTTGGGTGATTATTTCTTTAGTTGGATCACAACTGGTCAGAGAACAAATTAATGACGTTATTTTCTATCAAATGATGAAGATTCATAAGTCGTTCATCAGAAAACAGTCAACCGAAATCCTGTCACCATCTTTCTTGCACTTGCCACTCAGGGAATGTGAAACTACATTAAATCATGTTGAAGGAGAGGTCAAATTTTTATACCAAAAAATTGCCATAATTCGGCTAATTACACCTTTCATTTAGACACTTGATATCCTCGTAGAAAATTCAATCGACTCTACTAATTAATTGATTTGGTAGATGTGAGCTGATTAAGAAGTCAACTGGACTGAGAGTTTGATTTATTTATAGAAAGCTCATGTTTGGAAAAATGCTTTTAGATAAATTGAGGTGCTTTCTACCGCTCCAATTGGGTCTACGACCTGGTCCAAGGCCCATACCATACAAACATAGAACCATTAGAAATGGGCTGTAGGTAGATGTTCAAATTTCGCAATCGAATATTTGAATTGAACCGGTACAATTAATTAATTGCGCACGATCTTTGACAATTCAAATCTGCTGCCATTTCAATTAGGGGTTTAAGAAAAGTTAGTGACTTGTGACTTGTTTGAGGTCGATTTAAATTTGGTTGACTTGGTTATGTTTTTTTGTCAATCCAAGCATGAGGTTGAATTTGAAATCCTTTTTGTTGATTCGTTGGAACTCGGCTTATTATAGTAATTATATTATTTAATTTGGAGTATTTAGCAATAAATATAAAAGAATATGCTTAAATTTAGTTGTATTTTTTTTTCAAATTTTAATATAAGATCACTAAAATATATGTGAATAAATAAATATGATTCAGAAAAGAACGAATGTTAGTTATTTTAGACTTCGATGATGATAAAAAATAACCATATAAATCCTAATAATTCAACTTATTTAAGCTTGAGTTAGAATCAACTCAAACTCGATAACTCAATTGATTTGCAACTCAAATTTAACTTGGTTCAACTTGTAAACAATTCGAGTTAGAATTAGCTCGTTAGAATTCGACTCATTTGCTGCTCTAGTACTTCTAATGTTGCACGGTAGTACGGTACTGATGGCAAAACCGTTCGATTGAAACTGCATATTTCCAACTACCTAGATTGATTAAAGAATTAAAAGTACTCTGTCTTTGATCTTCATCATCTGAAATTAATTACTGAATTCAAATTAAAAAATAATGACAGAATTTCACTCTAAAAAAAATGGCGCCTATATATAGATTTATTAATAGGGAGCATAAATAAATAAATAAATGTTTGTTCAATTCTAACAGATGCTAACTGATATTTTGGTACCGATTGAAAAAATACGAAAGCAAGACCATGTGACATCGGTATGTTACATTTTTATTTCTTCTCTCTTTATCAAAGTTGTACTTGTACACGCGGATCATCTTTCAAATAATAATCTAATCTTGTGAGTTGTGACCACCACTTTATTTTATTTTATTTTATTTTCTGAGTTAGGAGGTGACGAGATTTTTTTTTTTTGTCGTACCAAATAGTACACATACACATGAATCATCCTTTAAAACGACGACACAACATGTTTGTGTCCGGCCTCATTTATTTCATTTGTATAAACTATGCACATAGGTGTCAAACTGTCAATGTATAGGTTATTAAAAAAGACATTTTTGTATGCTGGCGCGTTAGAATTAATCTTATTTATTTTACGCATTAATTAATTAATTAGACAGAATTACAAATCTGTATGTTAAAAATTAATGGATAATGAATCGATAATAATGGATGAATTTGAGTGAAATAATAAATGTGGACTTAAATCTTAATTAGCTCGAAGAGATAGCAAATAAATATACTATGGACATAATCTTACAAAATATAATAAAAGTTTTATGAGTTTATATACTCATGTACATTTGTCGATGAACGATTCACTTTGCATAAATCAATCTTGTATAAAAATTATATACTTAAACAAAAACTAATTATGCTTTCAATTAGAATTTATATTATAAATAAAAAAACTAAACTAAAATTAATGATTGTAATTCATTAATTACTAAAATTTTTAATCCACTACAAAACTACTACTAAATAAATAATTAAAAAAAAACATGTTGTATGCAAAACTACTCTTATGTAATTTTTCATTTGTACTTTTTTACTTTGTAAGTTAACAAAAATTACTATTATCCATAGCCATATTTTGTGAAATAAATATACTATAAATCAAGAAAATCAAATATGCAAATGTCATGTATAGTTCACAATCCATATGTCAGAGGTTCTCTATCTTTGATCAGGTGTGTTATTTCATTCATGAAGTGACGCCTTCCTATCATGTCTTGATTGTTTTTTTTTTTTTTGATGAAATATCATGTCAATTATATTCTAACTTGATAGATTCGAAGCTGTTTGTTTGTCCACATCATTGTCAATCTATAGGATCAAAAAATTGTATTGAGATTTTTGTACTTCAAATAATTAACAAACTCAAATCCATCTTGATTAATAAAAATAGGGATGTTTGACTAATTTTTTTTTAGTTTTCTTACCAATTATATTTCCACTGGTAGATAATGTGATATATGCTGGTAAGCGAATTCTCCAACCATTTTCTTTTCTTCTACTTTCAATTTTAGAATTTATCACTGCTTTAATTGCATATATCTGAAAAACATAATCTGAACGATTAAAAACTGATATTAGAGACAAGTCTGAAACTTGACTGAAAAATCTCTATGAATGTTTAAATATATATATAAAAGGCCTCACTCTATTTTTATTTTTTTATAAAAAAATATGACGGAAGAGTATCTAGTCCGTTCCCTCTTATCGGATTTGGTTGAAGCCGGCTTTAGTTTTTATTTACACTTATATTTTGCAACATATTTTTCATAACGAATCTTGTTTCGATGATTATGTGCAGTTCATTTATAATAAGAATCGACGGACAATCCATAATCTAGTTAAACTAATAACTTTTAATTTTATCTTTTGCCATTTTTTATTGAGCTGGAATTAATATAAATTATTCTGTTTTATATATAAGTATCACATTTCTATGAAAAATAACATAGTAAATAGACTACACTATAATTTTTCCATTCCATTTTATTTTGAGTAAAAACAATTTAAGTTCACTAAATTGTTTGGTGAGTTCAATCTCAAAATATCAGATCGGTTCTAAAATGAAGAATTGAGAATGGTGATCTTGATTTAATTTATAAGCTAAATATTCATGGTTCAATTTATTAATTTTTGAGTTGGAGACTCACAAAAATGAGCACCAAATTTCCGAAAGAATTCATCTTTCAACTTCTTAATCAAATATTAGTCTTTTAAAAAAAATTATATTAGATGATCAAGAAAAAAATAAAATTTTAGAATGCAATCGCTAAGCTCACAACATTGAATAAATTTCGTGACTTGAATTTGTTGATTGGAACCAATTTAATAATTTTGAAATAAAATTAACAGACTACTGTGATGAGTTTGAACTCGCCTATCTTTACTCTCTTGTCCTCATATAAAATCAGAAATTATATAAACAAAGACATCATATTCTAAAGTCCAAACAAAAAGTATGGGAGGTCGCAAGTTCGAAATTCGAATGGGGATTTTTTATGAATGTTTAAATTTAAGTGATTTCGACTGTCATCTTTATCAAAAAAAAAATAGGAGACATTGACCATGACATATTGACATGGTTTGGAGACAAACACTCCAAACTACAATCCTCATATTCCTCTCTTTGTAGCAAAACGCTGTTCTTTGATTCATGAATTCATCATCAGTAAAAACATTAGCATCCTGTAAAAAGAAAAGTACAGAAAAAAAGGAAAAATAGAAAGAGAAAGAGAAAATTAGTTAAAAGAAAAAAAAACAAAAACAAAAAGAGAAAAACAACAAAAGAAAAAAAGAAACAGAAATAGAAAAAATAAAAAAAGAAAAGAAAAACAATAAAATAAAAAAGAAATTAAAACAGAAAGAGAAAAACAATAAAAGAAAAAAATAATAAAAGAAAAGGCAAAAACAAAAAGAGAAAAACAATAAAATAAAAAAGAAATACAGAAAGAGAAAAACAACAAAATAGAAAAGAAACACAGAAAGAGAAAAAAATAAACTAAAAAAGAAACACAGAAAGAGAAAAAACAATAAAATAAAATAAAAAGAAAGAAAGAAAAAACAGAAATAGAAAAAAATAAAATAAAAGTTGTACAAAAAGAGAAAAACAATAAAAGCAAAACAAAAAAAAGAAAAAAAAAGAAAAAAGAGAAAGGCTGCCCGGGCAAGGAGGTAAGGCGGAGACAAAAGAGGGAGGAGAGCACAGACTAGATGATAAAAGGAGCATTTAATGCTACCAGGCTGGCCTGGCAGTGAAAGAATTAAATGCATTGCCGGATCATGATATGATATATCTGTACCTAGCCTCTGCATCTTTTGTGGGCCTGGACCGTCCTGGACCTTTCCTTGTTAATTTTTTCTTTTTTTACCTTTCCCCTTTTGCCCTTTTCCCTTCTGAAAATTTTTGTTAGGTGCTTGCTACTGCCAAAGGACCAAACATCACTGTCTGTCTATCAAGTAGGTATCTCTCCTCTAAATTTATTTCTAATCATGATATCTCTCTTTTGTAACTATGCTGGTGTTCTTTCTCTACTGTCTTTTTCCTTTATTTTTTTCTTTCTGGATTTAATTACCCCATAATTGTGTTGATGTTAGTAATTACTATTTACTACTGGATTTAATTACCCCATAATTGTGTTGATGTTAGTAATTACTATTTACTACTGGATTTAATTACCCCATAATTGTGTTGATGTTAGTAATTACTATTTACTAGAGATTTATTTTTTGGTCATACACATTAGAAATAAAAATTGTGTTGATGTTAGTAATTACTATTTACTACAGATTTATTTTTTGGTCATACACATTAGAAATAAACTTTTAACGTGCATGTTTCTTTCAGATCCAACATTATCCTTGTTCGATGATTAAGAATAGAGATTTGTAACATGTAAATTTGTCTAGTTCTTCGGTTTAGGTTTGGCTAATAATTAATGGATCTGAATCAACCCAGCTGAGACATTTTTTGAGGATGATGAAGAGGAAAATTTACCACCACCCAGAAAAAAATAAAGCAAAATTTTCAACTAACAATATACCCAACAAAACTCTATAACTATGTTCAATGTCGAAAATTGACACAAATTATCCCCTAATTTTCCAAATTAAAGAAACAAAAAGAAAACTAAAGCAAAAGAGGAGCAACTATTCCCCCTTATATTAAGCTAAGCACTTTGCAAAATAAAGTACACAAATATAATCAGAAGATGATTTTAATAAACAACACAGTATAGATCAGAGAAGGCAGGAATAGAGACGCCAATGATGAAGGATTGAGTCAATACCCGAACCACCGACACGAGTTCCGCGCGGTTCGTTCTTGACTCAACCCCATCGGATCTCTTCCTCTGCATCCTCCACTATATTTCTGAACAAACTCTCTATACCAAACACAAACAATCATATTGTACCTAATTAATTTTATTGCAAATGTCTATTATATCGGGCATCTCTCTATCTTTCTTTACTGCGCCGTGCCGTCAACTGGCGAAAGAGCGGACTGAATCTTTTGAATTGTGCAGGTGAGGAGGTTCCTTACAGTGTTGACCGACTCGTTAGAGAACTTGCCGGCCGGTGTAGGAGACAGTATCTGGAAGGCCACAGTAACGAGCGAGCCCGGCATATTGTTGTTACTATCCATGTTGTTGTTAAAGTTGGTTTTGTTGTCAGGGTGCCCGGTGGCAGGGTTGTTGTCAGAGCGGCCATCAGGTAGGATGACAAACCCTGAAGGGAGGAGGGCAACGTAGGTAGAATCACTGCCACTCATCACGACATGCATGGTGGAGCAGTCAACTGTTGTGTACACTAGCATTGCACCGGATGCATCTATGCAGGACTCTTGAAGGATTAGCGTGTCCTTATGGTTTCCGCCATTGTCCTGCATCCCGAAAAAAGAAAAGAAAAAATGAGAATGATTTCAATTGAAGTGTCTTAATGGAGACCTAATACTTACTGATAGAGGAAAAATAAAAGCACACTGATTTTTGGATTACTGACCGGTTATAGTATCAAGTGTTATTTCGCAAGCGTACTTAGTACTGATTGATAAAATCAGTACCAAAAGAAAAAAAATAATATCAACTACAAAAAACTAATTCTTCTAATTATCATTGTAGTCTAAAATTTCATACACAAGTAACAATTCATTTACAAGTATTAATATTCAAATTACATGTTCTCTGTTTTTTCCTTCTTTTAGGTGCTAAATAAGAGATGGGGGCACTTGACCGAACCATAGTTAGGTTGAGCAGCAACCAAGTAGGGTTCACAGTAACTGTTGCTATTAGTTGTTCCTCTGAGAGATTGCTAGAATCTTTTTTGTTACTGAGCCAGTAAATTTTTACACACACAAGAAAAAGAAACGTTGAAGAGTGAAGTAATTTCAATTGTCAACTCTTTTCTTTTAATTGAGATTCCTTAAAGAAAAAATTGTTTTGTAAAATTCATTTATTATCTTCAACATATCAAAACCATAAAAACACAAATATAGGTTGCCGCCAAAGTCATGTATTTTATTGCCTCTTCATAACAAAACATAGGTGTTTTGAACAATTGGCAAGTACATTAACAATTTAGTCAATTTGATATATGAAAATTTTTTATTCAAGCCATGTAAGCAAGCACATATCTCAAATTAATTAAGAATAAATGGAAACCCACTTACATCGACACGGAGGATGGAAACTGCATTGCCGGGGTGTTGCCCCTTGGCAATGTGGTGCATCTCCTGCATGAACCCATTGCACAATATGTCCCAATTTCCACGCAGGCGCTCATTGCGCAGGTAGTCGAAAAGGCGTTGCGGTGCTACAGGCAGCCACACAGAAGTCGCACCAAGAAGCACAACACCAGGTGGCTCGCCTGGATCACTTGTGGCCTGGCGTGACATCACTCTCACATCCCCATTGGATGCTTCCCACCCTTGCGGGAGACGCTCCCACTTGCGCATCCCGGTATTGCACACACCGCCACAGAAGCTTTCGGTCATTCGTTGTGCCAGCTTGAGCAAGCTACGCTGCCCGACCGGTGTTATCACTGTTCCATGATATAGGACAATTTCAATACATTTAAACTTTAAAAAGGATGAAAATAAAAAATAACCCACCAAATAATTATGACAAAAAATTAATTGGAATCTAATTACTAGTCATGAACTCATTGAGTACCTAATACTAGAACATGTAAGCCATCAAGTACAATAAATAAATTAAATCCAAAATGCAGCATTAACTACAAAGATATCAATACTATGTTGTATTTGAATAAATATTCAAATAACAAGGAAAGCATTTTTATTTAACTTAGCATTAATAATTTGAAAAGGACAAGAACAAGTCACACTGCACATAAAAAGGACAGTCACCACTGATCTATACTATTATTATCTTTGTTGGTTTAGCAAACAGCCCAACATGGAGCTGTAGCATGATGTTAAGCACCAACAGTTCATGTCAGAGAGAGGGATCAAAAGAAATAACATGTAAGAAAACAGACCGGTGGGGTTGATAGTTGGGACAGAGGAGGACATGAGGATGGCTAAACACTCGCATTGACGCTGTAACGTAGATAGCCAACGGCGTGCACCGAAAGCAAGACCTGATCGTACCAGTGGCTGGTACAGCTGATGTATTTCTGCCTCATCATATTCCACATGCTCCACCCAGGTTACCTGCACATGTTTTGAACCAGTGTCAGTAATGTATTAACCATTTCTTTTATTAAAGTTTTCAACAATAATCTTGATACTATTTTTAAGATAAATAAACTTTGTTATGTAAGTAGGCAAAATACCTACTTAGAAAAATTATTAAACAATTAAAAGCATTAACAAACATAAACATGATTTGAAAATAATTTTTTTTTCATCCAAACAACAGCTCTCCTAAGTCCTAATGTGAATAATAATTCAACACCTATGAGTCTATGATAAAGACACTCCCTTTTTTTCCTGGTCAAGGTTTAGAAAAATAGATCCAAACTAAAAGCTAATACAGAAAGTCTTCTTGACCCATTATTATATTTTATTTATCCACCAGAAAAAGACGCATAAATTTATACTCATTTGAACTAAATAAATCAGAGACAATAAAAGGTGGCAGAATGTTTTCTTCTTAAAAACAAATGTTTCAAAGAAAATACAAAAAAAAATCAAAACAAAATAAGTTGTATATTTACATGTAATTTCAAGAAAATATATCTTTGTAATCTTAGATATTATTAACCCTACCATCCCTTGATGTACTCCATCCAATTTAACATGAGGACATAGATATATTGTTATACAAAATAATTACACTAATACTTTTTTTAGTAATTAATTAATTAATTGTCAATTTTGAGGCCATCACATCACCGACCTTATTTGAGGAAACTCTGCTGGTCAGTGTTTTGGGTTTTGACTTAAAAAATGAGGCAAAGCTTGGTTGGCACGATAAGGTTCGCAACAAGCTTGCTATGGCTTGTCATTTGTGACCCAGTCTAGAGAGAGAGAGAGAGAGAGAGAGAGAGGATGGGAACCGGACACGGTGGCAGAGCAGCAAGGATACGCCACCACTAAAGGACAAACCGTACCAGAAAGCCATAGTAAATGGTGGTATTTGTATTTAGAGAGCGAAAGGGTTGACCTATTTTCAAACCCTAGGTAAGGTTAGCGTCATGTGGGTGCAACCCCCTTTTCACATTTCTCTCCATTTTTGAGAGGGACTGGACCCATCTGTGATGTGACAGTGAAGATGACTAATTAGGGTTTTGAGTTGTGGATGTTGTGATAGAATTTTATGGAAGAGACTATTAGAAGGAGATATTATTTGAAGTCTCTTGGTTATATTGGTTGATATATAATTAATATATTTACAATGCTATTACAAGCAAACCCCCAAATGTCCTTTTTCTCATAAAGTAAGAGAAGATATTATAAACTATTACAAAAGGTATATGAAACAAAAATAGTATGAAAGACAGGTAACAACCAACAAGACCCCTGTTTATATATATATATATATATATATAATATTAAACTGCCTAGATAGGTAAGCAGCTGACCTATATACATAGGAAAAGAAAATTACAGAGTACTATAAGTGTTTTACGAGGTACTTAAAATAAATTTTAATTAAAGATGATTAGTCAACTGAATCTAATGCAGAAATTCTGGGAAGAGAAGAAAAGGATGGAAACTTCTTCTTCTAAGTTGTAACAATTAAGAAATAGACTAATTGAGAGATGCCTAATCAAGGGAAACAAAAATAAATATTATTTCTTTATCATAATTAGGGGAGAACTAAAAAGGTTAGTGTAGCCGTGTAGGTAGGGTTTAAGGCTGTTGTTGAAGAAATGCCCAAAAACAGTACCACCATTTAATGCATGAAAGACAACGATGCTACCTTGCTGTTTCATGATGTAACTTCCAAGTTCCAAGGACCAAACCACCTATCTACAGTTGTACAGAATTTACATTAAATAAACCAGCTTGTTTCTATCACCAAAAATATTTTCTTTTACCACTAAACTAAAAACATATAGGTAGGACTATTGCACAAAATATTCCGGAAAAAGTGTTATAATACAAAAGTGGAGATAAAATTAAATTACACAAAAAATAACTCAATTTTCATTATAAAATCCCTCGGTCTAATTAATAAAATTGTAATTTGTATCCCTAGACGTTCAACTTTTGCAGAAAATTGATCCATCTTTTCGTTATATTCCACCAAACAAAAAAAAGTTAGACGGAAATGTGTGTGACAAATGGTATGAAAATGATGTATTCGGTATTGAAAGCACAAAGCTAGCTAGGCCTATTATAGTCACGTCCATTCAATTAATGACACGGCAGTGTCATGTAGGAGGGTACCTCGCTAGCTATGAAAATTGAATGAATCCGAAGTTTCAGTTTCAGCATCTCTCTTTTGACTTCTATGAATCATTCATTCCATTCCGTGTCAATATAAATTGTATGAAAAGTAGAGGAAGTTTGTGTGGGACACACTTTTGTTTTGTGGATGAAAAAGTGCCAAAAGAAATAATAATATATGCCAAGGGTTTAAAAAAAGATAAAATTTTAGTGACAGAGATTATCAGGTCTAAATAACTTGGGATTTCAGATAAATACATTATCAAAAGGGTATATTATCGAGGCAAAAACTTTTATAACACAAGTTTGCAAGTAATGATCAAGCATGTTTCATATATATTAGGACTTGGATATTAAATACATGGACAGAGAAAATTTTGAAAAAAGTTCCCCAATAACTTGCATTTTACCCCTACCAAGTTTCCTTTTCTTTTTTAAGGAAAAAAAATACGTACACACCACGTTTTGTCCATAGAAATGAATTTACGGGAATATACCAAGAAATTCTTTGAAGCATATGTCAACAAAATTATAGTGGCCCCTTTCTTAAATCATATCAGAGTGGACAATAGTAAATTATGAAAAACCCTTGACATATAAGCATGACACAATCTCATACACGTACTTATGTACTTATGTATATTGTACTCACGTGTTGTGTCATTATAAATAATATGTTGAAAGATTAGCATATTGAAGACAACCCGGCTCTAATTAAGTATCAAATACACATATACCATATATAGACATGTACAAGCACAAGCACTTAAGAGTTTTTTTCTTTTTCATCCAATATTTTTTGTTTTCATTAGCTATCTTGCAATAATTTTAAAATATATATATTTTAAAGTTCAAATTTTCCATAATACTTTTGACATTCTCTTTCGAAATTTTTGAATATTCTTCAAATTTTGCAATTTATTTGTTTAATCATTCAAATTCTAAAAACTTAGAAATAAAACCACATCTAGGCCTGTGAAGGTTCGTACATGTACGACACGGGTAAATCGTGATACATACTTATACGACACGACACATCCAACCAATATATAGGTGTCCAATACATGCACACACGACATGGTCCCGTTAGTAGCCAGTGGCTAGTTAGCCACGCAAATACCACACGTTTGATCACACAACATATGACAACATGTGATCAGAAATCCAGCCGTGGTGCATTTTCCAACCGGGTGTGTGTAATATATATATATATATATATATATATGTTGATGGCTTTGCATAAACAAGGGACAGCCAGAGAGGCAACGGTAAGAATTCGGATAAGTATCTGTATATCTTAATAAATGAGCAGCATTGATTAATAGTATATATATATATATATATATATATAAGACGCTAATTAATTAAAAGGCAGTATGCAGAATTTAATGTCACAGAAACCAATTGACTGTTATACCCATGCCCCTCGGATTTTACAACAAATATTAAATAATTAATTAAATGAATATTTAATAACCATCTCCTAATCTGTGTCTTTATAAAATCACCGGAAACTGTCGTCCCTAGCTACCACCAACTCTAAATAAACTCATTCCTCTCTCACATTACCACACACTTGAAATATTAAAGAATGAAATAATGGGATGATATTATGATAATGATAAATAAGAAATGAAGACTAGGAGGCTCTCAACTTATTTGGAGGCATTTAGAGCACTCACTTATTCGGACTGTGAGTTCGTACTAAAGAAGTCGTAAATTTTTTTTATAATTACTTTGCAAAATTGATTTCACAAGCAAGCTTTCTTCTTGATATCTCCGATAAATTAAGCACGACAAACAATAGGAACCAAGAAGGTAAAATTTATTAGAGGCAATTTAAGTATCATTACCTAATTAATTAATACTGAAAATAAGTAATAACTTGAAGAAGGTAGTAAGTCAGTGATTCCTCTATAATTTAATTATATAGTTATTATATATCCTAAAAATATCATTTTACTTTTATCAGATATTTTCTCTAAATTGCACAAAATAAATTCATCTTAAATATTACCAAAAAAAAAAAGACCACTTCACCATTGCACTATCAATATCAACAACAATGTATATAGAAAAAGACCCCTGCATAATACTAAACAGAGAGAGAAAATGTGTACCTTGGAGCAGCCATTGGACATGTCTTGCACAATGCAACCGGAAGGGAGACGCTGGCACGCTATGTACTCACCAGTTGATGAAGAATTTCCTCTTATGTTGTCAATAGAGACATCCACCACAGCCCACACCCCTTGGGCATGCTGCTTACAGAACCTCAGAAAGGTCACCTCTCGCACCGGCACCAGAGGTGATAGAACTTGAATGTCGGCACGCATCTGCATTATATCAATCAAGGCATGCTTGCTTATGTATTGAAACAATTGAAAGGTCAAGGGCTTTAATAACCTAGCTACAACACACGTAAAAAGTAGAAAGGATATGAGATTCTGATGAGGAAAATAGATTAACACAGAAGGCTGGATGTGGTGTTGCTTCGGTGACTGCATCGATGGAAAAACGCCACGGCAATTTTTTATTTGTGTATTTTAGCAGTCACTATTTAGAATGCCATGCATATTAAAATACAGAACGGCATCTATGCTTCTGATAGAAAGTATGTATCGTTATAATCTGAGAATTAAATACGGCTCATAATTGACAGCTCCTAACATATAGCAGCTCGCATCGGCATTAACTATTTAAGTATATAGTGGCTCACCGCTGCACATATAATTAACTATTCTCTTTTTCAAGTCTAACGGTCGACATCACTTTAAAAAGAGAAGTCATTCTTCTTAAATAAAATTCAAGTTAACTAATTATTTTCTCCTATTGTGGTGAATCTTATCACTTAACTAGCAACTGATGGTTAAACCATCTGGAAACAATTTACACAAAAAATATTAAGTTCTTTTGTCTACTAATTAAGATGGGAATGATATAGTGTTCTGATGAGGATATAATTAGAATCGTTGGAGTTTATTTGAGTCAGACAATAGTTAATTATATGTATAGACTGTGTCCAGAAACTTGTGATTTAAAATCAAGTTTATACTCGTGTGTTACTCTTATGTAGATTATTTATTTATTTATTTATTTTTCTGTGACAACTTCAAATAAACTACTTACTAGTTGAAGAGCTCCATTTCTTGTTCCTCCCATGCCGTTAGATATCATATCAATCGTGGCAGCTCTAGCTATCATGCAAGGAAACATTTCTTTCCAACGAGCCTACAATATAAAAAATTTCACTAGTTTAAATAAACACTCAAAAATGCTACATAACAGAATATATTCCAAGTTTTTGACAATGAAATGGTAATTGACAAGTAAAAACTCACAGCATCCATAAGGGTCTCAACGAGTGCAGCACTATTGATGATAACCATCCCCACATCTCTACTTGCCTCCGACACATGCCCGCCCTGCCTAGCACCAATGACACGAGGGAAAACTCGGTTGTACTCATCGAGATTCAATGCATCAGGCCCACCGTCCAGGCTTGAGGCCCAAATAGGATCATTGATATGAGCAACCTTGACCAACTCCTCCATTGCTGCGATCGCCACTTCCACTAATATACGCTTCTCTAACGACCCCTCGACATCATATGGATTCTTCATCTGGTCAGGGATATTCTGGTTCGGCAAACCACCAGATATGAAATCCGGTATTGCCGGTAAGGTCGGTGCCACAGAAGACCCAAACCCGAGAAAACCGCTACTAGTGCTTATTCCAAGTTCAAGGGGTGAGCATGGCATCGGAGGGATAGGGCTTGCGAGCGAAGACATTGGTCGGCCAAGAAACTTTCCGGCGAGTGCACAGACCCGATCTAGTTCATCTTTGAGGCGTGCATTTTCTACTCGCAGGTGTTGTTCTTCTAGCGAGACCTCTCCGAGCATGGCAGGTCCGCCACAGTTGGTGCAGATTGGATTCTTCATTGCCTCATGCATTGTCATGTTCTCGGCACGGAGCTTGTCATTCTCTTGCCTCAGTAAGGTATTCTCGTGCCTCTCAAGTTGTGTCTGTGCCCCAAAAAAATATGTAATATAAATTTAGTGAAAAACATAATTATAAGTTGGATAAATTCAAAGTGTTTTGTTTAAATTTAATTTACCTTCATTTGTGTGCGCCGATTCTGGAACCAAAACTTAACCTGCCTCACCTCAAGGTTAAGCCTTCGGCTGAGCTCCAGCCTTTGTTTCTCGTCTGGATGTGGGCATTCCTTAAACACACTACAATGAAAAAAATTTGAATTAATTAAATATATTTGATTAAATAACAAAAAGAAAACAATGGAATGAAACTTATTCATTGTTTCTAATAAGTAGAGTCCTTACGATTCAAGCTCTTGAATCTGCTGAGGTGTGTGGCGGTGGTACCGCGTTTTCTTGCGAGAATTCTGCGGTTCGAGATCATCGCCAGAAGCACCATCGGCGTTATCACTGCCGGACCTGCTCTCGTTCTCATCTTCTCTGTTTTTCCCGATCGAGTCGCCGTCTCCACTACCTGCACCACCGCTTCCGTTTCCGCCTCCGAAACTTGACACCAGACTCATATTTGCTTGTGTTTCCAAGTTCGTTTGCTAGCAAAAGAAGGGGACAACAAAAAAGAAAGAGAAGTTTCAAACAAGAAACCAAATAAAATATAACGATAAACAAAAGGAAAAATATCAAGTCTTACCAGACCAAGAGAGAGGCCAGCAGAACTGAAACCAGGTTTAGACACGAGGCGTACCGGTTGAGAGATTGGGCTACCAGTAAACGGTATGGCACCCGACCCCCCATCAAACATTCCCCCAAAATTCATTGAGAATTAATAAGATTAGGAAGTTGCTATATATATTTTCTCTCTCTCTCTCTCTCTTGTTTGAAATTATCTAGCTTTGGAATTTATCTTGTCAGATTCTAGGATCTTTTAATATAAGTACACTATATATCTTGCGGAGATAAAGGAAGTGTGAAAATATTGGAAGGAAGCGGAGACACAAAAGTAGAAGAAAACTTAATTAATTACAGTACGGATTGAAAAACGAAAGAGATAGAAAGCGTAAAGATATGGTAAGAAAGAGGGCAGGGGAGGCAAAGGATCGGGGAGAATTATATTCGTCTTCCTTTTCTTTTCTCCTTTCTTTCTTTAATCCTTTTTTTCCTATGAAACCTAGTGCCTCCAAGTCCCTCTATCCTTCTTCCTTAAACTGAGCTACTGACAAAAAAAAAAGATGAAGAGAGAATAAAAAGAAACTATGGGCAGAAAGAAAGAGAAAGAAGCTGAGCGGATCTAGCTAGACCGCTAAATCAACCTCCTTCTCTCCCTGTCTCCCTGCTAGAAAGAAAACCTAACCCTAAAAAACGAGAAAACCCAGAAAGCTGCTTAGAGAAAGAAGCTTTCTTCTTCTCAGAGAAAGGAGATGGAGAAGAAAAGACTTTGAGGAGTCTCTGGCTACTTCGTTTTCTCTATACTTCCCCGTTGATTTCTTCTGTACATAAGAGAGAAAGAGAGATGGAGAGAGGATGGAGCAGAGATAAAAGCTACACACACATGTGGACTCAAACCGCGCTATTCAATAACTCCCCCCTCTCTCTCATAAGTTATCGTCAGCAATAACTACCGGGATTTTCACCCTCATGAAACCGTACGCGCAGAGAGACAAGTAAAAAAAAAAAAGTATATATGTGAATAATAAAATAATCTAAGGAACTGTGAAACAGTGATCTAGACAGAGAAAGAGAGAGAGAAGAATGGTTGATAGTCAACTTGGTCATGGCCCCATCCATACCCCTTGTTTTCAGACTGACAACGAAGTCCGACAAAGCTTATTTTTGTCGTATTTCATGCCTGGATTAACGCCAAAAGCAACCCATACAAAAAAGTCAAAAATGTTTTCTTACGAAATAAAATTGAAAAAAAAAAACCTCAAATCTGAACCAGGATCCAAGCCTCTGGGACTCTCAAAAGTCTTAGCATTACCATACCTTAAAATATTACTAGTTATTATTATTATGACCTTACCTCACCTCTCTTTATGGCTGGTTTATGTTAGGAGAGAGGTTGAAAGAGACCGCTCGGAGAAAGAGAAAGAGAGGAGACAGAGAGATAGGTGGGGAATTCAGAGTTTGAAGTCTGAACGCGTTTTGAGAGTACTACTACTACTACTACGCTACTACGAGTGCGACTATTGGATGAGCAGGGGGGATGGGTCTAGAAACGGGCCGGGGGGGGGGGGAAGGAAATTACGAGAGTGCACCTGGAGCACTGGGGCAAAGAAGGAAAGAAATTAGAGGGGGAGGTGTTTGGGGAGGGAGTAAATGCAGTGCTGGGTCATGGGTGGATTGATAGGATACGGTGAGATGGGAACGCGCGGAGTAAATTAAATGCTCAGTGACAGTGCGGAGCGCGCACGGACGAGGGGTCAAGGGGCTACGAGTCCGAGGGGAGGTTGCAACGTGTCGGGGAGGCGACACGGGGGGGTTCGTTGTGTTGTTCAGAGTCCCAGAGGAGGTTGCAACGTGTCGGGAGGCGACACGGGGGGTTCGTTGTGTTGTTCTTTTCCCTTTTTTTTTTAAGAATTTTATGGATCCGAATTATAGATTTAGTATAGTAATAATAAATTTTGTTTTTTTACGAAAAAATATATGTTTAAATTTCATAAGAGATATTTAAAAAAAATATATCAAAATTAATAAGAGTCCTCGTATATAAAAAAAGGAATTTTCTCAATTCTAATTTTGCGCTTGCATTTTTCTTTTCTTTTTTTGAATTTTTCCAATCAAATTTTGTGCGTGCAATACATATTGAACTGAATATTATCATACCATGAAGTAATTCGAGTTGTTTAATTTGATGAAGTGTTGGGCATCCGTTTTTATATATTGATGATGATGAATTGCAGAGAATGTTCTAGAAAATCATTTTATTTTTCATTCCGAGACTTGGACAAAAGAGTTAATTTTTTAATTTCTTTCTTGTGATTGGAATGCATGTAGCTTGTTATACGAGTGCATTGAGGTTGAAATGAGATGCCAGATTTTTGTTTTTATTGAATCTTTGTTTTGATCTAATGCACCTTAGCACCTACGAAATGGACACTGATAGAACTGTTTTGACTAATTTTATTTTTCCTAAAAAAGACAAAATATTTAAATTTGCTGAAGTGGCATCATAGCCACTGATTAAAAGATTATGTGTTACTAGGATGAAGAATCGCTTTGTTAAACCATTTCAATATTCATTTTATCATTATATATTATTTTTTTAAAAGAAGAATTACAAGTCATTTTAAAAATGTATAGAAATTTATGTAGAGTTTGAACTATGTGTTAACATTTGTTATTGCATTAAAACAAATTCATCAGATAAGGGTACAAGTATGAAATTTTTTATGTTAATTTATTGAATAACAGTATGGATAAGAACCAATCTATATCTATCATTCTACAGACTAATTAATAGATACATAATCACCAATTCGTATCTATCATCCTACAGACTAATTCATATATACATAATTATATACGATAATTTTTTAATTTGTAGAATTAACTATATAAACATGGATGGTGTTCCATTGACAATGAATAACTTGTCAATTTTGATAATGATTTTTCAAATAAATTAAAAAATATCTTAACAAAGAAATGAAAAAGGGTTTATAGTTAAACATATGGGTTGATCGTATTTCAAGTTTCATATAATTTTAGACATCATTTGATATTTCAACAAAGACTGTCAAATCTGAAACATTGTAAATTTCATGCAATTTTAATCATCTATAAGTCAAGAATGTTTATAATTTTTTTATTTTTAAAATTATTTAAATTTTATTTGACAAATTATTATCTAGATTGTCAATCCATCCCTACCCATAATATATTGTTGGTATTATTATTGTCTGATTTATTAATATAACATAGTTTTATTTAATTGATAATTTTATGATATGATTGATTTAGACAATATTTTATATAATTCTATTTAATTATATTATTACAAATAATAGAATCAACGATTATATTTCTTGTTGTATTGTAAAACCATGTGTTTGAATCATGGGGGTTGTTTGGTGCCATGTGGAACAAAAAAATGTGTTGTTTTGGAAATTTCATCAATTCCACACTATTTTGTTCTCGTTCAATGAATGAAAGAGACAATTCCGCCAAGAAAATCTAGCATGTTGAATTTGAATCTTTTCCACTCATTGAAAGAGAGTCAATTCCACAATTGCACCTCTCATGAAATATGATGGGGCTAAGTAAAATAGTGAGAGGTTGGATTGCAAAATTCCTACCCGGTTCTATAATTTCACAATTTTATTTTATTCTATATGGTTCGGCATCTATTTCAATACAATTTCATCTCAATTCTTCTATTTCATGTTGTTAAACAGTCCAATTTTTATAGGGTTATTAATTTATTGAGTCTTAGATAAAACGAACTATCAATTGTGATAGAATATACTATAATTTTGAATTAAATTATGTAAGTTATTAATTTATTTGATAACTATTTTTTAGCCGAACAAAGACAAAGTATAAATAAGTCTAATATTTAGTGACTCAAGACTAATTTTAAATGAAAACCGTTGCGAGAACATCATTGACAACATAATAATTGGGGGAAGCGAGGGAATTCTAATATCTATTAGATCAAATTTCGGTATAATGAATAAAATAATCGTTCGATAACATGAAAATTCACACAAAAGTTTTGCTCTCACTTTTTAATAATCATGCGAAATATCACATTTGATAATCTAACGATTATTTCGTAGACCTAAATTTAATTCAATGAATCTTAGAAACGCTCTCCCAATTGAGATTCTAGTCTTATATAAGAAAATGATACAAGGAAAACTGGAGTAGTAAAAAGGTTCTGAATTCCAATGAATGAAGGAATACTGGAGGGTACAGTAGTAGTCTCATAACATATTCCTTCCTTAGAACCGTTCTCTCCATTTCCTCCTAACCGCCACAGACAGGTGGGGACGCCTTTTCGAACCCGCCAGAGAGTCATCACTCATCAGTCGCCACTTCCATTCCACATTGCAAGAGCGAGCAAAAGGAGCGAAGAGAGACTGAATCCATTTTCTCTACACATTCAAATCAAACTCTGTTCATAACAGAATGTTCTCTCGCCTAGCGACACTCGCCATCCTCTCCTTCGTCTCTTTCTCCATCGTATCTCGTTTCCTTCTCCCCGCCACAAGAGCGGTGGAGATACTCGCCAAGTCGAGGCTGGAGCGCTGTATCAGAGACTCCGAATCCCCGTCCGATAATCTCAAGTGTGAGAACAAGATCGTTCTTAACATCGCTGTGCCTAGCGGATCTGTAAGGAATCGATGTTGCTTTCTTATTTTGAGAAATTTAACTCTGTTTGTGGAATTTGAGGAATAAGTGTAAAGTTCTTTTGGAATTGGCAGAGTGGAGGGGAGGCATCGATTGTGGCTGAGCTGGTTGAAGTAGAACAAAACGACACTCAAACTATGCAAACGATACGATCTCCTCCTGTAATCACCATTAACAAATCAGCGGCTTATGCTCTCTATGAACTGACATACATTCGGGTAGTATATGATTTTCTCACATTTATCTCTCTTTCCCGTTTTGTATGTTGTGTTTAGGCCAATAAGCAACAAATAGATTTATTTCATAAATGAAGAAAATAAATATGTAATTCAGCCAAACACATCAGAGATATCTAGACAAGTAAAAAAACAAAAAAAGAAAGAAAGTTATACTGTGTCAAAAACGATAAAACTGCATTTAAATTGTATTTTAAGGAAAACTATAGCGTGGCAGTATTTTGATGTCAGTTATGAGGGGCAAAATTTTCCTCCGTGATAACTTGCGCAATAAATAGGAATTTACAGAGTCCTAATCTCCTGTCCTAGTTATGATGGCATGGATTCTATGATATGCGATCTCAACCGTCCATTTCCAATACAACGTGCACAGTTTGCTGTGGGTTTTAATGGGGGCTCGTGCATATTTATGATGGATGGTTCGGATCATGTATCCGTAGTTTTCATGGCAGGGAAACTATGGCAGCGGGTGTGTATTTGGAATTTACATGTTGGCAGCACTTATGTGTTAGCCATGGACTGGCACAGTACCATGGTAACCTTACAACAAGAACCGTACCTCTCAGTTTCCCGGCTTCAAATGCGAAGGCTTAATATTTCGCATTCAACTTTTTTAGGATGTGGCTTACAAGCCAGAAGAGTTCTACGTGAAGACTCGGAAGTGTGAGCCAGATGCTAGTTCCGATGTGGTTGAAATCTGTGAGAGGTACATTTAATTTAATTTTTTTTTTGACATTTTAATGTTTTTACTCCAGTATTGAGATGTTTTCTTTGGTTTATTGTTCATAATTTGTGTTTATCTTTTCTTAATATTTGTAGGTTGCGAGATGAAAGTGGCCACATAATTGAGCATACACAGGTAATTATTTATTTGCATAGAATGATTTTTCTTTTTTTGCAAAGTTTCCTTATTGTTTTAATTAATTGGTGTTTGAGACGTGAAATATTGCATAATTACTTCAATGTTGTAGCCTATTTGCTGTCCATGTGGGCCCCAAAGACGAGTCCCAACTTCTTGTGGCAGCATCTGTAAGTTAAAATTTTTGTGTACTTCAATTGTTTATACTTCACTTGTACAGTTAGATATTTTTTATTCATTTGAAACAGTTGATAAATTGCTCAAAGGAAAGCCAAATACAGCTCATTGTCTTCGGTTTCCAGGTGATTGGTACGATCATTAAATTCTCATTTGTTTGTTTGTACCATCATGGACTAATCTCGTTGTCCTTATTGGTTAATGCTGGATAAATGCTTTGTTTAAAAAGGTTTCATGTTTTTGGAATTGGAAAAAGATCTCTGGGCTTCAATGTGAGGATAGAAGTGAAGAAGGGTTCTTCTATATCGGTACCGTCTATAATTGCTTCTTACTTATTATGCTAATGTACATGAGCTGATATTAAATTCTAGTATAGGCTCAGTGAAAAGTTTGGTTCTCCAGGAGCTCATATCAATTGACACTTCTTTTACTATTTAATCCAAAATGGTCCTTTGTTTCTCAGGATTATTTCTCTTGATTTTTTGGCCTTTGATTGCACAATAGGCTTAATTTGGTGAAATCTGGAAGAAGCAAAGCTAAATTAGGTCTAATCGTGAAATTGGGGGAACCGTATTATGATAGTCTGGTACAAGTATCTAACAACTAAATATATACATGACAAGTCCATGCCTGAATATAACATCGTTATCAACCTCTCTTAGTTGCATTTTTAACCTGATTAATTTTTCGCTCTTTGTTCATTGTTTAAGGTGGTAGATGTAGGTCCTGAGAACAGAACTGTAATATCAGATGACAACTTCTTGCGGGTAAATCTTGTTGGTGATTTTGCTGGCTATACAAGCATACCATCTTTTGAGGACTTTTACCTTGTGACCCCACGATTGGTACGTATATGTCTACGCTTGTTTTGACAGTTTGATGTTTTTCGAACTTCTACTCAATATTTTGTGTGTTTGCAAATGGACCTAACATCTGCAACTAATCTTTTGTCTTTTATCTTTTGCATCCACAGTCAATGAAAAGATTAAAATTAAGAAACAGCAAATTTACGATTATGTCATGTTACTAGTTTGAGGTTTTGACAAGTCAAACTCAGTAATATTTCACTGTACGTGCAGTTTAAGAAAATCTACCTTGATTTGGCATTTAAGCTTTCCCTGATAAATTTGGAACGTTTTTTTATTCACTTTATATTATGTTTCTGAACCAATAATTCAGGCTAAGTTCCTGTTCTCCTGTCCAATAGATGATCACCTTTCTAATTTTCATTTAATTTCTGTGTTGAAGAATGTTGGCGCAGGACAGCCCCAAGACCTAGGAACAGATTTCTCAAGATGGATGTTATTGGAGAGGGTTCGATTCACTCTAGATGGGCTTGAATGCAACAAAATTGGTGTGGGCTATGAGGCTTATAGTGGCCAACCTGATTTTTGTACGTCTCCTTTGTGGAGTTGTTTGCACAATCAACTCTGGGACTTTTGGGAAGTAAGTCATAATGTTATTTCTTAATTGAGAAATATAGATTCTGCAAACTATCAAACAATCGCTTATTCACAATACATGCCGAAAGAAATTAATCTCTCTCATATTCACAACTAGCATTCAACAGTTCTTTGGTATATTGAAAATCAAAGCTAACGTAAAACAAATGTTGAGTTACTTAAAAATGATGGCATTGCTACTGAGTTTAATGTTTTTTGTTGATTTATTTGGATTCTAGGGAAAAAATGTCTTATTATAAGTTGGCACAAAACTGTAGACATTCAATGACTTGCCCATTTTTTTTATCACTTGTATCTAAAGGTTGAGTTGATATCTCAAAAGTTTAGGGGAGACTGATTGTTCGAAACATCCCAAAATGTTGGTGTTATTTGGAAAAACAGAAATATATAAGGTCCTAAAAATTTTATTTTTCCTGTGATATATATTTACAGTAGTTCTACTAAACATCTTTTTTAGTACATCCATTTGTTATTTGTCCCAAACTAAAAGAATAATTGTAGATGTATTGTACATTCTCATTTAAATAGGGTATGTATAAAATTTGGATAAATTTGAATTTCATTTAGCCTTCCATCAAATGATTTGAAATTTCCGATGAGTTATAATGTCTTTTGGATAGATGGTCTAACAACTTCTGAAATGGATCAGCATTGGCATATACAATATTTAAGTGGTTAATGACAAATCTATAATTATAATATTTTGATATTGAAAAATTTGATGACACCAAATGTCAAAAGCATTAAAAGGATGTACTATAAAATAGATGTACACCAGAGTACCCTATGTTTATTTCTGTATATTTGTTACTTGACAAAATTGTTAACTATACTTCTCACAGGCTGATCAAAATCGACTGAGCAGGAATCAACCACCTCAATATGTTGTTGCGGGTCGTTTCGAACGGATCAACCAACACCCGGTTAGGCTAACTCAATCCATTATCTATCATGAGAAGATATATTGACAACCAAACTTATTTAAAAACTGAGACATCCAACATTATAGTTGTTAAAACAAATAAAATCTTTTTTGTGTTTTTTGTAGCTTTGATAGCTTGTTTATCAGAGTTGGGGCAATTTGAGACTTCTCTGGTCAAATAGCTCATTGTGGCCAATTGGTTTGTAAATTGCACCACATTTTAGGGACAACCTATAGATAGAAAAATAGAGAATACAAATAGAACCTTTTTTTTGCGCGTGACAAAGCATTCTATTGGTTACAATTGTCAAAATAAGTTCATTGTCATTATAACATCTATTTTTGACCTTTTTGTTAACTTTATGTTATTTTATGCAGAATGCAGGGATCCACTCATTCTCTGTGGGAATTACTGAGGTTTTAAATACAAATTTAGTAGTAGAGCTAAGTGCGGATGACATTGAGTTTGTTTATCAAAGGTATACATAATTGATGGATGCTTTGCTGTAATAAATGTACATCTAAATCATACAGCAATACTTTAATTATAACTGAAATCACAATATTTCAGGAGTCCCGGTAAGATTATCAGCATCAATATACCAACATTTGAGGCCTTGACACAATTTGGTACTGCTACAGTCACAGCAAAAAATTCTGGCAAACTGGAAGCTTCTTATAGCTTGACGGTAAATTCTTTGAGCAATTATTTAGTTGTTAAATAATTGGATGTGAAAAGTTTCTTGCGGATGACTGGACTATGCATTTTTTTGGATCTTATTACTAGAAAATTTTCATTGTCCTTTGTGCAACCTGGAAAGTTCTATTTGTTGTTGCTTTAATACTGGTTATGATTTTTGCTTTCAGTTTGACTGCATGAGTGGCGTCAGTTACATGGAGGTACTTCTTTTATATTAAGAAACTTTTCACTATAGAAATGTGATGGCTGTAATTTTAATTGATAATTTCAAAATTTATTCTTAATTTACAGGAGCAATATTTTATAATGAAACCTGAAGAGGTTGTCACGCGACCCTTCTATCTTTATCCAACAACTGATCAAGCAGCAAAATACCAATGTTCAGGTCACATTTATGACAGATTTGTGAATAAAAAAAAGATGTGGAATATTATCTAAAGATTATTTTCGTAATGGTTGTTAGCTATTTTAAAGGCTTCTGACTTCACTGAGGTTGATCGGGCTGAGTGCCAGTTCACTACAACGGCTACTGTTCTAGATAATGGCACTCAGGTTTTATTATTATTATTATTATTATTATATGCATCACACAATGATTTTTCATATCTAATAATGCCCTTCCATTTATGTGCCCATTGAATAATTAAAATCTTTTGTACCTAATTTTAAAGATTGTAGTATCTACTGAAGATAAGAAGGGCATAAAGGGTTTCTTTCTGACAATTAAACATATATGGAATGCTATGTGGAATGGTGTAGTTGATTTCTTTACCGGAAAAGCATGCAGGTGAATTTTGAATTATATTATTTTTATAATTTCGAGAATGCTTCATCATTACAAAGTGACGCAGAATTGCATATAACCCCTTCAATCTTTCAGGTGTACTAATATTTGCCCTTAATGAAGCATATGAAGGTTTTATTGAAAAAAATGAAAAAATGAGGGTGGTTGGATGCAATTAAACCTATGCTAAAACTTATCACTGATATTTTATGAGGCCTTTTTATTATTTTGAAATAGGAAGAAATGTTCAAGCTTTTTTAACTTCAGTTGCCACGTGCAATACCTATGCATAAGCTGGATCGTCTTGTTTGTATTATTCCTAGCGATTCTACCAACTGGTACATCTTATCAATTATTCTTTTATCTTTCTGTCTTGATTAATCTGATTTTGGTACTGTTAGTCTGGTCCTTTCCATAATTTTGTTAATGGTTCAGTTGTCTTTTTATTGGATATCCATGATCCTAACTTAAGTTGTGCCTATTATCTATTTTTAGATGTATTATGGAGGTTGGTTAGGTTTATATCCAATTACCAAGTATCGGCATCATATTAGTTTTCCTCTATGTTTGTCTTGCAGTTATAATTCTGTTATGGCTGCTACATCAAAAGGGCCTTTTTGACCCGATTTATGACTGGTGGGATGACCGGTTTGGGTCTGGAGATCAAAATTATAGGTACTACCCAAAGCACAAGAAAGCCGTTAAAACCGCTCAAAGAAACCATGATAAGCATCATAAGCATCACCACCACCATCATCATCAACATCATAAGACCATGATGCCAAACTCTCCCCATACACACAAAAGGAAAAGAACTGATCATTCTGGTCACCATTTGCTTCACAAGCATGCGGAATTTGGAATTGGGGCAGATCACCACCGTTCGAGACATGAAGATTCACTTCGAGTACACAAAGAGGGACCTAAGCACAAGCACAGACATTCTAGGGTTTCACCTCTGGTGCACCAGAGAGTGTATGGACAGAGAAGGCATGAACCTTTGTTGAGGGATGAGCAAGACTTGAGGGTTGTACCCAGTCATGGCAGGTTGCATCGAGACCATGCACATTGACTAATTATAATAAGGGTTGTTTTTTATTATGTATGTTAATGTGCTTGTGCTCTGGATGCGCATCAACCCAATTTCTGTTATAGTGGTGTTCTGATTGTACCAACTTGTAAATAGAACAGAGAATAGGACATGCTCGTTTATAAACTGTGATACTTTAGAAAACCAAAGCATTGTACAAGTTCATTCACATCTGCTGATTTAAATTAGCTTCAAACAATCCACGCTACATTAGAGAGAAATAAACTACAGGCTACTCTACCAATCAAATGATTTGCTCCTTTAATTTTTACATGAGGTAATTAAGCTGGCATAGCGTACTTAAAATGATCATAAATTTCTAAATTCCACCTAAAAGTTAATAAATAATCCCATTGATTGGCATCGGCAACATCATCTGAAAGAATCTGATGTACTCGTGATTCCACCTACACCTCTGGGTGCAAAATGAGTGTGCATTTTCCTCAAACCAATCAGCTGTTCCTTCGTTCCTCACCGACTTCCCGCACACGCTGTGCCAATTGATGCATAGGTCAGGATTGGCATCCCATTTATTGAATGTGATCTTTTGAATAGTCAAGGCCGCCTCCTTTCTCAGTGCCAAGAGTTTTTCGGGTCCAACAGATTTCTCAAGCTTGTTCAGTAACTCTACACTGATTTCACGTGTCGATTTGATATGAAACTTGATCATGCCAAGTGTGTAGGCTGCCAGATGGTGACCACCGGCCATGGCTATCGAGAGGTGGCCAAGCCCTTCATCCTTATTTTCAAGATTGTAGATTTCTTCCTGGAAATTAAACAATGAAGCAACACTCATTAGTTACCAATTCATAGAGGTTTTTAAAAAAGTAGAAGATGTACTCATATTTATTGCAAGAAGAGAGATTTCTTAATTATATACCAGGCCAAGAATGTAATTTGCATCAAGGTTACCAATATGTGCGCAATATCGAACCCAAGAGAAGAACCTTTCTTTCTGCCACCAGATCAAAGACAACCTCTTCCTCATCACTATATCCTTAAAGATTGCTCTCGATCTTGAGGCTACATAGAATGCCTTGCACCTACAGGTCGATCGACGAATATCAACACCAAAAAAGAAAAAGGAAAAAAAAAGGTAAAAAGAACTCATCAACCTAACCGGAAACACTGCAAGTGCAATTTACATTCAAACGTGCTTCACGAATAAAAATGATTAATTAAAGAGCTTACGTTTTGTGCAGATTAGCGAGATCATTTAGAGGATTTGGAGATGCATCGACAACCTTGATAACCACATCTATCAGAATGTCAAGAGGAAGCGACTCGAAACATCTCTTGGGTTTCTTGAAGCACTGGGGATTCCTCATGATGTCTGTTAATTGAGATCAGAACTACTGTTTTCTTTGACTCTTTATCTATCTATATGTCTCTTCTTCTTCTTCTCTCTCTCTCTCTCTCAAGTTGTTTAGTTACAGTACTGTTTGAGAAACTTGATGAAAAAATTAGGGTTAGAAGAGAGAACCTTGTGATCATGGCAGTATATAAGGGATTTAATCGGGGAACAGAAATTCAAACAAACGAGACGTTATTGGTTAATTGCTCTCTAGATGAATTTTCATGGGGCTATCGGGTTGAGACCCAATTTAAAATAGCTACGGCCCAATAGTACAAAATCCAGTTGGGCTGATAGAGTTGGTAGGTTCGGGCCATGATCCGAAAACATTAACGGGCCCAACTCAATACCCGTTAAGCTTGGAACCCGTTTTCTAGAGCATCCAATTCCAATATGGATATTTTCTATCTATGCCTCCCCCATTTTACTTCGTGTTGCTTGGGTCAAGATCGGAGTAATACGGATGGATAATGGATTGTGGCCTAACCATGATGGCGTGATCAATGAGTTTTATGGTTTGTTTGAATTCGGCTTTATTTCCCGAGAGTTTCTATCGGAAAAAATCGTCAAATTTTTTAATTAAATTTATTTTATATTATAGATGAAAAAATTAGATGAAGTTTTGATTCATTCAAATATAATAATCGTTAAAAATTTTGAACCATAGTAATTGCTCATTGAAATTTGTTTATGAAGAAAATATGAGGTATACTACTACTAGGTGAATTCTGTTGAATTTAGTATTTTTAAAATATGGTCGTATATATTGTATACACGGTCATATATACTTATGCAGTATAAGATTGTATGTATAATAAACAAGGATTTCATATTCAACAAAGATTTTGAGTTTTTTTAAAATTTTATTCTGTTAGATATATAAAATTGATAATGTGTAGAGCATACAAAACAAAAGTTATCCTGTATTGTTTTGTAAAATTCGTCAAATTCATGAACAATGCTTTTTCCTATCTATGAAATTTGGATTGACGCCGATGGTATTAAAATATGCTATGGGAAGAGAGAAATTACATCAATGCCCCCGCAGCAAATTAAAATTAGCATATATTGAGTTAAATTTGAGAGCGCACTCATACAAATTTGTAATTATTTTGGTTTTTTTTTCCATTTTATAAATAGGTGCCCTTAGACTAGTCTGTAATTTCAAAATTAGATATTCTTGAAACACTGAATCTAAGTTTAGAAGAAATATTCCCGTCTTTCAAAATGGACTAAGTTGTCTTAAATTTTTTTAAAAAGGGTTATTAAGAAATTTGTATATAAATATCTCCAGAAATTGAACAAAAAATTAGAATAAACCCTTCTTTCAAAATGAACTAAGTTATCTTTTTTTTAAAAAAAAAGATAGAATTATTAAGAAACTTGTATATAAGTTCCTCAGGAATGAAACAAAATTCCAAAATTCGACACAAACTCTCTAAATTAGAATAAAGTTTCTCCAAAATCTGCATGATTTTATAAATTAGGGTAGACCTTGGCATCTTACAATTAAACCAAACTTGACGTCATATCTTTAGTTGTATTTTTAGGAAATTTTAAGGGTCTTAATGTAAAAGGTATGGGGGGTACTGATGTAATATATATATATACGCCACGAAGATCATAAGAAGTGAAATTCTTACTTTTGTGAGGGTATACTCGCAAAGTAACTAGACTAGAAATCTCAGGATTCTTCTCTTTTCCCACATTTCCTTCCCTTGCCCCTTGCCTCTCTCTTTCTCTTTCTCTCCAAGCAAAAGAAAAGAAGTACAAAAAAAAGAGAGAGAGAGAGAGAAAATACGAGAATAAAGCAATGGATACCCCAACGCCGGAGCAGATCGAAACTTTTGTTAGTATCACCGGTGCTTCTGATGGCATCGCTGTTCAGAAACTCCAGGTACAATTTCGAGAATTTGAGCTATTTTCGGTACTATCTGTCGTGAATTGTGTGATGTTGGTGCTGATTTGAGTCGTATGTCGACCTCTTTGGCTAAAGAATCGGGCTTTGGTTTAGGTGAGGGTTACTTTGGGTTGAATTTCTGGATATCAATGCAGAAATTCGTAGCATTTATTAGATTATCTGTTATTTTCTCTATGATAGTTATGCTAAGAGAGTTAGACTTCGGAAAGGAACAACCTTGGTTGAAATTAGCGCCTTTTGGTTTAATTCTGGATTTTGAGGATCAAAACTCCAACTCCTCACTGTTTTAAGTGCAAACAAGTGATATGTTTTGTTGGAGATCAGGATTTGCCTTTCTAGTTTATAGATTCATTTCTACTTCAATTTGTTGGATGAGAGTTTAATTCAAAGTTACTGAATGGGTTAAAGCTTGTTATTTATAGAAAAGGGGTCAGTTTTCCTCAAGGTAGAATTGGGTTTTGGAAAAAAATGATGTAAACTTGGTATATGCAACCATATAAAAATGGCACTATAGCTCCAAATGTCTTGGTTTTTATTTCTAGATTATTACTGTGCAAATTGTCATGTCTATTTTATAAGGTTAGTATAGCACTGATTGATCATATTAGGGGACTTGAAAGCACTTTGTTTGAGTTTGGCTGTTATATCTTCGCAATAAGCAAATCGGAATACTGACCTGAATTCCAAGAGGACCATATAACTTTTCTTTGGTTGTTAGTGGGAATTGATTGCTTGTGATAAAAATGAAAATGTGTTACCATCTCCTCTTTTATCTCCATAATATAACTGTTGTTCGAAGGAAAACTTGGAGTTTGCTATTGCAAGGACTATAGACAAATTGACTAGAAATTATCAATTGCCTCTATCACTATGTACGTACAAGGAAAATGAACCTTGTTCTGATCTAATTTTCCATCTGATATGAAGGATTGATTTGTCTATAAATTATGGCTTGTTTCTAATTATTTAATTATATTATTTTCAATTTATTAGATCGTAGCTGAGTTAAGTCAGTTATATACTTTTTGTAATTGATGCTGATGTCAATCATCATATAGAGGTACCTATTAGATAGAAAATTGATTTCAGCGATTCTCTGTCATTTGATGAAGCGTCTATTTTGTAGGAACACCATGGAGACCTTAATGCAGCTGTTAATGCATATTTCAATGAAGGAGACGGACCTAAGTATACATTTTTCTTCATTTCTTAGTTGTTTATTCATTAAATCATACTTTTTCGAATTTAATTCTACCACTTTGATAAACTTGTTATTGAATTTGAATTTTATGATTTCAGTAACACAAACCAGAGAAACCAACCACCGCATGATGAATCTGAGATGGACATTGATGACCCTATGGATGCACCTATTCCAAGGCCGACTTTACTACCAGTCCCAGAAGAAATCAACCCATTTTCTCTCCTGAACAATTTTCCTGGACTTCTTGATCCCATGACGGGTCCCACCGCCCGTGATTTCTTTGCTCAAGGCCCAGGGGTTTCACAACCAAGGGTGTCTAGGGAGATTCCAATCGAGGTGAAAGATGATTCCCATATCCAAGTGGGTCCTTCTGACACGGGTCCAGCAATTGAAGAGGTGACAGGCAATGATGTGCCACCACACCATGGGCCTGAGATCCATCCAGCAGTCATAGTTGATGAAAATGATGATATGGTAAATGTGGATGGTGGTAATAATAGTGGCAGGCTTCATCATGTGGACCCTGCCCCGTCAGCTCCTATGGTTGCTGATGTCACTGATTATAACAATGATATAGAGGAGCAGATGATACAGGCTGCTATCGAAGCATCAAAACGAGATGCTATGGGCCATTCTGAAGTGGCATTTGATGTAAATGCTTCTTTTCTTCAATTCAATGTTGCTCCTTATTGTGCACATGTTATATTAAACTTAATTGGTGTATAACTGGAGTACACAGTTAATTACTTCTTCCCTTCTTAATGTTTCTTTTTTGGATGATCAGAGACCTGCTGATGACAGCGATATTGCACGGGCTGTTTCTTTATCCATGCAGGTTCTTCTCTCTTTTTTTTCTCCCTTCCCAAATTCACATCTTTTTCTCTAGGGATATTTTGTATTACTATACTGAGAAGAACATGAAAAGTGTCGCTGCCCCTTGTAAAGAAAATGTCCATTGGGGAGACTTATAGATATCATAAAAGGAAACTCATAGATATCATTTATTTTGATATAGTGTGACAGATCTTTGTAATGACCTAACATTTTTACTTATGAAAATTGCATTCTTGTTTATATGATATATACATATTGTTTTGGTTACTCTTAGACTGCTGAACGAGAGAGAGCATTGAATGCACAAGGAGTTGCTGCTGGAAATAACTCTCCTGATCTTCCGGAGAGAGAAAATAGAAACACTCATCAAGTTATAATTCCTAATGGAAGGTAGATTGAACTATTGCTATCATTATCAGGGTACTTTCTTTCACACACACACACACACACACACACACCTAGTTTTGTCCTTGATTTGTGGAAGCTGCCCATGCTATGTCCGTTATTTTTAAAGACACTGATTACCAAGTGGATAACAAAATAAGTCTTCTGGATCTAGATGTTCTTTCTTTAGACAAACTTGGCCCATACATTACATTTTTCATTCACTTATGTTTATTTGTGCGTCCCTTTCATGAACAAGCATATGTTGTCTAGAGCCGGGCTGGAATGAGATGAGTAATTAGAGAAACAACAGGATGAGAGGAATTAGATTTAAGAGGATCTAATTAATCTGTTAGCTGCAGCCTAAGTTCAACATGTTAGAAGTTTACTGGATTCATTTTCTGTAGTGCTGTTTAGTGTTTTGCTAATGCTACTTATTTGGGTTGTTTGTTGCTAAAATAAGTAGAAAATCGTTTGCGTGTTGCAAATATTCTTTGCTGTTACCAGATATCAGTACTGCTAGTTGAACACTCTATTATGTAAAATAGCGAGTCACTTTATTGCTGGATTCACAGGTTGCCTACACAAAAGGTTGGTCCATCTAGTTCAGTTGGTCAGGAAAATGAGTCAGACCAAGAGGAAACTGAAGAAGTAGAGGAGATACCTCTAGTTAGGCACCGTTATCCAACAAGGCGTGCCTCGAGAAATGTGCAGTACGTAGAAGATGTTGACAGCCCACCTCACAGTCCCCCACCTCAAAATGCACATGCAGGACGTCTGATCGATGGTCATGATATCCCTTCAGATGAGGTGGATGAAAATCTTGTGTGTTGCCTGGCTTAGGCCTTGTTTATTTTTTTGATTCTTTTATCAGGATGTTGAATAACAGCTGCTTTTTTCTTTTTGTTTTTTTAATTAAGTGGGGAGGCTTATCAAACATGGAGCATGATGAGGCAATGATGCTGGAGGCCGCAATGTTCGGCGGAATCCCAGATGGAACTGCATATCGTTTCTCGTACCCACACCTTGGACCTGGACTGAACAATGGGTATCCAAGAGTGGCACCTCGGGCACCATCCCCTGGTCTTACAGAACAGCGTTTATTGAGGGAGCAGCAGGTTTGATTTGATAGAATGCCTACATTTTGTTTTGGTCATCTTTTGTCCATTTCTGTAACTGTAAAAGAATTTGCTGCAGGCCTTATGCTTGAGATTAATCTAAACAAAGCACATAATTTTCCATTGCAAGGCCTTATGTTTTGATCGCCTTTAATTTATTTGCAAGGTAGATAATGAGATGGTTTTACTACTAAAAGCTTTGTACATTGTGTATGTAAAATCATCAAAGATTGGAATAATTCAGCACCATATTTCTTGAGGAGCACACTCAAAAAATTATATTGAGTTTCCTATTTGGGTGCTTATGAATTATTTCTTCAGTATAATCTTTAAAAAAGATGTCAGTTGCTTTTGTCCTTTTTTTAGTTAATTATAGTATTTTAAATCTCTTGTCAGGACATTTGCAATACATAGGCACTTTTTTGCAACCTTTTGACACTAATGGGCTCTTTTGGAAAATTTCCTTCATCCGAATGTGTTGATGCTTTTGTAGGATGATGATTATCTGGCAGCGCTACAAGCAGACCGGGAAAAGGAGTTGAAGGCAAGGCAGGAGAGAGAAGCCGAGCTCGAGAGGCAGAGACTTCTAGAAGAGGAATCCCGAAAGAAACAGCTTGAGGAGGAGGTTGGTCAAATATATTTTTAGTCGAGTCTCCTTGAATTTACCATTGACCCCTGTAACGAATAATTGTTGTGGTGAACAGGAGTTGCAAAGAAAGCTAGCAGCAAAAGAAGCTTCTTTGCCACAGGAACCGTCGCCTGAAGATGAGAGTGCAATCACACTGCTAGTACGCATGCCAGATGGAAGCCGTCATGGCCGCCGCTTCCATAAATCTGACAAGCTTCAGGTCTATCAATAAACATCAAAAAATGAAATTAAAGAAGCAAAAGATAATTAAAAATTAAGTTGTAGCTCATTCTTTTTTCTTTCTTTTTCTTTTTCCTTTTCTTTGTGCAGACCCTTTTTGATTTTATAGATGTTGCAAGGATTGTGAAGCCTGGCACTTACAGACTGGTAAAATTTCCCATCTAATAAGTTTTGCAATTTTTTTTTTTTTGATGTTTGTTATTTTATTTTAATGTTAAATGTTTACTAACTTATATATGCTAATAGACTGATGGCGATTTTTCTTTTGGATAAAAGTGGCCCTTCTATTAGAGAGCTTAAAAGTTTTTCACCATCCCTTGATGTACTATGCATATTTTGCTTCACTTTCTTCATTTCAAAACTTGCACTTTGTATAATAAAAATATGCGTCATCTCCATGAACCATAAGGCCCATCATTATTCATTGACATGGAATTTGATGTAATTATTTCATATTTTCATGTATGTTCGATTTGGCAGGTGAGACCCTACCCAAGGCGTGCATTCACAGACAGAGAAACTGAAGTGTCACTAAATGACCTTGGCCTGACTAGCAAACAAGAAGCTTTATTTCTTGAAACAATCTAGACACAAAAAAAAACATAGGAAAGAAATTATCTGAAAACCTCATGTTATTATGGTTTCTTTTGTGCTCTCCTTGTTTGAAGTCCTCTGGGAAAGAAAAATTGGTATGTGGTGCACATCTTTAGCAACCATGTTTAGACTGTTCTTTCTTGGTTGATTTGGTATTTAAATTTGGATAGAATGGGAGAGAGATTTGTACATACCACAGAGTGACTTTTAGTTACATCTCTGTTTTTTTAATGTTTCTTGAACATCTAATCATACATTTATTAGACTTTGATGGATCATGTTAAAAAAACATCAAATGGTTTTAATAGAGAATATATCAATAGATATGTTTTAAAAATTGAAGCCTCTACAAATTGCTTCTGATAATCAAATTTGATTTTTTTTTTTTTCAAATTCTTTGTGCTTTACAATGAGGGAACTCATTTCAATCGGAGAATTAAGCTGTTTTTACCCTTGAATTCTTTCCTCCATGTCACTAATGTTAAACTAAGAGTACGTATGCGAAATCAGATTTATTTTGATAGATAAGATCTCTAAGGCCTTTGAAATTTGGTCCATGGAGCTCATCCATCTTATATAATAGCAATAAATAGCAGAGAGTTTCGGATCGTTCGATCAGAATCATGTAATTTGGACAGATATCTCAGGATGGAGCAAACTAAAAATCTCTATAAGAAATAGTGATATGGATTCAATTAATTCAGTTTAATTGAAAGGATCCTATTTTAATGGCACAGTCATGTTTTACATGGCATGTATATCAGATACAGGCCATACTGGTGCTGGTAAGTGACGGTCCTTCTCGCAGATATTTATCTTATGTTATACCTCATTTATATTTCTTTCACTGCCCTTTTTTATATTCCGGTTGTACAAAATTCCCGCATTTCTACAACTTAAATTGGGTATTAAGTTCATTTCTTATGATTTGAATTTATTTTTCACACAAGCCAAAACAGAGAACAACATGAAAGAAAATATGCCAGAATAACAGTAACACAAATAAATTTTATTAATTTCATCTGGTAAATATAGAGTGACAACCCTTTATTAAGATCTAATCAGATTGCCTAATTGAGAGCATGCTAAAAGCGAAAGAAAGAGAACAATAATCTCTAAGCACTCTTCTGCAAGCTTCAAGCTCGAAAGTCTTCCGATTCTTCTTAGAACGATTTCGCTGTTCAACAAATTTCAATAAATAAATAAGGTGTTCAAAATTTATAAAGTTACTTGGAAAAAAAAGGATCCTACTATTTGCAAGTTTATAAACACATATTATAAACTATTTGCTTGAGACCTGAGTATTGAGGTGGGTTATATTTATGTTTTAGTATGATTTTAGACCCTTTTAAATTTATGTTTTAGTATAATTTATACCTTTGCAAGATGGTGCAAATTGCAATATATGAAGCATTGCCTTCTTTTCAGGTACATTTATAAGGCATGCTGCATTTTGCACAAATGCATTTTGAAAATAGGAACTGACAAGGAAAAAAAAATATGCTTACCGCTGGTGCACTTGACGGGACTGAGACCGCATTTGGCCGGGAGGCTGTTGATGATCCTGATTGTTTCACAAGAACAGTCATGACTCATTGCTTTGAGAGCTGAGCAGCATTGCTGGGTCGGGGGCACCGTCGATCCGGGGACGACAGATGGTGCACATGAGACCAATTTGTCGAGCTGGGTTCCGCAAGTGTCGGCACCTTGTACAGTCTGGGTTTTCTCAGACAGGGCAAGGAGAAACACTGCCAAGACAAGAGCAACAAACTTGGTTGAAGCCATTTTTTGTCTTTTTTTTTAACTTTTATCTAATTAATTTTGTAGTTGGATTGTTGTGGGTTGGATGGATGGATCAGTAAGATGCACAAATTTATAGCCCCAAATTGAGGAGATTGAACATATATTGCATGAATTACCTACACTACAGTGCTTAAAACGTGATTGTGTGTTAAAATTGTTAAAATGTCATTTGGATGAATCTTTTCTTGTGGGTTTAATTAGAAGAAAAAAAGAGCCTAGAAAATGGACCAATAGTTGTAGAGAAAATTTCAAAAGAGCCCAAATAATCAGATGATATTCTAGCTATACATTACAGCTACTCAAATAATATGGATGTTTAGTAATTCTTTTACGAAAACACGATCCTTATAGTAATATAATATTTGTCATTATTTGTGTCAATTCCTTGCCTTATAATATTCTGATTAATATATCAAGTAGGATTTTGTGTTATCTTTATATTATAATCATTATTTGATCTCTATTAAGTAAATTATAAAATTATAACTACATTTCAGTTATATTGGATCAATTTATAATTCTACTTTATCAAGGGGCCCAAAAATATCATTTCTCATTATTAATGAGTGGCAATAATGTTATTGATATATACAATTTTCCCTACACAAATTACATACAAAAAACTATTATTTTTATCACTACTTCTTACGACTAATTTTTAATAATAATTACGTTGTAAATTTCTCATGTGAAAAAGATATATGTCTGAATCATAGAATCAGAGACACGATGAAAAATATTAATAACACAACACAATCAATATATTATTTCATCTATTAGGTATGTTCAATATATGAAGCTTTTCATATATTCGTGTTATTAAATGATAATTTTCTATCAACGTTTACAGAACTACAATGTACTTTCAATCAACACGACATTCTTATATGGCATATTAGTGTTCTTGCTAATATTCAAGACATGTTAATATTTTAGAGTTGTACATTTATTTATTTTATTTAAAATCATGTGGTTTAAGATTAAGTGCATATTCTTGAACACTTCTAAATATAAATATATAACCCATAGAACAAAATGTAAATCACATTCAATTTATAAATATAACATATAAAAATAATCAATATATGATAATTTTTAAACACAAATCTAATAGGATTTTCTTTATTTATCGATCTTTTGGGTTGAGGATCCAAAATGTGAAACTTGATAATAGAACATAAAAATTATTCTAAATAATGTTCCTGACTTTAACAATTAGAGAAGAACACTAATTGATAGATAAAAGTCGGTGTGTGTGGATTAATCTGATGGTTATGTTTTACAAATCATGTGATAATTATTATCAGCTTAATCACACAGATGCATGTTAGAGAACATAGTATTGGACTTGAGCCAATATCATCATAATAATTGCGTTAGTGTCATTGATATTTCATACGTGCCTTAATTCTAAAGTATAAGATAATATGTTTCCTATATGAGGTATATGTGCTTGTGAGTATTATCCAATATTGTTCATAACTGGCAGCCGTACAGATTCTACCTCGGTGCATATATCTTGTGCGAAGGAAATGTATTTATCAAGAATACTGGTGTCCCTTGTATAAATCAGTATATGAGTAATGATATCTATTGGGCATTTGATAAAATGATTTAGTAACTGCGTAGATATGATTAAGTGTTAATCATAATTACTAAAGTTATTTCAGAAATCAAGAGAAGAATGGATTTGCAATGATGACATAAGCTTACCTTAAATTTAGTCGGGATATCATGTTGACGAACTTAACACGACGTTTATGAGATAAACATTGATGTCAAAACTGGGCTTCGGACGGAAGTGTTATGGGTCGCAACAATGGTTGTTGCGGGCCATAACACACAACATTACGGGCCGCAACAAGAGTTGCTGTAGGCCACAACGTGTGTACACATCATGGTATGCACAGGCGATGTTACGGGCCATAACACTCAACTAAGTTGGCATGCCGACATCATAACCAAGTTGGGCAGACATATCTATGTGTTACGGGCCGTAACAAATTATTTATGATCCGTAACACACTAGGAAAATCAACAAAATCAGCCGGTTGACATCAAGGGTCCAATTACAGTGTCACATGTGGTGTTACGAGCCGTAACACCCTAGCCGACTTGGGTATAACCCATGGTAGCATTGCTTATATAAAGGGGTGCATACCCTTTGTTTTAGAGCATCCATTACACCCGAAACACTGATTAGATCAGTGCATCGGCGTTTATCGCTAAAACTCCAACAAAACAAAAATACAAAGTTATTTGTATTTATATTTGGTTTGTCTCTAAGTGCGAAGTAGATCTTTTAGTGTATTAAATAATTTTTGAAATTCTTGTTGTGCGCTTACACCATAAATTCCGGGGTTCCGACACTCCGCAATAATTTAGTCGGATTTTTTTTCTGAATGAATGTTTACATATAATATATTTAGAAGAATTTATTAATATCTGTTGCAAGTGTTAAATACATTTTCAAAAAAACGCCGTATTTAGAAGAATTTATTAATATCTGTTGCAAGTGTTAAATACATTTAAAAAAAACGCCATATTTAGAAGAATTCAACATCACTTATTTGAAAAAACCTTTTAAATGAATTTTAATGCAATTTGAGGTGAAATATAGATCGTACCTAATTAATTTAGCTTCAAAAATACATAAACAATAAATGAATATATTTAACAGCTTATATGTGTGAAATTTGATGATATTTCAATAAAAAAAATGAGGCAAAATTGATGACAAATATGTATAAATATGTTCAAAGTGTTTTTTTTCGGGGAAAAGATGTTCAAAGCATTTGAAATTTATTTTAACGTAATTTGAGGTGAAAGGTGATAGAGTGACTAAATATGAATATACATCAAAGTTTAATAACTAAACAGATAATTGAAAAATGTAATGATCGAATATGGATTTCACATGAAGTCCAGTAACCTCTGAGAAAAAAAAATTATCCTGCAGTTAATTTTTTCCAAATAGATTGGAAAAACAATCAATGAATCACCTTTTATGTTTTACAAGTTTAGAATAGTACTTGCATATCTAGAGGAGAAATATTTAAATTTGAAATTTTAAAAGACTAAAAAAAAACAAAAGTATTTATGTTTTAGAAGGAAATATATGATATCGGTAATTTTAGGGAATAAAATATATAATTTTGATGTTATAAAACATAAAAAATGGATTTTGTATTAGAAGGATCCATACGATATTTATATTTTTGGAAAAAATAATTATGCAAGTAAAAAGTAGAAGATAATTTATAATTTTAATAATAATCTTGTTGTATTATAAATTTTGCATAGTAATAAAAATTGTTAAGTGTTAAAACTTAAAACCATCCTCATCTCACTTACAAAGGAATTGTTAAATATTGATATGATGCTTGTAATTTCAATTACAAAAATATAAAGTGCTTGCTAATTAATAATTTGTCTAAAAGTATCAAATAAAATTTTGTAATTGTTTTGTAAATAGTACAAGTATTTATATGTATGCAATTGTAAAAATTGTTAAATTTGTCAATTCCAAACAAATATTTTTATCACTTCAATTAAATTAGAATTGCAAGATAATATTTATGGAGTTGATATAAATTTTAAATTATTAATGTGATAAATTAATCTTTTTTTACCATTATAAAAATGAAAGTGCTATAATACAGTCATTAAATTTTTACCGTTGGAAAATAATTTATGATTTATCAGGGGCGGTCCATTCCCGGTCCCAGAAAGTCGGAGCTGAAGCATGTAGTTTCTTTCGCGCAACAAAAATCAAGCGATCAATTGTGTGAAATCTCCGATAACAGCCACGTGGACAGTCTCAGCGCGGTCAATCCTAGGAGGAATCAAGGACCAAGTATTAATGTGGCCAATTCTGTGTTAACTAAACCGTTGCAAGTTCAGAAAAAAGATATGAATTTGACAGGTACTCGCTACACATAAAACCTATAAATAACATGACTTCGAATATTGCCTCTCTCACTTGGCGCGCACGTGCCGACCTAGGGTTTCTCCTCGCTCGTTGTGCTAAGACTCCGAACTATAAAGTCCAAAACCCTAACAATCCTCTTCCTCTTTTCCGCTATTGTTATAGCGGCCGCCACTTTTTATACACCGCCTCGCAACCTCAGCGTTTTCTCCTTCTATGCCTTCTCTTCTCGTCTCCTCTCCCCAGTCCGAGGGGATCATGAAATCGAAATCCAAGAAGTCGAAGGACTTCGATTCCATGGAGGTGGAGAAGAAGAAGTCTAAAAAGCAACAGAAATTGGACTCAGACGACGAAGTAATGGAAACAGCTGTAGAAACCCCATCGAAGAAGGAGAAGAAAGAGAAGAAAGATAAGAAGAAGAGAAAGAAGGAGTCGGATGATGAGAGGAGCGAGACCAGCTCTGATTCGGACTTGGTGGCGCTAAATAAGAAGCCGAAGATCGAGGACCCTAACGCCGTTGTCAATTTCAGGATTTCTGATATGCTCAGAGAGAAATTGAAGTCCAAGGGGATTGAGAGCCTCTTCCCGATTCAAGCCATGACTTTTGATCTAGTTTTGGACGGGCATGATATGGTCGGCCGTGCCCGAACTGGTCAGGTGAAGCATTTCCCTAGGATTATATATCAAGCTATCAACTCTGTTTGCAATTGTAATCCTGTGGTTGGATGGTGCAACAGAAAGGGGGAAAGCATTATAAACTAGCAAAACTTAATTGGAAATGTGATAATCTACTACAGAGAACATTGACTTAGTTTGATTTGTGAGGATAACCTAATTTTTTAACTTTGTAGGCTATGTACTTGTGTAAATTGTACCCTAATTTCATTCAATTGCTTTCTACAGGGTAAAACATTGGCCTTTGTGCTACCTATACTAGAGTCCTTAACAGCTGGAAAAAACAAAGACACAAAAAAGACTGGTTATGGCAGGCCTCCTAGTGTCCTGGTTCTCCTCCCAACAAGAGAACTGGCCAATCAGGTTTGAACTCTTTCTTCTAAATAATTTCTAAATAATCTCTGCCTGTATGTATGTTCCGGATTCATGCTTTTGGGTAAATTTTGTAGGTGCATGCTGATTTTGAATTTTACGGTTCAGCTGTTGGGTTAACCAGCTGCTGCATATATGGAGGTACTCCTTACAGGAACCAAGAGATGGCACTTAAAAAAGGTGTGGACATTGTTGTTGGAGCACCTGGAAGGATAAAGGTAAAAAAAATATTATCAGGTGATATCTATTCTATTTTTTTGCTGTTCTGTATTTAGTTTTGAAGGATGCTGTTCTTTACTTTCATCATTGAATTATTTTTTGTTTCGTTGCTTGGTGTAGGACCATTTAGAAAGAGGAAATCTGAACTTGAAGAACTTGAAATTTCGTGTGCTTGATGAAGCTGATGAGATGCTCAATATGGGTTTTGTTGATGATGTGGAGCTTATTCTTGGTATATATTAACAACTTTGTTCTCATTTTTCCATCTTGGATTATTTCTTAAATGACTTTGATTTATTAGTAGAGGAGCTGTACATGTAGTAATGTTGCTTTTGTTGCGTTCTCATTCTTTCTTAATGTTCAATTCTGGTTATTTTATGAGGACGATGCGAGTGAAAAGAATAAGTAAAGCACAAACAAACATAGGAAAGAAGAAAACTTGCTCAGTATGATATTGTTAATGTCCAGCACCTATAGTTGCTACTAGTGTCAGCCATTTTAAATTAAGTGGCACCAGCACTTCAGAAGTAAAATAAGAAAACAAGCTTGATTAGTACTGTATTGGCAATGTGAAGTACCTTTACTTGCTTATAGTGTCATCCAGGTTAAATTAAATTGTGCCATCGCTTGGAAGTCAACGTTCCACTTCTGAAAACAATCTGTTTTTTTAAGATAACATGTAAGGTTCAAATTCTTTCTTTGACAATTTATTTATGCAGGCAAGGTAGAAGATGTGACCAAAGTCCAGACACTTCTCTTTAGTGCTACTCTTCCCCAATGGGTTCAGAAGGTTAGTTTAAAGTAGCAAGATACTGATACCATTTTCACACTTAGTATTTACAATCCTTGTGCTTTCTTAATGGGCTGAAATGTTTGTAGCTATCTATGCGGTTTTTGAAAGCTGACAAGAAGACTGCAGACCTAGTTGGCAATGAGAGGCTAAAGGCGAGTGCAAGTATCAGACACATCGTTCTCCCATGCAATCGTGCTGCCATGCCACAAATCATACCAGATCTTATTCGGTGTTACAGCCAGTGAGTTAACATGTTTTTCTATTAAGAGCAAGTGTAGGACACCTTGTTAATCAGGCTTGCATGTATCTATTTTGTTTCTAGTTCTCAATTCTTCTTGTATGTGAAATTTCTATTGTAGGGGGGGTCGTACCATTATTTTCACAGAGACTAAGGAATCAGCATCTGAGCTGTCTGGGATGATTTCTGGTGCACGTGCTTTGCATGGTGACATAGTGCAAGCTCAGCGTGAGGTATGCTAACCGATTGTCCTTGAAAGCAATCGCAATATTTTCTGTGGGTGGAGATCCTTTATAATGAATTAACCTGACAATCCCAACTACCATAAGAAAAGAGAATTTGTAGTTTGGAAATCCAACTATTAGAATATAATCTATGCATCACACACATCATACATGTGAAAAAGGATGAAATTTCATGCAAGTTTCACTGTTCATCAAATGACTTGAAATTTTCATCAGTCTTAAATTATATGAAAATTTGCTTGGTAATGTCATTATGATGGAATATCAAATGACTTGTATGAAAATTGATATGCAACCCATAATAAGGCAAATAACATGTCTAAATTTATATGACATCTTTCATAATTTTTGGCTTGATTTGAGTTTGTCTAGTTAATCCATGGTCAATTGATCCTCCACGCATTTTCTCAGGTCACCTGAATTGATGAGAACTCAGTTCCGTAGAAGATTAATTTAGTTTAAACATTTCTTTCCTCTAATTCTAAACATTGACGATTGCATTTCTACGAGATTCGGTAGAGCCAATTGATGTACGGCTTGGAGGGAGATCTTTCCTATCTTTTGAGATCGACCCTAGGGGTCAAAAAGCAAAAAAAAAAAACTGAAAAATTTGATCCAATTTGTTGTAGTCGAGTCATTAACACATTGGTATGATGGAAGACGCTTTCAGCAACTTTTTCATTTAACCCTAAATTTTTTTGCAGGTAATATTGGCTGGATTCAGGGCAGGGAGGTTTCAAGTTCTGGTTGCTACCAATGTGGCAGCACGTGGACTTGACATTAGCGATGTGCAATTAATTATTCAGGTTTGTTATAGCATTATTACATTGCAGAAATTGTCTTATCCTTAATCATAATTTGTTTAATATTTTTTTTTACTATAATGCATTTATGTGGTTATTCCTTCATTCCCAAATCTGGCAATTCTATTCTTGTGTCATATGATTTGCAGAGTTTGGTTATGGATCTTGTATTTTGTTCAAGGCTTTCTTTCAGATTTCAAAAACCGGAACTGATCATTTGTTTGCTATATTCCTTTTCGCAGTGTGAGCCTCCTCGTGATGTAGAAGCTTACATTCACCGGTCAGGTCGTACTGGTAGAGCAGGTAATAAACTATTTGTTGTGCAAACTATATAAATTTGTCTTATCTTTCTTTTAAAGCCCTAATAATATCATGCTTTGTTCTGCAGGAAACAGTGGTGTGGCTATATTATTATATGAGCCCAAGCACAAGCGCCGTGTTTCTACCATTGAGAGGGAGTCGGGTGTTAGGTTTGAGCACATCTCTGCTCCTCAACCTGCTGATATTGCTAAATCAGCTGGGTCAGAAGCAGCTGAAGCTATATCTAATGTTTCTGACAGGTCAGATTATTTTTTGGTGTGTAATATCTTATCTATGTGCTCTGGAAGTGATACTTTTGCTCTTCTTTTCAAATGGTGACGAGTACTTGAATTGTTTTTTGACCTGAAATTTAAAATTTGAATACTTGCTGTACTTGCAGTGTGGTACCAGTTTTCCAGAAGCAAGCAGAGGACCTTCTAAACTCCTCAGGGATGACCCCTGTGGAGTTGTTAGCAAAGGCACTTGCCAAGGCTGCTGTAAGTCCTAAATTCATGTATATTTCAGCCATTATTGGTTAGCTTGGCTGGAAAATATACCAGTGTTAGTTATTTATTCCAAATTGTCATATATTATAGGGGTACAACGATATTAAAAAGAGATCAATACTTTCATCAATGGAGAACTATGCCACACTCCTCCTTCAGGCTGGAAAATCCATGTACACCCCATCGTAAGTTTCTCTTGCATCTATTTTATTGCTTTTCCAGGACTGCTGTTAGTGGGGCCTTTGCAAGACAATTCTCTTGTACCATTAATGATTTGTTCTAGAGCTAATGATTGTTGAATGACTCCAAAAAAAAGAAATTTAAGTCCAGCAGAACTGATAATACACAGATAAAACAGAATTAAACAAATCTAGCATTTGGTTTTACCAATGAAGTGCTTGGTTTATTTTGTGTTTTTTCTGCAATGTAACTTTTTAATTGAATTGAATGCAGGTTTGCTTACACTATATTGAGGAGAATATTGCCAGACGAGAAGATTTCAGCCATAAAGGGCATGTCACTCACTGCTGATGGAATGGGAGCTGTGTTTGATGTACCTTCTGAGGACGTTGATACGTTTATTGAAGGTATAAATTTGGAAGTAATTTCAGAATAACCCCACAGTTATTATGTCAAGTACGCCCCGTTATATGAAGTCACTTGTAGCCTGTAAAAACAAGTAGACTTGTAGACTCTTAACAAATTAAAGAAAAGAAATAAAGTTCAAGTACATCTCTATTTCCCATTAATTTTGACAGTATAAATTATCTTTTTGTATATGGTAGTCAGCCACCATTGAAATTATCTTTTTGTATATGCTAGCTCAAGAGAATGGAAACATGATAACAATCGAGGTATTGGAGACTCTGCCACCATTGCAGGAGAAGGAGCAAGGCAGAGGGGGCTATTCAGGTGGGAGGAGGTTTGGAGGTGGTGGAAGCAGATTTGGTGGAAGAGGCGGCGGCGGCGGTGGTGGTGGAAGAGGCGGCGGTGGAAGCAGATTTGGCGGAAGAGGCGGCGGCGGCGGCGGCAGATATGGGGGTAGAAGAAACTGAACCTCAGATCTGGCGCAGGAAATTTTGATCTGATGGATTTATGTTGTCATTTTTGTTTGTTATGTTTTTAGGATTACACATGATCCAAAATCATTTGTATCAATCGAGTATAAGTTTTGTTCTATTTATGTTGACAGGCAGATATGCCTTTGTATTTTTCGATTCTTATACATGGATATTTTATTTAGGTCTGAGTTATGGCTTGCTTATTGTATTTGGATTGAGATTTAACAGTTTTTTCAGAATCCAGTGAACTAATTTTGATATATCGTAACTTTTGTGATATACTGGCTGTGGCTATTCTCTGTGCGTGATTGCCATGAGAACCTAAAAATTTTAAAAGTGCTCACGATCATATAGCAATTATTCAAATCTAACTTTGTTTTAATGACAGGATTATGTACTATTTAAAACTAAAAAGAGAGATTATTTGCAATTATTCCGAACTAACCTATTTTGTAACAGGATTATCATCATCAAAGGCAACTATTGAAGCTAACAAGAGAAGTGTAATGCAAAATGTTCTCTTCACCAGTAGTTAGCTGGTGAAACTTAGAAGAAGTCAAACACCATTCAGTGCTAAGAGTGCTCCACTGAGTGAGGTTTTGGCATAAAGTCTTTCTCTTAAAAGCAAAAGGAAAAAAAAAAGGGTTTTGGGGGCATAAAGTGCTATTTGGTAGTTACGCCACATGTAAGTTGTATTCAGCCCAACCATCTTTGGTGGATTTGTACCATTGTCGCTCTCGGTATTTCCTACTTCCCTCCATTATTGCCCCCTTTTTCGTAGAGAGAAAACAGAATATGTTTCATTCTACCTTGTTGATCAATGATCGCCTTTTTGTTTTGGTGCTGCTGTGCGCTCACTCTCACCAACTAATCATGCTTGCTTGTTGGCTGTTGCCACCTGTTCGATAGGTAAGAATTCAAGAAAGTTGGAAAGCATTCCCTGCCTGAAATACCATGTAATCCTTTATCAAGACTGGTGAGTGGTGACAACTGACAAGGTTGGATCTGCCTTTTCTCTATGGAAATTCCACTGTAGAAAAAAATTCTAGATTTATAATGGTAAAGCTCTTAGGTGATTTGTGATACAAGAGAAACCAGTATATTACCAATGTCTTATAAGAATTTTGACCATATTTCCAATTTTTGTGTCGAGATGTATTCAATTACAGCAACAGACAAAAATATTAAAGTTGAGACAGACTTACAAGTCACATTTTTATCTCCAAAAAGAAAGTTGCATAATACATATATAACATAATTTGTACTTTGTATGAAATTAGCCAAAATTACCTTATCATCTATTGGCACCAACATACCAAGGTCCCATTCTACAACTAAATTGCATTTTTTTTTACTTTTTTGTTTTATTACATTTGATTCCACTGTAACTATCATATCAGTTTGTACTTTTGAATGCTATCAGAGTACTTCCCATTTCATTTTATTTAAGAATGTGGGGGCACCTTTCACGGATCAAAAGAGAAAATGATTAATCCTCATAAGACTTCATGTGAGCCGAAAGAGAGATTATTTGAGCCTCTTTTTAGCTGGCAAATAACAATAAATCACACCTCAATTATTAAGATCTATCTACAAATCTATCCCTTCCTAAATGGGTCAAAATGCAACCCCACTGCCGACAACAGCGGCAGTCCCCGCGATTCTTTTATCCAAACCCTAATTACCCGACCGAAAACCGGCCATTTTAGACGATGAAGCCGCTTGTGTCCAACCGTTGTGCCGTTTACCACCACAATACCATCCACAAGCACCTGGTACCGTTTTATCCTCTGTCCCATCTGTACTGGTTCCTCTATCCTTACCACATCAAATACACTATTCACATCAACCCGGCACAATTCAATCCAATAGCCTTGTCCATGGCCACCATCAGTTTGCTTAGGAGCCCAGTAGGTCTCGTCATTTCCATCTATCACATTGAATGCTGCGAAACCACCCGTGGTACCACCTCTTTGGCTACTAGCTTTTGTATCGCTACCTTTCGCCATGTCAGTAGAAAATATTGTTTGAATGGCATTATGGAATTCTTTCAGTCGTGTTATGTCGGCCTCAGATATGAGGCCCGTTGAGTTAGGTGGCACATTTAGAAGTAGCACACAGTTTCGTCCGACTGACTTGTAGTATATGTCGAGTAACCGATTCAGTGATTTGGCAGTCTCATTTTTGTGCCAAAACCACCCTGGTCTGATCGACACATCACATTCCGGTGGAACCCAATCCATCCCATGTGGATCGCCAGTGTTCAAGTACCTGAATTTAAAGAGCGAGTCTTCGGCAATATTTAATTTTAACTTCAGGAACTTATATATAGACCCTTCATTTTACTTGAATCATATAGACCCATAATATCTTCCAATAATTGCTCATATTAAACTACTCATAATTAATGCGTCCAATATTCAATTTATGTATTCAACATAATGATACATCATTATACTATTCTAAAGGTTGAACCCCACAGATATGGCTGGAAAATTGAGAAGATTTCCCCGTGTCCAAACTAGCTAATTGTAAAACAATAAAAAAGTCTTGGATAATAGTAAATAATATAAAGGGAATTACTTTTCAAGGCTAGCATCTCCAATCTTTAGATGAGTTCGGTTTACGGTGGACCAACACGTCGAACCAGCAGAGCCTGCTTCATCGCCGACCCACCGGATATCAGGACCTGCATCAGAAAATATGTTGATCGAAGGTTGCAGTTCTTTCACTGTCTCAAACCATTCTTGGAAGTGGTACGTCATTTTGGTAGCATTCTTCCCCTTTGCACCGTCAAACCATATTTCCTGTATAATTCCGTATCTACAAACGAAACACGAAGATATAAGGTTAAAGAAATTATATGTTATTTGAAGAGGTTAAACGATATGTATTTTTAACGAGGAAGATTAAATTACATCTTTTCTAAAAAAAAAAAATTCAAGGAGATTGCAATCGTCCTCTTATAACCAAATGTGCGTCTTCAGTATATATATGACATGATTCATTAAAAGAAATTTAAAGAGACATAACATTGAAAAATTAACTATTTGTATTAATAAAAAAAATATAGATTCACTCAGTACTTAATCTGGAAAAATATATACCATGTATACTTTTAGCAACTAATTACCTCGTGAGTAATTCGTGCAATTGCGCAAGGTAGTACTCATTATACGCCACCTCACGGCCATATGTTCTCTCATGCCGGTCCCACGGAGACAAATAGATTCCTGCATCAATGCCCCGTGCGCGTGCAGCGTCGACAAAATCCTGCACCACATCCCCCTTACCATTTCTCCATGGGCTCCATTTCACCGAATGATCCGTGTACTCTGTCGGCCACAAACAAAACCCGTCATGGTGTTTCGCAACTAGTATGACAAGTGAGGCACCGGCTTGAACCGCAGCTTCCATCCATTGGTTTGTGTCGAGAGAAGTCGGGTTGAAGAGGGACGGGCTCTCTTGCCCGGTACCCCATTCAGAATCAGTGAAAGTGTTCATGCCGAAATGAAAGAACATTATGATTTCGCGGCGTTGCCATTTCAGTTGGGAGTAGGAGGGAACTGGGGAGATTGGGAGGGGTGGCGTTGTGAGCTTGGATTGAGAAAATTGGATTTGGTACAGTAGAGATACTAAGCAAAATGCTACCAAGTTTTTCATGTTTGTTTATTGTGACTCGTTGTGTGTGTGTGTTGGCTGGAGCTGGATGATAGGATGAGAGAGAAAAGTGGAACAATTAACAAATATATACCAGCGTTTGTACGAAATACCAAAGAATGGGAGGTTTCAAAAATTTTAATGAATTTTATTCCTCACCTTCTTTTCTTGAAAATTATTCGCTGTGAGTCTTTTGTGTGTTTTTGACCTTTTTTTCTTTTTTCTTTTTTTTTTGCCTTGGGAAAAAACTGTCAATATCTAATTGGAATTATATTCTATATATATTGTTAAATTTTGGAAATATCGGTTATATTTTTAAAATGTTTTTGTTGATTTGTTTTCTAAAAGTTATTAAGTTTGGGTTTTTCAACAAGAAGTCAACAAATAACAATAAATAAATAAAATAAGGTTTGATTGTTAAGTTGGCGTCAAGAAAACAGAAATGTACCTCATGGAAGGATACATAAACTGTAGGTGCCACTCAAGGCTTCGTTTTAGAAAGAAATAATTAAGAGATAAAATTATTATTATTTTTCACAAAAGATAATTTTATTTTTTAATTATCCTTACTTTATTTTTCTCCCAACAATATAGGGGATTTGATGCAACGGAAACCTCCATTTATAGCTATGTGGTACCATTTTATTTAATTAAAGACATTTAAGTGGTTAATTAAATTCAGTATGCATTTACTTCGACTAGTTGAAAATTGACCAAAAATGGAGAACTGTTCGGATATTTGTTTTGTTATCTTCATTTATTACTTGCTTTATTTCCAAAATTCTCTTTCAATGTTAAAGAAATATATACAGCGAAATTCGGTTCTATATAAAAAGTTATATTATTATTCTTAGTTCCATACACTAAAGCCTGTGTAGCACGGACATACCAGCATAGACACGGCTTTGACACGGTCAAAGAAGACACGCGACACAATCTATGCAAGAATACACAAGTGACACTCCTCAGACACGTCATGAACACTTGTCATGTATCAGATTTACAATCTGACTGTTGCTTTTGTGAGACGAGATATATAAAGGAAAGATAATACAACTTTAGTGTAGGGTCTCACACAAACATACACAATCTTACATGCTGCATTAATTGCATCAACATTCTTTATTATTATTTTTTGGGTCACATGTTCATACTTGTGAGGAGGAAAGAGAATAATATTTCCCAGAAAAAAACGAAAAGTTGGGATTTGAACTCATGATGTATGAGATGGAGAACTAAAATACTTGCAATTGGATATGGAAAAATAGCAGATGTATAACATATATTTTAGATGTGCCCAATTTGACAGACGTGTCTAGGGAAGTATCGTGTCCGTGATTTTTTTGAAAATGCTATGTTATACATATCGTGTTCATATCCATGCTATATAGACTAAAGTTATAGAATTGATCTATGGTTATTGTAAAATAAAACATTATATGAGTAATAAAAGAGAAATATTTTTTCTTCCTGTGCAAAATTAGAGAGATATGAACCCTGCTTAAAAAATTAAGAATCATTGCAAATATAAATATCATATTCACTATCTGTGAACAAGCAATGCAATACTAAACACTTGAAAATGCAAACATAAACATACCTATGTTATTGTTGGAATGTAAACTCAGTTGTTTTAATTTATATTCGGTAGAGTATCCATAAATAAACGTTTAAACTTAGTGTAGGTATGAACACCATATATTATAAACATATTTACTGATAAGCATAAACTGTTAAACAAGTAGATATAAACACTTCAAACTATGATATTTATATTTGAAAAAAATATATATAGGTAAAAAAAGGGAACTTGTGGATATAAACAATTCAGACAATAAGCATGATTTATAGAAGGTATATAACTATATATCTATCATGCAAAAGATCAAAATCAGATACAGTATAAAATTTAGAAATAAAAAGAGATAAATGCTAGACCGGGCAATGCCAGTAGATTCTGTTTTCAAGAAAACAAGAGACTTACTATGTCTATAACAATTAGCCAAAATAAAAAGTTACAAGACAAAATTGAAGGCTGGTCATGTGGTACCATCAGCACTCCTTTTAATTGGAGAAAAAAAGGACATGCGTTTTTCTAAAATAAAATCAGTTAGGTAAATATTTTGAGGGAGGTGGTGCGGGGTAGGGAAGGTGAAGTTGTCAATGAACAGTGTGAATCGTTCTATGCTCTTTTTTTTTCTTGTGTTATTTGTATTGAGACGCGTAATTTAACATTCAGTGGAGCAAAATATTTCTGTGTGTGTTATATATGTGGGCCTGATTTCACATTGAAGAGTTCTGAAATTTATCTGATTAACCGACGGGGTCCGAAACCTACGGTCCTGGACAGAGGTGGTAGGGGGCGGTAACCCCCTGCGGTATAGACTAGACTTTTCGATAGTCTATTTTTAGACTGTGCGGTTCACATATTATTTTTGGATGTATTGTAGAATTAGGGTTTTCCCCGATCTATAAATATATCTCTCTGATGTATTCTGTAATAACAACTTTTGAAAATAGTGAAATTTGTGTTGGCGACGGCCGTGAATTTTCTCCCTCTTGAGGGTTCCCACGTAAAAATCTGTATATTTATTGTTTCTCTTTCTCTCTTTCTTTTTTTGTGATTGTGTCATTGTTCTCTGTCGAATCTTAACACTCTCCTGTGTTCTTAATTTGTTTTCCCAATTTTGATGGGTGTGGAAGAACAACATTATTTTTCAGAAAAAGAAAAAGAAAAGAATAAAGTCAGAAGAGGCAGGAATTCACGGAGTGATTTAGGCTGCACAAAATGTCAAGAAAACCAAAAAATGACAAAGTATGCTGATGGCATTGCTAGGCCTTAGCTTTTTGTGCTTGCATTGCATGTATGGGTAAATGTGCTTTTACTTTGGTACACACAATTTTTGTGGAGCTTGCATTGTTGTTTGTTATATGCTTGAATGCTGATATGGCGAGCATGGAGAAACTGGAAACGTAATATTAAACCATATTGATATCACTTGTAAAATTAAATAATAATATAATCTAGACATGGAAACGTCAACTAAACAAAAGCATTATCCATTAAAAAAAAGGTGATTTAAATTGAAAGTAAAGTTAAATTTAAGCGGAGAGCAAAAGCCCATAAAAATATGGGCTCACAAAGGCCCAACATAAGCCCATATTCTAAAATAGTTCCCTAAACCTTAAAAAGGAGCAATTTGTACCAGAAAACAACCCAAGAGAAGTTGCTCTCCGCAAACAGAAACTCTTTTAATATTAGCTGAAGGAAGTTGCAATCCGGAAAATATTTGTGTGGCCAACAGTATCTTTGTCTGGTTTACTAGTTGAGGAATGACAGAAGTACACAGCTTAGCAGCTGAGAACGATTCATTCATGAATGGTTCACATGAATGGTTCAACAGTATCTTTCATGAATGGTTCACATGGGTAAGTAATGGCTTAAACTCTGAGAACGATTCATTCAGAACAACTTGGTTTCTTTCAATAATTGCATCCCTTATATGCATATCAAATTTATTTATATATTTAAAAAAATTATATGCAAATTTAAAAATATTATACCTTATATTATTGTGATTAAAAACGATGCAAGATGTATTTTATTTATGTAATAAGATTTTTAATTTTAATTTTTCTTTAGAAATGAAAAAATGATAAACACCTTTTATACTAACTATAAACACTTATAACTTTATATATAAATAAATTATATATTTAATATAAGTATTTTTAATGTGTAAATAAGTATATAAAATGTGAAGGTAAGAATAATTTTTCTTAAAAAACATACATAAAGTAACATAAACGCACTTTTGAGATTTTTTTTTTCCAAAGTCCTTTTTGGATTGTATCCATTTTGGGTTGATTATTGGGGATTTTCCAATTGTTCAGAAATACCTGATTGTTCTTGTAGGATCTGGACTTAGTTAATCCTTATTTCATGCTCATTAGTTCTATATTTATATTAGAAAAAAAAAAGAACATTATAGTAAAATTATAATTTTGCTCGTTTCATGCATCTATCATTTTCAATCTAGGTGACTCAATTTTACTCAATATTCAATTTTAAGTACGAAGTGGGGATCAAAATTTTAAATCATTTATAATGACTCAATTATCATTTCCGATTGGGAGAGATATCATAATCAATATCAATTTTATTATTTAGATTAAATGAATTATTATTCATATTAATAATTTTATTATGTAATTTATTTCTACTGTACTTTTATTATTTAACTTAAATGAGTTGTTATTCATATTAATAGTATTTGAGTTAAATAATAAAATTATTATTAAAAATAAATTACATAATAAAGTAATTAATATAAATAATCACTCATCTAATATAAATAATAAAGTTGATAAAATCTTCCAAATATTTTCCTTTCTGATTTGTATTTTAAATAAAGAAACTCCGTTAATTTTTAATCTCAATACAAAATATAAATTAGAAAGTCAAAAGTACTGAATCTATTAAATTCTAACATATCAAGTGCACTCATGATTCATTTTCATTTTATATAAGTATGTCCAACGCAACCCCTTCCTATGTATACACCTCACCTCAATTTCTCTCACCCAATACAACCCCAAATCTCTCGTCCAAATTCAGGATGGAAATATCCCACAAATATCACATCTTTTCCCTACTTCACCAATTCAGTGCTCTTTTCTCTCTTCTCCTTTGCATCACCATACCATCTTTCTTCTTCCTCTTTCACTATCACCCAATAAACTACCTTATACCAATCTCTCTTGCATTATTATGGTTCCATCGTTTCCTCTCCCCTTCCAAAACCTACATATTAGATTTCTCATGCATGAAGCCTCCCAAGAATCTAAGAGTTCCCATTGCGATGTTCCACGAACACCTCTGCCTCACGAAGTGCTTTGACAAAGAGAGCATTTCTTTCATGAACAAGATCTTAACCTCTTCCGGCATTGGAAATGAATCATGCTTTCCACCGTCTCTCCATCTCATTCCACCTTCTTGCAGACATGAAGATGCGATTCAAGAAAGCCACATGCTGTTCTTTCCAACTCTCGATGAACTCTTTGCCAAAACGAAGGTTTTGCCTCGTGAAGTAGACTTGGTTGTGGTGAACTGTAGCGGCTTCTGTCCTTCCCCTTCGCTTTCTTCGATAATAGTGAACCACTATGACATGCGGTCAGATGTGAAGAGTTACAACATTTCAGGCATGGGTTGCGGAGCTGGAGTTATTGGGATCGACGTTGCGAAACGATTTCTTGAAAAATGTAAAGCCAAGTCGTATGCTCTGGTCGTCAGCACTGAAATAGTCTCAATTGGATGGTACACAGTTGCACAAAATAGTTTATTTCTCATCTGAAATTTATATGTTTGCTTTGACCTTGATCATCTTTTATGTTGGATGTGGACTGTTGAAAATCAAATTAATTGCTTGATGATTTCAATAGTTTTCAGTCTTTGAGAAAATAAAGCATGAAAACTTTTGGTTGTACTTCAGAATGCTACTTGAAAATATAATGATTCATATATATACTTAAATATTGATCAGATTGTAATTAATTCGGGGCATTGCAGGTACCGTGGCAAGGACCCGCGCAAGCTGGTACTCAATTGTTTCTTTCGTATGGGTTGTGCTGCCGTGCTGGTAACAAACCATGTCAAAGCTGTTACTTCACAGCCCAAGTATTGTCTCAGGCACTTGCTACGGACCCAGCATACATTTGATGACAATGCGTACCACGTAGCTTCACTCAAGGAGGATGATGAAGGTATAACTGGCTTCTCAATTGAGCGCCATGTACCAGATCTAATGTCAGACCTACTCCAGTCCCACCTTAAGCATCTTGGCTTAATTATTCTACCATGGCAAGAGAAAATCCGGTATCTCATGTACCGCATTGGCCACAGTGACATAGAATATGTGCCAGATTTCAAGAAGGCAGTGAATCACCTTTGCTTTCCTTCATCCAGCATGCAATTGATAAAACGGGTCGGGAAAGGGTTAGGATTCAGTGAGAAAGAGCTTGAGGCAGTTTTGGCAACATTTCACCATTTTGGGAACCAGTCAGCGGCTTCCATATGGTACCAAATGGCTTACATAGAGGCAAAAAACAAGATCAAAAAGAGTGATAGAGTATTGCAACTTGGATTAGGTAGTGGCCTCAAGTGCAACAGTTTGGTGTTGGAGTGTGTTAGAGATTTTAATAGAGATGAGAGATCTAGTCTGTGGGAGTGATTTTATGTACCAGTACTGGCCCGGTATGTGATGATTCTGGTACCTGTTTAGTTGGGGAGAACACAGAAGAGAGAAGCAAAGAGATGTCAATACAAAATAGGGGTATCAGCACCTAGATGATGCTCTGCGTCTTGTAATTTTGGTTGTTTAGTTGGATTGGTAAACATAGGTCATGTTAAATGTTTACCAATTTTAGTTTTAAATGCACAAGTTAAATAAACAGCTGGACTGTATCAATGTGCTTTATATTTTGTTTCTAAAGTTGGCAATTACCAATCAACTATTTGCGTTATATCAAAAAGATTGTATGTTTGAAATCTAAATTGGCACGTGCACTTGTGTTTGCTGTCAAAGAAAAATATAATACCAAAAATACACACAAATCAAAATACATGAAATTCACAAATATGATTTCATGTGATTTCCTTACCGAAATTTAAAAATTATGAAATTATGTCCAATTTCGTAATTCACCACATACGAAATTTATTTCTTGGAATTAAGAAACAATTCCATTAAATAATCATGTCAAATATTAAATCATGAAATTATGCTCAATTTCATGATTTATCACGTATGAAATTTATCTCTTAAAATTAAGAAATAATTTCATAAAATAATTATTATGTGAGATTAATGTCTAATCTCATATGATACACAATGATGAAATGAAATTAATACCTAATTTCATTTCCAAAATGTCCAAAATATTTTTAAAAATCATAGAAATGTATTCTATGATTTTATTATAAACAATTTCATGAAAAATAATTTAGAAATGAGAACAGACAAATAAAATAGCAGTTGGGGAAAATTTTGTGCTCAATTTGGGAGTATAGAACATACTTGGGTACAATTTGGAGAGCCAAAGCATGGCTCCCCACTTCTCTCCAGCGAAAAACAGAGGGTGGTCTCGGTGCATGTACACCCAAACTCAATGTAATGATTCGGCTCACGTGAACCGAGATTACACAAAAGGAAGAAAGAGTATGTGTCTAATTTAATATGACATATGGGACCCCAACCCACTCTCCCACTTACATTGGACCCCACATGGATTTTTAAACACAAAAAAATAAAAAAAAACAGAGGAGGGGTTGTGACACTGCCATCGGACCCCACATTGCAGACCCTTCTCCCTCCTCTCTTTCTCCCCTGCCCAAGCCAGGTTCGGCCAGCGGCTAGCCGGCGGCGACACAGCGGCTTCGGGCGTCTCGTCGCGATTCCTCTTAACTCCGGATAGAGCTCGGCGAGGAGAGTTCGGAGAAGCCGTCAATTTCAAAAATAGATGAATTAATGAGGAAAAAATCGGGTACGAAACTTATGTTGGTGAAGAGGCCGAACGAGCAAATTGGCGACCAATAGCCCAAATTTGCCACAACGGTGTTCAAAGTTTCAGTTTGAAGTTTGGAGTGTTGAAATGACGGGATCACAAAGGGAAGCCCGAATGTGGGTAGGCTCGGCCTCAATTGAGCAAATTGGGGTTACAAAGGTTAATTCCGGGCAATGAACATGCTATAGGGATGTCAAATAAGCTCTCAATGATATAAAATAAGTATCAAACACATCCAAAAAGTGCAAGCTATCCCGAGCACGAAAATTGAAAAAGACAAGGGTGTTTTGGATGCCTCTGACACAATCCAGCCTTTTGGAGACACTTGGCACACTTTAATAGGCTTCAGAAATGCAGAAGAATCAGAAGAATAGAAAAGAAACAAATTTTATCCTATGTTGGGCAATGTTTGTTTTTAGCCAATTTTCAATTTCCACCATTTGATCAAAATTAATGGTGGAGATGATATCAATGTATTACCCTAACTTTGAGGCTATATAAGGACCCTCCATCTGCAGAAAGAAGAGGAGAAAAAAGAAAAAAAAAAGGAAGAAAAAATATCTTAGGGTTATCTAATTTAAAAAATTTTGGTTTTTTTAAAAAAAACTGAATTTTTCATTTATAGATTTTGATTTCATTTTCTTTAGTTGTGAAAGGTATGAAATGTATGTAATTAATGAAATTTTATATTTTTCTTGATTAATGAAATATATTTCCTTTTTTTTGCTTTTGTTGTCTTTTTTTAAAAAAATAAAAAAAAGGAGATCAAAGATTAGTGTTGCAGTGAATTCTACCTCTATATCTTTATTTTTTCAATTTAAAATTAGCTTTGTTAATATAATTTTTTTTTTATAAATTTTTGACAAAAATATATTTAAGAGAGTTATGGTGAATACCATCTCTCAAAAAGAAAAAAATTTGAAAATAAAGTATTGTAGTGAATTCTACCCCTTATTCCAGAGTTAATACGGTGCTAAGCATCAAGTAAAACACAATATCAAACTCGAAATCTCAAAAATCGAGTCGAAATATTATCAAAAATCTGTAAAAATAAAAAAAAACTTGTGATTTTGACACAAATTCATGCTTTTTAATAAAAAAATTATTTAAAACTTGACCCTCCATGTTCTCTTACATTTATTTAGCGAAACAATATTATTTGTGAGCTTGTACCAGTGCTTTAAAACTCATTGAGCCTTATGATGCTCAGCTGGTATCAAACAGGGGCATTTTTGTAAATTTTTTTTTCCAATTTCATATCTTTTTATTTACTGAGACAACTGGCCTAAAATTTGGACAGGCATTAGAACAAGATTAAACACACATTATCCTAAAATTTTATAATTTTTGGACTTGTGAACAGGGAGATATCGCCTGTTGAATTTCGCTGGTCCAAAGTTTTTGTAAAAGTCAACTGTTGGTCAAACACCAAACTCAATGCAAAAATAAAATGATTTAAAAAAATATATATATAACCTGATAAAGGATGATTGTTTATTTGATTCGGATATTTTTTTTTTGTTGGTTAAGATATGTAAATTGCTTGAAAAAAATAAAAAAAATGAAAAAAAAACTGGCACAGATCTGGCATGTGCCTTATCTGGCCAGTTTGAAGATCAGCTAATAACTCTAGATATACTCACCTATTTGGTCTGAAATTTTTCCAGGTTATAGAGCATGCTTTCATGGATATGTTTCCAAAATTTCATGTTTTTTTGAATTTTTTGTGATTTTATATGAATTTTTGAAGTTGGTTCTGTCAAAAAAAGAAAACTGGGTTGATTCTGTTTTTTTTCTCTTTCTGTTTTTTTCTCGTTTTTTTTCTTTTTTTTAGAAATGAAAAATGGTGAAATTGACCACTCAAACATACTGAAAGATGATTAAATATGCTTTTAAAAAAATCAATTGAAGAGAAAAACAAGAATAAATATACAAATTTCCAATCGGTACCAAATCCGTTTGAGTCCATCCGGTACCAATCGGCGAAACTCACGTATTCGGATATTTAAATTAAAATCAAGCTGCACAAACTTGTTTGTTATATTCTAACGATACTACAGCTCGGAGGAATTGAACTAATTTTACAAAACGGGCTCAAAATCGACCAAAAACCAATTTCCCACAAGTTTCCAGCCCTAGCCGATATGGTGGTGCTATCTCCGGCGATCGCCGGAGCTAGTGGCCCCGATACCGGGACAGTAGTGTCCTTCTCCCCGAGGCGACTCCGGTGGTTCCCCCCAATCGACGATCCGACGCCGGCAGGGCTCCGATCAAGAAGGAGCACGAATATTGATGCATGTGAAAGTGCAAATATTGATGAAATTTGAACTCAAGCATATGGAAGGGAAATCGCACGGATCTTGATGTCATCCGACAGTCCAGAAAAATTTAAAGTTTGGATCTTGATGATCTAGCTTTAAATCAAAGGCTCACATTAATCTGTTTCAAAAAAACAGACTTTAAACATTAAATAAAAATAATTTCTTAAAACCAAAAATCATGAAAAATATATCAAAAATCATGGTTTCATTTGAAGATATTTTTGGATCAATAAAAAGTTAGTTTTGATTTTATTTTTATCTTAGAAAAATTTAAAACATATCATCTTGTACAAATATTTTCTTATATTTTGATAAAACAAATCAAAATATTCAAGAAACTCAAATTATTTATATTTTGATAAAACAAATCAAAATATTCAAAATACCCAAATTATTTATATTTTGATAAAACAAATCAAAATATTCAAGATACCCAAATTATTTATATTTTGATAAAACAAATTAAAATATTCAAGATACCCAAACTATTTATATTTTGATAAAACAAATCAAAATATTCAAGATACCCAAATTATTTATATTTTGATTAAACAAATCAAAATATTCAAGATACCCAAATTATTTATGATATATTTTGATAAAACAAATCAAAATATTTTAAGATACCCAAATTATGTTATATTTTGATAAAAGAAATCAAAATATTCAAGATACCCAAATTATTTATATTTTGATAAAACAAATCAAAATATTCAAGATACCCAAACTATTTATATTTTGATAAAACAAATCAAAATATTCAAGATACCCAAACTATGTATATTTTGATAAAACAAATCAAAATATTCAAAATATCCAAATTATTTATATTTTGATAAAACAAATCAAAATATTCAAAATACCCAAATTATTTATATTTTGATAAAACAAATCAAAATATTCAATATACCCAGATTATTTATATTTTGATAAAACAAATCAAAATATTCAATATACCCAGATTATTTATATTTTGATAAAACAAAACAAAATATTCAAGATACCCAGACTATTTATATTTTGATAAAACAAATCAAAATATTCAAGATACCCAGACTATTTATATTTTGATAAAATAAATCAAAATATTCAAGATACCCAGACTATTTATATTTTGATAAAACAAATCAAAATATTCAAGATACCCAAACTATGTTATATTTTGATAAAACTAATCAAAATATTCAAGATACCCAAATTATTTATATTTTGATAAAACAAATCAAAATATTCAAGATACTCAAATTATGTTATATTTTGATAAAACAAATCAAAATACTAAAGATACCCAAATTATTTATATTTTGATAAAACAAATCAAAATATTTAAAATGCCCAAATTATTTATATTTTGATAAAACAAATCAAAATATTCAAAATACTCAAATTATTTACAAATCAAAATATTCAAGACACTCAAATTATTTATATTTTGATAAAACAAATCAAAATATTCAAAATACTCAAATTATTTATATTTTGATAAAACAAATCAAAATATTCAAAATACCCAAATTATTTATATTTTGATAAAACAAATCAAAATATTCAAGATACGCAAATTATGTTATATTTTGATAAAACAAATCAAAATATTCAAGTTACCCAAATTATTTATATTTTGATAAAACAAATCAAAATATTCAAAATACCCAAATTATTTATATTTTGATTAAACAAATCAAAATATTCAAGAAACCCAAACTATTTATATTTTGATAAAACAAATCAAAATACCCAAATTATTTATATTTTGATAAAACAAAGCAAAATATTCCAAATACCCAATTTATATTATATTTTGTTAAAACAAATCAAAATATTCAAAATAATTAAATTATGTTGTATTTTGATAAAACAAATCAAAATATTCAAAATGATCCAATCATGTTGTATTTTGATAAAACAAATCAAAATATTCAAAATGTCGAATTATGTTGTATTTTGTTAAAACAAATCAAAATACTCAAAATGATCGAATTATGTTGTATTTTGATAAAACAAATCAAAATACTCAAAATGATCGAATTATGTTGTATTTTGATAAAACAAATCAAATTATGTTGTATTTTGATAAAACAAATCAAAATATCCAAAATGATCAAATTATGCTATATTTTGATAAAGCAAATCAAAATATTCAAAAATGATTGAATCATACTATAAAACAAATCAAAATAATCAAATTATATTATGTCTTGATAAAACAAGACAAAATATTCAAAATAACCAAACTTTGTCATATTTTGATAAAACGGATCGAAATATTTAAAATATGCAAATATGTCCGAATCTTTGACCAAACATGTCAAATATGCAAATCAACCCAAACATTTGATCAAATATGTCAAAAATATAAATATACCCAAATATTTGACCAAACATATCAACTATGCAAATATGCCCAAACATCTGACCAAATATGTCAAATACGCAAATATGTCTAAATCTTTGACCAAACATATCAAATATGCAAATATGCAGATAAGTCCAAAGCTTGGTAAAACATATGAATATATCAAATCATATCAAATCATATTTCGAGAACGTTAAACTGGCAGTGCGCTTCAGGTTTAATGTACCTTATTTTGGAAATCGATAAAGAATTATACGTTCCCGATTCTTCAATTTCCCAGGTTTCGAATTGTCATAACGCTTCATATTCAGAATCTAGAAGGTCATAGACTGTTTAGGACTATACGCCCTTGTCTTTGACAAGAACCTACGAAGGGATTAAACATGTCTGGTTCTTTAAGTATCGAGTTGGCAGTGCGTTTTATATTCGAACTCTATGAGATTAATAGGATCATACGTCCTCGATCTCTTATTTATGAGAAATTATACATTTCTCTAACTCTATATAATACATCTTTTAGTCTTATTATCAAAAGTTATATCTTTTGGTTATTTCAAGCATATATTAAATAACCATGTCAATAAACAAACCGTTTTCATACAAATTTTATCCAAAATAGAATAATAAGTTGGAAGGAAGAAATAAAGTCATAAATCTTATCCAAATATTTTAATTAGTTTAGTCCATTAATCAGAGGTTCCCAAGGCGAGAGCTAGGGTATAACGACGGGGGCTTGCGCCCGTCGGAAAATAAAAGTTCCCACAATCATCTAAATAATAAGTCATTGAGCGCACAAATACGCGCAGGGACGCCAATGCCTCGCGCATGGGCCGCGAAAAAGGGCCGCACAACTTGTAAAAGACTTGACCCTTATTCCATACTTAAAATAATGTTCTTTATATAAAAGACACATCATTTAAAAAATAACAGAAAATGAGGTTTTGAAAATTTAATTTTGATTGTGAACACAAATTCAATGAATTAGCACATGAAATCAAAATTACAGAAGTTGAGAAATTTGGAAAACCAAACTTTATTAATCCAATATTTAAGTCCTGTTTTTGGGGGTTGGGGGGGTGGGTGGGTGCAAAGCCCTCATTACTATCAACTGAAATCTGTTTTCCAGACAAAGGAACATGACTGCACCTGGCAAGGATATTATCTTTATAACCAAGGTTGTACCTTTAAAATTCAGTCCCATAAAAAATTAATTAATTCAAGAATCTATGTTCTCAAAAATCAAAAACTTTGTCCTGTTTAGAAAGTTCAGAGATAGATGAAAAATTAATAAATTGGGTTCAGGCTTTGTGCCAGGAAAGACTGTTCCTTCATAATTTCCAATTTGGTTGTTGTGTTAAAATTCATTTATTGAGGTCTTCTCGACTCTTCACTGATCAGTACATGTATTTACGGCTCATCTCAGCCTAGCACCAAAAGAGGTACTATAATGCTTCTATCTGATGCATGCTATGTTGTTTTTTAGCTGTTATCCATGGCAGAAGCAGTAAAGGCTAATTTGCTTTTTGCATCTAAGAAAATGTACCGCTTTACTTTTTTCTACCAAATTAATGATGTACCGTTTTACTACATGCATTGTTACTTACCCAGCATGAATTAAGCTGGCTGGTTCAGTGCATGGAACCATCCAGATTTTTCTAGCTTTTTCATTTTTCTTCTCAGTGCCTAGCTAAAATATCTCCCTGTATTAATTGGTCAGAATAGAATTATTTATGTCATGAATGAGGTTGATATTGTTGAGAGAATGAGAAAGAAATCTCTTCTTTGAGATATAAGTAGAGAAGAAAATCATTTAAATCTTTGTCAGACAATTTCTTTATTCACAAAGCGTTATCCTTCACAATTCGAGTTTAAAAAGCAATGGTAACTGTAACGCAATTTCTTCAATGGGAGTGGTCAAAAGTGCAGAACCTTTATATCAGAGAGTTCTTCGTATATATTTAAAATTGAATAATTTAGCTTCATTTTATATCAAAAAAAATAAATAAAGTAATGGTAACTCTAAACAACTTTTTTTGTGCCACAATTTTGAAAATAAAAAAAACCAAAATTTTTATTTTTTTTCTTTATCAATGATAGACATCTAAACGGCATAATTGAATAATAAAATCAATAATGATGATGATATTGACGATAGTATGAATGATTATATTTATATATTAACTCCCTATATATATATATATTTTAATTAGAATATACGGTGGGATAAAAAGATCATTAAGAGAACAACGGAGTCATTTGCTTTATTATTAAAAATAATATTGAAATTTCAAACTTTGACTTCTGGTCTATTTGAGTGTATGATATATAATTCACCACCGTTGCTGATTCATTTGTTCTAGGAACGGGGGCTTCCGATTCCCATCAAACTATATTCGCACAATTATTAAAATATAAAATTGAAATTTTTATGTAAATCATAATACTATTGAATAATTATTTTTATCTATTAATTAAAAATTTTGATCCAATAAACATCGGAACTCTCGGCTTCCTTTGCTCTAATGTCTCAGGGGCACTAACAGAGAAATTATATGGGTCTCCGTCTCTTCCTCTCACTGATTTGAAAAAAATATGAAACAGGCCTCTGTCTCTTCCCGCTACTTTCTCACATATGTGCGTCTCTCAACCAGTTTTATTGATACCAAATTGGCTATACCTAATTAATTAAAGCTTGTTCGTGATGACAGTCGAATAATTAACATTGCAAAAAGGCCCAATAAACCTAGATAAAGATGCGTATTCGAAGAACCTTTTATAAAGGTTGAACCCTAATAATGGCCTAAATGTCAATTGGGTCAAACAAGGCCAGGGAAATGTATTCTAAGCCAGGAGAGGTTATCCAACTCACCACGTCAGCATGAGACACGTGTCACCCACCCAGGCACGGCCCGCACCAAGTATTGGTATTCTCTGATCTTCCTCCCAGCATTAGACACGTGTATCTCGGCACCCCTTCTTCTTCTCTCTCGAATCGCTTTATTTCCCTACACTGAATCTCCTTTTTGCTTACACTCTATGAATAGAACTTTACGCTGCGAGTTGAAAGACGCAAGAAATAACCCGCTACATATTAGGACATAGAGATTAGGTAGCAGATTTGAGATTCTTTACCTTTTTTCCAACCACTAAAAGGGGGGCCCACTGAACGGCTCTACCGAGGCGTTGGCGTGGTGCCCACATTCTCGTGGCCCGCGCTCTCCCATCCCCACTCTACAGAGAGATTTTTTATATCTCCTTATTGCACTCGGTCTATATACACCGGTGACATTAGAAATTTGACTTGCAGAGGGAAGTTGAAATAGAAAATTTCCTCTTACAAAAAGATCCTCCTTAAATAAGTAAATTTCATAGAGCAATGACCCGACTATAATGGCCCACGAGGACGTGAGGAAAAGAGAACAGAAGAAAATTCATTCTAAGTTTAGTTTAATTTTCTACATGATCTCCTTGAAAAGGAGTTGGATAATGTGTATAACTCTGATAATCTATAAGTGATCATAGTAGTTTATAAATATGTCGTATTTTTGTTTATATGTGTCAAACATATACGTATTAGTCGGACATATCATGTCGTATAGACACATGTAAAAATTAACGCATATTGTGTTGTACAGTAATGCTAAAAATGATATTTTTAACGGCATAACACGTCTTGGTACGTCGTGCTTGTACATATTTTATCTTTTGTTTTAAATTTCAGATTTTAATTGTTAATAACATTTAAAATTAAGCAAATTAAAAAAAAAGAAAAAAATATAAAATATTTTGTAGAATGAAGGAAAAAATTACAATAATATTTCTAAAAAATGTGTTTGCAATAGCTATTAAAAATACATTATAATAACTATTTTTTAAAATTTCATAAACATGTCTAAATATATTATATATCACGTGCTAACTATACACTTGAACTTGTCGTGTCGTGCCATGTCCGGTATGCTAATCATCTAACATGACACTCGTAAAGATATGATATATGGCACGTGAAACACAACACATCTAAGCACGCATGCTGTATTGAAAGTTATTCCCAATTTTTCAATTAATAAGAAAAATTAAATCTAACACATAAATTTGCAATATGAAAATAAAAAAAATTCTTCTCAATATCCCATGCCGTAACAAAAATGAATTAAGAAACATTTTAAAAAATATTAAATTATCAAAGATGTACAGAGAGAGTGAGAGAATTAGATTGTTAATACAATGATATTTTCCTACCATATCAAATTATACCTGTAATATATCAAGCGACAAAGTTCTAATCTCACTTTATTATTTACAGCATGATTAGAATAAATATGTTTATGTACTACAATTTTATATATTTAAAATATCTCACTTTGTTAAAGGCGGCAGGCTTAAGTGAAAAATGTTAAAATACTTTTCGGATGGAAGAGAGCAGTCCTTCCATAAAATTAATGTAATTATATTTATAAATAGGAGCTTTCTGCAAAATGCTAAGACATCCCTTTAAACCAAGTTTAGCGAAAGTTAATATTCCATAAGCCTACACTAATGGATCACATGAGGGGACAGAGGTGTGGCCCACATCCCAACCTCTACGCACCCAACCCCACCTCTTGGCACGGTCCACGGAGTCCTTTGACCCACCACTCCCGCCTCTCTCGGCCCCACAAAATAGCCCCCCTTGGGACCACCTAACCCTAAAATGAAGCCCCACGCGCACGGCGCACCACCCACAAAGCCACCCGTTACGCACGTGCAAACTACTGCTTGCTTAAGCAACCGCTTTTAGTTTCTTATTTACCATTGAACGAACAGTCACCAGTTTTTGTTTCAATTAATTAATCAAGCTGACCCACGGAAAAGTATCTTTCATGGAACTGTCCTCTGGGAATGTCCAGTTAGTTCCTTTTCTTTGTGAACGAGAACTTAATTGGCATATTTGATTTATATTTATGCAACGCCACTTTTGAAAAATCAATGTTAATGTTAAACTAGCATGAGGTTTATCTGTACTAAATTTGTGATTCGTATTTAATATTAAATAGATAGTACTCTCATTCCACAACAATTCATAAATATTATGTCTTCTCAAAAATATTGTCCAGTGACAGGATGAATTTTCAATAGTGAACTATCCAAAGGAGAAGAAAAAAAGAAAATTAAATTGAAAGACAAAAAAATAAGGCATTTAAAACAGTATTAGATTCAAACTGGATCGTTCAAGTGGAGTCATTTCCAATCCAAAGTGGGTACAAGATCCAAAAAAAAGGTGGGCATAAATATCCATTCATAATTCATAAAAAATTTCATTCATAGCAAAGAGAGATTTTTTTATCGCAATTCTAGATGCCTAATCTTTGACCTTTTTCTTTTGCAACCTAAATTATTTTTTGTCAGCATCTTCAAACGAGGCAAAGCTGGTAAAACCAAATTCTGCATTTGCGCTTAACCTATCAATACTTTTGGTGAAGCTTTATTCACATCTGTAATTACCTTTTAACTTCTTTAAGCGCCTAAAAAATCTGCCATGAATTTCCTTTACAACTGTAAATTTAAGCCCAACTTAAGCACCATTTGTGATCCAAGGCATCTATAAATTCATATATATTCTCAAGGCCTTCATCTAAGGATAGATATACCCAATTTTCTCACGGTAAAATTAAATTTTCAGAAAGTATGGTAGAAGGAAAAAATTCAATGTTCCCAAAGATTCCAAGAAAGCAAAATCTTGCTGCCACAACACAAACTAAAGAACCCAAGAATTTTCCATCCTTTGGGAAATGAAATCATATCCCAACAAAGAATAAAAAAAGAATTACATCAGTGTACTTGGGCAATACAGGATTCAATAGTTAATGAACAGCCATCACCCCTCCCCATCACAACTGGAATTAGTGATACAAAACCAGCCAGTTTCAGTACAATTGCTAATTCTTGAATAGTTGAAGTCTAAAATTAGAAATAAGAGGATACTTTTTCTAACATGATCAGCCTAAAATGCTGCCGGCTAATTCTAAAGCCCCTGAACTAATACCACATACCATTTAACAATTTCCTCCCCATAAAAAAAGAAAATTCAACATTTCACTAACCCCCCTCCAAGAAAAAAAAAGGAAATTTCCCCTAAAACCCCTCAACTCTCAGGGCTTGACTCTGACAAAGGCTCCGCCGCATCTCCGTCATCCTCCACCTGCTCATGCAGTCCCATAGCTGGACCCTTCCCTCTTCGCTTTCCGTTACCGGGTCCGGCTTGGCGCACCTCCAGACCTGGACCAGAAGCTGCAACACTGATCCCCTGATACATCGTACCAGCTGGTACAGCCGATATCGCTTGACCACCGGGCAGGTTTATTATCTGTGGCCCGGATGGTATGGCCCAAACTTGATTACCCACACCGGCACTGCCCGCTGCGGCTGGTACCATCCATATGGCACCAGGTGGCATGCCCGCACTGCCAGATGGGGCCAGAGCAATAAGTGGTACCAAACCAGATTGTCCAGCAGTCATTGGTGCCAGACCAGAAGATATAGAGACTGCCCCACCACCAAGTAACGGGTCCGCCAAAACAGAGTAATATGCGGGAGCCACCTGTGCATTTTGTACCACACCAGCACCGCCCCCGGTATTGCGGGTTGGCTGTAGCTTCTTCCTCCTCTTTCCAGTACTCCCGCTGACTTCCACTGCATCTGACACTGTGGGGCCCGCGGATGTAGATGACTGTGTAGGGATTTTGAGAACTCCATCCACGGTGGTTGCTATGGCTGGTACGGTGCCGGTACCAGTAGCCGCGATAATCGCCGGTTCAGCCTGTTGCAATAGCCAGCGTATCGTCTCTCCATCCGATTTGTGCCCCAATTCGCGCGTTAGTTGGAAAATTCGGGCTGCGCATGCAGCGGGCATGCGGATCCTGCGTCCGCGACCCTCTACCTTTGTATGACGGTCTCTATTTCGGGCAGGAGGTTTTCTTACAAGCTGGAGGCCACCAAATAATTCCATGGGTTCTGGTTTCGGTACTATGTACCGTTGTACCGGTATGGAGCCTGGGTTTACCGGTATGATCATTCCTCCGGCGTTCCCAGCCGCCGCCGAAGCCGTTTGCTCGTCGGAATCATCGCTTTTGTCTGGCATCTGGGCCTCCATGAAGCGAATTTGAAGATATAGCGTCTGGTTCCTTTTGATTTGAGGAGAAGAAATTGGATTAGCGCGAAAGAGAGAACTTACGATTTTGCGAAGCGTTAGTCTTCTATCTTATGCGGCTCTCGCTTTACCCCTCGTTCTTTTTCGTGTGCGTCTTTTTTTCTTTAAAAAGGGGCCCAGCGGGTTCTTTGGCCAATCGGACGGGTGAAACTGAGATATGGACCCACCGCCTCTTGAGTCATGAATGGCGGGGACCGTCTGATGTGAGGCCGGGCCACAGAGCATTAAATGGTGAGCCGCTGTGGATCCAACGGTGTAGGATGCTTTGTCGTTTTATATCGGGTGGGACAGCGGGTCCCAGGTGCATGGTCAATTTGGTAAATTAATCGGGAAAAATGTTATGTTTAGGATTTTTTTGGAAATAACCCTACAAAATATGTTATTTGTTTGTAAAACCGGTTGCAGTAGTTATTTGTAAGAAGCTTGTATTCGTTGATGTTGACAAGATTCAAGAATACAGTAGTTTTAAAATATATGTGAATAAATAATATCTTACAAATTTCTTTTGCAAGTAGTTTCTCTTCATCTTTGTTTTCCAGTAAATACCATTTTCTTTTAATTCGTTTTATCGTTCTTTTATATATGCTAAGTTGAAAGTTCGATAATTTTTTCTTACATAAACCATGTGAATTTATATAAATATAGTAGTACCTGATTTAAAGAAAGAATTTTATATTTTATTGTTCATGTTCATTAAGATATCAATGTACTCACTATAGCATGGTAAATATTTGTATTTTCGAGTAATTTGCTAAATACTACGAGAGTTTTTATTTTTAAAATAAATGATGTGCATCAAAATTATAAGAAGCAGTGCATGTAAGATGTACACTGTAATTAGTCTATATGAAAATGAGTCTGATTTAGTTATTTTTTATATGCATAATATGTAAGATAAATTTTGATATTCTGCGAACAATTATAAAAACTTTGATGAAATACATATGGGCAACACTAATTTTATGAAAAACACTACTTAATTGATTTACTAAGATGTAAGATTTTATAAATAAAAGCTACAAAGAACAATCACAATAAACCTAATCGACATTAGGTCCGTTAAGAATTTTATGCTCCTAAAATTCAAGTTTTCTTAAAATATGATATATACATCCTTGCGAACTGAAAAAAAATATATCAAGAAACAACAAAGATGTTCTACTTTTGTTTATTTTGTGAAGATAAAAAAATGATATTAATTTCATTGACCATTAGTTGTATTTGATTCAGAGAATGTGAAAAGTTGTTTATGAGAACTTTCAAATAATCTTTAATCAAAATTAAAAAAATTACATAATGACTAAAAGTCCTTTGATTTGCAATACCACAGAAATATTATGTTTCGTGATATTTTCGCTTAAAATTTCGGATCAATGACCCCACTAATATCGGGATGTTATAGCTAATAAACTTTCGCTATTTTTTTTTCTTTTTGAAAAGTAGTGACCTCTAAGATTCACCAATTTAATTAAGTCATGAAATCATGTAAATATATAAACATAATCACATTTGATGCCTTCATACATCACTATCAAATTATTACACACCCAACAAGCTAATTGCAGTCAGCACAACAAAATAACAATAACACACAAGTTAAGGACAATTTTCCGTTCTGTAACTTTCTAAAATATCGTGAGAGTAAAATGTCGCTAGAACATAAATATATAATTTCTTCGGTCCAATTTGTAACTTTTGAAAAAATAAATAAACAATAGGAGGGCGTGAGTAAACTAGGATCAAGATTAGGGCAAGATTCGCTTCTGTAATTGAAAACCAAGCTGAGGTCTGTCTTATTTCTTCTGAACTTTTCTATATAACTTTTCGTATAGCGGACAGTTTTACTATAAAAACTGACCCGCTATATGTTATCTATTTCAAAAGAGTACTCCGTGTCTCCGTCGGAATTTTTCTCCCAGTACAGCCTCCCCCTGATGGAAAAATCTCAGCCGTCGGATTTATTTCTTTCATTTCTGTAATTAACCGTCCGTCTATTTATTCTCTCGCTTAAAAGAGGTCACAGGCTGTGGGTCCCACCATCTCGCGAGCAGCGACCGTTCCGCTGACTACTTTTAGTCTTCGCGAATTTCTAACCCCTGAATTAAAAAATTCTACGTTTTTTAACGTAAACAACTGTAAGCATGTTAAGCAAGACAGTGCCCGAAATGTTTGACATGTAGGCTGAAAGTAAATAGTCGTAGATATTAAAAAGGAACAGGTGTTATCCGTACCGTGGCTGAAACAGAATCGTGCACGTGGTGAGACTTCTTGTGAAATTGAAAGTTGAGAGTTCAGGCCGGGGCCGTTATTGCACTGTGCGGTGAAGGTTGGCCTCAGCGGATCTTGAGCTGTTATGTGGGGCCAGAATTGGTCCAGCTGGATCCAACCGAGAAGTGGGGACCACGAAGAGTTGGGTTACGGAGAAGCTGGGACCCTTGGCCTTTTTACTATTCTGATCTCATGTACTGAGGTTTCTTATGTACCTTTGTGTAATAACTGTAATTTGTTCTGTTATTCAATCTTCAAACCAAAATAATGTGATTTCAAAAAAAAAAAAAAACCACCCAAATTATGGCTTAATGTAGTGGATCAAATTTTGGCTGGCTTATTTTTGTCTCTCGAAATTTTTGATATAGTTCGAAATCAAATGTTAAAAGAACTTGTATTTACGAACTTTTAGTAAAAAAAATTTCTTTGTAAAATTTAAAATATTTCTTTTGGAAAAATATGTAGCCTATCAGGAGAATTTTTTGATAAAGATTGATGTCTATTCTGTCAATTTTAACAAAATGCACGCACCTGTTAATCTATAATTATTGATCTATTAACTATATATATTATATTTGACTAAAAGTAATGAGGCATGATAATTTTTAAGCCATATAAATTTAATTAAAAAGTTGCATGTTTATAGTTTTCTACTTGAGTAATTCTATATAAGCTTGACATCTATTAAATCAAAATACAAACAAATTTCATCATTATATTAACACGTCTAATTCATTATGTCGCATTCTCAATATTAGAAAATCAATGGCGATGAAATAATGTCTAGAAAACTTGTGCTAAAATCCATTTTATCCTTTTTACCTTTAGGGGAAAAAAATCTTAGTATATATGTATGTTATTGGCAAAAATATAAATAGCTTACATCTTTTATTTTTAACAAACCAACATGTTATTTCTTTAAAATAAAATGAAGCAAGAGTTACATTGTGATGCAATACAACAATCTTTTTTTTGATGCTATATATCAAAATCTCAACTTTTGAAATTTGAACATTCGATTTGAACCACTCAATAAGAATTACATACCAAATTCTTGTTAGAAACCAAATTTATATTTTTAAAGATGTTTTATTATTTTAGGTAGGAAAATAATTAAAATTATAAATTCTAGTTTGTCCTGTACTAGCTTTTATTCATATCTAAAAATGAGTATTGTCTCAAAATCATAAATTTTGTTTTACAACTTAGATGTGTAGATTAAACTAACAACATGAATAAGTTCTTCAAGATTTCATTTTTGTGATTTAAAAATACAACACCAACCAAATAAATATAGGAATTTTTTTATCTATCTCCTAAATATAGCATTCATTATAAATTTCCAAATATATTTAAGCTGTTCATTACAAATCGAACAGTCTATATTGAATTTGACATGTCATATATATAAAACACAAACAGAACGGAATATAAAATTAGATTGATTTGGACTATTTAATCAAAAACCCACAATCTAGATCCGTCTAACAAAACCTTATAATTTGGAGAGAGAGAAAGGATCAACTCTAAAAAGTTTTCCATCATGACATGGCATGGACAACAGATATTACTACTACCAAACGGCCACAGAGAATCCGAATTCACCCATTCATGCATCCGTTCGTCTTTCTAAGTCTAGATGACGACGTGGCACTAGTCGGGTGGATCACGAACTTTATCTTGGTATCCGAGCGGGACCCAACTCATCCATTTCTCACACGCCCCATATAAAAAGGACCCATCCAGTGTTTTTAAATGGAGAGGATAGTAGGTAGGCCCCACGGGGTTTTGCGATCCGCGTTGGTCCAGTAATTGATTAGGAATCGAATCGGAATCTCAGATGCCTTCCAAAACAAAAGAGAATGAAAAGCTGTAAATGCACTGACGCTTATGCCATTTTGTACTTCCAAACACTGAGAGAGAGATGTTAGGCAACTGAATTTATAGGCCTTAAAAAGAAAAAATATTTAGCCTGAAATGGCCCAAATAATAACAATACCATCTATAATTGGACTGATATGATGGTGTAGAAAACCCAAATCCAGGGAACTGCTATGGTATTATAACTTTGTTCCTGTTGCTTCACATCTTGAGATTTCCAAAGGGAAAAAAAGAATAGCAATATTGTACTGGGCCGTAAGATAATTTAAAATTTAATTGTTCTTTTTTGGGCTTGTAAGCAATTTTTGTTAGGCTTAAGAATTGCAATATCAAAGAATGAAATTAGTATGTATTATGTTAACTTTGTAATAGATGATCTGAGTACCAGTAAAGTAAGTATTGCTATAACCATGCATTTACAGTAGTCCTGGTACAGTTATAAAATATCTAATTTCTGGTACCAGATATATCAGTTATATCAGTACATGGACTAAAATGACATATGCAATCCTATATATTCTAATGTAGAAAATGCAATGTACTTATTTTATAGTTATCTTTCTTTAGGAAGAAACAACCTTGACAGGGGAGAAGAGAGATGGAATTGGATTTTTCTAATTTTTCCTTGTTGCTGATTGATCTTGCTGACGTGGCACAAGAGAGATTTGTGTGTGAGGTCACATCACAAACCAACCTTCTTTGAGATCAACAGTACATTGCTTATAAACTATAATCATTTTGAATTTAGAAATATAGATATAGACAGGTACTTTCTTGTTGACATTTTATTAAACTAATATGTGGTACATAATTGTTCTGACTTAATACCTTAATGCTGCAATTCGCTCTGCAGGGTGACTATTATTAAATCAATGGCATCATAGTATTTATATGGCAGCAGATGTGGACCCACTATTTTGATAGGAAAATAATGTAAGGTCTGGATTGTTGTAGTTTATATCCCTTTGGTTAACAACATCATTGGAAATATAATCAAATAATATAAAGTTCTTCTTACATCATCTAGTATTTAATTTGTTTGGTTATTCATAAAAAAAATTCCACTATAACTAAACCAATTAATTTTGCAAATATCTATTGGATGGTTAGAGCATCTCCATCCTGTTTTTAAAATAATTTCCTTAATCTTATATATCAATTGTAATTGTAATTACATGAATGAGGAATATTTGCTAATTTAACAAGATTGTTTAGAGCATCCCCATCCCACTTTCAAATTGACTTGCTTAATTCTATGTGACAATTATAATTGTAATTGTAGAGATATTGATAGGGATGTCAATGGATCGGATTCAGATCGTATCTAGCATTATTTACATGCGAATCCATTAAATATTTATAAAATTCATATGTAGATCCATATCCAATTAGAATTTGATGATTCAAATGCAAATCCATATCTATTTTTTTAGTGGATATAAGATCGGATTCGAATTATGTATCGAATTCTTTATTCGAATGTTTAAAATAATAAAATATATATTTAACATAAATAAATGTATATCTAGAGAATTGTTTAATTAAATAAGTAATTGCATGGATAGAGATGCTCTTAGATTATTTATGCATTGCCTGATTTTCATGTAAACCATGTTTAAAAAATGAGAACTTCGCTGCCAATTTAATTTGGGGAGCCGATATACAAATATCAAAATCGATACCGACTTTGTTATTTAGATTAAATAAGTTGTTATTCAGATTGAACGAGTTATTTATTCATATTAACGATTTTATTATACAATTTATTTGTATAATACTTTTGTTATTCAACTTAAGTGAGTTATTATTCATATTAGTGGTATTTGAGTTTAATAATAAAAATACTGTTAAAAATAAGTTGCATGAATAAAGTAGTTAATATGAATAATAACTCATGTAATATGAATAATAAAATCAGTATATATTATGATATCTCCCAAATATTTTTCTTAAATTTATAATTTGGGTATATTAGAGATACCAAACTTATTGAATTAAAAAAATTATAATATATTCTCTTATCATCCAAGTTTTCTTAGAAAGAGCAGACAAAGGCCAGTGATCATATTAAAACTTTACTAATGCATATCTACTAAGAAAGTATACCTAACCCCTTTTGTTTTAATGAATTTTGAGCATAGAAATTGAGAAATCAGAAATGCATATTGGTGAATTTAAGAAGCTACAAGTTACATTCTAATTAATCACCTCACTCATGCACCATGTTCTATTTTACCAATCGCTGTTTGAAACTGAAGTCTGATGTGTAGAAATTAGAAAAAAAAAAACACCGGACGTTAAAAAAAGAAATTAATGTGTATCACATGGGTGTGCTCTGAGAGAGAGAGAGCTCTTTAATTAATCAATCAATCAATGAATTAATTAATGTTTTGGATAGTCACAGTATAGTAGACGCCGAAAAATAAATATGGCAAAATCTCTGTCATTACATGGATCGAGTTATAACGCTATGCTTCTTACATGTTACAACTGGCGAGCCATTGTATTGATATTCTGATATTGATATTAATTATTAACCAAATACATTGGATCTACACGCTAGGAATGGATCTCCATACATATATAATAAATACGACAGGAACATATTTCATATTTCCATCAGTACACTTGGGTTTATACAAAATTAATCATAATTATTTCAAGAATTGTTGTATCATGAATCAAAATTTTAACAATTATTGTATTTGTGAATTGTTACTCCAACAGATTTTTGTCTTTAGTGTAAATTCTGATCAATAGTAAAAATTTCTCATTTCAATTTTCTACGTGTTTTGTTTTAGGATAAATTTTTGTTTTAATCGTAAAATTTTTCAAAAGCGCCAAATTAGTTCAAAATTTTTTATTGTAATTAAATCAATTCTAAAGCTCTTGATAACAAACCAAGGTAGCTTTTGAACTTTATTTACACCAAACCAGTTTTTGACCTTTCAAAAAAGGGGGGAAAAAGCTAAGTTAGTCTTTACAATTTATCAAAGAAACCAACTTAATCTTTTTTGAGGAACAAAGTAACGTAGTTATTTTTTTGTTTTAAATTTAACATCAATCTGATGTAAATGAAAATGAAAAAAAATCTTTCTATCCATCTTTTTTTGTTTTTAAATATTAGCAGTGGCTGTCAATTTCATAATTACACCAATTTTAATACAGCTCAACTTATGAAAAACAAAAATAAGCAACCTACTAGTCAACAACACATACTACAAAACCTTAATAAAAAATACAAAATCTTAATCATATGAACAATTGTTAGAAAAATACATATATGAGTATCAATCTGTACATGTGATAATCACCGAAGACACTCAATCTTAACACTTAATATCATCAATTGTACACATGAATTTAATGTGTGCTCATAGATTTGTGAGGCATGGACTGAGGTTTAGGGATGAAAATGGTATGAATTATATCCGAGTCGTATTTAATTCGTATCTGAAAATTTGATACGAATATCTGATATCCGAATATCCGTGCGGGTAGGAATATGGATATGATTTTAAATTTGAATTATCCATATCAAAATAGTAGATATATAGTATATAATTTAACATATATTATGAAAATAATTATGTTGTTCATCATTATAAGTAGATACATATTATGAATTTTAGTATTTTTAATGATATTAATATATTTTTTAATCATTAATAGCGTCGAAAAAATTATTTTATGATAAATTTCAATGAATTTTATAAAATTTAAGTAAGTTTTAAGTCATATCCGACTATATCTGTAGATATATTCGTATTCATATTAATTTAATATCCGATCCGTATTTATATTTGAGTATATTTATATTCATATCCGTATTTATATTTGAGTATATTTGTATTCATATTCGTATTTAAAAAATTAAAATGGATATGGATATGATTTTATCACTATTCGATCCGTTTTCACCTCTATAGTGAGGTGTAACCACGCTAGACGTAGGCGCGTAGGTTGTAGCCTCTTTTTTCTTTTTAGAAGGTGTGGGATAACAATTTTTGTTATAATTATTAGGGGGAAAGAATGCGAGATAGAGGATTGGATACATATAGCAGAATATTAATATTATCTTTTCATTCGAATTGCGAAACTACAACTTCTTATACAAAAAATATTGTCTTTATCATTATATCAAAAATTGATTATTCAAAATATCAATTCTTAATAAAATTTTGCTATTTTGATTTTTATTTTTTTTAAAAAGGGTTTATAGACCAGTGCTTTTTTTTATGTTCAAAAACTATTTTTGAGACTTCTTGAAATATAACAGCCAAGTTTGCATATCATAATCTGAATTTTCATTTAAATCTTTGATCCAGTAAACGCCAACTCTTCGTTGGATGAGTGAAATAAAATTAAAACGCAATAAATATTAAATTACTTTAAACATTAATATTTGATAATAATGAAATAAATAGATAAATTAGTGAAAATAAAAAATATTAAAAACTATAAAATTTAATAATTTTATTTCATTTTACTTTAAATTATTTTTATTTAATATATTAAAATGTCTTAAAGTATTGTATTTACCAAACGGAGGCAAGTTTGCGATCACTGTGAGGCTTGTGGCAGCTAATGTATAGGAAATAACAAAACTAGAGGCGCCAAAAGAAAAGAAAAAAAGAAAGTAACAGTGACATGTGGGCCCGAGGTACGCACGCGAAAAGGACAAAGTTGTGATACCCGTACGTGCCTGTTGCATGACTCGTTTTAATTTAAATAAATCTAAAAGCAATGCACAGTTTAAAAAAAATCCTTATCTGATCGCGGTTCACCAATGGCGTACATCTTCCACCGTTAGATTGTGATCCAACGGATGAACATAGACGGAGCATAAATCAGATTCCTAGGAAACGAAATCACGTGATGCGGGTCACGTGCTAAAGGAATCCTCCCTAAAGCGAGTTTATATTCTCTAAAGTGGGTACTCATTTCTCTTCTGCTTGTTTTTCACGTGCAATTTAAATTGCAAATAGTTTTTGGTCGATTCACCTAGGTCAAGTTTTGAAAGGAGACTAAAAACTTTTTGGATTGATTTAGAAGGGGTGTCACCTAGGTCAAGTTTGCAATTCGATGTGCAATAGATCGACGACGACATAAAGTGAGAAGAAAACGCTAATTTGTTGAACAAAATGTAATGAAGTTTATTCTATCAATAGTTGAATGGATATGTTGTTTTTGTTTTTTTCTTTGTCTTGTGGAATAACACATGGAAATCATGAGTAGGTTAAGTTATAAATTTGGATGAAGTAAGTAATCACGAGACTAATAGTAGGCCATGGCAATTGGCAAGTCTTGACGCATGTAAACTTGGAATTTATTAAATCTTCTAGAAAATAAGTACCCCACAATATTATGTATCATCTAATCGTCAAACTATAATTCTAGCATGATAATGATGATATATATCATCACTTTATTATGGAATTATGTATATCTAATTTTTAAGAGGGGAAGGGGTCACTTGTTAATGACTATTTTGACAATGAATTTTTAAATAAATTCAGAAGAAATTTAAAATTTTTAAATTTTTGTAGATATATTTTTAAATTTATAAATTGATTGTATTTTAAATTTCATGTAATTTAAATTTTATCTAATAATCCATCAAAAAACATTACAATTTATGCAATTTAGAATGGTCTATATTTAACGGTTTTTGATGAAAATTCAAATATAATTAAAATTTTTGAAACACGATCAATTTATAAGTTCAAAAATATGTCTATGAACTTTTTATTTTTAAGATTTATTTGAAATTTCATCGTTAAGATTGTCAAAATAGTCATTGTCAAGCGATCCATTCCCTTTTAATAAAAGATAGAAAAGATAAATATCAAAATTAATGAAAGCTTTATTCCAAATTCTTCTTTTATTTCATTTAAGTAAATTTTTAAAGCTTCCATTTCAATGCATATGGAAATGCTTGGGAATGAAACATTTAGCTTCCTTGGTTACCTGTCATATCTAAAATTTAAACACGCAACACAAGTTAAATGTTTCAATAGTTCGATGAATAAATAAATAAATAACAATTAATTTTTTTTAAATGGTACCAAATTAAATACGCAACACAAATTTAAACACGCAACACAAGTTTAATTTTATTATTTTAACAATGACAGGGCAATTATCACAGCTATGAAAAAATTGTCATCCATACATTATGTCCAAAAACCTCAATATCTCATAGCTAACTTTATTATAGCTACAAATGCAAATGTAATTCTTTTGTTGATAGCATCGCATGAAAAGTATGTTTTATCTTATTACAAAAAATAGTTTAGGTCTGCTTCAAAGTCAAAATTGTTGACAAGACGAAGAAAGGAACGCCATGAACGAGAAAATGAAGCTATTTTCCAAATGAGAAAAAAAAAAGAATGAAAAGGACTGGTTCCTTTTTTATGCGTTTTGATCCCCTCTTTTTCTTATTTTCTTTTTAGCTCCATTACCAAATTAATTTATAAAACACATGATCATGAATTGAACAATCCAACCCCCACTTTCCTCTTACATAATTTTCACTTAACCTTAAAATGCCTCCTTGAGTTAATTTATAACAAAACTCTTTTTTTTTATATAAGAGTTTTCATTAACCTTAATATTTATTTATTTTTAAATATTTTTTACGAGATTTGAACTTACATCTCTTCATAAAAAAATAAGATCTATTATTACTGTGTTAAACCTACGATAACATTTATAACAAAACTGTAAATTTTAATTGCCCACACCACATAAAATTAGAAAGAACATAAATACATGCAGGACATTTTAGTTCCCAAAAATGCTCTAGATTTAAAATTTTAAATGTTCATAGTACTTATCCAAAATATTTTATGTTATTTTATTGTCTAAGTATATTTATCTGTGCTTTCATAGACTTGAGCGATATATTATTCTGGTTATCAAGATCATGCTGGCATGGTAGCTACATTACCTCCACCACATTATATATCTGAGAAAAAAAAATTAGAATTGCACGTATCAATTATCAACGCCCCCTTAAATATAAGAGAGCTAATCTTAAAAAAAAAAGAAAAAAAAAGAGGAGATTCAATGCTCATTTGATTGAATTCGGTATAATAGACAGTTCTAATCGTTGAATTTTGATTAAATTTAATACTTTCGCATGATTATTGAAGTGTATAAAAAAAATTCGGCATAAATTTTGATATAATCGGATAATGATTATTGAAGTATATAAAAAAATTCAGCATAAATTTTAATATAATCGGATGATTATTTTATCTATTAGATATAAAAATTGACCCCCAATTCCCTTGAAAAAACTAAAGACAAAAACCAAAGGGAGAAAAGGCGTCAGATTTGACGGAGTTTGTCTCGCGAGTACGTCACCTTTAAATATAACGGATGTGTTCTCTGTGAAGCACTCGATCTCTGGAGGAAGTAACGAAGTTTAGCTTGCAGTTCAACAAATCAATGCGTCGCATCATGATGCGACGCAACGCAACGCAACGCAATCTTTTACTTGCTGGGGTATCATACGGAGCGGACACGCATGTGATAGTGGCATAGTGGATTAGGGATGAGTTTGAAATTTGATGATGATGCGATGATATTTAGAATTCTAATTCAAGTATAATATAAATATAATTTAATAATATTTTTTATTTTATAATTCGAGTAGTGTAGTAAAATATTGATATTTTTATAGAACAAATAATTTTTTTTGTAAAATAATAAATTTGACTGAAGGAGGAATTCTGATAGGGTTATATCACTTTTTAAGTTTGACATAGATTTTAGGGTTATATCACGTAACTACCTCTCATTTTATATTCTAATTTTTTGAAAAAAAAATACATGTTAATTTTGGTTTCAGGACCATGATTTTTTGTAAATTTGTTAGTCATAGTGATGTAGTCATTAGGTGTTGGTGCTTTATTGAATAAAATTATTTTTTTAGATTGATCAGAAATATTTAAAATTATATGTTATACAGAAAATTTGTTTCTAACAAATCTCATATGACCTATCTGAATTTGTATACAAATATATCCGAGGTGAATATCCTTATGTAAGTTATCGTTAGACCAAAATCTACGATTTATATACTAAAATAAAAAATAAATAAATTTATAAGTATCTTGTTAGATATATAAATAATCAAATAATTAATTTCATAAAATTTAAATATTATTTGTGATTTATCAATAACTCTAAATCCCAAATTGTTAAAGTTTTTATGTCTCTTGATGTAAGGAAAAGGTATACATCAAAATTTAGATTTAATTTAGTTTTATGAACCGGTCAAAATGAAATTTGTCATGTAATCTCTTGTTAACCCTCTATTAACATTTGTATTTAACAAAGGGAGCTGATATACAAATATCAAAATTAATACCGATTTTCAGATTAAAAAAATTATTATTCATATTAATGATTTTATTATGCAACTTATTTGTACACTATTTTTGTTATTCAACTTAAATAAATTATTATTCATATTAGTGATATTTGAATTAAATAATAAAAATATTATTAAAAATAAACTATATAATAAAATAAATTAATATAAATAATAACTCACATATATATATATATATATATATATATATATAATAAATAATAAAGTTGATGTTAATTAGGATACCTCCGAACATTTTCCTTTAACAAATAGCCTAACGGATCCATTCGGGTACTGACACCAACACCACAATCCGAATTCGTAGTTTTTCGGGTATCACAAATGCGGATATCCGCTCCGATTTCACTTTTGACCGTCCCCCATCATCTGATGCCCGACGCATCTGGTCTCTGGATTGTTTCTGACCGTCGGATCGTCTACCAAACAAAAAAAAATATGCGATCGCATCGTGGTGTGGTAAAAGTAAAACAATGCTAGTTCCATTTCTATATATATATATATATTGGAGGTGTCGGATCGACCTGTGCTGCTCCGTCCAGGTTGGAGAAACACGCAAAACGCCGCACCTTTCTTCACATAGGAATTGCCGATTGACAGACAGACCGACAGAGCACCTCCTCCTTTCTCTCTGAAGGAGAATTTAGTTTCTGTGAGGTTTTAAGAGAGAGAGAGAGAGAGAGAAGAGAAAGAGAGAGGAAGAATGGATCGGAAAGATGTCGGAATTCTCGCCATGGATATCTACTTCCCTCCTACTTGCGTCAAGCAGGTATCGTTTCTTCTTGCTAAAAGCAGCAGAATATGAGTTCCTTTTCCCCTTGTTCGTCTTTTCGTTTTGAGGTGGAATGTCGGTCTCTTGTTGTTCCGGATGTTGCTGTGGTTCATTTTGATCTTTCGTTTTATTTTGTCAGTTTATCAGTAAGTTCAGATTGTCTATATTGAGAATGAAGTTTCTATATTTCGATCCTGATTTGTGCTGAAGAAGGGATTTGTTGAGAAAAAAAGAGGTTTTAAAACCCTTTTTTTTTATACCTCAGGAAGGGGTTTTAAGAATTGTTAGCATCTAATTTTGATCCTGTTTTGCACGGAACTCCAATTGTTTTTTTTAAATGTTTGATTTACTTAACCTTACAGTTGACATTTGAACATAATATAGTAAATTTTTTATTTATTTTTTGACTAATTCTAGATGGTAAATTTTGGCTAAAATGTTATTTTTTCTGTTTAATTTTATTGACTCATCAGATATGACTGGATGTGTTGAATGAGGTTGTAAATCAGTTGTTACAAATATCTCTGTAATGAAATAAAAATATGAAAAATATGGAAAACAACCTTTGTTATCACTTATTTATTGATGTGAGGAGGACTATGAAGCTTACAAAATCTTATGTTAAAATTATTGTGAGAATTGAACGTTTTGATTTATTTTAGCCAAGGAAAACTAAATTTAGAAGGGGGGATCAACCGAAGAGCCAATTCAAAATGCAGTCGTGTTGCAGATCATAATCACTTTAAATTTTTCATCCATGATTAACAATTTTGTAATGAGACATAAGCAGAAACTGACTTAACAGCTACTTACTAGGATTTAGTGTGATCTGCATGCATTTAAAAGCCTTATAAGTACTAAAATCAACGCATGCAAAGGAAGTAGCTAATTATCAGAAGATGATAATTTTGAATAACTGTTAATTTCACCTTTTAGGAAGCACTTGAGGTTCATGATGGGGCAAGCAAGGGGAAGTATACAATTGGTCTGGGACAAGACTGCATGGCCTTTTGCACAGAAGTTGAAGATGTAATCTCTATGAGGTAAAAATAATGTGCTGTTGTTATCGTCAATGAGACCCTTTTTTATGTTTATTAATGACCTCTTGCAATCTTCATTTGTTTCTACAAAATTGTAGCTTGACAGTTGTCAGTTCCCTCCTGAAGAAGTACCAGATTGACCCAAAAATGATCGGCCGTCTTGAAGTTGGTAGCGAGACTGTCATTGACAAGAGCAAATCTATTAAGACTTGGCTCATGCAAATTTTTGAGGTAGTTTATTTAAAACCCCTTGATGCATATATTACTTCTATGTTCATAGTTCTGAAATTAAACTCAAAAGTTGTTAAAAATGTCAGGAGTGTGGCAATACTGACATAGAGGGAGTTGACTCAAGCAATGCATGCTATGGCGGGACTGCTGCTTTATTTAATTGTGTGAATTGGGTTGAGAGTAGCTCTTGGGATGGCCGCTATGGCCTTGTTGTTTGTACTGATAGTGCGGTAAGTATCAAAATCATTTAGGATCTTTTGTTAAAGGGTTGCCAGTACTCATCAGTAGTTGCAAAACTGGCTATTTATCTTTGCATAAAATCCCAATAATTCACATGAACACTGCTGAAGAAAAGAATCTGAACCTTATATCCTTAAGATGAATTAATATCTTTATAACCCATGAGATTATTAATGTGCTCTACTATATATTCATTGTCTGTTTTTCAGTTTTGCTTTCCCATTTCTGTGTTGCATTTTTTCTAAAACCCTAAGCCCCTTGTTAGATCATTCATTGCTTATTAGAAATAGGTGTTTTCTGGTAAATACTAAGATTATGAATTTCTTGTTTTCTCTTTTTGCAAAAGACCTATACATTTGTACTTCTTCTCTAAATATACTTCTTTATTAGGTTTATGCTGAGGGCCCAGCGAGGCCAACTGGTGGGGCGGCGGCTATTGCAATGCTAATTGGACCAGATGCACCTATTGCTTTTGAAAGTAAATATAGAGCTTCACATATGGCCCATGTCTATGACTTTTACAAGCCCAAGCTTGCTAGTGAATACCCAGTTAGCTCTCTTTCTTTTTTCTTTAATGCTCTAATTTATGAATTTATAATTATTTTGAGGTCTCTTTGAATATTTTCATATATGGCATGCCATGTTTAGGTAGTAGATGGGAAGCTTTCTCAAACTTGCTATCTCACGGCGGTCGACAAGTGCTACAGGCACTACTGTGAAAAGTAAACTGTTCTATATGATTATAATTTTATTCTTTTTTCTACTGTTTGTAGTAGTGTAATAATTTTTGAGTTGATTTTTCATCAATGGTGGCAGGTTTGAAAAGTTTGAGGGAAAGCAATTCTCTGTTGCTGATGCTGATTATTGTGTGTTCCATTCTCCCTACAACAAGGTAACTGTTGATACTAGTTAATGTACTTCTCCACTACATAATATTCCCAACCGTATTAACAAACAATCATGTTTCTGCCGTCTCTAAACAGCTTGTACAGAAGAGCTTTGCTCGGGTCTACTACAATGACATCTTGCGCAACTGCAGGTTTTCCTAATCATTTGTTTTTAGAAAAAATGTTTTTACCTTTACCATAAACCCCATTGGGGCAGCTACTGATGTAATTTTATTTCTGATTTGCCTTTTTTTAATCCAGCACTGTTGATCAGGATGCGATTGAGAAACTCAAGCCCTTTGCAGATCTGGTTGGAGAAGAGAGTTACCAGAACCGTGATCTAGAAAAGGTTATTCTCCTATTTTTGTTGCAAACAATTTAATTCCTTTTCTCCCATTATGAATTTCTCCAAACTCATTATTTGGTGCCGACTACAACAATTCATAGACTTCTCAACAAGTGGCAAAAGCTTTGTATGATGCAAAAGTGGGCCCTTCTACTCTACTGCCAAAGCAAGTAGGTAACATGTACACTGCGTCTCTCTATGCCGCACTTCTATCGGTTATTCACAACAAGCATGCCACTCTGGTAATTATTCCTCTCTCTAGCTGTCATTGTGTGCAACATCATATTTTTCCAAATGCTTGGTTTCATGTAAAATATTGCATCTTACAGGAAGGTCAGAGAATAATGATGTTCTCTTATGGGAGTGGCATGACTGCTACGGTCTTCTCTTTGAAGGCTAAACAGGGGCAACATCCTTTCAGTCTCTCTAACATTGCTTCTGTTCTTAATGTACCAAAGAAACTCGAGGCCAGACATGAGGTCAATAAAACTCTCCTTTTTTTTTGTCTGAAATTTAGAACCTATACTTCACACATCTGAAGTTATGTGACATTTTGGTTTATGTGATCCACATAGAGACCCAGTCTTTGATGGAAGTAACATTAGTGTTTGTTACCTTAAGGGGTAAAATTGTCAACACTTGACAGAAATATTTTCTTGTCGATCACACTTGTTAGGTGTTTGTTATATTATATTTTGAAGGAGTTAGGTAGTTGCTGAAATGAAAAATTTCTATTCTTTAGTTGTGTTTATGAGAAACTACTTAAGCTTTACTTGTAGAAGTTCAAAATATAACACAAAAGAGAAAAGGACAAAAGTAGATGGGCATAACACTTGTGATTGTCTTGATTTATAGGTTTCGCCTGAGAATTTTGTGGAGACGCTGATGCTGAATGAGCACCGATATGGAGCCAATGATTTTGTGACAAGCAACGACACAAGCATGCTATCTCCTGGTACCTACTATCTGACAAATGTCGATGCACTGTACCGAAGATTCTACAAGAAGAAAGGGGAAGAGGCAAAAGATGCACCGAAAATTGCAAATGGCCACTAAGATTTACACTATGCACACTTCTATTTGCGGCACATGCAGGGGGGCAATGGTTTTTCATATTTGCTAAATCTTCAATGTTCTTTTTAATTCTATGATCTGTTAGTATGTTCTTTCCAGTACTCTTTCTTAGCTGAAATTTAAATAAGCACTACTGTTGAATTAGCATGTTTCGATAATCCTTAGGCTCGCTTCAGATTTTTGGCCGTTCAGACTTTAATAGTTAGATACAGCGTTGAATTGGGAACTGCTTGACTGAGATTTTGGCAGGTACTGGTGGTACCAGTATGGACCGAAATGATACTGTAGTACTGATGCATTAAAAGCAGGTGGTAACTGGCAAATACATTGTATACTGTTCAATGTTACTAAGGACCCATCACCCGTGTCATTGGGTTGAACTTGCTATAAAATTGAAGATAAAATTGGCCATTAATGCGACAGTTATTGTTAAGGAGGGGGGTTTGGTGGAGCGATACCAGGTACCATGTGCAAGTACAGTTGATGACACGTGGATGCACGTGACCTGCACGTCTTGTTTGTTGACAGTTGAGGCACTACTTCTCTCAGACTCCCTTGTTGTGTTGCTTTCAGCGACGCTATACTGCTAATAGTTCAATGCATTTGTTTTATGCTGGAGCCTTCCTGTGAACTTCGTTATATTATTATTATTATGGGCGGGGATCACAACTATATACTTTAATAATTTTAACAATAAATTTTTAAACAATTTTAAAAATAGAATTATTTTATAAATATATTTTTAACTTATAGATCGATTGTGTTTTAAATTTTATAAAATTTAAATATTATTTGATATTTCATTAAAGACCATTAAAATTATATGATATTTATAACGGTTCATATTTAACGGTCTTTAATGAAATATCAAATGATCCTTAAATTATAAAGCACAATCAATCTATAAGTTAAAAAAAATATATTTTTTAATTTTGTTCTATTTTTTGAGAATATCTAAAAATTATTTAAAAATTATTTAAAAATTAATTATCAAAATTAATAAAATAATAATTATCAAGAATTTTTACCTATTATTATATTGTGCAATGATCTATGTATGACAGGCGGCCATGTAAGGAACAAATGGCCTTTAGTAAATTTGGAATATACTAAAGGCGTCGCTGATGCCTTTCCTTGCAAATTGGTACTGGCGACGACACTATGATGGACTATTGGACTCCTAATTTTCAATGTCAAATATCATAACATAGAACATAATTTTAAATCCTGTTGAAATTAATTTGAGTAGTATGTGCTATATCCTCCAATGTGTCGTTGGTCCTACTATGCATGCATATATTATAAACTATAAAGACAATTGATCTTCATAATTCTTGTGTAATAAATTCAACTCCAAATTGGTTGATCGTTATTTGTTAGATGTTAAGCATTTTTCCTTAATTCCCATCTCCATTGTAATTCTAAAGATAATTAAGTTTGTGGCTGAATAGGTACATGAGGATGGAGGTGAGCAACCAATGTAGGAATTTACCTAAAATTGGGTAAGGTAGATCACAATTTTTTTCACTGCGGTTGATTAACTGTAATAATGCAGAGTGCATGCATCAAGATTATTTTTTTTTCTTTTACTTTTGCATGTTTTATTACATACAAATCTGCAAGACTGTGCCAAAGACAAGTTTGCCATGCTTCCTGTTTGTAGTTCACGTGACGATAACAGCCAAAAAATAAACACCTCATTGCACAGCTCAGCCAGCTTTTCCTAATTCTAGTTTGCTTATTTTATTTTATATTTTGAGAAACAAAAATATTGGGCCTAGAAGGCCAGAATAGAGCCCATAATTCTCTTTTCTCTGTGATGGGTTTCCTAAACTACTTGCATTGGCACAGAGTTTTTTTTTTTTTTTTTTAATTTGTGATTTTATTCATATAAAAGAGAAAAATTACAGTCATATCCCTCAAGCTAAATTAATATTAGCAATGGCACAGAGTTACATCATTCTCTCTCTTTCGGTCCCTCTAATCTCGTCAATTTATTTCTGGTAAGCTTTTCTTTGTTATCTGATATACGCTGAAAGCCGCCTTTAGGATGAGGTTCTATTGGTTTATTCTAAAATTCACTAGGGGCTTTTTCATAATTTTTTTAATTCCTTGGGTCAATTGCTTCCAACAATAAGTCATGATCAGTATCACTTGTGGGGAAAATAACTGGTCCCAACTGAGATATCTGGTGCAGTATCTATGTGCTGAGCTGTGTAAGACAACAAAAAAGAAAAAAGAAAAAAGAAAGAAGAAGAAATCTGAGAAAGACACCTTCACCTTTGACAGTTTAGTTCCATTAATCACAATATCAAGTTATTGGATTCTTTAAATTTCTGGGTAGCTTTTCTCTTTCAAATGTTTCCATTATTCAAAAGAAAGAACTATAATAGAAAGAGAAAGCTAATTTGACAATTTCTTCAATTCTAAATAAGCCGATACAGACATAACAAATGCCACACACAGTGTTTAGTATCCTATTTATTGTAGCTAACAGCTAAATTAATGCAACATAAGTTGGCTGTTTTTCAGTAAAGATAACGGTACCAATGACGGTATGACTCTCCAAATTTTTTAGAAAACTCCAGTCGAATAAAAAAGTAATGCTTGCTGTTATACTGATTTTTCTTTTTTTTTTTACTTGAATATAGAACTTAAAAAGAAACAGAAAGAAGAATAATAGCAATAATAAATGGACCAAAGTTACAATCAAATATGTTCAACAATTGGATAAGAGCTATATCACATTTTGACAAAGAATAAACAAATAGATGCTGACACAACTACTTTAGACAACCTACCCATGACATAGAAAAACAACAGTATTTATAAACTTCTACATTAAAATAATCAAATCTCAACCATTTTCTGATTTAATGCCATGTATCTCCACCTCTCTTTCTCAACAAAATCAGCATCTAAAAATTTTGCAATAAAAACCCAAAGCTTGTATGCATCTTCAAAGCTACTTAAAAATCCAAATGAAACATTGACCACACTAATTCCTACATCATTTTCATCCCCTTCTTTTTTCTCTAAAACAATTTTGTCCTCCCCATACACATTTTCAAACAAAATGTTCTTCAAGAACCCAGAACCTAGTGAAATTCCACTTCTGTCCCCAAGCTTTTGCACCAAGGAAGGATCGATTTTCTCCCCCTTCCAATCAAAGATATTGAATGCCAATGCTGGGCCACGATCAAACTTGACCCTAGGCCCATATATTCTCACCAAATAATAACCATTTGTCGAGTTAGGATGTCTAAGCTTTGACAAAGCCACTACTAACCAATTTGTAACGCACCTTAGCCTTGTGCTGATTAGTAACAAACCGAGTGTATTGGCGTGGTCTAAAGCGTGACATTCTATTTCCATTCTGGTTTCTCTTTCTCTTTCCATTTCAATTTCTGGTGCTTTTTCTTCCTCTAAAATCTTTGAAACATCACCAAGTTCTTGGGACCTGTTTTCTTTGTTCTGGGCTCCTATTGGCCCGGAAAATGAACTTGCTGTTTCAATGTCTTCTTCTCCATTTCTCATACTAAGAGGCTGAGAGGCCTCTAAATCAGTACCAGAATAATTGTCTCCAATTATAGAAAACCTTCGTGCCGGTACGATGTTTACTATCCCGATACTCCTGGCAATGCTTGACCTCTCAAGTGCTTCACAACTTGATTTCTTGACAAAAAGCCCTGCAAAACCGGATGGGTTTTCCCCGAATACCTTAAAGAAATTGCAAATTATAAAGTCAGGCTGGATAAGAGAGAGGCCTAATGAATCCAGATCTTTCGGCCCGAGTGCACATGCATCTAATGCAATATGCCACCCATGATCTTGTGCTAATTTCATCCATAGGTACGGGTATCTTGTACCAGTCATCCTTGATATAAGAGGGAAAACAAATAAACCTTTTCTCTTCTTTTTCTGTGCGAGTTTTTTTGTCAGTTTCTTGTTGATTCTCAGCCCTGGCCATGTGAAATTAGCTGTTGCCACATCAGCACCTTTCTTTTGCGCGGTTTCTATCATGGCAGTCACCGCCTCGCTCTCATAATCATACACAGTCAGTAGCTTATTGTTTGGTTTGAAGGAGTATGATTCTGCTAATAGCCTAAACGCGGTAATTCTATTAGCAGTACATACCATGCTATACTCTTCCTCTGAAATTGATAATAGTTTCATAATTCTCTTTCTAATCTCTGCTTCAAGACTTGTATCTTTATCCCTTGATTGAACTTGAGACCTCAGGCTAGCCGATTTATATGCAATTTCAAAAAAGGGAGGTTTCAGGCTAGAAGGCGCTACAACGTCAGTAGAAGTGGATGTTGCAGCTGAGTCAGGATCCATCTGTGAGTGAGAAAACAGACCGATGCCCGAATAATCGAAGCAAGCGTGGGTTGACAGGTGGCTGTACTGTAGTTGTCTTATCGAGTCTGTCATCTGGGTTCCACCATACTGCGGAAAGACTGACAGGAAAATCGAAAAGGCATCTGACATGGATGGAAGGGACTCATGATTAGTGAATTGGGTACTGGGGAAGAGAGAAGATGTCGTGGTTTTAGAAAAGTTTGATCGTGTAGTCCTGGTAGTGGTCGTGGTGGGTGTCTCGGCGACAGTGGCGGTCTGACTGCTCCGCTCAATTGGGGCTGAATTGGTCCCCGCTGTCAGACAGCCACGGAAACAGATGTAAGAGGAGCCATTTGGTTTGTTGTCAGGCGGCATATCGGCTGTGTTTCTGTTGTTGTTATTGTTGTTGTTGTTGTTGTTGTTGTTGTTCTCAATCTCTTCTTTGGTGTTCTTGGGAGGCCTCCTCTTGAAGTATTTCTTGAAGAGAGGAAGCATTGTTTAACATGGATGAGAATTGGGCAGTAGGGAATGATTGGTTGAGTGTCATGAATTATTGCAATTGGTCTAAGGTTTCTTTCCTTCCTTCTTTCTATTTTTTTCTTTGTTTACTATAAATTTTTGAAGTGGATGCAGCTTTCTTATGTGAAATATCTTCTATCCAGGTCTCACTCAGTGTCTCTGTATATATAATAATCACGTGTACGCCTAATCGCCTATGCACAATGGCACTATCAACTGATTAGGGGCAATTTGGAGTATGCGGTTGAGTTGGTTGGTCAACATTTGCCAGTTGAATATGAGTTTTTCAGACTCACTATGTGTGCCATTTTGTATGGTGGATGTTTGTCATGTGGGACCAGTACCTTTTTAGATGGATGAGATATATAGAAATGGTACTGTTTCAGTGGCTTGGTTATGTGATTTGCTACAGATTTATAGCGAATCCAGACTGGTGGTGGTTTAGGTATGAAAGCTTTCACGGTTATGACCTTTGAACAGCAGCCAATTTATCATCCAAAGTAAATAGATGATTGCTTCTTATTCTGACCGTAATAAATTCATGGTGCATTATTTTTTATTCGTGCAGATTGTGCCACTTCTCTCTATTTGTGCCGATTAATTTTTGTCAACAAAGATTTATTGGGAGACAACGATGTCCCTTTTAATAAGTCCATAATTCGCAGTAAAAAAAAATTTTATAATAGTTTGAGATAATAATTTTATTCAGTTAGTTGCATCGTCTCTTTTGATATTCTGTCATTGTCTACTTAAATCTTTTTAGTTGTGACAGTAAATTTTTTCTTCTCTTGATCTATTTAGTACTACTTTTTTTTTGCAACTTTAGTGATCATGGCGATGACTAAGACCTGAATTGAGACAAGTAAACAACTAGTCAACTACAAGTCAATTACCAATCAAACATGGTGTCTACTTCCTGTCTTAGGTACACTTCATGTGGTATCTACTCTGCTTCCTGGTATCTAATCAAACACTTTTGAATTAAAAGTGGCTTTTGGATTATAACTCTTTCAAGTTTTGTATTCCCTTCACCTTTACCATTTAGGGGCTTTGATAAAATGCTCTTGATTTGCATAATTAACTTCAGCTTCATCTACTAATATTAGTATATTACTGAGCTTAAGAGTTTCTCCTTGCTTTGCTTTTATTCCTCTATTGTTTGATGGTACATGTTTCCTAATATGATTACTATTTCTAGGTAAATATTTTTTCCTTTTGAAATAAGGATTTCTGTTAATTTCAATATTTATTTTTTTTCAAATATTTTTGACAGGATTTGCAACAACATATATTCATAGAGATGAAAGATTTATAATTATTTGTGTTAGATTTATAGTTCTCTAAGTAAATGTTATGTGGGATCACTATATTTTTATGTTTTGCTGTCATAAAGTTTCAATCATCAACTAAGATTGAATTTTCTTATAGTTTTTCTACTCCTTTTTTGTCCATTGTCTTACTTCATTTTAATCTAAAATTGTCACCTCTTTATTCGAATAACACTAACAAAATGCTAATGTCAATGGTAATATGATAAAAAAAGAGGAAATTACTGACATCAAATTGTTTAAATTGGCAGCAGAAGATGCCATGCATCTCAATCTCTAGTTTTATTTTTTTTATTCACAGGTAACTAATATACTGACTTGATTAATTAGAACAAATAATTGATTTAGAGGGAGGACAAATGCAAGTTCAATAATTCAGAAGAAATTTGGTTCAAATAACTTCAATTTTTTTAAATTTATTAAACTGGCTGAAATGAAAAATATTACTTAAATTGGATCAGTTATTGTAAATATTTTGGTTCTTTAAAGTTTTTGTAGTAACACAAACTATATATGGTGTTTGTGAATGAATGAAATAGTGGACATTAATATACTCTAATTGCATTTAATCTTTGTACTCGCAACTGAATTTTCTTGATAATAGAACTTATTCACACTCAAGTTTTCATTCCTGAAATTCTTATTAATTATTATACAAATTCAATTTTTTCGAAAATCCATAACATAAGATGAAATGAAAGTGGAATTATGTATTAAATGTTTGGAAGATCCATATATTAGTTATGAGAGCTGATATACAGATGTCATAATCAATACCGATTTTATTATTTAGATTAAATGAATTATTATTCATATTAATGATATTTTTTTGAGGAAATGTTAACGGCTTTATTTTTGTTATTCAATTTAAATGAGTTATTATTCATATTAATGGTATTTGACTTGAATAATAAAAATACTGTTAAAAATAAGTTACATAATAAAATAATTAATATGAATAATAATTCATATAATATAAATAATAAAATGGGCATTAATTTTGATATCTCCCAAATAGTTTTCATTAGTTATTACTTATTAGGCATATGGTCTAAACCCTAAACCCTGCCATAAAATTTTTATGGTAGGGGTAATTAATGGCCTAGTCAAAACAAACTTAATTATCTTGTAAATAAAATTTTAGTCGGACGAGGAATTTGGTTTGTGGTCTTCATGAAAAACAGCTTTAATTTGTCGCCATTTGTCGGCGATAGCAAAGTTGACACGTCACCAGTCGGAAACAAACAATGTCAGTGCTCATACCGTTGATTTTTATTGGACTACATTGCTCTCCAGTTCATATTAGAATGGATGTGTCCATTAGCTATTATTAACTAATTAGGACCTTTAGCACTTATTATTTGTGAAGCATCATGTGGGTTATTTTTTAATAAGACAGTCTCCATTGGTGTGGAATGGATGGAGATTACTTCTAATAACAAGTTCAAAATTTGATTATTGAAGCAATAGTCAATTCTGGTGTGAGATATTTGATTGCTGTACTGTGGATAAAGACGTGTATGGTTCTCTCATAGTGATATATCGATGTTGCATCTAACTTTCTCTTATTTTTTATGGATGAGGATTATTGGTGATAACTTTTTAAATAAATCTAAAAGAAAATTTAATAAAAAAATATAGATATGTTGTGGAATTTTGTAGATTAGTTGTATTTCAAATTTTATATAATTTAGTTATCATTGATATTTCATCAAAAAATATTAAATATGAATCATTATAAAATAATATTATTTCATGCAAGTTATATATATATATATATAACTTGCATGAAATAATATTATTTTTTTATGTATATGATATATTGGTAGTATGATTCACATTTTCAATGTTTAGTCTTAAAGGAAAAAAGAAATTTTTTGATGATCGTCAAAATTATCAAACTAATTATAAAACTAATTCATTATAGATGAATCGCCAAGCTTCTTTAACAGTTCAAAATAAATGAAATCAAATTTCCATTTTCTAGAGCTAAATAGAAAAGAATTGTAATATATCCAGAATCTCAGTTTTCTTTATTTAATGCTAAAAAAAATAGATAATAACAGTTGTTTCGTCATTTTTATCTTTTTCCAGAGAGACGTACATTTAATTACTACAAAAAATATATAGAAAAAATGAATGCCGAAGTTAATGAAAGATCTTATCTTTTTTTAAAACAGTCTTTAAAATGTATACATGTTATTATTATTGTGATATCACCATAACTATAACTATAGCATATGATTCAATTAATCCTGTTTGATTTAGAATTTTTTTTTGAATTTTGTGCTAGGTTAAAATCAAATGATTTATATATATTGTGTTGTATAGATTATATATATATCACATTGTAATAATAACAAGGGATTTGGACACTAGTTATGAAATGAAATTTTTACTCTCAACTGGTGGAGTCATTATCTAACAGTGCCTTTCAATGGTACCAAATACTGGTACAGGTTGTTTTCCAGTCAACAAATATCAGTACAGTGCACATACTGTAATACTTCATCTGGTTGGGTCGTCCAGTTCCTCTCCAGTTCTTCATTAATTAACTTATTATTTTGAATTAATTTGTAGTGTATCCATCAATTTTTCTTTTCAAACTTGCCCATTTTTTTATTAAAAAAATAAATAAATATCTTATTTCCCGACAAATCAAACATTCGTTCTTTTATCCCCTTTGCTTTATTTTAGTGCATTGTTAATTTTTTTTTTATCAATGATTGAGGCAACTCCTATTATTTCCAATTAATTTATGCCTATCCATTATTGTGGTCTCCAGTGAAAAAAAATTCAAACGCAATAAATTTACGAGGTTTTTTTTTTCGAAGGGAGGTGTTATATAAATATTATAATTGATACCGACTTTCTCATTCAGATTAAATGATTTATTATTCATTTAAACGATTTTATTATGCAACTTAATTATACAATACTTTTATTATTTAACTTAAATGAAGTATTATTTATATTAATAGTATTTGAGTTGAATAATAAAAATACTGTTAATAAAGTCGTTAATATGAATAATAACTCATTTTACATAAATAATAAAATCGATATCATTTATGACATCAATGATAATATCCCCAAACATTTTCCTTTTTCGAAAGTCTTGATATGAGCATATCCGTTACTCCAAAATCGAAACAATTTCTCAGTTTTTATTCAATTAAAACTCAAAATTTTAGTTCTTAGAACTCTCAGATATAAAATTTGAGACTAAAATTGAGATAACGTGAAAATTAATTTTTGCTGTTATAAAAGGTGGCGTACAATTTTATAAAAGGAGGGATAATTTGACAATGATTATTTTGATAATATAGACAATGAATTTTCAAATAAATTAAAAAATAATTTAAAAAAATATATACAAATATAAATGTATTCTTAAACTTATATATTATATTTTAAATTTCATATAATTTAAATCTCATAAAAAATGTTAAAATTACGTAATATTTATAACGTTCAAACTTAATGCTAATGTTATACTGTAATTATTATCATTAGTAGGCCTTATTAAAAAAATATCATCACATTTTACGTACTAAAAAACTAAAAAGATTGCTAGTGTGACACTAATTAAAATGTTTCTGTCATTTACGGTTCTTGGATGCACAAAAAGAAAAAAAGAAAAAAAACAAAAAGAAAAGGGAAAAAAAAGAAAAATAACACATATAGATCCATATTCTTTATTATATTACACAATTTAATATATTATCTGTTCAATTGCGTTAAGATTCATACAATACAATACAATACAATACAATGAACTAATACAATACAATACAATGAACTGCACAGATCAGGACCCAATACATTGAAAGAAAGCCTACAGCACTACACAATCAATCAACGCGGTTTGCTTTTGAAAGTTTGTGCAACGACTAAGTCAAGATGCATGCCAACTTTTTGAAGCAACCTTTATGTAGCCATTATTGCCGACGTGGACCATTTTAATTGACCAGTGCAATTTTAACTGCACGAGTTCAAATAAAATAGTAATTTTCAAATAAAAAAATAATTAACTTAGTCGAGTACTGATGGATTAGTTTAAGATGGAGAAATCATACAAATTTTTTCATTAATAAATATTCATTTTTGGGAATATGCATATTGTTTCTAGGACGAATATCATGAGGATATTTCATGTATTTTAGTTAAAAGGGTACAATAATCACCATACAAATCTTAAACAAAATATGGTACAATAATCGCCATACAAACCTTGTTAGATGTGGAACCTTTCAAGTTCGGACAAAATTTCGTTTGCATAAGTCATATGTTATCCGTTTTATAGTTGAATTTGTTTTTGGAATTTTTTCACGGATATTGATATTCATACACCGATAATTTGCTGATACGGATGCATTATATATGTACAGTTTCAATTTTGAAAGCAGATAAGATCGGGAGAAATTTCTGAATTCATATTTTTGAAAAAAAAATTAAATATCCAAATAATAAAGCATTTTTAATCGTATAACAATTTATTATTATTAAAAATTTAATGTTGATCACCACTATAATTGGATGCATCAGATGGATGTTAGTTTACTCGCAACTCACAAGTCATAACATTTAAATTAACTTTCATCAAAAAAAAATAAAACGTTTAAATTCACAATACCAATATAGACCTGGTCCACTTCCAAAGCCCAGTTTAATATAAACAGACGACAAGATAAGAGCGAGCCCAGTAAGAGGCGTGACTTGGCATAGTTTATGTTGATCATCTAAAAGCCCAAAATTACCATCTTTTTGGACGGATTTTCCATTTTGATATTAGCTGGCCTCCATTAGTTACACTCATCAAGCCGAGTTTATATTCTCAGAAGTGAGTAGCTACTTTAGAGAATAAAATAAATATAAATTATATATGAATATTATAGAAAATACTGTATAGACAACACTGTAAGGAGGGATTTTTGCTCAATATACGTGAAGCACTTCAGAGAATGTGAATTCATCATAGCTTGTATACACCGGTTGTATCTCGTAGGCCTTTTTTTTTTTGAAATATCTGTTATACTTCTAAATGCTTAGTCAACCTTAAACACTATAAGCAAGATATTTTCATCATATATTCATAAAAAAAAATATGACTGTGTGACTCTGTAGTCTTAACATCAAACCAATAACATTCGACAAAAATAATGTTTTTATAAACAGTTCACTAGTTTTTTAAATTTGAAATTTTTTTAACATTTATACAATTATAATTCTTAAGATGTGTAATCATACGGAAGTCAAGTAGCTGACCTATATTAATTGCACTTCTGTCTGTATATGCGTATGATTTGTAAGAAGTTCTCACAATTGTAGTTGTTTGCAAGAACCAGCAATAACAGGACACGTCAAGAAAAAAAAAATGAAAAAGATAACATTCTGATTTGGAAAAAAAAAATATAGAATGCTCTCACAGCCAACATCCTTCAAATTCCAACATTAATTGACAAAACGACCTCATATATGTATGGTTTGATTGTGTGAATCTCTTGTGCAATTTTTTGATCAACTCTGAAGTAACAAATTGCCTGCAATCATTACTTATATATATATATATATTTTTTTTTTTAAGTTGCTTTGATTAATTACTATCATGAACAAGTACACTACCTTGTTTAATTCGGCATTTCTGCTACTCAGCATGGAAGCTCTTTATTGTTCCATGCATGCTCATCTCATAATTAAGCTCAGGCAAGTCATAGGGCAACTCTCCTTTGGCAAGCCATTGGATTAAAGCAAAAGGTCTCACTTCTCTCTCTAGATCTCATTCTTTCTCTCTCCACAGTGTGCCAAAGAAGGGTAACCGTACAACTGCCTCGCTTACTCTTTGTCCTCTCATTAGTACTACTCTTAACTTGTCTTTGTTGCTTCTTACGTTCTCCCCGTCCTGCATCGACCGCTTTTTATAGTGTTGGAAAAGGCAGTGTGGCATCGATCTGCCAAATTGAGAAATGGTATAACCTCATGGATATCCTTCTCTCTCTCCTCTTCATGTCACTCTCCACAAATAAAAAGATCTCATGCTTTATTATATGTTATATGCGATTCTCCTCACCACAATCTTGACTTTATATCTTTAGTTTCCTCTCAAAGCTACCTAGATCTATTTATTCTTTTCTACCATAAATTGACTTGCAAATTTAGATTTTTTTCAAGGAAAAGAGACAGAGGGCTGACACGTGTCGGTTAAACATGCATGATATAATGATAGTTCTATTACTTCTGTAGTACTATTATGAACTATGTGTACCAGTATTTCAAGTAACACTTCTAAAAATTATATATCATTAAGAGCTAGTGGTGCGGTTGGAGTTTATATTTGATAGAGATATGAACACTTACAGTATCATGGATCCAATTCCAAAACTTAAATAAGAAAAGCGTATATTTATTGTACATTTTGATAGACAACAGACATTATATCAAACTGAGCAGAATATTGGACATGTTAATTTTGTCATCCATCAAATGAAGGTTTTTAAAACTAAATCGCTGAATATACAAATTACCAATTCATTACTGAAATATTTTAAAACTAAACTAATCAAGTTCTCTAGATTGTTTTCTAAATTGTGGAGAATATATCAACAATTTTCAGTTTTCAATTCTGAGAAGTTCTGATGCTGCATATTTTATATGGTTATCAAAATTGGGTGTCATGCATAATATCCTAATCCAACATAGATACCTTCTGATCGGAACCAAACAAAAACGAGATTTCAATTCAGTAGAATAGAATAGAATTCAATAGAAAAGAAAAGAGAAGAATTGAACTCTCATTTTCATGATCGGAAGACGGGAATGGAAAATAAGACTTCATTGTCAAATGACATATAATTGACCTTCATCTTGATTAAATTTACTGATTTTGCCATGATTTAAGTTTTGTAATACAGTGAAAAATTAAAGGAAGTCAGTGAATAATCAACAGAAACAAAAGAAGAGAAGTAAGGAGAAGAAAATTTTATCATTGTGGACACCTTTCCTTACCAGATTGATAGAACATTTTTGGTGATGTACACTTCTCAAGAGAGAAAGACGAGAGGAAGACGATAAGGAGTTTTTCGTAAATTTCTTTTAATGAAATCAATTCTCGTCAACTACCTCAACTTTTCACGAGATTTGGTGAGCCCTCTTTTTCCCATCGAAATTGCGCCGAATGAATTCTCTCCTCTTCCGATCACGGGATTTCATGAAAATGGGAATTCTTCTCTCATTTCACCGGAGGAGAATCGATTCCGATCATGGGGATATTCTCCCTGTAGATTGAAGATTTGATGAGAGATGAAAGCGAAAGGAGTGCAGTGGCACATTCTGTTGTATATTCCAAGCAAAAGCTATTCTTTTGTACATATCAAGCACAAGCAGTCCAGGATGTGAGGATGTTCATGCTTCATAGGGGCATATATAGTGCAATAATTTTTGTTTTCTCTTCCTTTTTTACTTTTGTCCAAATCAGAGAAGAATTCCTTTATCTTTTGATCTATAGGCACTGCATGAATTTTGGAAGTTGGGGCCTGTAACAAAGATATTTATATTTCGTATATACTATATTAATTAAGGAAAAATTATTCAACATATTAAAAAATACATGCATAATACCGAAGTATACCTCCTTGTTCTTCATACATTGATTTCATACATAATGAGAAGTACCTCATCTTAAACAAATTGATGCTATCCTATGTATGCTCGATGGCTTCATACTATGCATAGTTGGATACCTGTCTATCAAGAATCCAAGATGGTACCGGGGAATGTACGAGTCCAATTTCATCACTATTGTGAATCCTAATTCCATACTTTTGACAATTGTAGGAAGAGACTGTAATTAATTGCTCGTTTACAAGTATAGATGTAGTATAATTGCTTGTCTATAACTCCTGTAAGTACTAAAATATTACAATAAAATACCAAATTAGACCGAAAATAAAATACCAAATTAGACAGAAAATAAAATACTATGAAATGTCCACCTAGCTAGAATGGGCATTATTAATGAATTGAAACTCCAGATTATATATGGATACAGTGTCATAATTTGTTAATTAAGACTCAAGAGATGGTTCTGCTAGCGGAACTTTCCTGAGAAAGTTCAAAAGGCTCAAGAAGATTGCACGCACATCGATCAACCTTTAAGAGAAACCAGCTTGAAAATATTTTGGTGGCATTATAAGAGAATTCAACTCTACGCATTTATATATATATGTGTGTGTATGTATGCCGATACTGATCTCCATTTATTAAACCGCCCTTAATTACCGTTTCAATATGCCCTTTACGCAGTATCACTTGCACGCTGACAGCAAGTGATGTCCTTCGCAAATTCTGTTTGTATTTGTAATTAATCTGCTAACCGTCTTTCATACTGATGCATATCCTCTTTTAGTACCAAGTGATAGTACTGGTCAATATGGTCTGAACTTACTAACGAGGATGTCGCCTAGAATTACTCTTAAGAAAAATCAGGGTCAGAGGCTCAAAATAAAATAACCGTAGAGTATGCTATGACATCCTACTTAGCTAAGTACTTAAGTTACTTTATTAAATAAGGTCAAAAGGTAGTACAAAAATTAGAGAAAATAGAAAGGACAAGAAGATCAGAGAAGAGAAATCAATTCATTGCGGAGCTGCTCTCTCAAAATTTCTTCCTCGCATTTACATTATGGTACACCAAACCGTTTTATTTGGGAATTACTTTGGAATTTTTTGAATTTCTCAAAATTTGAAAGTATGGTGTTTGCATAACTGTTTTAGTTGTGGTATTTTGGAGGTTTAAGTATTTGGTGGTCTTGATTTGTGCAAATTGGGTATTTCAGGTATTTGATAAATTAGGAGATTTGTTGATTTGGGTGTTTGTAAATTAAATGGAGATGTTGACCCAATTTGATATTGAGAAGTATGATGAAAATACTAGTTTTGCACTTTGACAAGTGTGGATGGTTGTCATATTGTCTAATCTTGAAATTAAGGGTGTCATATATGGTAGAGACAAGTTGGTTGAGGTCGTTAGATAAGAAATGACTAGATATAGATGATAAGGCTCTTTTTACTATTCAATTGCGTTTGAGTAATGCGACACTATTAAAGGTCCTATCGGTGAAAATCGCTAAGAATTTGTAGGAAACATTAGAGGATATTTACACGAAGAAATCTCTAACTAATCGGTTGCGGTTAAAATTGTGCATCTACACTCTTGGTATGGTCAAATGTACATCTCTTTCATTTTGAATGATTTGGATAAGTTGGGTGTGAAGTTAGAGGATGATGACCAAGCCCTTTTATTGTTATATTTATTATTCGTATCATACAAGGTCTTTAGGGATATGATGATGTATAATAGAGAGAATATTACCCTTGAGGATGCTAAGAGTAATTTGTAAGCCAAGTTATATTTAGATAATGAGATGACCAATATGGAGAAATGAGGTCAAAGTGTTGGTTTGGTTATGTATCGGAGTAGGTTGAAAGATAGAAACTTGAAAGATTCAAGAACCCGTTCAAAGTCTAGGCACAACTTATAATTATTGTTAGAAGAAAGGACACATCAAGACCGATTGTTTCAAGCTACAAAATAAACAAAAGACGGAAGATTACGGTGTTGCTTTGGAGGAGGCCAATGTGATCGATTGTGACATGACGGATATCTTATGTGTGGTTGATACCAACATTCATGACAAAAATTGTTGGGTTATGGATACACGTGCTTCTCAACACATGACTTCTAATAGGAATTAGTTTAAGACATATGAGCCTACGGATGATAAGGTTCTCATGGGAAATAGCTGTTAGGGATCTAGGGAATGAGAAAGAGAGAATATTCTGGCAAATGAAATCTTTCTTATTATTCTCATAACCTAATACAATACTTACAGCCCTTTATTTAAATAGGATAAGTGAACCTGAAAAATAGAAGTTACAGGTCATGTTTTCTATCCTTAGCAAGAATGCGCATCTTAAAGAAATAGAAAAAACTCCCCATAACCCTATTACATGTTCTACCCAAAATAGAAAAACAAAAAATAGAAACAACTAAACAGATGTGTAGATTTCATCTCCTGGCTGTGTGATTGATCATGATGGAGTCGCATCACAAATCTCCACCTCGACTTCATTCATGAATCCTGACTCTATGTTCTCATGCCCTTAATTTTGTTGACCTTTCTCCTTCTACACCAAGTTAACCAAATCCAAACAATGTTTGAATTTAGTTAAAGTAAGGACTTTTGTCAACATGTCTGCTGCATTGTCATTTGTACTGACTTTCTCCATAATTATGTCACCTTCTGCCAAAACTTCACGCAGCTTGTGATATTTCACATCTATGTGCTTAGTACACTCATGAAACATACTATCTTTAGTTAGATATATTGCACTTTGGCTATCGCACATAATCCTTAACTTCTGAATGCCTTGAGTTAATTCGCCATGAATATTTCGAAGCCAAATCGCCTCCTTAATTGCATCCGAGAGGGTCATGTATTCTGCTTCAGCAGTAGATAATGCTACACACTCTTGAAGCCTTGATCTCCAACTTACTGCACATCCTCCAAAAGTAAACACATATGCTGACGTTGATCGTCGAGTATCCAAACATCCTGCATAATCCGCATCTACATAGCCTATCAAGTTTGTAGTATCTCTTGAAAATTCGAGGTGGCTTGAATGTGTGCCCTTGAGATATCTGAATATCCATTTCACTGCTTGCCAGTGTTCCTTCGCTGGATTTGCCATAAAACGACTCGCAATACTCACGGCATGTGCTAGATCTGGACGAGTGCATACCATTGCATACATCAATGATCCCACCGCGCTTGCATATGGTATTTTTGTCATTTCTTCTATCTCCTGTTGAGAAACAGGTGCTTGTTGTTTTGATAGTTTAAAATGTGCTGGCATGAGTGTGTTTACTGGTTTTGCTTTATCCATCCCAAACCTCTCCAGAATTTTAAGAACATAGTTCTCTTGAGATAGGTACAATTTTGAATTCTTTCCATCTCTCAAAATTTCCATGCCTAAAATCTTTCTTGCTGCCCCAAGATCCTTCATATGAAATTCAGACTCTAACTGCAACTTAATTTCCTTGATCTCCTCCAAACTTTTGGCAGCTAAGAGCATGTCATCAACATATAGTAACAAATATGCAAAAGAGGTATGACTTCTCTTACAGTAAACACAAGGATCATAATCACTCCTCTTGAAACCAATTTGTAAAACAAAATTATCAAATTTCTTATACCATTGACGTGGTGATTGCTTAAGTCCATAAAGCGACTTTTGCAATTTGCAAACTAAATGATCTTTTCCTTTAACATGGTTACCTTCCGGTTGCTCCATATAAATCTCTTCGTCTAACTCCCCATGTAGAAAAGCTGTTTTAATGTCTAGTTGCTCCAACTCCAAATCATCTCGAACAACTAACCCGAGGAACAATCTAATTGAAGTATGCTTGACTATTGGGGAGAAGATATCATTGAAGTAAATACCTGGAATTTGACTGTACCCTTTTGCAACTAATCGAGCCTTGTAACGCATGTCTTCTACCCCCGGTATTCCTTCTTTTTTCTTGAAAATCCACTTGCATTTGATTGCCCTTTTGCCGAGGGGTAATTTCTTCAAACGCCACGTTGAATTTTGTTGAAGTGACTGCATCTCCTCTTGCATTGCCTCCACCTATTTGTCAGAATCTGGGCTGCTCAATGCTTCGCTATATGTTGTGGGTTCGTCAGACTCCAATTCGGTTGCCACTGCACATGCAAATCCAACAAAATTTGTTTCTTCAATCAGCCTCTTTGGAGCCTTTATTTCTCTTCTTGAACGAGCAGCAGCAATTGTTTGTGTTTGAACACCTTCTGGAGCCACAATGGACTGTTTCTGGCCTCTTTCTTGCACTCCACCTGAACCATGTCCAGGTCTGACTTGATTTTCTGGAGCGATGGGCTGCTGCTGGTTAGTCGTGCCAATAGAGGTTGCATGCTGTGTCACCTCACCAGGGGTTATGCTAAATTGAATGGTGGCATCAGGTAATGCATCAGAGAGTTAGGTCTGTTGTGTTTTCTCCATTTGATCACCATCAAAGGATAGAGAATTGCTTGATTCTGTAATGTCATGCTTATTTTTTAAAACTGAATTTTCATCAAAAACTACATCTCTAGATACAAGTATCTTGGATGTTTGAGGGTTCCAGAGTCTGTAACCTTTTACATCAGGTGAGAACCCAAGAAAGATACACTTCACAGAACGTGGATCAAGTTTACCCTCTCTTACATGTGCATATGTATGGCATCCAAAAATCTTCAAGTCACCATAATCTGTTAGTTTTCCTGACCACAATTCTTCAGGTGTTTTCATATCAAGAGAAGCATGTGGAGAACAATTCACAATATGGGACGCCGTATTTACCGCTTCTGCCCAAAATTTCTTTCTCAAACCACAATTTGAAAGCATACATCTTGCTTTCTCAAGAAGTGTACGGTTCAATCTTTCTGCGACTCCGTTTTGTTGAGGGGTATATGGGACTGTCATATGTCTAACAATTCCATTCTCTTGACAAAACTGATTAAATTTCCCCGAACAAAATTCCATCCCATTATCGGTTCTTAATTTCTTTACTACACGACCCGTTTATTTTTCTATCATAGCCTTCCAGACTTTAAAATTACTAAAAGCATCTGATTTATTTTTCATAAAATAAATCCATACCTTTCTTGAAAAATCGTCGATGAAGGTGACAAAATACCGGGCCCCATTAAGCGATGCTTGACGCGAAGGCCCCCAAACATCAGCATGTATGTAGTCTAAAATGCCTTTTGTCATATGTTTAGCGGTTCGGTTGAAAGATACCATCTTTTGTTTTCCAAACAGACAATGCTCATATAAACCAACTTTGAAGATATTACATTTGCCAAGTAAACCATGCTTACATAATTCATTTAAACCACGATCACTCATATGGCCTAGTCGCAAATGCCATAATTTTGTGTCATCTTTGGCCTCAACAGCATAAGCGCTACTCTCTATTGTTTCACCTTCAAGTATGTAGAGGTTGCCTTTTCTTATGCCTTTCATCACCACTAATTGACCTCTTGAAATTTTCAAAATACCATCCTTTGCTGAAAAATGAAAACCTTTATTCTCCAAAGCACTTAAGGAGATTAGATTCCTTTTCATTTCAGGAACGTATCTCACATCATTTAGAGTGAGAACTGTGCCTTCTTTGATGCGAATTTGAACTGAACCTATTCCTTTAATTGCACAAGATGCTTCATTTCCCATATATACTACCCCATTTTCTACAGCGGTATATCCTTTAAACCAACTTCTATTTGGTGTTATATGGAAGGTACATGCTGAATCAAGAGTCCACTCATGTCTTCTCCTATCCTTTAAATTTTCGACGAAAAATGCATTTGAACTCTCACCATCAATGTTCCCTTCTATCATTAATGCGAGATCATCAGAAACATAAACTGCACTATCATGATTTGATGAATTTCCTTCCTCTGCCTTGGCCTTATTCTTATTTTGCAACTTAAAACAATTCTTCTTAATGTGACCTTTCTTCTTACAATAGTTGCAAATAAGATTTTTATGTTGAGATTTCGACCTATACCGTGTTTTCCTAGAATTGTCCCTCTCAGTCGATCTACCCCTTGTATACAAACCTTCTCCACTATTCTCAATTTTAGATGAGTCCATCATATCCTTTGATAGAAGGCTGGTCATGACCTCATCTAAAGTTATGGTCTGCTTACCATACAAAAGGGTATCCCTAAAATGAGTATAGGATGCGAGTAGATGGTACAACAATAATATGGCTAAATCCTCATCATCTGTTTTCACACCGAGGTTTTCTAGGTCATTAACTATCTCACGAAATTCCTCTAAATAAATTTTCAAAGCTTTACCTTCCATCATATGAGAGAAGAGGCGGGCCTTTGCATACAGCAGCGTTGCGGGTGTCTTTGTCATGAGCAGAGACTCCAACTTCTCCCATAGACTCTTGGTGGTTGTCTCCTTGTGAACTTGTTGTAGAATTTCATTTGAGAGATTTAACATGATATGTGCAAGAGCTTTGGAATCTTTCCTCCTTTTATCGTCATCTGTGCCTGTCATTTTGTCGACACCAAGAAGAGCTTCTTCGAGGTCTAGAGAAGTTAGGAGAGATTTCATCTTAACTTGCCACAAATGGAACTTGGTTGTAGAAGTCAACAGTGCCAAGTCGATTCGAGAAGATGTGGATGCCATTGAAGAAGCCAAACTGAAACCCTAGCGGCAGTGGACTGATCTGAGAACCCTGGAACCACCAAACGGACTGTCGACAGCGAACCTGGCTCTGATACCAGTTTTGTTAGGGATCTAAGAAATGAGAAAGAGAGGATATTCTGTCAAAGGAAACCTTTCTTATTATTCTCATAACCTAATACAATACTTACAGCCCTTTATTTAAATAGGATAAGTGAACCTGAAAAATAAGAGTTACAGGTCACGTTTTCTATTCTTAGCAAGAATGTGCACCTTAAAGAAATAGAAAAAACTCCCCATAACTCTATTACATGTTCTATCCAAAATAGAAAAATAAAAAATAGAAACAACTAAACAGATGTGTAGATTTCATCTCCTAGCTGTGTGATTGATCATGATGGAGTCGCATCACAATAGCAACCTATGCAAGATTGTCGAGATTGGTTTGGTTAAGATTAAGTTTCATGAAGGCAAGATCCGAATGTTAATAGGTGTGAGGCATGCAAGACACATACTCGATTTAATGAAAATTTTGATTTCGTTAGGGTGACTTGAAGAAAAGGGATGCAAGTTTCAAAGTGAAGGTGGAGTCCTTCGTGTCTCTAAAGGGGCTGTAACAATCATGAGAGCAATGAAACTCTCTATTTTTTGCAAGGTTCCATGATCACGGAGTTGGCCGCTAGTGCTAGCTCCACGTTAGATGCCGATATGACAAAATTGTGGCATATGAGGTTGGGGCACATGAGCGAGCGATGAATGATCATCTTGAGAAATAGAGGCTTGTTGCATGGCCAATGCACGGACAATTTGGAGTTTTGTGAGCATTGTGTATTTGGCAAGCAAAAGAGGTTGAGCTTCTCGACGATCATTCATTCGAACAAGGAAACATTAGATTACATTCGTTTGGATCTTTGGGGACCATCTGGTGAGCCATCTAAAAGTAATGATATTCGTTATATGCTCACTTTTATTGATGACTTTTCAAGGAAGATTTGGGTTTTTTTCTTGAAGGAAAAAAGTCAAGTATTTGTCACCTTCAAAGAATGAAAGTCTCTCATGGAAAAGGAAACAGGGAAGAAAGTGAAGAGATTAAGAACTGATAATGATTTGGAATTTATAACCATGAGTTTGATAATTTTTGCAAGATCGGAGGGATTGTGCGGTATAAGACGATTGTGAACACTTCACAACAAAATAGGGTTGTGAAAAGAATGAATCAGACACTACTTGGAACAAGCTCAGTGTATGCTTTCCAATGCGAGATTGGGTAAGGAGTTTTGGACGGAAGCCATGATCATGACATGTTATTTGGTAAATTGATCTCTTACCACTCCTATTGAGTGCAAGACACCCAGGGGGGTGTGGTCGGGTAAGCCAACCGATTACCCAAGGTTGAGGATGTTTGGTTGTCTTGCTCATGTATATGTGAATAAGGGAAAATTAGAGTCTAGAGCAAAGAAGTGTGTTTTCATGGCCGAAAATGTGATGGGGCATAGATTGTGGTGTCCTCATTCTAAGTCTTCTAAATTTCTCATCTTAAGATATGCCACTTTTGATGAGTCAGTCATGTTGAAGGCAAAAAATGTTGCACCCAAACCGATTAGTAAAGAGAATGAAACAATTAGGAAGAATGTGAAGTTTAAGATGCCGGTCCAAGAAGTTGACAAGGATATGTCACATCAAGGTACTCATTTGGAAGAAGAGGAAGAAGATGAGCAACCATATGTATTGCCAAGGGACCGTACAAGAAAGAAAATCTGACCATCTGCAAGGTATGGATATTTCAATTTTGCTTATTGTTTGACTATTGTCAAAAATTTAGATTTTTGTGAGCTTTTATGTTATAAAGAAATAATCTCTTCTAAAAATGTGACCGATTGGGTTATGTCCATGAATGAAGAGTTACATTTAGTATAACATAAACAAACTTGGACTCTTGTGAAGCCGCCAAGTGATAAGATAATTGTGGGTTGTAATAGGATTTTTAAGAAGAATCCCCAATTCTATATTTTGACAATTGTAGAAAAACTGTGTAGTCAATTGCTCGTCTATTAGTTCTGTAGTTCAACTGCTTGTCTACAAGTATTAAAATGTAGACAACCTTTAAGAGAAAAACCAGCTTGAAAATTTTTGGTGGCATTAGAAGAGATTTAAGCTATATGCATTATATATATATGTGCAGATATTGATCTCCATTAATTAAACTGCCCTTAATTACTATCAATATGCCTTTAATTAATATCACTTGAACTATGACAGCATGTGATATCCTTTGAACATATTAATTATTATCAGCCAAGTACTGGACAACACCAGTAGTGGTAATGAACTGGATGCAGAAGATAGCAGCGAGCTTCAGGAAGCTTCTATTGAGCAACATAAGTGATTGTTAGTTTCAGTAGTCATCATTTGTAATTAGAAATATTTTCTGTAACTAATTCAGTTGATTCTTATAGATAGTTAAATACTCAATATACACAGAGTGTCAGTAATTAATGAAAACAAAATTCAAGCAATGCTTCACCTCTATATCTCTCTACTTGATATCATTTTACATATGCCCTTAATTATATTTGTTATCTGCTAACAGCCTTTCATACTGCTGCATATCCTCTTTTAGGACCAAGCAAAAAAAGGTATGTACTGGTCAATATGGTCTGAAATTCTAAGGCAAATGTCCCCTACAATTACTCTCATAAGAAAAATCAGGGTGACGGGCTCATAATAAAAAACTGTAAGAGTAAATTATGACTTCCTACTTAGCTAAGTAACTCTCATTAAATCAGTTCAAAAAGTACTACCAAAATTAGAGAAAATAGAAAGGACAGAAAATCAGAGAAGAAAAACCAATTAATGCCATCCATAAGATGACGAATATTCAAGTTATTTTTCGAGTGTGTAAACATATTGCCATTATTACCGTTCTTCAATATTAATTCATCATCAGGCATTCCAGCTATCAGTTCAAAGGATCCAAACATTGTGCTGAATTAGCAAAATTCTCATGTAAATTAAGAGAAAGGATTGATTGGCCCTGTCTGACTTGCATTGTTCAATGTACCGAGTGCTGCCGCAGCACAAGTCTTTGGGCAACTAAGCCACTTATTTCTTATAATCATATTTCATTTTTTCTTGCTGGGAATTTGTGAAAAACTGAAAATGCTGCTCCTTAATTTTTGTCTAAATGCAGAAACAGCTAGCATTTTTTAACATCAGAGAGGGAACTTTTACATGTTGATTAGTACAAACTGTATTCAGCTTAAAGTTTCCTCTGCAGCCTGCTTAAGCATCCAAGGGCCGGAGCTTCTAGGTGCCCTGACAACAACCATTTTCATCTAGAAAGTAATCAGTATTGAAGTTAGTAGTTGGACTCAAAACACCATGACAAATATAAAAATGCACTTTGTTTTATATATGAGTTATGATTGTATTATTTTGTAATTTACAACAAATCTATGTATGATGGAAAAGTTGACAAGTTCTATATATACTCAGTCTAATTAATTATTCATCTGCATCAATAAACTAGTTTCAATTTGAAAGATTAAAGAATATTTGTATTCCTTAATTATATGTATTATTCCCAAAAGTTCACGGAGTTAACAAATTAAGAAATAGTACTCTCATAAGTAACTTCTTATCCAGTGGAATATTATTTTACTATTATTATTATAGTTATCTTAAAAAATCTGAAAAAAATTGTTAAAAAATCTTAAAAATAGAAAATTTCAGTATCCTACAAGATTTTAATATGAAGAATTTATTGATCTACTCGGATTTATCGTTTAGAGCTGATTTGGTAGGTTTTTGGATTAAGCTCATCAAAGGACTTGGTGAACTTAACTCAAAAATCTATCAAACGGCTTCAAATGATAAATCCGAGTAGCTCAATAAATTCTTCATATTAAAATCTTATAGGATACTAATTTTTTCTATTTTTGGAGTTTTTTTAAGTATTTATTTCATATTTTTTAAAATGCTATACTTTTATATGCAAAACTTCATTATTTTATTATCATTATTAGAGTCATAATAAAAAAAATTCGAAAATAATAGTTAGAAAATCCTAAAAATAGAAAATTTTGTTATCTTACGAGATTTTGATATAAAAAATTTGTTGAGCAACTTGCATTTATCGTTTGAAATCGATCCAATATGTTTTTGAATTAAGTTCATCAAAGATTTTGGTGAGCTTAAGCTCACACTAGCTTATATATTATATATTATATATATATATATATATATATATATATATATAATATTATATGTGAAGTGTTATTTAAATTAAAAAAATAAAAAATTGTAGCATATATTCTTAGTTATTTAGATAGGATGTATATTAAATTTGAATCAATTTGAGTTGGAATAATAATACATAGATTTAAGAAATAGAAATATTCTTTAAATCTTTCAAATTTGAAGTTTCTGATACAGATAAAATAATCAGACCGACTAGAAAACTAATAAATTTTCTGTCAGACATAGATTTGCATAATTCATAAAGAAAAGCACATTCTTACAGTTATGGCTTCTAATTACTAGCTCCAATACAGATTCATTTCTTGAAGAAAATGGTTGTTGTTGGCCCCTGGAAGTTATCATGGATGCTTAAGCTGAGTACAGTTTGTATACTAACATGTGAAGTTCCCTCTCTAATGTTAAAAAATGTTAGTTGTTTCTGCATTTACAAGAAAAAATATGTCAGATTTGAAACAAGTGGCTTAGCTTCCCAAGGACTTGTGCATACAACAATGCTCGTAATGTAGAATATATGCAAGCCGATCAATCAGGACGAACCGTCCAATTGATCCTTTCTCTTAATTTACACGAGAAACTTGTTACTTCAGCACAATATATACTTGGATCCTTTGAACTGATATAGAATGCTTGATGATGATCATTGAAGAACAGTGCAGCAGCTGTATGTATGCGCACTCAAAGAGTTCAAATATTAAAAAAAAAGAACTTTGATATGTAATGAGGTTATTCATTGTCTAGTGGATGGCATTAATTGGTTTTTCTTCTCTGATCTTCTTGTCCTTTACATTTTCTTTTGTTTTTGTAGTAACTTTTGTACTGATGTAATAAAGTCACTCAAGTGCTTAGCTAAGTAGGATGTCTTGTGGATGGCATTAATTTGTGCTGTTCACATGATGTGCCGGTTTGCATCAATATCAAATCGATGGGTCGGGAATGGCAAAAAAGACAACAGTATTGGCAGTGTCTCCCTGGAAAAGATCGGCTTGTGGCTGGCTTTGAGCATAGAGTAATGTGTGGTCTTTACTTAATTACTACCATATTATGACTAAGATATATAATGCTTGACCATCTCAAGAGTACTTAAAAATTATGAAGCCAAGAAAAAGGACGAAATGACTGATAGGAATGACAATACAAATTGGTTGATTATATATGAAATAATGTTTTTATAAACACTTCACTAGTTTTCTAACAGCTAGCTGTATATTATATATATAGGATATGAAAAAAAAAACATTTTGATTTGAAAATATGTAAAATGCTATCACAGTCAATGTCTTCATGTTCCAACAGTCAAGGACATCCTACAAAATTGGACTTTGTGATCTCTTGTGCAGTGACATAGTGAAAAATAAAGAGAAAGTATTGAAAGCATTGTAACGCTGTCCAATTGTTTGTTAAACTCTAAAGGAATAAATTGCCTGCACTACAAATATTTTTTGAATTGCTTTGATTAATTAATTTCTATCATGAACAAGTACTCTACCTTGTTTAACCTGCCATTTCTTCTACTCAGCATGGAAGCAGTTTACTGCTCCCTGCATGCTTATCTCATAATTAAGCTGAGGCCAGTCATAGGGCAACTCACCTTTGGCAAGCCATTGGATTAAGCAAAGGTCTCATCTCTCTGTCTCTCTCTCTCTCTCTAGATCTCATTCTTTCTCTCTCCACAGCGTGAATCACTAAATGACATTTTCATCATATTTTCATAAAAAAATATGACTGCGTGACTCTGCAGTTTTAACATTAAACTAATAGAATGGAAATCCCTTGACAAAAATTAAATCGACAATCTCGACAACGGATTTTCAAATAATTTTGAAGAAAAAAATCTTAAAAATAGGAAAAAATTTATAAATATATTTTTTTAATTTGTAGGTTAATTGTATTTTAAATTTCATAAAATTTAAGTGTTTTTGATATCTATAAAAAATCATCAAAATTAAATGATATTTGCAACTATTTTATAGATCTTTGATGAAAATTATCATCAACATCTAAATTACATAAAACTTGATAGACAATCAATCTATAAGTTCAAGAATATGTATATAATTTTTTTTCAATTTTAAGAAACTTTAAAAATTATTTGAAAATTTTTGTCAAGATTATCAAGTAAATAGTTGTCAAAGATCCTCACCCAAACTAATAACATTCAACAAAAGTAATGTTTTTATACACACTTAACTAGTTTTTTAAATTTGATATTTTTAACATTTATATATTTATAATTCTTAAGATGTGTCTGTATATGCATATGAAAATAACTGACCATTATTGCGCTTCTATATATGCATATGAAAATAATATGATTATAAGTTCTCATATAATTGTAGTTGTTTGTGAGCACCAGCTATTATAGGCTATGACCAAAAAGTAACATTTTGATTTAAAAAAAATATAGAATGCTCTCACAGCCAATATCCTTCAAATTCTAACATTAATTGACGAAACGACCTCTTATATATAAGGTTTGACTGTGTGAATCTCTTGTGCAGTGACAGAGTGAAAAATAAAAGAAAGTATTGAAAGCATTGCATGCTTGTATCACTGTCCGATTTTTTTTTTTATTAACTGTAAAGGAACAAATAGCCTGCACTACAATTATTTTTTTAAATTGTTTTGATTAATTTCTATCATGAACAAGCAGTCTACCTTGTTTAATTTGGCATTTCTGCTACTCAGCATGGAAGCACTTACTCTTCTTTGCATGCTTATCTCATAATTAAGCTGAGGCCAGTCATAGGGCAACTCTCCTTTGGCGAGCCATTGGATTAAAGCAAAAGGTCTCATCTCTCTCTCTCCACAGCATGCCAAAGGAGGGTAGCCGTACAACTGCCTTGCTTACTCTTTGTCCTCTCTTTAGTACTACTCTTCTCAACTTGTCTTTGTTGCTTCTTATGTTCTCCCCGTCCTGCATCGACAGCTTTTTATAGTGTTGAAAAGGCAGTGTGGCATCGATCTGCCAAATTGAGAAATGGTATAACCTCATGGATATCCTTCTCTCTCCTCTTCATGTCACTCTCCATAAATAAAAAGATCTCATGCTTTATCATATGTTATATGTGATTCTCCTCACCACAATCTTGACTTTATATCTTTAGTTTTCTCTCAAAGCTAAGTTGCTCTATTTATTCTTTTCTATTATTAATTGACTTGCAAATTTAGAATTTTTTTTAAGGAGAAGGGAGAGAAGGCTGACACGTGTAATTTTTTTTTTGTTATAAGAGTTCCCGTTAACCCCGATATTTATTCTTTTTCAAATGCCTCTTCTGAGGGTTCCTGTTAACCCTTCAGTTGTTCTAACTCAAAATTTATTGAATCGGTTTCAAACAATAAATTCAAATTACTCAATAGATTCTTTATATTAAAATATTGTAGGATACTAAAATTTTCTATTTTTAGAAACTTTTAACTATTTATTTCATATTTTTGAAAATGTATGTTTTTATATGCAAAAATTCATTATTTTATTATTATTATAGAGTCATCTTAAAAAATAAAAAAATAGTTAAAATTTAAAAATAGAAAATTTTGATATCCTATAAGATTTTGATATGAAGAATTTATTTAGCAATTAAAATTTTTTGTTTACCATTAATTTGATAGATTCTTAAGTTAAAAACACCGAGTGATTTCGTGCTCTTAAGAGCATGTTAGATTTACTCTTGTTATGAACTACGTATATCAGTGCTTCAAGTGACACTTCAAAAATTATATATCATTAAGAGCTAGCAATGAGGTTGGAGTTTATATTTGATAGAGATATGGTAACAAGGTATGAACACTTACAGAATTTCTTGAGATAAAATTTATCACGCAATGCCAAAAGTTAAATAAGAAAACTACAATCTTATATTTATTCTAGAACATTTTGATGGACAACAGACACTATGTATCAAACTGAGCAGAATATTGGACATGTTTTGGCATCCATCAAATTAAGGTCTTTAAAACTGAATTGCTGAATATACAAATTACCGATTTCAACTTTTCTAGATTGTTCCTAAATGATGGAGAATTAATATATATATCTACTTTAATATATCTCTCTACAACTTTCAGTTTTCAATTCTGAGAAGCTCCGGTGCAATGATGCAGCGCTCATATTGTATATGGTTGTCAAAATTGAGTGTCATTCATATTATCCTAATCCAGCATATTCTCCCTGTAAATGAAGATTTGATGAGAGACAAAAGGGAAAGGAGCGCGGTGGCACATTCTATTGTATACCAAACAAAAGCTGTTCTTTTGTACATATCAAGCACACGCAGTCCAGGATGTGAGGATGCTCATGCTTCATAGGGGCATATATATAGTGCAAGTATTTTTCTTTTTCTCTTCCTTTTTTACTTTCGGCTAAATCAGAGAAGATTTCCTTTATCTTTTGTTAGATCTATAGGCACTGCATAATTTTGGAAGTTGGGGCCTGCAACAGGGATATTTATCTCCCCTAGTTTAATTCATTCATATATATACATGTAATATATTAATTAAGGAAAAATTATTCATCATATTAAAAAATACATGCATCATACCGAAGTATACCTCCTTGTATGCTCGATGGCTTCACACTATGCATACATTGATTTCATACATAATGAGAAGTACCTCATCATACATATTGATGCTATCCTATGTATGCTCGATGAGAGTATGCATAGTTGCATACTTCGTCAAATGTAGGAAGACTCCGTAATTAGTTGCTTGTCTATAAGTATATATGTAGTATAATTAATTGCTTGTTTATAACTCCTGTAAGTATTAAAATAGTACAATAAAATACCAAATTAAACAGAAAACAAAATCTGTGAAATTAATGTCCACCTAGCTAGAATGGGCATAATGAATTGGAACTCCAGATTATATATAGATACAGTGTCATAATTTGTTTATTAAGACTTAAGAGCAAGTTCTGCTACTGGAACTCTGATCCTGAGAAGTTCAAAAAGCTCAAGAAGATATTATACATACATTGATCAACCTTAAAAAGAAAAACCAGCTTGAAAAATATTTTGGTGGCATTATAAGAGATTTCAACTCTATTAATATCTAAAAGCCCAATTAGTTATACCAAGTTATGTGGAAGATTTACCTCTTCAATTAAATGCAGATTGATTGTTCAAATAATTTAAGGGATTAATTCTAAAGATGTACAATCAAGGAAGGTTGCTCCTACCACATTGAAGAGGATATTTAGAAAGCAGTTTTGGATTTGGGTCAGATCCAATGATATTAAAGAATAGTTGAAAGATATTTGATGAAAAAATTTCTCTTAAAATTGCATAGTTATTCTGTTTTCCAATAGCACTTGACAATAAATTGTTGGCAAAAAGAGATGTAGGAATTACAAGTAACAGATGTGTGAAGATGTGGAGAGACTGATTTTTTGAAGGAGGACAAGAAGTGACGATCTATAAAACAGGGTGATCTATGCATACCCATGGTACCGAATTGTGGTACTGGATTTGTGGCAAATTGTTTCAGCTTTATGTCTCTTTAACATTTCCGTAGATAAAATAAGTAATTAGTATTGTTAGAATCCCTAGAGTATTGGGTTATAGTACTCAAAATAATTCTAGTTTTAATATGAAACTGGTGGTATATACCACTACAAAAAAAAAAAAAAAACCTATGCATGTATATATATGCAGATATCAATCTCCATTCATTAAACTGTCCTTAATTACTGTTCGATATGCCCTTTAAGTAATATCACTTGCACGCTGACAGCAAGTGATGTCCTTTGCAAATTCTGTTTGTATTTGTAATTAATCTGCTAATTGTCTTTCATACTGATGCATATCCTTTATTAATTAGTACCAAGAAACAAAAGATAAGTACTGATCAATATGGTCTGAACTTACTAATGCGGATGTCGCCTACAATTACTCTTAAGAAAAATCAGGGTCAGAGGCTTAAAATAAAATAACCGTAGAGTATGCTATGACATCCTACTTAGCTAAGTACTTAAGTAACTTTATTAAATAAGGTCAAAAGGTAGTACAAAATTAGAGAAAATAGAAAGGTCAAGAAGATCAGAGAAGAGAAATCAATTAATGCCATCCACAAGACAGTTAATAACTCATTACATATCCAACTTTTAAAAAAAAAAAAAATCTTTGCACTCTTGGAGTGTGTAACATATTGCAGCTATTATCTTTCTTCAATGATCATCACCAAGCATTCTATAAGTTCAAAGGCTCCAAATATTGCTCTAAATTAGCAAGCTTCTTGCGTAAATTAAGAGGAAGGATCAATTGGCCCTGATCGGCTTACACAAGTCTCTGGGCAGCTAAGCCTGACATATTTTTATCTTGTCTTGTTGGGAATTTGTGACAATGCTGCTCCATTTTGTCTAAATGCAAAACAACTAGCATTTTTAAAGATCAGAGAGGTAAAACTTTACATATTATTATACAAACTGTACTCAGCTTAAAGTTGCTACTGCCTGTTGGAAATATAAATTAATTATTATAATAAAGTTAGGTTTATTGGGAAATGTGAATAGACTTTTTGGATTTATAGTGTATGAAATTTGAGGCTGATTAATAAGGAAATTCGGAAGGATAAATGTTATTTATTCTAGATAAATGAGGTACGGATTGAAAGCTCTCGAAGTCCATTAGATTTCTCAATAGAAAGTTATAATTATTTTTATGAAGAAATATTAACATTTATTATATTGTTTAGAATTTTATTTTTCTATTTAATGTTATAAAAATTTCTAGAGTTTTTTTTTTGATGTTTAGGACTATAAAAAAATTATATTATGTTGCAATGTAAGAGAAAAATATTAAGAGTTTATAATAAAAAAAAACTTTGTTTTGTTGTCTCTCTCCTCTCCACCTTAAAAACAGTTGGGTTTCTTTATCAATTTTTATCAAGTGATATCAGAATCAAGTTAAAACGACCACACAAATTCAAGTATCTCCTTTCGATATTCAATTCTAATTAAAACCAACTATGATAAATGATTGTTGCGGGTGAAGACTATCATTGGTATTTATGGCTTGTGGGATACTATTGAGAACATATATGAAGCTCCCGAAGATGAGAGTGCATTTATGGTGACTGAGATAGCTATCTTACAAAAAAAGAAAAGAAAATCAAAGCGCTCTAAGTATCATCCATCAAAGATTAGATGACAATATGTTTGAGAAAGTCGCTAATGAGATGTGAGCTAAGGATGCATGAGATATCCTTAGAAACTTAGTGATTGGAGCTGAGAATGTAAAGAAGGTGCAACTTTAAGGGTTGAGTTTGACTCAATTGTGATGAAGGAGAGTGAATCCATATAAGACTATTTCACTTGAGTTTTGATGGTGGTGAATTAAATGAAAAGACTTGATGAAAAAAATACAAGATGTGAAAGTATTAGAGAAGGTTTTGCGTTTTTTTAACGCAAAATTTAATTATGTGGTGGTGGCGATTGAAAAGTCTAAAGATATTGAATTCATGATCATTGATGAGTTGAATAGATTTTTGTTAGCTCATAAAGAAAAAAATAAAGAGAAACTAACAAAAACCACCAGAGTAAGCATTGCAAGCAAAATGTTTCTTTAATAAAAAAAGAAATGAAAAAGAAGGTCGAGGTCAAGGACGAGAAAGAAGCTGAGGTCAAGGTCAAGTATAGATATAGTATAATTGCTTGTCTACATAGCTAGAATGGGAATAATGAATTGAAACTCCAGAGTATATATGAGTACAGTGTCATAATTTGTTAATTAAGACTTAACAGCAAGTTCTGCTAGTGGAACTCTGATCCCGAAAAAATTCAAAAAGCTCAAGAAGATAATACATACATCATCAGCTTGAAGATAAACCAGCTTGAAAATATTTTGGTGACATTATAAGATATTTGAACTCTATGCATATATATGTGTGTGTGTGTGTGTGTGTGCAGATATCATTCTCCATTCATTAAACTGTCCTTAATTAATGTTCGATATGCCCTTTAAGCAATATCACTTGCACGTTGACAGCAAGTGACATCCTTTGCACATCCTGTTTGTGTTTGTAATCTGCTAACCGTCTTTCATACTGATGCATATCCCTTTTTAGTACCAAGTGACAAAAAGATAAGTACTGGTCAATATGGTCTGAACTTACTAACGTGGTCGTCGCCTACAATTACACTTAAGAAAAAACAGGGTCAGAGGCTCAAAATAAAATAACCGTAGAGTATGCTATGACATCCTACTTAACCAAGTGCTTAAGTAAATTTATCAAACCAGGTCAAAAGGTAGTACAAAAATTATAGAAAATAGAAAGGACAAGAAGATCAGAGAAAAATCAATTAATGCCATCCAAAGACAGTGACTAGCTCATTACATATCCAACTTCTTTTTTTTTTATTTTTTATCTTTGTACTCTTGGAGTGTGTATACATATTGCAGCTATTAGCTTTCTTCAAATGATCATCACCAAGCATTCTATCAGTTCAAAGACTCCAAATATTGTGTTGAATTAGCAAGCTTCTTGTCTAAATTAAGAGGAAGGATCAATTGGCCCTGATCGGCTTACACAAGTCTCTGGGCAGCTAAGCCTGACATATTTTTATCTTGCTTGTTGGGAATTTGTGACAATGCTGCTCCATTTTGTCTAAATGCAGAAAAACTAGCATTTTAAAAGATCAGAGAGGGAAAACTTCACATGTTATTATACAAAATGCACTCAGCTTAAAGTTGCCGCTTATGCCTGCTTAAGCATCCAAACTAGGGAGCTTCTAGGTGCCCTGATGACAACCATTATCATAAAGAAATGAATATGTATTAAAGCTAGACTAGCTAGTACTTGTACCTTAGACACTATGACCATAAGAATTAATTATGTGGTTTGCTTTATGATCGATGACGGTACCGCGGAGAAATCAAGAAGGGGGGAGAAAAAGTTTGTGTAATTCACGGCAAATCTATATCTGACGGAATAAAATTATTAGTTCTCTACTCAAGTCTAATTATTTCATCTGCAACAATAACTAGATTAAAATTTGAAAGATTTAAAGAATATTTTTATTTCTTAATTAATGTATTATTCCCAACATGGAATTAAAAGGTAACAAAGAATAGTACTCCCATAAAGTAATATAATGTTGCTCACACCTATCAATTTTAAATTGTTAGTCAAGTTAGCTTGTTTACCTTGGTGGCATATTTGCACAAGAACTTCTTTGTTGCAGTCATATACACACTTAATTAAGCTGAGGCCAGTCATAGGGCAACTCTCCTTTGGCAAACCATTGGATTAGAGAAATGTATCTCTCTCTTTCTAAACCTCTCTCTCCATTGCCTGCCAAAGGAGGGTAGCCTTACAACTATCTCACTTGCTGCTCGTTGCTTTGACCATTAAACCATCTCTTTTGCTCTTTGTACTATCTTAGCTACTGCTTGGGTTCTTTCTATCTCATTTCAACCCCTTTTATAGTGTGGATCAGAAATATGTGGCATCTCTAAAAATGAGCAAGGGGTATAATGCTATGGATATCCTTCTCTACCCTACGAATGTCCCTCTCCACAAACACAAAAAGCTTTAATGGCATTGGGTTCTCTTCATATCTTGACTTTTATGTATTCTCTTTTAGTTATTGTCTTGCAAAAGTAATTCCTCCACACTACGTTTGGAGCGTCGGTTTCCTGCCAAGATTCACAGAGGATTTTGATCAGAAGGCGTAAGCTTCCTCTTGGCTTCTTTTTCTCACCTCAATGTATAGGGAAGAATTTGTGCTGTTCGCATGGTATGCCAGTTTGTATCGTTAGGCGAATGGGTGGAGAATGGCAAAAAAGACAACACCATCGACATTTTTCCGGAAAAGATCGGCTCATGGCTGGATTCCAGCACAGAGTAATGTGTGGCCTTTACTTAATTTACTACCATGTTATGACTAAGATAATGCTTGAACATCTAATTATAAAGTCAGGAAAAAGGATGAAATAAATGATAGGAATGACAATACAAATTGGTTGATATACAAATATGGTATCAAAGTATATAATGACAACTGATAATGTTGCAATTTGAGTTTGTTGAATTAAATGTCATAATCTAAAAACCAAAATTTTAGGCGGTTGGCAATAATACTTTCAAAAACTTTTGATCTAATAATAAAAATAATATTTTTATATGAGAAATCACATGTTTGAAATCTTGATAAAAGATTCTTTATGAATATTAATTTAAATTTAATCTTTATCTTTATCTAAAAAAAATTTACTTTCATGCATCCTAATTAATACGGACGGACATCTCATCTGGAGATGATTCTGACTGATGTGATGGCTTTGTAGATGGTTTATGTGTTATATATATGTAGTGATCTGATATTGTGTGTGGCCTGTGTGCCCACTTGCTAGTATGATATGTGTTTTTTATAATCTGTCTTGCTACTTGATACTATATGTTTCAACGGTTCAACGGAAAAGGTGACAACTTAAAGGTCACTTTTTGAAAACGAAAAAGAAAATCAATACATATCGAAATGGGATTCCATACAGATTTAAGTTCTCATCAAAGATGAAGGGTCTCTTGCGGGAGGACATTCTAGCGCGTATTCCTGTGTATAGCGATTCTTTTGGGTATTTTAAGTGGTCCATACAAAGATAAAAAGAGCTACAAGTAGAGCTATTGAACTCGGATCATTTCGTAACTAAAATTGCATACGACCTTAATTATTTGTCAGAGTAATTTTATATTTGTTTTCATATTATAATTTTGATGTTCGTTGTCTTTATAATAAAATTTCACAAATTTACATATAACTAAAATAAAAGCATATTATGTTATAAGAGGAACAAAATATCTTTATTATTTATGAATGGTTATAAGAGGAACTTTACTGTCTACTTTTAAGAGGAACAAAATATCCATATTATTGAAGCAATATATTCGCACATAATCATTCATCTACAAGGACTTATTGTCATAAGGAAAACAAAAAGAGAAAAAGAGAAAATTCATCTAGCTATTGGTGCACTCACAGTACATTAATGGTACATCAGCATGACACAGAAACTACCCCCAAAAGAAGCAGGAATAACCAATACAGCTAAGAAAAGGAAAAAAAAAATGCATTCCTCACCAAAATATGGAATTATACAGCCGTTCCTTAATATAATGCAAGAAAAAGAGACAAAAAAAACTTTTAGACCTTTTGCTTGCCTTTTCTGAGCTTATCTAATTCTGACTCGGCCTCTTGCAATTGAGATTTCAAGATTGATATTCTCTCTTCGAGCTCTTCAACTGTACCTTTTGTCAATCGCGGTTGATAGGGGGTTAGAAAATGCCGAGAGAAAGCTGTCAAAGCTTGCACTCCTGTGACCTAGTTATACATTCACGAAACATTAACCATACCAAGTTTAAGAAACTCTTTGGGCATTAGGGAAAAGGTGAAATGGATGAAGGGTGATACCTCCTCAGGAAGTAGAGGCAATTTTGTAATATTGAAATCTTCATACAGCAGGTAGAACTGATCAATGTATTTCTGCTGCATCTTTATCCTAGCTCTTAGTAGCTTAGATTCAACGGCTGTTGAGAAATATGAATATCAGATTTTACAAAATAGTTCTGATTTGTAAAGACCAACAGAAAGTTGAATAAAACAATGACCACATCATGAAATATTTTGTATGTACCTTCCTCGTCAAAAATCACTTGATTAATGATGATATTGTGAGCATCAATATCGAATTTAGCAAGCTCTTGTACCAATCTTTCTGTTTCATAAAGAGACAGAAACTCTGGTATGCACACGCACACAAATGTTGTCATGTCCTGTCAAGCAAAAAGAAGAAATTTCCACAAATAAAAATAGAGAATCCCTAAACCCTAAACCCTAAACCCTAAATTTCCACAAATAAAAATAGAAATTACTGTATACAGCAGCAACCGGTACTAACCTATTTCGAAAAAAAAAGAATTAATTAAATAAGATCCATTCAAACAAAATCATACAGGATTCTTAAATTGCCGATTGACTTTTTCAATAACATCTTTCATGCCCTCGAGTTTACCAAGCATTGCATCTTCACTAAATTCATCTCCAAGGCCAAAAAGTCGAGTCGCCTGTTGTAAACACTCAAATTTAGCAACCATCTCTCTGAAGTTACTTTATAAAAGTATTCTTTACTAAATAATGACACACCTGATTTATTAGGCCACCAAATTTATTCTTAAGAGACATCATTTTCTCTAGACCTTTCTCTAATGTCGATGGAAATTGCAATAGTCTTAATGTGTGTCCAGTAGGAGCAGTGTCAAACACTATCACTGAGTAATCCATTGTTTGCACCAATCTAAGAAAAATAGACAAAAGGGGAATTAATGCCTTTTCCTTGAGTCAGCAATTGGTGCAAGACGGGTGCAGATTCTTCTATAAACAACAGGGTTGTAACAGATATCACAGGTTATTCAATGTTATTACCAAACATCAACTAAATGTTTTAATATGTGGAATTGAAGGTTAATTTCTGCAATATATTGCCATTAGTACCTGCTTTCAAAGTTTATATGAACTGGAATGCATTGACTGGATGACCAAATATGAAAGTTCTAGAATGAAAACTAGTAAAATTTCGTTTGGACTAACATATTGTTACTTGCATTCATCATAAACTGCTTGGTGTAATGCAACATGTAACTCTCCAAAGGTCTCATATTGACATCAGTACAGCAGTAAGAGCCTTCTGCACTTACATTTCTTATTTTCGATAAAACTTGCTTTTTATCAGTGCTTTGCCAGTGAAACTAGGGCTTAATAGTTTCTAATTAGATATATTATTTTTCTTTTAACACCATTAGAGCTATCTTACTTGAGCATTTCAGCAAAACTCATAGCCTCATCGACTCCAGGAATTGCATTAGTTAGTTCTGACAAGATGCCATCCATGCCATCATCACTCGCCAGCTCATCATTTTCTACCTTCGGATCTACTTCCTACATCCAATCCCAATCCAATTAACCACAGATACCCTTTTAAAATTCCCCAGATTTCCCACTCGAATCAAACCAATCGAATTAACCAATCGAGCAAGGGGCACAGACAGAAGATTACCATAGCGTAGAGGTTGGAGAAGCCATTGACGAGCGTGGGGATCTTGGTGAAACGCTGTTGGAAGGCGTCGCTTAGGTTGTGGGCCGGGTCGGTGGAGATAACCAGCACTGACTGTCGCACTCCAGCGAGCAAAATGGAGAGGATCGAACTGCATGTCGTCTTCCCCACCCCTCCCTTGCCTCCGACGAAGATCCATTTCAGGGACTCCTGCTCCAGTACGTTCCTCAACGATCCCTCTGGCATCTCCATCCTTTGTCGATTTCTTTAAGTCCCGATTCTGTTGCTTCGGGAGGGAGATGAGGATGAAATGAGGGGATTCGAGAGGCGGAGGAGGAGGAGGAGGTGAGGTTGGTTCAGGTTTCTTCTCGGTTGGGGCAAGGGTGAGAGGAGGGTACAGCGGCGAAAAAGTAGAACTGGAGGCGTCCAGTTCTTCGAGAATGAGGTGTTTTCTGGACCTGTGTTTTCTTTCTTTGATAATGTCAGGATTCTCTGTGTCGTCGAGGATACAACCTAAAGCGTAGTCTGTTCTGACAAGGTCCCAATCCACCCCTTTTGGTGCCTAGCTTTTCTTTTCTTTTTTTTCATTTTTAAATTTTAAGGTATCAAATATTCAGCGGTTTCCATATCTATGGTCGTGTTTTTATTCAAGACAACAACTAAATGCATACTCTGACAACTACCAATTTATATATTTTTTTTAAATGGCTCGTAGGCAAGCAACGAGCAATAATTTATTTATCATCGAAGACCCTAAAATGTATATAGGGGCAAATAGGGAACTATAAAAATATTATGTCTGATAAGATACGTGTGTGTTAGTTGGATGTATCATGTCGTGTAATTATTTTAAGATTAATACATATCGTATTGTGCCGTATCGTGTCGTATTATTTCATACTAGTGTTAAGAACGGTATTTCTAACAGCATAGCATGTCTTGACACGTCATGTTTATACGTGTTTAATGCGCTTATCGTCTAACACGACACTTATAAGGATACGATACATGACATGTCAAACACAATACATCTAAGCACGCGTGTCATGTTTTGATCGTGTCGGACACGTGCCATTCGTAGTAGACTATTTTTGTGATGTTAAGTAGAGCAAAACAAATATCTTTTATTCTATCAAAAAGGTGCACAATTCCAATTTAAGTCCCTTTACATACTGGAACAGCTTAATTCCATACCTATATTACTTGGTTATTAATTAGTTGGTCTTTTATTGGAGTTCAAAGCAAAGTATGGAAGGATTGAAGGAATGACACTTACCTCTATTTGTGTATATATCAACGACGATTTTCTGGAAACACCTTATAGATTACTATAGATCATTTTTATATATTTTTAAAAAATTTAAACTTTGGTATTTCATAAAAAAAAAACTTGAATTTTGGAAAACAAACATGAGTAAGTGGCGATGTTGTAATTAATTATCTGCACTCCAATTAATATTTTCTCGTCTATTTCACTTTATGTTTTCTTTAGCATTTTTTTTATAAATTATATTGATATCAAACTTATTTTGACAACAAAACATAAATTTTATTGCTATCAAACTTATTAAAAACAATGATAATTGACCCGGCACTATATAAAAATATACAAAATATTCTTCATTTATAAAATGAATCACGCATTTCGATACCGTGTGCAATAATTGACTGACAACTTCTCTGTTTTTTTTTAATAGATAAAAGTTGATCAGACAACTAAGAAATTTAATTGTTACAAATGTTAAAATAAAATAGTTGTCAGCATTTTTCTTCATTTTTTTTCGATATTGTGTGTCAAGGAGATCCATTGATCCCATCAACGAGGCTGTGCAGAAAATATAAAAAAAAATAATGGTAAAACAAAGGGATGTACTGGAAATAATTAATTAAAAAAAAAGAACACCTTGTTTCTCATATATAAGCCGATCTCGCTATCACATATTCATTATATGAACCATCATTACGAATTTTAAAACTGATTACTTTAAAATCTATCTGTAAAAATTCGACGGATGAAGTTTTACTCTTTTTTTCTTGTAAATATGACTTCTTAATTTTTCTTTTTTATATGAATAAAATTACAAAAATAAGCAAAGACTGTTTCTTCAAAAAAAAAAAATCGATGGATGGTCCGAATTATTTTACATGTCCACTCTATGCCGTGTAATAGCAAATAATACAAATTTGTATGAGATCGCAACTCGTGAAATTAGGTCATTAGAAGGAGAAAATCGTAAATCTAATACGATGGTAATAGATATATTTTTATGAAGAAAAATAAATTCAAATTCTGAAAGTAATATCTAAAAAAAATAAATACTGAAATTATTAACGGAAGGTTATATTTCGGGAAAAAAAAAGTCATTAGGAGAGGAGAGATAAGGTAAATTCCAATTCGGAACGAACTAAGATACTGAAACAAGTTTAGTTTCGGCGCATCAAACGAGTCAAATAATTTATAGAGAATTTGAGAACACTATTTGGGTCGAAATAAGTGGCCCATCTAACCAGTCAAATAATAATTTGATAAAGAGACCAGATAATAACCAAAGCATCTCTGACTCATCTCCAAACCAAGCCTGATCAATCAAAGCTATCACTCTATACGATTCTCTGTGTCAAATACCGAGTAACTCACATTGTAGCGACTAGCGAATACATCTTTAAATCGTGGGATTCCGATTCATGTGGGAGCCACATTTCAGATGCTCGCTACACAAATTTCTTTCGTACAACATTCACAGCTCGTGTCTCTCTCTCACCCACTAGCGCCAGCCTCACAGTATCATCCGATCCTCTGATCTCTCACATCACTCCCTTTCATCTCTCGTAAAATCTAATCGCTTGCCACGAATTGAGAAACTCACCTTGATCAGATAGAAGAGAGAGAGAGAAATGGGGAAAGGCGGAGGCGAAGCGGCAGGTACAGCTGGAGATGGGAGGGAGGTGAACTTGGCTGCTTGGCTGGTTTCTGTGAACACTCTCAAAATCCAACCATTTGAGCTCCCACCTCTTGGTATCGCCTCTTTCGCTATTCTTTTTCTGTTTTCTATTTTTATCTATTTTCGTGTTGTTCTGAAATTCAGTATTTTGTTTGCAATGATTAAGGATGTAGGATAAAATATAAGCTTTATTATAAGATAGGTTTAGATTAAGCCTTGGTTATTAACTTAATAGCACTAATTATCTGATGATATTGTAGCAAGAAAGACACTATAATGTTTACTAATCAGCATTTCACTAAATTAAATGATCGGAAAATAAGTGTTGTTCAGATAATTAAATAGCTATTTCAGACGGATTAGTTTAACTGAAAATTATGACGTGTAATACAAAATAATTATATAGTTTTGAAATCAATTTAATTAATTTTACTAGATTATCAAAATTAATCAAAATGGATTAAATATTACAAAGAAATTAGTTAAATTTCCTTTGAAGTAAGAAGAATTGTTTTACTGCTAGCCTTGACACCTTATTTATAATAATCATGGATCTGAGAAGATCTAACATCCTGATTTTGGGATCATTATTGTTTGCAATTGCTCAATCAATTTCAATTCTGATTTAGTTCCTGATCACCTCCTAATCTTTTTCTCATCTCCTGTAGATTTACTAATAGTATTTTCATGCTAACAATCATTTTGTCCTAACTGATTTTCTTAGGTCCACATGATGTACGAGTTCGCATGAAAGCAGTTGGTATTTGCGGAAGTGATGTTCATTACCTCAAGGTATACCTCTTTTTTAGTCCCATGCATCAATTTCGTAACTGTCAACATAATAACATTCATCTTTTGCTTGTACCCACTATCCAATTTGTTTTTCTGTTTGTCAGACACTGAGGTGTGCGCATTTTGTGGTGAAAGAGCCAATGGTGATTGGCCATGAGTGTGCCGGGGTCATAGAAGAAGTTGGAAGTGAGGTAAAGACACTTGCTGCGGGTGATCGTGTAGCGCTTGAGCCAGGAATCAGTTGTTGGAGGTGCAAACACTGCAAAGGCGGCCGCTACAATCTCTGTCCGGACATGAAATTCTTCGCCACGCCACCCTATCACGGCTCTCTGGCTAACCAGGTTTATTGTGATTTGATTTGTTTTTTTTTTCTTCATTTCATGGAAGTTGCTCAACAATAGGTCATCATTGTATGAAGGATTTTCTGTTAGATTATTTTTACCAGACTAATCACATCCAAAGGTTAAGACCTTTTTCCTTCATTACCTGACTTGCTATTTGCTGAAACATTGTGAATTGTACAGATATGCACATGCTGGTATCGACTGATATTTAATCGGTCTTCTCACCTCCATTTATAGGTGGTACATCCAGCTGATCTATGCTTCAAGTTACCTGACAATGTAAGCTTAGAGGAAGGTGCCATGTGTGAACCACTCAGTGTAGGGATCCATGCATGCCGGCGTGCAGATGTGGGCCCAGAAAAGACTGTTCTGATCATGGGAGCAGGGCCCATTGGGCTTGTCACCATGCTTGCCGCTCGTGCCTTTGGTGCACCGAGAATTGTTATAGTGGATGTCGATGAGTACAGGTTGTCTGTTGCGAAATCCCTTGGAGCTGATGAAACTGTCAAAGTCTCTACGAGTGTACAAGTACGACATTGGTCTCCCCCTAGCTATTATTTTTTTTTCTTTTCTATTATAGTTAATTATTAGGTTTTTGTGTAGGATTTAGATGAGGATGTCTCGCATATACAAGAAGCAATGGGGGCTGAGATAGACGTGAGTTTTGACTGTGCCGGTTTTAGCAAAACAATGTCAACTGCTCTAAATGCCACCAGCGCCGGTGGTAAAGTATGTCTGGTAGGGATGGGCCATAATGAACTGACAGTGCCTCTTACCTCCGCTGCGGCTAGGTACTATTTATGTTTTCCTCGATTCAATGGCTTGTTTTGTAAACTCATATAAAAGATAAATCAGAATTTGTTCTGATCTTGCAACAGAGAAGTGGACATTGTGGGGATCTTTCGGTACAAGGATACATGGCCATTGTGCCTTGAATTTCTGAGATCAGGAAAGATCGATGTGAAGCCACTGATAACGCACCGGTATGGCTTTTCCCAGGAGGAGGTTGAGGAGGCCTTCGAGGTGAGTGCTCGTGGTGGAGATGCCATCAAAGTCATGTTCAATTTATAGACTAGATATCTTGTGAGAATAATGATGTGATGATATGATCACAATAATAATTGTACTGTGAGGTGTTGTTAAGATCTTGGTTTATGCTGTTCTATATAGAAACTTATTTTGCATTAGTTCTTCTTGTGGTACATATATCTATATGACACCGGTCAATAGTATCAATAAAAATCTACTTTGTAAGAGGCTAAGAGTTTTCTAACCTATAAACTATTTGAGCAATTTCTTTTACATGCCTTCAACTTACATTCGTTGTTGCTTCTCGAAATGGAGCTAAAATATTAATTCTGATCAAACCTCTATATAGGCATGAAGACTATATAGATCATTCATCATACAATAACGGGGAGCACAGATAATAATGCCATAATAAATTAATAATGAAAAGTAAATGGTCAATTTAAGCATAATGCTATATATCGCCTTAATATATAGACACTGTTACCTTTTTCACACAAGTATTAAATTTCCGGTCAGCCATGATAGATTGGTAGTTCTTTAAGTAGCAACTTTCTTTGCTCAGTTTTGAGACTAGAAATGGAAGTTTCTGAATTCTGATCATCACATATACAACAATAACTAACCATGTGATATAGCAACCATGAATCATGATTGATATGCAAAACATTTTCAGTACATTAAAGAATAAGAAGTATGAAAGAGAATGATGTGGTTGTTTGCATGAACTTGTTTTTAATCAATATGTCATATATTGCTTTCAACTCAGCATTTTGATAAAATGTATCTGCAACTAAGTTTCTGATATAAGAGAAAAGGACGACCAAGAGATAGAAAATTCTCTTTTTGAACAAGAAGTGGGGGTCTTATACATACCCCCTTTTAATTCAAGAGATATATAGAAATTTAGAAACTCTTAATTCTCAATCTATACCAATCAGCAATCAGCATACAAGTTTACTGAAACTACTAATTTCTAAATTCAATCCTTTTTTCCCTATTCATTTCACTAAATCAACTGTATCCATTCTCCCCTACTTGGTATCCCACCATACACCACAAACAACATATAATAACCCGGCGGTGCCACATTGTGACTCACTGGAGCTGAAGCATCCAACAAGTACCTATTACTCGACAAAAGACCCACACTTCGTAACGCATCTACACTCAAAATCAACACTCTCTGACTCATTGAGAATGAATGTGTAGTGAAAGCCGGTACCACCATTGTCACCGTGACATCCTTTTCCATCTTTGATTCAGCTCCTGTATCAAATATTATAGTGATTTTGGCACCGTATTCAATTCTGCTGTCATTTGGATAAACATGCAAAATTTTAGGCCGAGAAGCTCCAAAATAAGGTGGCAAGAAGGCTTCCAAGCTAAGCTCAGTTGGATACATCACCCCATAGAATTTGTACAGCACATTTGGGTTACTTCCCCCAACCAAAACCCTACCGTCCGGAATTAACTGTGCAGTTGAGTGGTAGAGCCTCGGTATGGTTGATGGACTCATGATCTCAAATTTCGGGTTCAGTTTCTCTTCAACAGAGCCAATGTTGTAAATCACAGGATGCAGTACCGGTTCACGACCTAATGTCCAGCCAGCAGATCCTTTACCGGCACCATTTATTATAAGCACATCATGACCAGTTGGTAGCAAAACCATATCTCCCATTATTCTAGCGATCGGCATTTTTTCAATTACCCAACTTGGTGACTCTGCTGTAATAACCAGCCTGCCGCAAGTATCTGATGCTGGTATGAATATGCCAGAATTATTTGCTAATGAGTAAGCTCTAGGATTTGTGCCGCCACATATCATAATTTCAGCTCTCAGATCAGAGTCGTTGTTCGCTTTATTTAGCTGAATAGGCAGTAGAACTGATGAACCAGTTGAAGGATAATTCCGTGCAATTCCACCGGGCATTTCAGGATAAGTTCTTACAACTTTGTTTTTTACATAGTCTAGTAAAATGGATTTGGTATTAGCAAATATGAAGAGATTTCCATCTGTTGAGAGATGAACAAATGGGTAGAGATTGTTCTCCCATCGATCCTTTGTCTCATATAAAAAAGGCAGTGCATATACCGGCTTCTCATTATCACGCTTCGGTACAAACTCATAATTGAACTGGCGTCGACCACCAACCACAATAACCCTTCCATCAGGCAATGCATGGTTTGTTGCGTACCATCTCCGTACCGACAACCCCCTGGGCACCTCCAACCAATTGCAATCATCACATGCCGAGAGATACCGAATGGTACGCTCACCAGTGAAGTACCCACCAGTTTGTAGAAGGGTACCATCTGGCAACAATGCGCCAGAGGAGCACCAGGTGTCAGTAAGAACCATCAACGGGCGTACCGCACGCGTGATAGGATCGAACTCAACTGAGTGAGCGGTGCAATCCTGGCGCTTGTTCCTGCACATAGGTGGAGGTAATGAGATGTTTGAGTGGCCAGAGTCGGTACGATCGAAGGCAACTAGATGACCATTCGGGAGAACAGCTGTGTGCATGGCCGAGATGCCAATACTATGTTTGAGAAGCATCCATGTGCCACCATTTTTTATCTGTGCTTGAGTGTTTGTAAAGAGAAACAGGAGAAAGAAGAGTTTAGATAGGAGAGTTATGAAAATCAGGCTTTTGTCCATTGTTTCCTTTTTTTTCCTAGTTTGATTTGTGGGGAAGAAATTGGAATTTCAGATTTAAATAAGGAGGGGATGCATGGTTCAATGTGAGTCTATGAGAGTTACTGTTGTGATGCTACTAGTTAGTGTGAAAACAGGGTGGTGCTACAATTCCTACATGATTCTTTTCTTAAATTTTTTTTCTTTTCTCTTTTCCTTTTTTTTTTTTGCTTTAATGCTTATTTAGCTTTTATTAGCTAGATACCATTTCTTTTTCCTTCTAATTTGGTTCAATGAACAAACCTGTTGTTTGCTTCAAAGCCTTGAATAGAGTAACATCTGGGCCCAATTGATGCACGCATGATTTTCATTTTTGTTCAAGTGTTGTGTTCAAATTCCTCATTTACAGTTTTTATTTTTAAGGTTCTTTTTGTACTGATTTATTAATAGCCTAGCTTTCCCAGACTTGCTGGTAGGCTACAAAGTGAAAAATGTATCTGAAATTGTGACGGTGACAAATTTTTACTGAAAGAATGGCGTATTGGTAACATAAGGATATAAAAAGAGAGAAACAATGAAGTATTTCTATTACAAAATTTGGAATAATTATTATTGGTTAGGAAGACTGATAACTAATTGTATGTACTTGCTAATTGTTGTTAATTGGAGGAATTTTTTTTTTTGCTGTTAATTGTTGAGAAGAGTGATATTTTTTTATTATTATTTGGGAGTAACAGGGGCTGTTCATCTCCTTTGCTTTCATAGAAAATTGTGTACTCACTATTATTCTCTTTTTTTGGAGAAAACAAATGTGTATAATTAAGTTATTGTTCCCTTATTGAAAATTGTGTATACACACCGTGATGAAAATGAGAAGGCGTGATGCATAAATGCGTTAACCATGTTTAAATTAATGACGTCTTGAATTACTTAATACAACGTTATTAAATCGAGGTCCCCAACAATCCATTAGAGAATGCAATAATTAAAATTTTGAACAATTAATTACAACTGTGTATGTGTTAACGCGGTTGTTATTTAGATCCATCCTCCATTACACAGTATATTCCCGTCGTAGAGAAAACAATACGTCAGAACAATAAAAAAATGTCAAAAATCATAGTTTACAATTTGTGGGTTGGGGAATGTATGAAACAGAACAAAACGGATATGCTTTCTAGGCGCATGATAATTTTTCCCAGGAGACAGCGATTGATAATTTGTGTGTGGGGAATGTATGAAACAGAACAAAACCAATGCCGCAATCGCATGTGTTTGTATCAAGTGACTGCTCATGACACCGCATTTGTTTGTTTATCTTGATGCTGCTGCCACCAGCTAGCACACACTATTTGGTAATAGGAGTTGTGAGCGAGTCATTGTTTGCATCAGCAGCGGTCTCATTCGCTTGTTGAAGTGATGGGGATGCATGCAGCTCTGCTTGAAGTGAAGATGTTAAAATCGCAGCGAGAAATGTTCAATTGAAAAGCGATCATTAAAATTTTGCTATGTTCTGGATACAAGTGAAGAAAAATGGGGATCAAATTGACCCCGGTTATTTTTTTTTAAAACAAAACCTTTTCTTGTGTATGAAATATTCACTTTTTTAATATATGTATGAATTTTGTAGAGAAATATCAAATTTACTTGCCAAACTCTACAAAAACTGCCATGATAATAATCTTCAAACATCTAATAACAACAAATTTTAGTATCAAAACAATCAGCTTAATTACTAATGCTCTTTTAACACCACCTCTGCCTATGAGATAATATAAAATTTTTTTGGGAAGCTAATATATCGATATCTTCACATGCCATCGTCATTTTCATCCTAAGATTTAACTTAATAATGCTATGATTCAATGGAAGGGCTTCATGCTTACTTTAATTTAATAGGTATCAATCATGCAATGAATTAGAAAAATTAAAAATGAAGGATCAAAGTAAAAAAAAAAAAATTAATACCTAATGGTTTTTAACCGGTTCGGACCGAATCAAACAACAGTTGTACTTTGTGATTCAACTCAATAACATTGCAATAAAATTTAAATGACTTAAGGATTCATCTTAGTTGAATAATCTGTCATGAACTAATTCAGTTTAATATTAACAATGATGATAGAAAAGAAGACATATCTGCATACTTTCCAAAAAAAATCATATAACAATATTCACTAATTTACAAGTTACAAAAGCTTTCCATTTTTAGAAAATTGTGTATAATGCAAAATGATTTTCTTTGGTTTCTTTTTTTTTTGGATTAGAAGCAACAGAACTATATTCATTTTTTTTCTTAGCATAATAAAAACAATTATATGATTTTCAAAAACACAAAAATAATGACATCAAAAGAACATCCAAGCATATTGTAAACATATGTAGCAAAAAAAAAAATTTGGAGGCTTAACGTGTTTATGGAGTATTCACAATATTTTTTACTTCGTTAGCAATAAGGATAGCAAAAAGGTTCACAGTTCAAAAATCAGACTGGACCAAATATGGATTTTGGATAAGGTCCGGTCCCACCATATTACATGGAATTATGTATTTTTTTTAAAGAGAAGGATCACTTGATAACCATTATTTTGATAATAAATTTGAGAAAATTGAAAATAAAAAAATATCATTAATATATTTTTGAACTGATTTATTAACTGTATTTCAAATTTTAACTGTATTATTTTTGAACTGATTTATTAACTGTATTTCAAATTTCATATAATTTTAATATCATTTCAAATTCCGATTACTAAAATTGAAATTGTTATTTCCGAAAGAGAAACAGCAGGGGTCTCAACGGTCATCTGTTTGCAAATTGCAATTACAAACGGACGGTTCCGATCACCTCCCCACTGTCCCCACCATTCCTCCGCACCTTTACAAAATAACCCTTACAAATAAAAATAATAATACAAAGCACCGAAAAAACCCGCAAAACCCTCTCTCTCCTCTCAAGTTTCCCCTCTTCTTCTTCCTCCTCTTTCCATCTCCTATACAATGGGAGTCGGAGGCCATTTCTGGGACCTTCTCAAACCCTATGCGAGGTACGAGGGGATCGATTTCCTACGTGGCAAGCGTGTGGCTGTCGATCTCCCGTTCTGGATCGTCCAACACGACGCAGCGATCCGCGCGCGACTTCCGCATGCTCGCAATCCGCACCTCCGCACCACCTTCTTCCGTACAATCGCTCTCTTCTCCAAGGTGCGTGCTTCAATTTTTCTAATTTGTTAGCCTACGAAGTTTGTGCTGGAACCGGAGGTGTCCCTGTTTTGTGCAATGCCGTCAGGTCGGCTCTGATCTGGACCAGGCACCAACTTGATTTGGTGTTATCTTACTTTTGAAGAAAGTGAGGCTTTGTGATGCTGTAATTGAGAGGATTTTACTCTTTTAGTTTTTATCCTTCTCAATCTTCGTAGTTCTGATTTGAAGTTACTGTCTTTATTATCAATGATCTATTTTATTGGATAAATTGCAAAATTAAGTAGTTTAAATATAACTTTGGTCCTGGGAGTATTTGTGTTATTGGCCTAAGGTTTATTGGAAAAGGTTCATCAAACACCTCTTCTGCAAGGACCAGAACCAGATTGGTATCATGAAAATAACTTAATAGAGAAATAATTAAATAATATACCCTGCCAGTATTGACAGAAAAATGCAAATTTCAGATGGGGGCCTTTCCTGTTTTTGTCATAGATGGCGACCCCTCACCCCTGAAGCATCAGGCCAGAATTGAGCGCTTCTTTCGTGGGTCCGGTCTGGACTCATCAGAGCTGGCTAAGGTACTGGTGTCAGCAGATGGGAGAAAAAAGGAGACTCCAGTTAAGCATAACCCTGTGTACACCAGATACATCAAAGAGTGCATGGTGAGACCCCCCCCCCCCTCTCTCTTACCAATTTTGTAATTTCCACTTTGAATTTTTTCGCTCTGTCGCTGAATATACACCCTAATTTTAGGAGCTGCTCGAACTACTCGGCATGCCTGTTCTAAGAGCTGATGGTGAAGCTGAAGCTTTGTGTGCACAGCTAAACCGTGAAGGTTGTGTAGATGCTTGTATCACAGCTGACAGCGATGCATTTCTGTTTGGGGCTAAATGTGTCATAAAATCCCTCCGATCTAATTCTAAGGTGAGTTCAGTGTTGTTCATATTCCACATATGCTGTCAACAACTATGTACCCATAAGTAGTGATACAGCATGTTCAATTTGTAGGGTTTTGCAAAGAACCATGCGATATTTATCAGTACTTGCAAAAGCCATCCTTAACTAACAGGAGCACTAACTGTTTACCTTAAAAGGAAAAAAACTAACAGGAGCACTAGCTGATGTTAGGCAAAGAAAAAGAAAATAGATAATGCAAACATGACCAATTTCTACGATTAGTAACACTAAGCAGCTTCAGTGTAGACCACGACATAGGACTCGAACTCTAGTACAAGTAATCTTATCCTTAAATTAAGTGTTTTTTTTTTCCATTCTAGATCCTTTGTTTCCTATTCTTCCTTTTATTTCTCTAAAACCAACACCTGAGACTGTTTTGTGAGATGAAAATCAAATAGATTTTGTGTTACAAAACTCTGCTTTGGGAATTACAGTTAGCATAGAGAAGATCAGAAAGAAGTTGAAAAGAGGGAAAGTTGTTCGAGTTCTATTTACTGGGACAAGCACCCTTTTAGATCCAAAATACTGAACAAGCAATCTGTTTCATTCAAAGAAGAATGGGATGCTGGTAAATTGTTTCTATGAAAAGTAATTGTAGAGATAAATAGGAACACAGTATATTTCTTTGTTATTTTAGGTAGGGCGTTTTTTTTTCCTTTTGAATATGATAACCTCAGGCATTTGTTGAATTTTGTAGTTGTTATTGTTTGTGAGGAAGTCTGCTTTTGTTACAGGACCCATTTGAATGCTACAATGCGTTAGATATAGAGTCAGGCCTTGGGCTGAAGAGAAACCAAATGATTGCAATTGCACTTTTGGTTGGCAACGACCACGACTTGCATGGTGTACCAGGTATCGGGGTTGACACCGCTCTTCGTCTTCTCAGACTATCTTCTGAAGATGAAATATTTGATAGGTACTCTTTTTTTTTGCTTGAATCACTGTCAATTTTACTATTGGGTCAATTTACTAATACTTAGTAATTTTGCAGGTTACGTCAAATTGGTAAAGGTAGTTTTCCTGACTTAGAAGAGGTAACTGAAGAGATGGATGCCGTTGCAGCTTCAACAAGTATGAGATCTCCGCATTGTTCAAATTGTGGCCATCCTGGCAGTAAAAGAGCTCACAGTAAAGTTGCTTGTGCATACTGTGTTACTAATGGCTCTGAGTTTTCTTGTGTTGAGAAGTCAAATGGATTCAAATGCATCTGCCCTAGTTGTGATCAGGTCTGTCATTACTCTGTGTACAGTTTCTGGAAGGAATGTTTATTGGAGTTGAAGATATAAATAATGGTACTCTTGGTAATGCTTTCTAGTAAATTCATAATGCATCAGCTTAAACTTAAATTGTGCAGCTATGCTTCAACACTGTTGTTTTCATCAGATTAACCCCAGATTAGCTGCATGTAACCCTTAGATGTGTGAATTATTTCTTAGTTATTCTTAGCTTTGATATAAAACAAGTACATCATGTCAACATAATAGCCTAGAAAATATTGCTATATGAGGTCATGTCATACTGCACTATGTTAAGGTCTTGAGGATACTGCAGGTACTTCTAATTATTCTCTTTTCTCTGATTATTTAATTTATGTGCAAAATAACAATGTTCTGGTTTTCTTTAATTGTTGTAAGGAGCGTGAGATTAAGGAGAAGAAGAGGCATGAAAATTGGCTGACTAAAGTCTGTGAAAAAATTGCATCAGAGAAGAATTTTCCCAATGATGAGATCATACAGTTATATTTAAGAGAAAACCACGGAGGTTACAGAGGTAATATCTTTAAAAAGCTTGCACTTTGAATTAGTACATATCAATTTTATCCATTGATTGGTTTTTAGCAAGCTTTTAAAAAACGTTTAACGGCTCTTAACGATGAGGCGAGCAGTTAATGGTTTAACGTTTAAACGGAATTAAACGGACGTTAAATCATAATACAGATATTTTTGTAGTCTATTTTTTGACATTTACAAAGAATAAGTTATGTATATTTATACTTAATAATTAAAAAAATAATGAAAATAAGCAAAAATAATAATTATATCATTAGTGAGTGCTTGATCTAATTAATACTACAATATTATCACATCATAAAAGATTAAACAAAAATAAGAAGTTCTAAAGAGTTGGACACTATAAAATATATTTTAATTTTTTCAATCATAAAAATTCAATATGTTTATTTTGAGCGTTTAAAATTGCTCATAATATATAACTTTCACACTCAAATGAATTTAGTAGTATTTAATCACTTTGAAATAATATAAATAAACGTTTTATTAGGATTAAAATAATTTAATTCTCAAAAAATTGATTAAAACGGTTTTTTCTCAAATACTTAACGTCAAAGGGTCTAAAAAACGATTACACGGTTTAAACGGAGTATAAATTCCGTTTTTTAAAAGCTTGGTTTTTAGGAATAATGTGTTTATTTTCTGGAGAGCTGTAATTTTTTGCTATTGTTATTTTCAGATATGGACACTCCAGTCCTTAGGTGGGATGACAACAAACTTGAAGAATTGATTGACTTTTTAGTTTGTCACCAGCACTGGGACCCATCATATATACGCAAGTGTATGTTACCTATGCAATCTACGATCTATTTGCGGAAGATAGCCAACAGCCCCTCAATTGAGCAACCACTTCTCTGCAAACAATATGAATTCGATTCAATTCAACGTGTAAAAATTCAGCACGGCCACCCCTATTACTTGGTCAAGTGGCGACGAGCTATTGGTAGTAATAACTTCGGTGATGGGTCTAGCGAGGAGAGCACGATAAAAGAACAAATGGATCCTATTGAGGACAACGATCCAGATGTGGATTTACTTGATGACCCTGTTTTGCCAGAGTTAGTTAGAAATGACAAGAGTTGGTACCTTGTGACCGATGAAAACATGGAGCTTGTACAAGCTGCATTTCCAAAGGCAGTTGAAAGGTTTCATGAAGCACAGGTGCATAACAAAAAACATAGAACTCATCTTTTACAATTGTTATCACATTAGAGTCTTGCACAACTAAAATTTTGGAAATTTGTTGCAGAAAAAAAAAGAATTGAAGTCCAAGGAGAAGAAGAAGTCGAAGAGTACTGGGGTTCAGCAAAGCATAACCGAATTCTACCGTTCAACCAAGACACGTGGAGAGGAAAGTAAAACAGGAGAGGGTCAAAAGTCGAGAGGCAAAGAAAAGGCATCTGTTGATTTGGAAGAGAACCTGCCAAAGGCTGTCAGACGCCGACTTCTGTTCGGATAGATTTAGTCTGCTTCTTTATTTACAGGAATATGTAATTTTATGTTAGTAAGATGTGTAAAGCGTGTAGGGTTTTGTTTATACTAATAGTATGTGCTGACATATGATGTTATCTATAGGCCATAATTCTAACTAGGTTCAACACTTTCTTATTAGGGAGCTGATACACAGATTCAATTATTGATACCGTCATCGATATGGATTTAATTATGCACATTAAATGAGTTATTATGTATGTTAATGATTTTATTATGCAAATTCATTTTGTATAGTATTGTCATTATATAATTTCAATGAATTATTATGTATATTAATGATTTTATTATGCAAATTCATTTTGTACCGTACTATTATTATGTAATTTAAATGAGTTATTATGTATATTAATGATATTTAAGTTAAATAATAAAAATATTGTACATAATTAAACTATTAATATGTATAATAATTCATTTAATATATATAATAAAGTTCGTATTGATCACGGTATTAATAATAATGATGATGATATGTCCGTAACATTTTCCTACTTATTATTCTGAATGCTGACTAAGTCGCTAGTGCCATTACTAGCAACCTTCATATAATAACAAAAAAATGAGCTATTGCTGGTATCCAGTGTGGTTTAACCAAAAAGGTAACGCCGTTTAACCATAAAATAACAAAACGGGAGGCACCAGTACCCCTCTTTTTTCAAATAAGATGAATGGTGAAGAGTTAGTAACAAAAATGAATTCAAACAATAAAACTTGAATTCAAGAATCAGTCTTTTTAATTTGATGGTTAATATTTTCTTTACATGTAAAAAATCTTGAGTTCTAAATCCTCATAAAAATCTCTTGTAGATATTTGAAGTTGAAAAACTTAGCCCTCAACTTTAAACTATCAAAAACATTAAACCTTATAGCGGCATGAGATGCACCGGTCCTTAAATTAGATTCGACCAATACTATCAAAACATCAATCCTTGTAGCATTACCGAGGCCCAAATCCACTTTCTAAACGGATCCGGCCCATGATACATTCCAAACCCGAAACCATTTGAACAAAGAAAAAAGTATCCATTGGAACATTCAGAGAAAAACCGTTAAGCGCTCGGTTCAATTCCAATTGTTCCAAAAAAATCGGAACAACCCAACGGGATCTGGACCGCCATTTTGACTGTCGAATTCAATAGCGAGAACTGAGAAGTCGGTCCCATACTGACCAGCCAATAAAATAAACTGATGAGAAGTAGTTGGAGGTCATGCATTTGCAAGACACCACATACGCGAAACCGTAGAAATTTATGACATTGACTTGTCAAAGTTCGCATGCGGATTTATTTGATCAAGATCCAATGATTTAAATTAATTTTAAAATCTAAAATTATATAAGTTAGATTTAAAATTCAAATAAAAAATTACATTTGAATATATAAAGTTGAATGATTTTATGTCAACTTTATTTAAAAAATAATTAAATCATCTATGTTTAACTAAATGGCTCAAAAAATTATGACATTTTTGTTTGCATCATCATTATCATGTCAATAGATACAAACTTCATTTCTACTCAAATTTTCATTCATCTATTCCGCCTTTTCAAACTTTTAACAATAATATTCTTCTTATAAAAATATTTAAGAATTTATTAGTTTGAAAGTAGGTTTCTTATAAGTCATACTGAATATATATATTTTAATAGCTAAAAAATGTTGAAAGAAGAGTTACCAACACAACAAAGCAGGCTGGACTCAGGAGAATATTGTTGTTAAATTTTGGAGATATTAAATTTTCGTAATTGAAAAATATTATTGTTTAAATTTATAAACCGGGACAAGTAAAAAAAGAAAAAAAGAATTCATTTCAACTGAAACACAGCCGAAAATGTAAACAGTTCTCCTTCTAGTCTTTTAGACCAGATTCAAACTGTAGGCTGTGAATAGAGAAGAATCACAGAAATCCACCTCCCCCACGGAATCCACACGAAAGAAAAAAAAATTAACAACAAAAACAGCTGCACACAGATAATACAGTGGGCCCACATGGGGAACCAGAGTATCCGAAATGGAAAGCGCCCCCACTTGTTACTAACAAACAAAAGAGGATATAGAAGAATAAACTAAACTAAAATAAAAACCGAGAAACCAGGCAGCTTCCGACGCCAACTGTTTTCAAATCAAATTTCAAGCCCATACATTGACATAGCCAGACGCAGCACTGCCCACTCACTTCACCTTGACATGACATCAGGTCTACATTTCCGCGCCAAAGCCTCCTCCCTCGAATGTTCTACTCCCATCTGGAAGGATCGGTCTGCGGATGCGTTGTGGCTGTATTTTGTGTAGCCAATCAGAAACGAACTTTGAGATTGGCTGGAAAATTAAATTTAGTATATCACATGGCCGGGGGTATATTTTTGGTTTGTATTAGATCCATCCACTTTCTACTTGTGTGAGGAATCTGGCCTGACAATTGTATTTTTGGTTTCAAAGAAGAAGTTTAATTAAAACATGGTTGCATTTTTCCTCTTCTTGTAAATGTAAATCTATAGTATATAAGCAAGAATACAAATATCAGAATAAGGCTTGAAGGCTTTTTGTAAGTAATCTGTTGGTTTATATACACAGTGATTTGAAAAAGAATGCTCAAACTCAAAATGAATAAATCAAGTACATTTGTATATAACTCTTTTGTTTCAGTAAAATGAAACGGGTGGCTATTTGCCACTTATTCTCAAAAAAAAAAAAGATCAATAAACGAACGAACACATGGATCAACATTTCAGTTGTTTCACTTATAAAAACGGAACTGTTCTGTTTCTCTGTTCTAAATTGGAACTGAGTTAAAAACAGAGCAAAGTGAAATGTCTCTCAAAAGTTCAAAAAAAAAATTCTCAAAATTTTCCTAAACCCTCAATTCCACAAAGACACCACAGCACCCCATTCGTCGTCGTCATCAAAATTACTAAGCCTCTCAACAGGAGGCTCCATCATCAGCCCCTCGGCCAAGAACGCATAGTACATCCCCAAATTCATGTCCTCATTTCCATACCAATTAATTTCCACTTGATCATAGGCAACGGAATTGATCAAAGATTCGTGCATCCGAGATGAAACCACCTCTCTCTCTTCTCCCATCTCAACTGATGATATCGAGGCCAATGTGTTCTCGACCGAGCATGACGAATCCCTTGAATGAAGCTCCTCGGCCACCTTGACAGCTGCTTGCTTCATCTCTTGAACACTGGAGAAGGAAGGAGGGATGCTAATCAGCCACGCCGAGTCAGCAAAGTTTAGGCAAGCAGAGCGGCCCCGAATCGCCATCATTGCTACGTCATGCGCCCGAGCGGCCATCTCAGCAGTCCGGAAAGTACCGAGCCAGATTCTCGATTTATTATTGGGGTCCCTGACCTCACAAACCCACCGGTTCAAGGTGCCTCTGCGTCGAACTCCTCTGTAGACTGGATGCCTAGTTTCTTTAAACTTGGTGCGTCCCGATGGTTTCTTCGGAGGCGCCGACCATACAGTCGTATAGTCTGACTCACTGCTAGAAGAGGATTCCATTTGAGAAACTTAAAGTAATTCTTGTTGATAAGATCGGATTGATATATAGAGATGAGTAGGAGTGTAGAGTTTGGAGTGTGAGCTGTTGTTGTTCCGAGTAGAGAAATGAAATGGAAGAAAGTATTTATAGGTTGGGGGAGGAAAGAGGGAGCCAGTGTCGTAATAACGCGGGATGAGAGAATAGTTACTAGAAAGAGAAAAAAAAAAAGGAGCGTTAAGCTATCTCTCTGCGAGAAACAGCTGGGAATTGGAAAGCGACAGGGATGTGGATTTTTTCTTTCATTTTCCGGATACACATCTTTGTTGATTCTCTTATCTTTAATTTGATTGTTTTGTCAGAAAACAAAAGAGAAATAATAATAATAATTTAATTTCTTGGTGCGGGGTTCCGGAGTGTCGCTATTGGTCTCAATTCAGCGGAGGAGGCGTTGGTTTATAGTTGCCGGCCTGCGGCTGTTCCCGCACAAAGGAAATTTATTTTCTTTTCCTTTTGGCTGCTGCTTAATCTCAATTCAATGTATTGACCGTCATGTCGTTTGAACTTAAGAGTATAAAGTATAAACGGAACGGATAAGAATATTATTAGTAAATATGTTAATATTTTTTTAATTTTCTTTTTCAACTTATTTAAAAAATTATTATCAAGATTCTCAAGTTAACCGATCCGCATCATATTTTTAGTATAATCTGTATATATTTATAAGATATGAAATTGTATGTGTGCAACAAATTTTAAATTTGCAAAATTTTCAATAAATTAGACATATAAAATTAAGAAATTTACTATATCATATAATACATCTAAAATAGTCGAAAAAAATGAGAATAAATGATTTATAGGTCACTAGTTAAAAAAATCTGAAATAATATACTTTTTCTATCTTCGACTACAATTTTGAAAACATTTATTTAATTTGTAAGCTTTGGAACCTTGTTAAGAGCAATTGTCCATATACACATTTGCATATCCTATCATATATTCATTTCCATACGGCTTATGCAATATATATAGTGATTAATTACATGCATATTGAAAATCAAATTTTTAGACCTCGACTCAGATTAGTGTTTGCGAAGAGTTTTAATTGAGTTAGTGCTAATATTTTGCTATTCAAAATAATACAAATGTTGTTACGAAGTAAATAATTTAATTTTTCATTAATCCACAAAGTGTCTAATTAATTCTCCATACTAAAAAAAATGTTTGAAAAAAGTGGTAGTCTAATTCCACCAATTTTGGCATTTTGCATTAAAATTCACAAAATATTTGGATACATAAAATAACATGACTCACTGCCTCCTATCATCCGGGAGGACCCATCTCAATCCAAATTAAGCATGTGAAGATACATCTTGCAACAACTAAAAAAAAAAATCATAATGACAAATAAGATCAGCTCCAAAACAATCACAAAACAAAAGTAAAACGACCTAACTTTTCTCATCAATTATTGCCTCTAGTCCTTAAAGGTTACCATATTTCGTTCTTCCAAACAAACTACAGTACATCCCAAATAATAAATGCCCACTTTAGTGGAATGATGTGAGCAACTATCTCAGAGGTGGATTTAGTTGTACGATGGATTCATGATCAATGTTTCGATTATGGTTTTCAAGTTCCTACAATTTTGATACCTTTTTATACAATTTTTCAATAACATAGAACTGAGACTCCATTACTATTGGACAGAATAAAAAATAATTTTGAAATATGTTATCAAATGCCGGTTTACTTTCTGACAGTGTTCAAAAAGCATCATTATTTCCAGATCAAATACATTGAAACGGACACATAGTGAGCAAGTATGCTCTAACTAGAATCACTTCCTACCAAAATTTTCCATTCAAAAATTAAAAATAAAAAATAAAAAAATTAACAAAAGCCTCCATGGGGAAAAAGAAAATTCAGAATAAATTTTGGTACCATCCGCTTGCTACAAATTTTTTTGTGACATGTTGCAAGTTCATCCTCCCTTTCAAACAGAGGGAGAGAGAGGTTGCAAATTGACAAGCAAAAGACAAAATAGAACTTTTGAGAGAAGCTAGGTGCATGCACCGTATCCAAGTCGATGTAAAATGTTACATGGAATGGATCAATTGCTGGATTCATCCTCCCTTGCTTTACTACTTAATGTGCCTCATGTTTCGCAGTGACAGTTTCTGGTTTTAAGTATTTGTAACAGTTTCTGGTTTTAGTACTTTTGTGACAATTTCTGGTTTAGACCGTTATTGGAGCACATGTAGATTGTGACATGCTTGATCATTTGAAGAGCTGCTACAACAGAACCACTATTTTTAACTATTATATTGATAAATTTGAGAATGAGTTTTGAAAAAAATTTAGACAAAATTATATAGATATTTATTTTAAAATTTTTTTATACATCAGTTATATTTTAAAATTTATACAATTTAAATATAATTTAATATTTTATCAAAAATGATTTAATATGTACTGTTATAAATATCATACAATTTCAATATCAAATTACACTTAAGTTGCATGAAATTTTAAATAGAATCAATCTATAATTTCAAAAAATATATATTTATAAAGTTTTATTCTATTTTTAGGAATTTTTTATTTTTTTTTTGAAAAACTCATAAAAGTACTTAAAATAATGGCTTATACGTGTTCATAAATTTATGCATTTGCTTAGAATAAACACTAAGATAAACTTATAAATGTGTTGTTAAGTTAGCACTCCATAACCACATCCGACCAATTTCACCATTCAAAAATGAAAAAAATAACAAAAACCTACAATGCCTCTCTACCGAAAAATGCAGATTCAAATTCTGTAAAAAACATTTAGAAAATAATAAATACTAAGACTAACAGGATCCTTTATTTACAAAAAAAAAATAATTAGAATAAATTGTACAATGCGCTTGCTACCTCTGTTCTTGAGGAAGGCAAAAACTTTTCAAAATATTTTTTTTTTGAGATAAAAATAAGGGTCAAGCTATTCAAATTTGAATGTCCATAAAAAACTCTTCATCCGAATTTTAAATTTGCAATTTTTCATACAAAAATCATTATCTTTATCACTAGATTAAAAGCTGATTCTAACTTTTCAGAATGTTACACTGGAGGAAATCAATTTGCTATCTTTATATTTACTTCTCAATTTTTTTACTATGTCTTGTATTTTTATTTTAATTGATGATAAATATTTACCGAATTAGATGGGTTAAAGATGCATTGTTTTAGTATTCAATAAAAAGTTTCAAATTTGGATTTTTATTCTAATTGATAATGTCGTAAATGTCTTTATAAATGACCTTAACAATTTTAAAAAGAAAAGTTACAAGGTTAATTAACTCCCATATTCTTATCAAATGATGATTTTTTTCTTCGCAGTTAACCTCCACATATATCTTAATAGTTTGTCTCCGCCCCTGCAATAACTTATAAAAAAAAGAAAACTAAATAATACCATTTATTTTTCAATCCGTATTCACAAATGCATACTTATTCGGTTACTCGTAATTAAATTTTAACTTCTATTAAAATTTAGTCTTAATTTTCTAGAGCAAAATACTGTCACTGTCTGTCCCAGCCGTGGGAACAAATAATATTCCCTAGTTCATGAATTCGTACTTTCTATTATACTACATCATATAACATAATTTATAATTGATCCAATTGCATTAAAATTCACATAAAATTCGTCTAAAGAAAATTTTATAATTCACTGGTCCGCGTACAATAAAGCGTAATGCTACACATTAAAAAAATCAAAGCCCCCAAGTTCATCCCCTCTTTGCAACACAAGTTGACAAACTGCAAGTGGAATAGTTGATAGGTAGGAAGACAAATTAATAGTTTTATGAAAAGCTAGGTGCACCGTATGGAAACTGTTGAGCAACTGGAAAGCTCGATTCATCCTCCCTTGCTTTATTATTAGTCCCCAGTCCTCACGTTTCAGTGTTTCGCAGTAACAGTTTCTGTTTTTAGTTTTTGTAGACCTGCTAAAACATCTAGACGATTATAGTACGACAATAAGCCACCATTTGGTGTAATTAACAGATTTACTGTACGGATACCAGAGTCATTTTATACCAAAAAAAAGGTTGAAATTATATATTTGAAGATTTAATTTATGAACCAACGAAGAGAATATATTATCATAATATCCAAAAATCGTGTAATGGACAAATTAATAGGTAGATTCGGTATCAGTGTAGATTTAATGAACTCATCAATGGACTCATAATATCTGTTCTGGTATCAGAAAGAGATGTTTTGACCAAAATAAGATTTTTGAGTCTTCCTAGTGCCTTAAAAACAATAAACTCCAAAGGAATCAATTTCCACAGAAAGAGATATATGGAGTATATTTCTCAAAGTAAAGTAAATACATTAAAAGGAAGCTGATAAATTTCCTCTAATCATTCATCATCATGCCCAAAAAATACTTTCCATTAATAATTTTCAAATAATAAATAAATGAATCAATAAATTTCTTCAGTACTACAAATAATGGCTACATCCTACATTATGTTCTCTGTTCCAGCAAGGTACTAATTAAGATGAAACAGAGCATATCCAAAGCCTCCCTAAAAGCTATCCAAAAATTTTCTCAAAACATTAGTTCCATAGAGAAAACGTCGAACCCCATTGGTTGTCGTCTAAATCAGCAAACCACTCAGCAGGAGGTTCCATCATCAGTCCCTCGGCCAAGCTAGCATAATACATCCCCAAATTCATCTCTCCATCTCCATCACAATTGAATTCCATTCGATGATCATCGGCGGCAGCCAAATTGGTACGAGATTCAGGCATCCGTGATGAAATCACTTCCTTCTCATCGACCATCACCTCTGCTGATGCGGATGTCGACATGTCCTCAGCCGAGTATGGCGTTGAATCCCTTGAATGAAGCGCCTCGGCCACCTTGACAGCTGCCTGCTTCAACTCTTGCACAGTGGAGAAGGAAGAAGGAATGGTGATTAGCCATGCTGAATCTGCAAAGTTCAGGCAAGCAGAGCGGCCTCTGAAAGATATAGCTGCAACGTCATGAGCCCGAGCGGCCATCTCAGCAGTCGGAAAAGTACCAAGCCAGATTCTCGATTTATCATAGGGGTTTCTGACCTCACAAACCCACCGGTTCAAGGCACCTCTGCGCCGGACTCCTCTATAGACCGGATGCCTCGTTTCCTTAAACTTGGTGCGGCCCGACGGCTTCTTCGGAGGTGCCGACCATACAGTCGTATAGTCTGAGTCACTGCTAGAAGAGGATTCCATTTGAGAATTCAAGTCCTCCTGGTGAAACAAGAGCTAATTGGAGCTAGTGTATCAGTAGAGTGTAGAGTGTGAACTTCGATATGTTCTTAGTTTGGAAGTGAGAAGGGAAGAAAGTATTTATAGGTTGTGGGGGAGGAGGAGCGCGTCACAACGCGGGATGAGAGAAAAAAGAGGAAAGGAAGCGTTAAGTTTTCTCCGTGCGAGCAACAGCTGGGCGTCCTGGGGATGGGAAAGCGACTGGGAGGTCCCATGTAAATGTTTTACATCTTCTAGATCTGTGCATTGTCTCTCTCATCTATATGGGGAACAGAAAAGAAAAAATTAAATTAGTAGTTGAATTCATGGTGCAGAGGGGATCGGTGTGTCGCTTTCGTTCGCAATTCAGCGGAGCGGGCGTTGGTTTGGGTTTATAGTTTGCTGGACTGTATTGCGGCTGTCCGCGCACTTGTTTACTGCTTAGTGCTTACCGTTTCGTCGTCTTGACCGTCGTTTTCAGTGTGCTACTGATACGGATATACTGCGAGGCTACGACCATCTAGGCGTCTACTCAATTAATTCTTGAGATGAAGAAAGCAGTGTTATTCAGGTATCAGCTGGATCAAACCACTTTGTTACAATTTATGGTTAGAGTAAATTACGTAAATGATTCTTCAATATTACTTATTTATTATATTATTTATTGTATTGATTCTTAAAATTTCAAAATTATCAATTTGATCTTTAAAATATCATTTGATTATTATTTTGATTCTTAAAATTTCAAAAATATTAATTTAGTCAATCAAGTTTTTAATTTATATCAAATTAGACCTATATTTAATATATATCGAAAAAATGATAATTATATCTTTCATAGTATGTTCTTTTTGTATTGGACATAACTATAAAATAATACAAATATTATGAAAAGAAATATAATTATTTACAATATCAAATATCAATTAAATTAATACTAACAATCATGTTTGTGCCATCATCAATTAATTAAAATAAAATTTACATACTTTTTTCATAACTATAAAAAAATATCTTGATGATATGCATGCGAATATTAATCTTCATTTAATTTTTTTGATGATAATAAGGGTAGAACTAAAATATTATAAATAAAAAATTTTGAGCATAAAAAATGATAAATTAGTAATAGTTTAAGGACTAAATTGGTATCTTTAAAAATTTAAGGATCAAAATAGTAACTAAATGATACTTTAAGGACCAAATTGATATTTTGAAATTTTAATGACCAAAATGATAAAGATATGATACTTTAAAGACCATCTATGTAATTTTCTCTTATTGTTAATGCAGTCTTTATATATTTAAAAGATATACAAAAAGAGTGGGGATATTTTGACAACTAATTATTTTGACATTCACGACAACGCTTTATCAAAATATATTATAAAAAAATTTAAAAATAGGAAAATATTATAGACAATTACTCTCCTTATAAATTGATTGTGTACCAATTTTTTATGCAAGTTACAAATCATTTGATGTCTTATCAAATTTTGTCAAATATAAATCGTTATAAATTTCAGGTCATTTGATTAAAAATAAAACATTATAAAATTCATCATTTTATATATATATGATATTTATAACATATAGATTATATCTTATTTGTCAGATTCTTAAAATATAAATTATTTTTTACGGTTGTCAAAATTATTAGTTGGCAAAGGATCTCCACCTTATAAAAAATATGTAATTATGTTTTAAAGTTTGCAGCAAATATTCAATTTTCAAAATTTCCATTTAATTAGATATATAAAATTAAGAATCTTATTATTTTATTGAATACATCATCAATAATATTTTTTACCATTCTAAAACAGAAATTAAGACAAGAGACATATGAGTATAACTATTCCAAAAAAAATCTGAACTAATATACTATTCTATTTTTAAATATAATTCTGGAAAAACATTATATAGATATTTAATTCATATCGTGTAAATGTACTCGTAAGTTTAGATGATGAGCTTTAATTATCACAAGACTAAAATGTTTATTAAGAAGGTTATAAGCTTAATTTGAAAAAACGGAACAATATATGTAAAAAGGGATCACTTGATAATGATTATTTTGACAATCTTAACAACGAATTTTCAAAAAATAAAAAATACTTACAAATTAAAAAGAGTTTCTAGACGTACTTTTGGATTTATAGGTTAATAGTATTACAAATTTGATGTAATTTAAGTTTTGTTTGACATGTATAACAATTCATATTTAACGGTATTTAATAAAATATCAAATAATACTTAATTATATGAAATTTGAAACAACAATCAATATACAAGTTCAAGTTCAATATTATATTTATAAAGTTTTTCTTTTTTTAAGATTTTTCGAATTTAATTGAAAATTTATTATTAAGATTGTCAAAATAACTATTGTCAAATGACCCCTATTTATATTAATGCAATTCTTATACTAGTACTAAAAAAAAATATATTTCTAGCGCGCATTCAAAATTTCACATACGTTTAATTTTTGTGTACATCTTAGGGTTAATATTTGAAGTTAAGCAATTTAATGATTTCCCTTTTTTTAGCAGAAAAGGGTAACTTTGCCAATTTAAATGAAACGGTATAATGTGCATTAAATTTGGGTCCAGATCTCTGCTGCTACAAATTCTATGATACATTTGCTGTCATAAAATTTTAAATCGTTTAATTTGATTTAAACGGTTCAGATTTGACTGATAGGAGATGTTTTTTTATTTATAATTTAATGGGCTCCACATGTCATAGATCAAAAAAAAATTATTACACAAATATATCACAAAATATGTATGAGAGCAGATGTGAATTCCATTAAATATACACATTAAAAGTACAAGTATAAATCTAAATGATATCTCTCAGCAGAAGGAAACTTTTTTTTCCCCTTTCAAAGAGGCATTGCTACTATTGTACCAAGGTTTCGTCTTCAGCATGTAAGCAGATAAACTGTCTCTCTAATTTGTGGGCATGGCCATTTTCAATTTCATTTGAGAGCTTGGAATATAATAGAAGATTAATGGGGATTTCCTTTTCATATAAAAAGGGACAGAACAAAAGGAAACTAACAAAATCTTTTCTCCATGGATTCAAACTAACCTCCTTTTTTTATGTTTCATTTATTTTTCATGTATTTTATGCTTTGTTTAGGTAGATGGTCTATACTATGAATCTATAACTAATTTAATTAAAACTATATGGATTCTTTCTCAATAAAAAACAGATGTGTATTGAACAGAATTGGTAACAGGTTTGTTTCAAACAATTTTGTATATTTCGTATTAATATAAATAAGCAATTTTTACAGAAGTTGGGAATGAATTGTTTCATAAGGTTCATATTCATATTGCTTTCAAATTTTAAAAAATAATATTTTCTGCCTCTTTATCGAAAATAATTTTCTGATTTCCTTCTTTTCTTTCCCATGTCAAAAGAGAGGCATGTAGCTAGACTGTTTGAACGAATCCCCAAATTAGTTTCTTCTAAAAAGACAAATGGAAGAAGATTGTATATGATAAACTAATCAAAATCTGCAGTGCTCTAGTGTAGATTCATATTTTTATAGTTTCATGAGATCCAGTAACTGACGAGTTGACAACATTGGTAGAAGAATCAGATGGAAATGACAGATATGAAAAATTACATACTTTAGAGTAATTAATGAGATTGTACTAAAAGTTTTCCATATCAAAAAAATACTCAAATTGACACTAATAGAAAAGACTTTTTTATCCTTTAAGAATCAATGGTCATAATGTAGGATGTATATTAAAGTGAGATGTATGTTAAATTTTAAATGTAGAGAAACACTCTGAAAAAAATATTGAAGATTTATACATGTTAGATTTGTAGTTCGTAACTGATGAGAAGGATGCTGGGGCCACTACTGGGGCAAACTCTGAGGAAGATTTGATGGAAATGTGATCAGTGATCTGAGTGCTGTTGTTACAAATATTGTTGGATTTTAATGCTTAAACAATGAGTCGTTAGATCAGTTTATTTTGATACTAGTCGTTAGATTAGTTTATTTTGTAATGTTATTTTGTGTTTATTATTATTATTATTATTTGGCAAGACACTATTAGACCAGTGCTGTTGTGTTATCATTTGTGGTTGACATTCCATCTTGAAGTTTAAAAAAAAATAAATTAAATAAGCCAAAATTTTAATTTAGTAGCAGCTGTATACTCAGAAAAGGGGGATCATTCCTATTTAAAAAACTATGGTATTCCTCAATATTTAGTAAAAGAAAAAATAATTTATTAATGAGCATAAATATTTAACAATCATGAAAGCTGGTGAAATGATTATAAAAATAAAAAAGTAAAATTTCTGCAATTTAAATTCATTTAATTATTCAAACAGTGAACCAATTAATTTTAATATTATACAAGATTTGATATCCAATTCTCACGATATTTACAACTTTTCTGACTTTTTTTTCCTTCTTCCGCTTTCCAATTGAATTTATTAACTAAAAGCCAGAACCACTTTTTTAAACCCAAAAGCACAGCACTCTGTACCAAAAATGCTCAAACCAAAAAAAGGAGAAAAAAATGCTCAAACGATGTAGCTCCATAGAGGTATCTCTGTGCTCTCTTCATCCTCATCAGAGCTTTCATAACTCACTACTGGAGGCTCCATTAATAAGGCCTGAGCAAGGCTCGCATAGTACAACCCCAAATCCATCTCTCCGTTCATATCCAATTTGAATTCGATCTGATCGAACCCATCAGAATCGGAAGAATCATCATGGAAAAATGATGAACCACTCACCACTTCAGACTCATCCGACACCCGGCTCACTGATGTGGACGAAACATCAGTCTCCGATTTTGCATTCTCGATCCCATTCAATGTGTTCGCCACTTTTATCGCTGTGCGCTTGAGCTCTTGCACACTGGAAAAACTCGAAGGGACGTCGATCAGCCATGCCGAGTCGGTGAAATTGAGGCAAGCAGCGTGACCTCTGAGAGCAATTGCTGCCACGTCATGAGCACGGGCCGCCATTTCGGCACTGGGGAAAGTGCCGACCCAGATTCTCGATCTTGTATTGGGCTCTCTGACTTCGCAAATCCAACGGTTCGAGTTGCCCCGGCGCCTTACCCCCCGGTAAATTGGATGGCGAGTTTCGCGAAACTTGGTACGGCCGGCTGGTTTCTTCGGAGGAGACGACCAGACAGTCGTGTACTCTGACGAGCTCGTCGGTGAGCCCGATTCTCCGGTTGATGATTCCATTAATTGCCGGTACTTCACTTTTGCCTTTTTGTAATGGTAGAATAGTGTTTGTGGATTTTAGTGTGTCTTCATCAGTGAAGGTATTAATAGGTCGTTGAGTTGTGGCGGGAAAAGGGAAAGTGATGGGGACAAAGTGGGACCCGATTGAAAACAAAGGTTGCGAGAAGGAATGCAAATATGGTGGATTGTTGGATGGTTTTGGGTTTTGGGTTTTATTTTTTAGTCTTTCTGCTTATAGCAAGTTGCCGCTCAGCTTGTGGTTTGGAGAATTTGTGTGGTGAGGAAATGAGGCGTGGTTGCTTGGCATGTCAGCACTTACCACATTTGGTCTTATCCATATACCCCCTAAATAGTAATCACTTCTGGTTTTGGGTCTTTGTTTTGACTATACTTTTTCAACTTGTTACAATCTAATTAAAATACTTTACAATTAGTTAAGTATTTCGAAAGTTGTTGGCGAAGCCCAGATTGATTTATTAAACAGGGAGCTTGGTTGAACTGAGTTTTTTCCATAAACAGGTGAAGGCTTGTCGGATTCGGATTGGATCAAGCAACTAAAGGCACGTAAGATCCGACAGAAATTGCCATCCGAATGTTCAGCAAAATTAATATTATTTTTTTTATGTATTTCTCTTAAACTAATTGGTCTCAATTTGGCTGCTCTGTGATCTATTATACTTCTCCACATTACGTAACTGTAAAAATAATATGATTTCAGCTTTGTAAATTTGCATGGGAATCAAAATAGAAAAAAACCTCGTAAATTGATTGCAATACATATCATTTTTGCCTCACTATCATTATACTAACAGTTTCAGCTTCAGGTTCATCCTCCCTCCCAAACAGAAACAAGCTGCATGTGGACATAAATGACAAAATGGCACTTTTGGAGAGTCTAGGTGCATTCTATTCTTATATTATACTTATCCAAGTCAATGGGACGCAATCAAGCAAGCTAAGTTCATTCTCCCTTGCTTCAATCATTAATTTTTCTCGCGTTTCGGAATGACTGTCGCTCTGTTTAATAGTTTGCATTAGCTGTTATTGTCTCCGCCATTATTGGTACTGATCTAGACTGATGCTCTGTTGTGATTATTTCGACTCTCAAGGTCGCCTCCAACAGGAAATATTAGTTATTTATATGTGAAATTATCATAGTCGTGTGTTGAGGCAAGTAGGCAACTTAAAGAGTTTATGGCTGTATTTTTATATCATATTAAATTTACCGAATTAAATTTTGTAGCAATTAAATTATCATATAGGTTGTTCCTAAAGAAACGTTGATATTAGTGACTAAAATTAATTATACTGACGAGACTGGAGATCTAGATGTTAATTCAAATTCTGTAAAAGATATTTGAAAAAAAAATATTGAAATTAACATTAGCTTTTATTTCAAAACAAAACTAACGAAAGGTACATTTATTCCATCAAAGTACAAGTGTAAATCAACCCGAAATTTGTTCTTTCCATAAGACGATCGATCGATCTAACCGATCCAATCTGAAATTTACAAATTTAGAAAATAAATAGGTTAAATATGAATTGAATTTTGATTTATCTGACAATTAAATTTTGAATATAAATTTTGAAAAAGGTTGAGTAAAAGACAATATAACTGTTGCCTATTATTTTTCTTAAAATCATTATTTTTATATAACTATTATAATGATATCTTTATAGAAATAATGGTGTCTTGCTTAATTTTGATTTTAGTAAAAAAATTCTCTGTATTATGTTTAGTTAGACTGAGTTACATTGTGTTATTTATTTTTAACTGGATTTTTGTAATTTTTTATAATAAATTATTTTTACCTATATTTTTTTTATAACATGTTCTTCTAACATAAAATTTTCCTTTTGTTAGTTAAATACAAATTGAAATTTTCGTAATTTGATTATAGTGAATCAGATTGATGACATATACAAAACCCAACCAATCTGACTCGTTTGTACTCCTAGTAAATATACCATGTTAATAAGACAATAACAAATATTTTCTTAGTTAAACAATTAACATCATCACAAGCATCCACTTCATTTATGAAACGACTTAAGTTGAACACATTAATATTTTCTTAGTTAAAGAATAATCAATCAAAAGAAAACAGCCGATTGTTTTTTTTTTTACCTAAGAATATTAACCGTTCCGTGAGAGATAAGTAAATCATAAATTGATGTATTGCATGTTAGCCGAGGTTATTAATCTGAACAGTAATATATTTCAAAAGAATTGTAGGATTTTCTTTTCTTTTTTTGCTTAAGGAATGAATTAATTGCAAAAGAGTGTTGTACTCAACTAAGTCATAAATCATGGAAGCATTTGTGCGTACACCAAAAGTGTCTGGATCAATTTGCATAGGTTCATTCCCCACTCCACCTTTTCTCCTTTCAAGTAATTAATAATTGCTTTCAATGACTAGTTTCCAAGAGAGATTTTTGTCATTTCCATGATCCAAGAGACCACGAAAGAGAGAGATCATTGTGGGTCCAAACTAACAAGCAAACTATGGAACGGAATAAGAAAAATCACATAATATAATATAATGTCAATGTTATAAGAAAATGAAAAATATTTGTATTTGAAGAACATATCAAGCCTAGAAAAAAATATATATAAATTTTCAATTTATGAGATAATATACCAATTTTCGATTTGGACAATCAGGCGGCCCCCTCAAAGCCGTCGTTGCCACACCGTTTTCTCCCAAGTAGCCATTTCGGCAGCGGGGAAGATTCCGAGCCATATTCTCGGTTTGTTATCGGGAGTTCTGACCTCACAGACTCACCGGCTCAAGGTGCCTTGTTTCCCTGAATTCGGTGCGGTTCGATGGTTTCTTCCGGGGCGCCGGCCAAACAGTTGTGTAGTCTGAGTCACTGCTAGCAGACGATTCCATGGGGGATATTATTGAACCTTTTGTTTGATCAGAGAGTATGACTATGAGTAGAGTTGGAGAGTGAACTGTATAGTGTTTCTGACTTTGAAAATATGGTGTTTGTTCCTATAGAAGAAAGTATTTATAGGTTGTATGCCGAGGAAGAAAATATCCATAAAACGCGCAGGAGTGTTAAGCAAAAGTTGAGATAGGAAACAGACATTCTATCCGATTACTTCATTGCTTCTATATTTGAGTAGTGGAATTGAATTGTTTTGGATCTAGGCAGTGTGTTGCTTTCAACTTTCAAGCTGAATACAGCGGCTGGGACGTTGGAAAGGCGCACAAACGTGCTTGATTTTTTGAGATAAAAAAATGAGGGAAAGGCGTTTGATTTTAATTTTGTTCTCGTTTTTTTTGACGGTTTGAACGACGAATGGTTGAAATGAGTATGAGTGTGTTTATCATATTATAAATATGAGGGAATGTTGTTTGAGCTAATGTAAATGTAATTTAGACACATGATTTCTTGACATGAGCTAATGTAAATGTAATTTGGACACATGATGATTATGTAAATATAATTTAGACACACGATGATTATGTAAGTGTAATTTAGACGCATGATGATTTCTTGACATGAGTTTGCTATTGAACCGCGGATTTAATATAGATGGCAACAAAATTTTATTCAAAAGATAGCTGCAAAATATATATTTAAAAATTTACAAACTGACGAAAAGAATACAGTATCCTTTGCATATAATGAAAAAAACAAATCATATTGAAGACTATAGAAAATTACAAATTTTGTTATCAAGGAAGAAACAAAAATCGAATATATATTTAAGTTTCCATATTGTTATGGGTTAATCTAATATTTGAATGGTTTACATTAATTATAAAAATTTTCTTAGTAAAATGTGGCGTGTGGGAATTTTGTAAAATAAATATTAAACATATAGTCCTCAAATTTTAAAAAACAAAGAACATTTCATCACTCCAATTAAAATAAGTAAAATAAAACTATGAATGAAAGGGGAATTTGAATATCTGTGTAACGGACACATTATTGAGATAGACTCAGCAACTGTATAGATTTAATAAACTCCTCAGTATCCTCATATTTGTGGTGGTAAATATCAGAAATAAAAGATGTTTTCACCGGAATAACATTTTACGGCTTTAGATATCAGAATTTTTGTCATGATGTTTTTTCAGTACATATAGAAATTAATGAGATAATTATATATAGTATCAATTATTATGGTCTACTTTACCACTCCTAAATAAAGCGAATCAATTAATTACTACATAAAGAAATATTCAAAAGGAGATATAGAGGACATCAGTTGGCAAATGATTATTTTGACAATCTTAATAATGGATTAAAAAAATTAAAAATGAAAAGTAAATTATTATTTATGTTATTGGTCATATAATAGACTAACAATCATACTCGTATAAATTATGTATCATTTGATAATGTATAAAAAACTGTTAATGTCACATTGTTCAAATTTTTAATTCATTTGATATATGATAGAACATATATCAAATTGCATTACCTTTTAAAGACGTCATATGTGAATTATATAAATTATGCCGGTAATATTGGATTTTAAAATTAAACTTTATTTTTAAAAAATTATCAATATCAATTGTTAAAATAATGATTTGTCAAAAATCCTCCTTGTACATAATATATATTTTTCAAAAAAAAGAGAGGAAAATATTACGTGTTTGACGTTTCAGTCTTCCAAAGACAAAATAAAAGGCAACTGATAACTTTCCACTACACAATTTTGAAATAAAATAAATATAAATAATTGAATTCATTTATTAACTAGCTAATACTACATCAATGCTACAAATAATGGGAATATGAGATTCCTAAATCCTAAATCCCTATTATATCCAGGCATTACGAATTTACTATGAGACGGAGCATATTCAATGTCTCCCAATACTATCCAAAAGATTTCTCACAACATCAACTCCAGAGAGACACCGTCATGCCCCATTGATTGTCGTCTAAATCACTAAACCAATCAGCAGGAGGCTCCAACATCAGTCCCTCGGCCAAGCTCGCATAGTACAGCCCCAAATTCACATCACAATCCCAATTAAATTCCATTTGATCGTCAGCGGCCGAATTGGTCTTAGATCCAGGCTGAGGCAACAATGATGAGACCACTTCCTTCTCGTCAACGGTCTCAGTCGATGATGCTGAGGAAGAGGCATTCTCAGCCGCGTCTAACGAGTTCTTTGAATGAAGCGCCTCGGCCGCCTCAATGGCAGCCTGTTTCAGCTGTTGCACACTTGATAAGGAAGGAGGGACGGTGATCAGCCAAGCTGAGTCGGCAAAGTTCAGACAAGCAGAGCGGCCCCTAAAGGTCATCGCTGCCACATCATGCGCCCGAGCGGCCATCTCAGCAGTCGGGAAAGTACCGAGCCAGATTCTCGATTTATTATTCGGATTCCTGACCTCACAGACCCACCGGTTTGAGGCGCCTCTTCGCCGAACTCCTCTGTAGACGGGGTGCCTTGTTTCCCTGAACTTGGTTCGGCCGGATGGTTTCTTCGGAGGCGCCGACCAAACAGTCGTGTAGTCGGAGCCACTGCTACTAGACGATTCCATGGAAGTGTTACTGTATCCCTTGTTTTGATTAGAGAGAGTATATAAGAGTAGAGGGGAGAGTGAACTGTATAGTGGTCTGAATTTTGAAAATAGATAAAGAAGAAAGTATTTATAGGTTGTGCAGAGGATGAATTCATAAAAACGCGGAGTGTTGTGTTATGCAACAGCTGGGATGGGAAAGTGACTGGGAGGCGTCTGGTTAAGTGGTAGTTGTTTGGGGACCCGCGTGATGTTTTTATTCCTAAAAAATTCAGCGGCTGCGGCGTTGGGTACTTCAATACTTGGGTTTTGATAATTACTACTGGCCTGTTACTGTCCGCGTACGGAGGAGTTTCACGTTCTTTTCTTGCCTTTTTTTTTCTGTCTGGACGGCCGTTTGGATTCTTTTATTGAGGAAAAAAGACGGCTGTTTGGATTCTTGATACAGCACGCTGGACCATTTCACCAATAGTTGGAGTGAGTGCGTTTGTTTATCTTATTTAAAAATGGTAGAAATATTTGCATGAGCTGATGTAAATGGAAATTGGACATATGATGATTCCTTTGAAATTTGTTTGTTAATTGCTTATGAACCATATATATATAATATGGATAGTATAGTCAGAGCAATGCTAACATATTTAGATAAAATATTTAAAATGTTTATATCTCCGGAATTTCGTCATTCAAATTCATCTCACGCATTTAAATTATAAATTTACTTTTTAAGATTGTGGAGATTGTCAAAATAAAGAATTGTTGCATGATCCATTAATTATCGTACGTGATATAATTTAGCAAAAAAGGCAAAAAGTACGTGCTTCAGAATCCCAATTAAATTCCATTTGATCATCACCTGCCGAATTGGTCTTAGAACTAAGAACTTTTGTTCCGATGCTTCTTCAGTACGTATAAAATTTATGAGTATTAAACATCACATTAATTAATATGAATTTATTTTATATTTATTAAATCAATGTTTTATTTTAAATTAAAAAATCCACATCGGTCGTAGTAGGGAAAATATCACAACAGAGTACATATAATTAATAAAACCAATGAACTAAATTCTATACAAAAAGGTATTCAAAATGAAGATGAATCACGGTTATTTTGATAATTTTAATAATAAATTTAGAAAAATAATAATTAAAATAAAAGAAAAAAATAATTTGGTAGGTGCATTATTGGATGTATAGATAGACGAATAATTAGCGTGTATAATTTAAGTATTTTATTGATGTATCAAGAATCGTTATTTTTTGTTGTTAAAATTTTAAATCACCGAATGTATAATGACACATATATTAGTCTCATTATATTACATAAGACATGATATGATATGAGGATAATATAAATGATTATAATATAGGATTTTTAAATTTAAATTTTATTTTTAAGATTTTAGAAATTGTCAAAATAAAGAAGTCTCACGATCCATCCTCATACGTAATATAAGTTTGCAAAAAAAGGAAAGAAAAATTACGTGCTCCAGAGAGAAAATCAAAAGCAACTGATAACTTTCCACTACTAACTTTCAAATAAAATTTATTAACTAACTAATACTACATCAGTACAAATAATGGGTCTCTGATGTTCCCTAATCTCAATTGTAACAAGGCATATAACTATGATGAAACAGAGCATATTCAATGCCTCCTAAAACTATCCAAAAAAGATTCTCATGACATCATCAACTCCAGAGAGACACCGTCGTACCCCATTGATCGTCGTCTAAATCAATAAACCACTCAGCAGGAGGCTCCAACATCAGTCCCTCGGCCAAGCTCGCATAGTACAGTCCCAAATTCATATCCCCATCCCAATTGGATTCCATTTGATGATCAGCAGCTGAATTGGTCGCAGATAGAGGCAATGATGAGGAGACGGCTTCGTTGTTGTCAACAGTCTCAATTGATGATGCTGAGGAAGAGGCGTTCTCGGCCGAGTCTGACAAATTCCTTGAATGAAGCGCCTCGGCTGCCTCGATGGCAGCCTGTTTCAGCTCTTTCACACTAGAGAAGGAAGGAGGGATGGTGATCAGCCATGCCGAGTCGGCAAAGTTCAGGCAAGCAGAGCGGCCCCTAAAGGTCATCGCTGCGACATCATGCGCCCGAGCGGCCATCTCAGCAGTTGGGAAAGTACCAAGCCAGATTCTCGATTTATTATTCGGGTTTCTGACCTCGCAGACCCACCGGTTTGAGGAGCCTCTTCGCCGAACTCCTCTGTAGACCGGGTGCCTTGTTTCCCTGAACTTGGTGCGGCCGGATGGTTTCTTCGGAGGCGCTGACCAAACAGTCATGTAGTCTGAGCCACTGCTACTAGACGATTCCATTGATGTGTCAATAATATATCCCTTGTTTGATTAGAGAGTAGAGAGTATATATGAGTAGAGGCGAGAGTGAATTGTATCGCGGTCTGAGTTTTGAAAATGGATAAAGAAGAAAGTATTTATAGGTTGCGCAGAGGAAGAATCCAGAAAACGCGGAGTGTTGTGAAGCAACAGCTGAGATGGGAAACTGACATTTCTGAATACTTTATTATTTTTTTCTCTTTGGAGAGCGGAATTGTTTAGGGACCAGCGTGTTGCTTTCAGGCTAAATTCAGCGGCTCGGGCGTTAGGTCCGTTTGATTGCTGGCCTGTTTATCTTTTTGGTCGCTGGCTTGTTACTGTCCGCGCAAACAATGTAATATTTTATATTATTATTATTTTTATTATTATTATTTTGTCTTGCCTTTTCTGCGGCTTGACCGTCGTTTGGACTCCTGATACAACAGGACCCTCTGATGAATAGTTGAAGTGGGTTCAGCTTCAGTATCGTTAACAATAGTGCGCAAACAAGAGGCATCCAATGGATTTTTTATCTTACAGCACTGCATTGCAGTGGGATCGCACGGATATCAACGCAATCGAATAATATTTTAAAATTTATTTTTTAAGATTTACAGTGTATTAATCTCAATTCGATTGGACAAACAATACGTTGCATTATACGCTGAGAGCATAATAGAGGATAAGAATTCGGCATCCAATATTTTTGGATGAGCAAATTAATGTAGACGTAATCTAATACATGTGATGATTATTCCTTGACACGAGTGCGCTAATTAATGAACTACCGGTTTCTAGTAATTTACATAGGTTTAATTTTTGTTAAAAAAATTTAAAAAATTACAGAAACCCTTATATAAAAATAAAAAAATGTGCCAAAACAAACAATTCAAAACTTGAAATAGTCCCATAACAAACAATTCAAAATCCAACCAAGATGACCGAAATCTGACAACGATTCCATATCAAACTATCCAAACTAGGTACGACCTAATCCATCTGGTCAGATCTGTGAAATTGACTCGACTCGACTTGAAAATATTTCAAAACTCGAGAATGACCCGTAATCAAACTAACTCCTAATCTGACCCGGCTTAATTTGAACCCAATTAGGTATATCCAATTTCCATCTCTAATTGAAAAGCTTCAATAAAAAACCTATAACATAAGGCATGCTAAGTTGCTAACTAGTTGATGAGGCACGAGCTGAGTAACTGGTTGACAGCTAACTCTAGAAGTGAAAATCACTAGGTAAAGCAATGCTAAGAATCTACCATAGTTGTAGTTGATGTTTTAATAAATCAAGAGCCAGCTGTTTTCTGGTTACTTTGTGACTGCAAGTGAGTGAGATTTGAGTGTAATTGTGGGGCCTAACTGATGTCTTCAATAAAAATTGTTTTTCTTGTGGGAAATGGACCGATTTTTTTTTATTTAAAAATTATAATATTAAAATTAAATAAATAAGAAAATTGGTGGAAAATTATAAAAACTGGAGGGATGGATTTTAAAAATCCGTCCCCAAACATATTTTAAATATTTTTTTATAAAAAATATATTTTATTGAGGGACGGAATTTTAAAATCCGTCTCTCCTGTATTTGTGATATCTGATCTTATTTTCTTATTTATTTAATTTTAAATATTAATTTTTTTAAATAAAAAAAATCTGGGGGGGACTGGATTCTAGTATTCTATTGTGACTTGAATTATGTGGGGCTCACTCTTTGAGTGCGTCTCAACTTTTTTTATTTTGCTTAAGAGTGAGCCTGAGCCGTAGAAAAGCTTATTTATTTGTTCGTTTCTTGGCAAAAGCCTTTTTTCTTTCCTACAATTAGTGAATTAAATACGTGCGTGCTGTGTTAAAATACAGCGTACTGCGGTACGGGATGGCACGGCATAAGATTTTTTTTTGGCATGCGTGTCATATTATGTCAAAAATGGAGACAGAACGGCACGGCACGAATAAGGCACGTCACGGCACGATGTGTTATACGTGCCGTGTCGATTGGATACGTCATGCTACACATGTTTGATGGGAAAAAAATTCGAAAAAATCAGAAAAAATGTAAAAAATTCGAAAAAATCTTAAAAAATAATAACAATTCAAAATTTTTAAATTTATTTGCTACTAAAAAAATTAAACAATTAATTGAAAAAAAATTATAAAAATTTATAAAAAATGCAAAAAAAATTATAAAAATCCTGCCAATAAATTACAAAATCAACCGTCCGATAAATATCCAACGGCCTACAATCCGTGCATACTATGCCTATCCGTGCTAACCGTGCTAAACGTGCTTACCCGACGTATCCGTACCTATCCGTGCCATGTCTATTTGTGACTATACGTACCTAACCGTGCTTATCCATATATATCCGTGCCAAACGTACCTACACGTGCCTACGCGTGTTCCCATGCCGTGTCGCCCCTTTACCCGTGCGTGCCATGCCGTGTGCCCGGAGACAAAAACCCAACACGGTACGGCACACGACACATATAACACGACATATTTTGACACGCCGTAACATACCGTATCGCCTTCAATATATACCGTATCTTGACACACCATGTTTTTTTGAGAATTCTACCTACAATCCAGCGAGCGAACCGAATCTCCTGCGCACTGGTGGGCAGGAAATTCCTACTCATCAAAGGACCTGCCAATCAGTCAACGACACATGGCATTTATCTTTGAACTAATTAAGATATCAAACAATATTATTTTTTTAGTTGTTATTAATAATAACAATTTACAGATTTCTATTAAACACTAAACATATATTAATTTGCAAGAAAGGAAAAAATTCATTTTCTATCATGTGTCACTTGACTTATTTTTCATTGATGAAGATTTTCAAATAAAAAATACATAACATATGTATAAAATTTGTAGAAAAAAGGAAAGAAAAAAGATTAATAGGTTATTTTAAAAATTCTATATTTTTCGTGTTAATAACATAATTTGTCCATTAGAATAAAGAGTATAACATGTTGGCACATTATATTATATTTTTCTAAGTCAATTCACCACTAAACTACAATAATAATATTAAAATAAGAAAATAACATTCTTGATAAAGAAAAAAACTAAAAAATAAGAAAAGAAAAATATGCTCTCTTCCTTTCGACAAGCTTTCAATGAAATTATCACAAAGTTTTTAAATTTTTTATAAGGTGCCTGCAGTAAAAAAATATATAGTCGAACTTAGTTCTTCAAAAAAACATAAATCATTTGATATTCATAGTATTTCTTTCTTAGTAACAAGGTTATTTTATGAGTTTGTTCCACATATTATATTTACTAAATTAAGTATTTTAGAAAAGAAGAAGATTTTAAGAGTATATTTGTTTGTTACAATTGTTCATAATTTGAGCGCAAAGATTGAGAAAAAAATAAGTTCAACATGCGTATATTTATTAGTTTATTTAATTAACTCTGAAATGAAAATTAAGAGATGCATGAGAACATGATTGCGATATCAACATGTAATTAGTTGATTTAGTAAATGAATTTCCTAATTTAATTGGTAATAATTGCTAACAATTGAGGAAGGAGAAAACAATTAAGCATTTTAATTAACTTGCCACGTGTTGTTTATGACCTTTGGGATTTGTGAAGAGATGGAGAGACTTGTGTAGACTGTAGTAACAAAGCCAATGTTATATATTTATGTATATTTATGTATGAGAAGATTAAACGTTTAGTAATTAACAATTATGTATTTTTATTTTACAAATACATAATTGTAGTTCAAAATAAAGAAGTGGATAGTGAAGTAAACAAGAAATAATTGCCTTTTCAGATTGACATTTATTGTAAGGCAAAAGTAGTTGTCTTTTTCTTTTCTTTTTCCATCAGAATTTATTTTTTCTGACAATTGAGTGCAGCCTTCAATTTATCTTATATAGAATTTTTTTCAATTTAATTTAGAAAAAGATATAAAAATTTAATTTCACATGGTTGTTTTCATAAATATTAGAGCCTTACAAAAAAAAACATAGTTCTATTTATTTTAATTATTTATGAAATATATCTTTGATATAAAAATAAAATGAAGCATATAAAAGTGAAAATAAAAATTTAAATAGCAAACATCTTAGTATTGTGAATATTGAATCAAGTGCCAACATTTTTTTTTCAAAATATTTCCTAACTTTTTATAAATTAAAAAATGTCATGAATCATAATAAATCAAATATATTACTATACATAACTAAGAGTATTTTTCATTTTTTACTCAAAACTGAAAACTATATAGTAAATTAATTGCTAGGGGTAATTATCACTAATTGCATAATTCTGGCGGCTGATTGTGAAAATTAAAAGTTCAGGATCTAATTGTACAAGATAGAGTTGAAGGACCTCTCATGATATCACCCCCCCCCCCCCCAAAAAAAAAATCAAAATTAAAAGTTTGAGATTGTATGTATGTTCTTCATTACATAAATAAGTTATGTATTAAATTTAATTCTTTTGTTTTTTATTCCGATTTTATAAATGAATAATAATAATATGTTTGATTTTAAATGTTTGATATTTCTATGTCCATTTTCTGAATGCATGTGTTCACAGAAAAAATTGAGTGTAACTGTGCTTGCTCTATTGTTTATTCAATATTATTAAATTCAAAACTAAAAAATTATGAACGCATGTGTTCACACAAAATAGATAAATGAATTAATTTTTTATTTTTGTAGTTATATGTGTTTACACTATCTGAATGCAGAAAAGCAAATATTCTCGTGTTTACATGTGTGTTTTGTGAATGTATTGCATGCATTCAGAATCTTAAGTTTTGAACTTAAGCAAAAATGAAGACATTTAATGGATGAAAGTTATAAATATATGCATTTAGATATAATTGTGAATGCTTGCATTCAGAAAATAGATATGGAGCGATTAAACATATTATTATTATTATTATTTATTTATAAAATTGGAAAACAAATTTCCTATCAAATTTAGGCTAATTTGAGTGTCATTCAGCCTTCAATCATAGAATTTAAATTATTTAACAGCCAAGTTTTTAATAACTTCCTAGTGGTCAACAATCAACAAATCATATTCCAACTCAAATTTGATGTACCTCTTATTTCAATTGAAAACGTCTATTATTTTAATTTTTTATTAGGATAGATTTATCGATAAATCAAATATATATTATATTTTCCTATTTAAAACATATTTGTCTTCGTCAAATTTGCATTGCAACTTTCACGGTAAACACATCATTACTGCATATTGTACTAATAGTACAGTACCATAAAAATAATTCGTCGACTATAGTTTGTTCAAAATTTCAAATACTCACCAATATTCCTATTTTGCAGCAAAAAAAGAAAAAAAAATTGAATTCTTGTAACTATATTAACAGATTACAACTATCTCATTTCCTAATAATTTATCATTACTCACATACACTACATCTCCAGCTTCGAAATGAAAAATATTCCATTACATTAGCATCCTTTTCAAAACAAAGCACTTAGCACTCTGTTTATCCTTCACTCAAATCTTGAAATTTCAAATGGAGTAGCTCCATAAAGTCACCTCTGTGTTCTCATCATCCTCATCCCAACTTCCATAACTGCCAACTGGAGGCTCCATTAACAACGCCTCGGCGAGGCTCGAATAGTACAGCCCCAAATTCATCTCTCCGTTTCTATCTAAATCAAACTCCATTCGATCAAACCCGTTGCAATCAGGCGCATCCTCATCAGACGACGATGTGCTAATCACTTCGGTGTCATCCGATATCTGACTTGCGGATGTAGACGAAGCATTGGTCTCTCTTTCCCCATTCTCCTTCCCATTTAATACCTCAGCAACTTCAGTCGCCATGCGCTTGAGCTCTTGCACGCTCAACAAACTTGACGGCATGTGGATCAGCCATGCCGAGTCAGCGAAATTGAGGCAAGCGGCACGTCCCCTGAGAGCAATTGCCGCTACGTCGTGGGCCCGGGCTGCCATTTCTGCACTACGGAATGTCCCCACCCAGATTCGGGACCTCTTATTCGGCTCTCTAACTTCGCAAATCCAACGGTTGGTGTTGCCTCTGCGCCTCACCCCTCTGTAAACGGGGTGGCGTGTCTCGCGGAACTTGGTGCGACCAGCCGGTCTCTTCGGAGGAGACAACCAGACAGTTGCGTACTCTGATGAGGTTGTCGATGAGCCCGATTCGCTTGTTGACGACTCCATTATCGTTCTTGTCTTTCGATTAGTATGAATTCTCTATACCAAAGGAGGAGGTTGTGATGCTGTGATTGATTTCTCGAGGGGGGTCTGACTTTAGTGGAGGTATTTATAGGTTAAGGAAGGGAATATTATTTTTTGTTGTTCTTTTTCAGTTTTTACTGTACGCGGGAAAAGAGAGAGAGATGGAGAAAACAGAGACAGCATGAAGAATTAAAAAACCAAGGAAAGGGGGAGGAATCCGAATCCGAATGGGGATTTGTTGTGTTGTGGGAGAATTCACGTACTCCGAAATATTTCAATACTTCACCATACAAAATAGTTGTCTTATAAAATTTATCATATTTTAAGTATTATATGCGTATTTTACCGTTATCTGTTATAATAGTTGTTATAGTAAACGTGTGTTTTTTCTGTACACTTCAAAAAATATAGATTTGTTGTGGGGGTATGTTTGCGTGTGGCCTTTTGAGGGTATTTTTGTCTTTTCCTTTGGCAAGTGGCAGTGGCCCTTGGCCCTTGGGTTTTGCGTTTGGGTGAGTTGAAGTCCACTGTGATGCTTGACACGTCAGCGATCACGATTCACAATTTTCATTTTTTTTTCTTTTTTCTGAGAAAATTTTTCTGATGGTCATTGTTTTGACCGTTTACTTTCAATAAGCACTATTGCATGACCATTAAGTAGAAATTATTATGAGATGAACTATCAATAAAATAATAGGAGAGAGATCTTTATTAGGTTTTTATGATTAAGTAGACCAATGGTTCTTCCTATATTGTTTTTTGGAAAAAAAATGATTATTTTTTTCCAAAAATATCAAAATTATATAAAAAGGATTCAACTTCAATTTGGATACATCTTGAATAAGTTTGTAGATTGTAACTCTTATTATTATTTAAGTTGCTTCGCACCCAAGATACAAACTCGGAACAAAATTGCATCCTCATTATTTTTTATTTCTTTGAGGTAAACATACACACGATTGCATCACATTCATTACTTGATTAAATTAAAAAACAATAATCAAGACGAGCGTCTACGTCAGCAGTCCCATCTCTGACGATTCAAAGCTGCTTGCTGATTTTGCAATCAAATAATTTAAATAAAAAGAAGGTATAAATAAACAAAATATAATTAAAGAGATTGTGACCAGGGATGGCATGCAAGTGGATAGGAAGATGACAAAATAGCACTTTTTGAGAGCTAGGTACACCGTTTGAAAAGCGATGGAAAACAAGCCAAATCCATCCTCTCTTCTCTTCCTTCTCTTTCTCTCTCTCTTTCTCTACTAATAAATGATTGGAAAATTTAATTTCCTCATGTTGCACATTGGAGGAGGTTCGGATTTTTAATTAACTATTTATAGACACGTTGCTGTCTGATCTAAAGCCTCATGTTACACATCCAGACTCGAAGACTCCTGTTCTCGCCTTCAACGACGCCTTCAAGTAGCGTATTAGGAAAAAAAACACATCACACGTGTGTATGATATAATTTGCATGTGTTTAAAATTTATATATGACATATATGTTTATACATATCGTGGTCATGTGTTTATTTGTGATATTTTTAGAAAAGTCATTTTAGATAATAAACATATATATTAGACACGATATTTTTAAGTATTTAATAAGTACGTGATATATATAAATATATTGAAATACATATAAATATAAATAGACAACTCTAAACATATATATATATATATATATATTTAAAATATTTTGATGAAAAATAATAACTCTAGTCAAATAATTTTTTAATTATTGAATATATTTTTTCATTTTATGAAATTTTTCTTTATAAAATCACATTATTAAATATGCTTAAGTATTTCTTTTCTAATAAAAGTCTACTAGATACAAGTAGAAATTTAATTTTGTGGGTGGTGTGATCAAAGTTCAATTATAAAACTGTCCCTTAAAAAAAGTGAAATCCATGAAAGGTTCAAGTTTTACATGAAGTTATGGAGGCCTAATTAATTTGGTCAACTAAACGTGTTGTACACTTGTACTTGAAAATCAGGCTGAGTTGACCAACAATTGATACATGATGGATGACGCATGAGTGCATTTTGCACAGGTTCGTCACCATTGACGCAATTAAATTGGGTAGGTATGCTTTCTAAAAGAGGTAAAAGAGGAAGAAAAGAATCACTGTTCTTCACCTTGCTTCAATGGCTAGCTTCCAAAATACAACTTTTTGAACATATAATATATGGTCCAGGAGTCAAGGAAATGCTGCTACTGGCTGCTGTCTGCATCTTGCTAGTTCAAAATAGCAAGCAAATTTGGTTACTATTTTTCCCCACAAATTAGGAATAAGTTCTTTATTTCAAAAAAGTGGCAAATAGATGGATCGTTTTGAGTTTTGACTCATGATGTGACTAATTTTTAAATGATAGTAATATCATGTTTTCTGTTTTGTTCCTCTATTTTTTTTTCTATTCTCCCGACGTGCGTGCCTCGCATTGTCAAAGTTTATAGGAGGTTATTTTTATCAGTAAATGTAGGAGTGATAGGGAGAAATTGATTTTGAAATATGAAATCTTTTTTTTTTTTGAATTTTGTTGGATTGAAAGTTCGAACTGCTATGAGGGTTTTGTTACTCCTAATCCTTGACAATTTCAACTTTATATTATTTTCCGATAGATTTATGTAATTTGGATTTTTGAATCGAATATGTTATTATGGTATCAAAATAATTGGACTATGGACTTCAATTTATTTAGATTGAAGTTGGAATAAATTTGGTTTTTACTTATAACTTAACTATTTTTTAGGAAAAAAAATATTTATTTCAAAAAAAGTGGCAAATGGATGGATCATTTTGACTCATAATTTGACTAATTCTTAATGGACAATATTATAGAGTTTCTTGATTTATTTTTCTATTTCATTCATTTACATAACGTGTTTCACGCTATTAAAATTTATAAAAAATTATCTTTTGTCAGTAAATATAAGAGTGATAGGAAAGTTTTGACTTTAGGATACAAAATCTTCTTTTTCTTTTTGGATTTTATCGGATTGAAAATTCAAATTCACGTAGCGTGCATGCCTCATGCTTACAGAAAGTTCTTTTTGTCGGTGAATGGAGTTGTATGGACGCATTGATTTTGGGACACAAAATTTTTTTCTTTTTGGATTTTATCGGATTGAAAGTTCAAATTGTTATGAGATTTTTGTCATTCCCTATAATTGATAATTCAACTTTATGTTATTTCTTAATAAGTTTATGTGATTTGAATTTTTGAATCGGACATGTTAGTAGGGTATCAAAATGATCAGAATATGAACTTCAGTTATTTTAGATTTAAAGTTGTAATTGCAATGGTTTTGACATTGAAAATGTTATTTTCTTTTTCTTCTCAAGGCAAAATTAATCCCAAAGTAGATTGAATAAAGCAAGGTGTCATGTCAAGCTAATTGAATTTGGGTCTAGGTAAATTCAATTTTGAATCAAATTAATTCTCAACTGGGTTGGATAAATTGAGTCAAATAACACACGGATCGGTTGAGTTGGATTTTCACGCCATTTTATTCATTAAGTTGGTGGGAATTCTTATTCAAACCCATCAAAAATTGCCTTTTTGAATGGGTCATTTACTTTAGGATAGTTTTCAAATGTGAAAGTTTAAGTTTTACATGTTTGACTTCTTTTATTTAAGAACTTGCTTAATAATTAAGTCAAAATATGAAGTGCCATAGGTTTAGTCATAGGTGATAGAGATGTGCCTTTTTGACTCTTCAATGACAAAATTATTCCACATAACTATGGATATATATTTGACTAACGGAGTAATAATTAATGATTCAATTTGAAAGTATATTTATGTGTTTATATTTCAAGCCTAAGAGGTTTGGGTCCTTAATTTTTATTTTTGAAGTATTCAACTGTGAAGCAAAATTTTTTATGATTGTTATATTTAAATGAATATGATCGTTAATCTTAATATGATATCTTGTCTTTAATATAAACTCAACTGTGAAGCAAATTTTTTTTCTAATTATTATATTTAAATGAATCATGATCTTTTGTCTTTAATATAAACTCTGATATATAACAGAATTTGTCTTTTATTTTCTTGGTTTTTCAAGAACATGCAGAAATAACATAAAAAAGAAGATGCACTTCTTAGTGTTGCTTTTATTGTTAATTGTTTAATATCAAAAGGTTAAGGCATAATCTATTTGGATGGAGCCAGTAACATGAGTTTGCACATTATATACTATAAATTATTAATTTAGGAGTATGAGAGTCATCAATGGAAAGCTCTTACATACAAAATGAGGGTCAATTATATATTTCTTCACAAAATAAGCATAAAAACATATAAGAACATGGATAATTGTTATTTTTTTAATTTGACCCCTTACTTAAATACTTAAAAACATGGATCTGCTCTGAATTTTTTTTGTCTATTCTAGGTTTTTTTTTTAACTTTACAACAATATTTTTTTTGAAATGTTTAACATCACTATGTTTATTTTCTAAATACACGCATTCACATATTATTCTAAATACATATATTCAGACATTTAAAAATGTTGAAATTTTTTCCTAAAAATTGAAACAACTAACGGAATGTGGTGAATCTTTCCGTTCAATACCATGTGTTTAGACTGTATTTTTTGTACTTATAGTTACTTTCATCATTTTTAGCTTCATGAACACATGTTCACGTGAAAAGCCTAGTAGTTAAAATAATATTTTTCATATAAAAAATCGTATATTTGAAATTCGACTAAATGATCTCTAATAAAAATTTTAAATTAAATGACTTAATTTCATTTTTATTTTAAAAAAATGAATTTCGGACTTTCAGTGCAGAATTTGTTTTCTAATGGTCAATGTTAATGTGTTGTGCACACTAATATTAAACGATATAGTACAAGATAAAAGTAAAGTTTATGACGCAATTTTATTATTAACTTAACTATAACTTTGGATGTATTATAAAACGTTGATAGTGTCTGGACGTACTACAAAAGTTTTCTTTTCTTTTCTTTTTTTTTGTAACGAAAATCCCCCGTAGAAATCGTATTACAAAAGTTGAATGTGTAAGAGAAATTGAGAGTTAGTTTAAAAAAGAAATAAATAGTATCAAAGAAATAAATTCATGACCACACAATAGTCCAAGAGCCAAGAAAATATCTTAGCAGTAACTCTGTAAGAGTCAAACTCGCTAGCATAGTATTAATTTCTAGGTAAGTACCAAGATGTGTCAAATCTAGAAAAATTCAAACAATTAATTAAAGTTTACTTACTAGATTAAGTAATCAAAGAGGTGGTCCAACAATTAATTAAAGCAAAGCATGGTTTCATTTTCCAGAAGTGCCTCTTCTGTTGCCTAAAGGGGTGGTACTGTAACTGCACTGAATCCACTTGCTGTTTGTGTAGCTCTTGAGAGGTGGTTCTGGTACCAGAAATTCAAAGGTGTGAAATTTTGAACCAGTGAAGATATTAATTGGTCAAGACTTTCAAGTTTGGAGTGAGTTTGATAGGAAAATGTTAACTGGATATTCTTTTTGGTCAAGGTAACCTATTCTTGAAATTCTAGATAGTCAAGTAAAAATCACTTGATTTTTTTTTCTCTTCTTTTTAATTTTATTTAATTTGCAGGTGGATTTGTAGAAAGTCTCAGTTGAAAATTCTTCACGTGTAAAGAAATTAACTTCAGAATAAGTCCTGCTTTATTTTTGAGAATTATGTTTATTTTGTGAGGTTAATTGGGAGAACCATTTTTTAATTCATGCAACTGAATTTTTTGTTTTCTTTTAGTTCATGGATATTCGATTTTTTTTAATATGCTTGTAAATATTTTGTAAACTTTCTATTTTGCTTTTAATAAAATTATGGTAGGCCCTGCCTACCTTTCAAAAAGAAAATAATTAAATAGTTGAGATCATGTAGTATACCATAACAATCTCTAACATAGTAACATCTTATGACAACGGGTCCTGATCTTTTGTCGCAAAGTATTGCGCTGCATAACTTATGGATGGATAAATGATAAAATATTTTTTTAGATTTAATTTACACGAATTTTGACGTAATTAGATGAACTCCGTACAGCATAGCGGAAGAAGAAATATACCCTCTCTTCATTATTTTTTGACTTTTTTCAGAATGGCATAGCCAGGAATGAGTATTTACAGCTCTTGTCTTACTTGAAGAAATTATGTAGTTTCCTACTTACAAAAAACATAACTGCTGAGAAATGCTTTCATAAATTTAGATGAAAAATAGTAACTAATTAGCTGGATAGAATAATAAACGAAAATGTTTAGTGTCCACTCCTTACTGTTTATTTTTATGTCCACCCCTTATTTATTAATGTCAATTATGTATCTGTTAATTAAAAATATATTATTTTTAACAAATAAAATTTAATCATTCAATGTACATTGTATATAATTAGTGTTAATAAATAATATATTTTTAGTTAATAAAATTTATATATATTTTGTATATGAAATAATTAAACTTTATTAGTTAACAATAATGTATTTTTAGTTACTAGATACATAATTGACGTTAATAAATAATGGGTGGACAAATAGATGGACAATAAGAGGATGAATTCCTTTCGGCGCTCAATAATAAATCATAAACAAAGGAGGTCCATGGACCTTCTACAACCCAACTAAGCCCACAATTTCCAACATGATACCTAGCTACTAGCTATAGTTAGGCTCACTTCAAGAGCATAGAATGGGCCCAATATTCAGCCCCTTACTTTTTTTTTTCAGTTGGATCCAAATTAGTAGTTTACCCTCCAAAAATCTTACTTGGTAGTTAGCCATGAAAACCTCTTCTTTGTTCTCCACCAGAGATACAACACAAGTGAAGAGATAAACCAACAAAAAAGAGAATGTTGGGAGGAAATGTACACTGGAGTCATTATCAAATTGAATAACAAAGAAATGGAAAGAAAAAGATAACATGCTTCAATAAGAAATCAATCAAAACTAACTAACAAACACAAGCCTATAATAGATCTAATACAACACCTTATTTAGGATTTACATTTGGAGCCTGGTATAGGCCCACTAATCAGCCCATTTCAATTACATTTTAGTTATTATTTCCCACAAAAATCTCTTATCTTCACTCTCCTCCAGAAACACAGGAGCACTAGTGGAAGAAGCGCTGAATCAATAAGCGGATATTAAATTTACAAGTCACAACATAGAGAGAAGAAAAGAAAAGAAAAGAAAAGAAAAGAAAAAAAAAAACAGAGAGAAATTTAATGGAAACCTTAAAGGCCTTCATCAGACCTCCTCCACCATGTTTTGACTATAAGACGGCGGTACTTGCCGAGACACGGTCCACAGTGGCTGTGGCACATCCTGAGTTAATGGACCTGGTCCAGGGAGGCTCTCTGGTGCTGGTACAGAAGAGGCGGTTTGGGCCGGTACCGGAGTGGCGTCGCTGGTTTGTTGAACCGGACATGATTTGGGTACTTGGGACCTCTCACTTGTCAGAGAAATCAGCTACCGATGTCGAACGGGTCATGCGGGCAATACGACCTGATAATGTGGTTGTGGAGCTATGTCGGAGCAGGCAAGTTAGTAGAAAGGCTTAAATTTGCAATTTTCATTCTTTAAATGGATTATTTTATGTTGAAAGAAGCACTAACATATCTAGTCCAAAACCTTACAACAATCATGCATATGATGTATTATTCACTATGGTTGTGGTATTGGAAAGGTGGAAGGATAGAAGGTGATAAGTTATACCAGAAATATTACAACTCCGAAATTGTAATTCGAAGATTCTTGTCTGTACCGAAAGAAAATAGATAAAGCTAACTCGTGTATTTGCAGAGTTCCATTTCAGAGCTGGAATAATGTATGCATCAGCAGATGACCAGAATGCCCCTCTTTTGAATTCGAACATGTTTTCATTAAGTGGCGCAAAATTTTTCGGAGCAATCAGTCGTAGTATAAATTTGGGTATACATATCTTCTTCCTATGTTTAAACATTTAACTTCATGTACCTGGTACCTGTTTGTGGTACTAATTAAGTAGCTTTGAAATTTACACTCAAGTACAATTGCAGGGGGCCAGAGTGCTCTTGCATTACGGCTGCTCTTGGCTGTGTTTTCTTCAAAAATTACTTCTGGCACAAATCAAACTTTCGGAGACGAGGTTATATTTGACATCTTCTAGAAGCTATTTCTCAACTGTCCTTCAATATAATAACTATTGATATATTCTATTTTTTTTAATATTCTGTGTAGTTTCGAGCGGCCAGGAAAGCCGCTGAAGAAATTGGAGCTCAAGTAGTTTTGGGTGATCGGCCAATTGAAATAACAGTATGTATCTCTCCAAATTGATTTACTATCTCATTCCAATGATCTATTTTATCCAAAGATATAATTTTGCAATGGCTAATTTCAGCTTCAACGTGCTTGGAATTCTCTGAACTGGAATGAAAAATTGAGATTCGTGACTTTGCTTTTTCGCGGTATAACTTCTCCTTCACTCGGAAGTAAAGAGGGTGATTTTGAGGTGAACTTTGTACCAATTTCTCGATGTAATAATAATTAACTACACTGGCTCTCGTTATTTCTTAATTGAGCACATTAAATAAGCAGATTGAAGAAAAGGGAGGCGGTCCATTTGAGCTATATGAACAGCTGAGCAATACATACCCATCCCTTCTACAGCCTTTAATACATGAGCGTGACACGGTATATCTTATTTTTCTAAGCTTAAACTTGCATTGCAAATTTTTATGTGTACCATATGCTGAGCCTGAGACTTTGTACTAGTTTCTGTGGTCCCAAATGCTTATATTAAGCTCATTGAGTTTATTGGTTTATTCCTCAGTAGTTAACCATGCTATGAAGGCTCAATTGTGAAATCAAGAATCAACTAAGACTTCATTAACTAAATTTAAACATCTCAAGTAAACTTTTTAATGTGTACTTTCAGTATCTTGCATGGTCTCTAAAACGGAGCAAAGCCGTGAATAACTGTAAAACGGTGGTCGGGGTCATAGGGAAAGGTCACATTAATGGTGTTGTCTATGCATTAATGGCGGACCAGGGAGATTTGCGCTTCCGTGACCTCGTTGGAAGAACATCACAGGAGAGCTCAGGTAGCTGGGTGAAGAGTTTGGTTAAAGGCTTAATTAGAGATACGATAATTGGTGTTATTCTTTGGGCTTTGTATGAACAATTACAGACGGCATTTTAAGACTGTAAACAACACGGTATATAATTTGGCTTTATTTGGTTACATATGGAAAAAGATCGCAAACATTGAATGAATAAAGAATTTGTATTATCTATATACAAACTGTGTGATACAATTGTAGGAGAAATTTACTTTTGTTATACTTATATACAACTACAAGAAAGAAGGAAAAGAGATATCAGGACTTGTGGTTTTACTGATTTCTGATCAGAAGTTCAGCCAATCGTACCAGTTGAAATAATTCTGTATTCTGTATTCCTTTGTAGAAAGAATGTTCCTTATGTATTTAACTCGGCTATTTCATGAGAACTATGGTTGGATGTTTCCCATTGGCCCACAAAATGTCGGAAAAATGCGTTTCTACTCAATGTATTCCTTGAATTAGTCACATTGTTACCCTCAAACAGATTGTTTAATGAGACTCGACAGATAGGGCATGTTGAGTGCAACTGAAGCCAAACATCAATGCAGCCGGAATGAAAGTTGTGACCACATGTCGGCATGATTCTTAGTACATCTCTCTCTTCATAATCCCCCAAGCATATTGTACACCTAAGAATTTAAGGCAAAAAAAATAAAATAAAATTGGTATCTCAAACATCATATTTTGTGATCTCATTTTCTTCTATTATCTATTATCCAATTTCACTTACTGATCATCTGTTACACAGGGAGACTGCTTTATGTACTTTAATGTCGGCATCGCGGAGATGATGATTGGTTCAAGTCCATCTACAATGCACTCTGGCTGCTGAAATGCTTCAGTTCAGAATTTTGAATAGAAGTATATCATTGAAAAAAGTTTTAAGTTTGATATCGGTTAATAATGCTCAATTAATGCAAGATAGGTAGTGTAAAACATCACTGATTTTTTAGATATATTCTCATATCGATATTACACAGCAATAAGTAAAAAGCTTGGTAGATATATGATATTTCTACTGCCATCCCTTCCACAAAAACAATAAAAGATCATAATACAATTTCTGAAATGAATTCTTCATTTTGACTTTCAATCAAACTTGAAAATCAACAGAATTGTGGACATTTTAATTCATTATTGGTATGCAAATAAAATTGAAGTATAGCAAGAAAACCATGATATTTTGTTGCGCGCGCAATTGAGAGCGCATCTCGAACTCATAAGGAATTGCTCGGAGATCAACCACCGACTCGCTACGGCCGCATAGAACACGTGCACAGACGAAGATGATCAGACCTAAGCTCACCACAAACCCAACGAGCGTCGTCGCGAGATTCAATCCCGAGTCTAGCATATCCACTTGTTGTTTGTCATGGACAAAATTTTGCTTGGAATTGTAGGAGGAAGAGAGGAGAGGAGATGAGTGTGTGGAAATGCAAATAAGGGGATTTAGATAGTTTAACGGCCATTCAGGATTAGGAATAGCTTTGCAATATGGCAAGGAATTAAAAGAAGCCTGGTTAATTGCAATAGGTATAAGAGTTGTGCTTTCGTTTGGAATCAAACAGCTATCACAACTGCCTTTTTTACGGGCTGGGAGTGGGACCAGCTTTTATTATTTTTTTCTTTCCTTGTTTTAAAACTTCAATGTGAACTCATTGTAAAGAAAAGAAAGGGATACTAACTTAGCTTCTAGAATGGTAGAACCCCCATGCATCCAGTTTTGAAGATAGAAAATTGTGCTTTCGGCCTGTTGCTCCAATTAGGAGCCGAGCTTTTTTTTAGAAAGAGCAAAACCAGACGAACACATGAAGTTGGGTATCAATGCCAAAAAATATGAATGTTTTTCTTGTCCGACTGCTTGTACGTCGCATTTTTTCTTTTTCTTTTTGAAATAAAGGCTCTCGGATTTTAATTTTTTTAAATATTTTTTTATGAAAATTAAAATCTATATTTCTCCATAATATTATCATCTATACTAAGTCTGCAGTTTGAATATCCTTTTGCTAAATAGTTGAAATATTATTGGATTTTTGGGGTCAGGTTCGGGTTCGGGTTACTAAATAGACTCATATGGATCAGGTCATTTTTTAAGTCAGGTCCAATTCAAGATTATTTATGAAAAGATGGAGGTCCAATATATAATATACATTCCCCATCTATCAAAGAAAACAACACAAATCTTTTAACCTGAAAGTACCTCTCAAGATTAAAACTTTCAAAGAGAAACTGATCACCAATCATATCCAGCAGAAAGTAGGATGCCAATGTTCCAACCACTCACGAAAAAAATGAAGGTCAATATCTCCCTCTTTTTTATCTAATTATATACATATAGGGTAGGCATCACTTGTCGATGATTATTTTAAAAACTTTGATAATAAGATTTTAAATAAATTAAAAAAAAATTTAAAAAATAGAAAACATTTATAGATGCATTCTATAAATTTAAGAACTTGTCTGTGTACTTTTTTATTTTTAAAATTTTCTTGAATTTATTTGAAATTTCATTATTAAGATTATCAAAATAATCATTGTCAAACGATCCCTCCCCATATAAATATACTGTATTTTTGGTGTATACATTTATATTTCTCTAAAAAATTGAATTCATATTTAACTTTCATAAGAATGTGATGAGAATAATAGAATCGTTCCATCAATGACCCCTAGTAATTGTATCTTGCCATCATGCAAGAGTTACTAATAGTTCTTCATTTGATCATATAACCTTCAACAACACCCAGCATCGTTATGGCTAGAATACAAACATATCATACCACAACAACACCCAGCAATGATAACAAGGGACTTGCAAAAGGAAAGAAATAACAGGGTGTTCCAAAGAACAATTGATGTACATAATCCACATTGAGATGTCATCAGAGAGGCATCATCTCACAAGAAAAATCATGAAGGATGTGCAGATATGCAATGGTAAATCTGATTATTTCCATAAGCTAAGTGCCTAAGTCAATGTTGATTCAACATTTTACCAACTGAAGTTAGCATCACAAAGAAAAAAAATTATCTACAACATCAACTGAAGTAGTTGAAATTGCAAATCAAAATTTTTTGTAGAGAAAGTCCTATGGCATTATTGCAAAATCAGTCCCTAAGTCCACAAAGACAAAAAGGGGGTATACAAAATCAAACAATGCTTCATCTCTACTCAGAACTCAAAACAAAACAAAGATCAGAAGGAAAAAAAAAAATCCAATTCTTTACCGAAGCTTCTCCTTGACTGTGTGTTTCTTGGCTGCCTCTCTGACCTTCTCAACATACCCTTCAATTGGTGCCGTAAGCGTAGCCATAAACCTGTTGGCTGGGAATGGCGTCAAATCAGGCACTAGTGCAGCTTCTCTGAGTTTTTCCGGCAATGCCTCAATGGCCTCCTTTTTTAGCTTGAGAAGTTCTGTCTCAGCCTTTTGTCTGGCACGGTTCCGCCTCATCAAAACCTTACTGTATTCCTTTGCCAACCTCCTACCATCCTCTACCGTCAATTCATATTTAGGTATTGCCTCTTCGTCCACCAAACCCAGAGATATGTAATCCAAACCAGGGGGACCTGTTATAGAGGGATTGAAGTTCGCTTTATCTCCGAAGGATTACCAGATTCAATCAAAACGGCATGATGACACGAGAATAACATATATGGGACCCACAAAACTAGAAGCTAAATAGGGTCCCCGAGTATGAAGGGTTATTGGTCCGGAATTCACCCTGACAAGATAAGGAGGTCACCTCATCAAAACTATTGGCAGCTCCGACAGTGTACTCAATGCAGTTCAAAACTGGTACTTCAATTCAATTACTGGTCTCAGTACAAGTGCCTAAACAGATTTAGTAGAGATCATCAAGCAACCTGTTTCAAATGCCAGAACAACACTCTATGTATAATGGTTCTCATAAGCACTTTTTGTGCGGTACAATTTGGTCCAACTACTGAACCAGAATCTATTTTCCTTACAGTTATTGCTGTTATCATTTATCAAATAAGAAATTATGTTTGTGATAATTACCCATCAGAACACGCGCATTTTGTTCCTCTTTCTTCCCCTCCTTGGCTGCTTTCTTATGAGCTTTGATCATTTCGAGCTCTCTTTGCCTCTCTTTCGAAAACAGCCCCAATTTCTCGCGCTCAACCTCCCTCGCTCGCTCTTTGCCTGAGAGGTAGCGGATCGGAGTCGGGGCAGAGAGGCAAGAATTAGTCATGGTGGTAAGGCGATCGACCGCGTCCCTGTGGCCCCGTCCGCCGCGAGACGGGGAGGGTTCGTCGGAGCCTTGCTTCTTCTTTGGCAAGGAGGCGCGCTTAAGCACCGGGCCACCCTTGAGCTTTCCCTTCCCCTTCGCTGTGCCACTCACGGATCGGGTCAGGGTCAGGGTTTGGCTTTGCGAGAGCGTCTTGAGAGAGGTGAGAAGGGACTGGCGAATCATGGTGCTTTGTCACAGAGAGAGAGAGAGAGAGAGAGAGAGAGAGAGAGAGAGATCTGAGCTGGTAGTGGTAGTGGTAGGGTTTTTGGTTTTTGCACTGGAGGTGTGACTTGTGAAAAAGAAGAATTATTGGACTGGGCTTAAACTAAGTAAGAGGGAATAGAGTTGTGTTGTTTGATGCAGAAATAAATGGGTTTTAATTTTATTCAAGAGGAGACGAGAGAAATGCCAGATGGGAAGTATTGGGCTGAGACAATTCATGGCTTAAATGAGATTGTGTTTACAATTTTACATAGTAGGCTTTTAATTTTGTTCTTTTTGTTTTGTTCTTCAAGGCCCAAAACTATTTTTGTTCTCACACACATTATGAGATTTTTTTTTTAATTTTAAGTTTATTTCAATTCTATCTGTTAGTCTACAGGAGATGCTTCAATATAAAAATTACTAATGACTATCCAATGCTCATAGTCATTGGCGCTATATCAATGATCATAAAATTAAATTTTAAATAACTATTCGCTAAATTCTTAAATAACAAAACCAATTAATTGGATATTTTGTATATATTATGCTATATAGATACACAAAAAATTACACTATTCTAACTTTATTTTAATATATATCAAGCATTAACAAAAATCAACGGACCAAATTTTGTGATTTAATTCACTCTCTTAATGACCATCGAAACAAAATTAAAATTCAATAATTTTTTATATGTATGTTATTGAGTTGTATTAGAATATATTTAAAGGTTTATATATATTAATTAAATCATAAATAATAAAATAAGCACCATAAACATCAATAACAATAAGTATTAAATTCTTCCTCTTAAGTATTTCTTTTATCATTTTTTTTTCAAGAATTGAGAATAGTTCAATTGGCTAAGATAATATTTTCTAAGAAGGAGACGTAGGCTCCAAATAGGTTAGGCAGTTTTTGACTAGGAATTAGAAACAGAGAGCCTGAGCCCTTTCAATATCTCAACAAAAAAAAAAAAATATATTCTACAAAAAAGAATTTATTTCATGAAATAAGACCTTTCTTAAAAAAATTTGCTGGACAAATTATTCTTTTCTTAATTTTATTTACGTCATTATTCATACAACAAACAGACACTGATGTACATATTTCATCTCTTATATCATTTCATAAATTCATTTCTCACTATATTCTCTAGAACTCAGGTGAATTGCAGGGGGTTGAAATGCTACAAGCAAACAGAGGTTCATTGATGACCAGAAAACAAGTCACGGAGTACAACAAATTCCGTGCAAAATTTAATATGAAATATAATAAATCATGACCAGTTCAGAATATAGAAAAAATGTCACGCATAGCCTGATGTCAAAGATTAAAAAAAATGATACGCTAACTATATTCTAAAAAATGAACCATTGGAAGTATGGAATTTAATTTAATGTATATAATATAATATGCACAAATATTGAGAGCAACTTGCATGGATCAACAATTATTCACAACTAAACCTAATAAATCTTTACTTAACCCCACTATAATGAATGTACCTAATTATAGGATTTATATTGTAAATAGATAGAAATCCTAATCCAGTATCACCTTAATTATATATCTGGTTTTAATTGTTTAGCTAATTAAATTGGCCGCAATTATGGGGATTTAATTAACATCTCTAATTATTGATGTACATCCATATATACAATTAATATATATGTTGAAACTTGAAAGGAGATATTGTGCTATTAGACATAATTAAATCGCCTAACAAGTCAGAGGTCCGTGATATCATATTTTAGTAGATAGAGTCTACGAAATTAATAACAATATATATATAAATATTCTTAGGTCTATATGTACGATGGATTGATTGATTTTGGCACGACTAAGAATTAATTGAAAAAAATATATATATATTTAAGAGAGAGCGGTTCTTTAATACTTCATTATTATTAAATACAAATATGTAGATATATAGGATCTGGATTTATTAATTCTAGCCCAACACAACCCAAGGTAGTAGACGTCTCTCTTCTTTCTCAATTAATTAAGTACAGATATGTATTTCAAAAAGAGAGAATATTTAATAATTATTATTTTAATAACTTTAACAATTAATTTTAAAATAATTGTAAAAAATTCTCAAACCTCATAGAATTTGACTTATAGATTGATTGTATTTCAAATTTTATGCAATTTAAGAATTATTTGATATTTCATTAAAAATCGTTAAAAATGAATCGTTGTAAATGTCACGTAATTTTGACGGTCTCTAATGAAGTATCAAATAATATTTAAAAATTATATAAATTTTAAAACACGATCTATTTATAAATTAAAAAAATAACAGTAGCAAACAAGAATCCCCCCTCTATTTTCAAACCCTAGCATGATGGCATATATACGTGGAATGAAAACAGTGATGGCGGAAGGTTAGTTTTTGAGCGAGATGTGATTTGATTGGTGGAGGGAGGAGAGGCGGTGAAGGTGGTGGGGTTGGGGCAGGCAGCAATGAGGAATTGAGGAGGCGCAGATGACACGCTCCCTGGTCAAACCTCACCTCTGCCTCTTTCCTTCCAACACGGATCCTTTCCTCCTCCCTCCCTCCTCCCTCCCTCCTCCCTCCCTTCCTCCCTCCTCCCTTCCTTCCTCCTCATCCCCATACATACAAGCCATACATTTCTCCATCGACTGGTTAACTTATAAAAGAACTAATTTTTAAATTACATATTTTGGTACTTTTATCCCAAAGAAAAACTCAATATCTTGTATCTCATTTAGTTGTTTGCACACCTTAATATATATATATATATATATATATATATATATATATATATATATATATATATATATATATATATATATATCATTGTTATGACGTAGATATTTAATTATTACGGAAGGAGAGGGATCACTTGATAATTGTTATTTTAATAATTTTGATAATGAGAAATCTCTGGGAAAAAATTATAGATATATTTTTGAACTTATAAATTCATTGTCATTTCAAATTTTATAAAATTTAAATATTATTTAATAGCCCAACCAAAATCATTAAAATTTATATAATTTGCAACGGTCCTGATTTAATGATTCTTAATAGAATTTCAAATAGCAGTTAAATTACATGAAATTTGAAATACAATCAATTTATAAGTTCAAGAATATGTCTACAATTTTTTTTCTATTTTTTTTAACTTATTTGAAATCTTATTGTCACAATTAACAAAATAACAATTGTCAAATAATCCCTCTTCATTTATATATTAAATAATGATGGAGTCTTGGAGCAGATGAGTGAATAAAACATGTTAGAAAATTATAAACAAATGGACAATCATGTAGATTGAGCTCCCAATAATGAAATATTATTTCACAAATTTCAACTCACATTATCATATATATATATATATATATATCTCAATATCTCATTCACTTTGTGATTACACATCGGCATCACCAATAAGGCAGTGACAAATCATGTGGCAGCTTCACAACATGTCTGCATTCGGCTGAGAGTCAAATTGACAACTACGTACTATTGACATATCTGCATCTGTCCATTGCTATGAAGTTCCTAAATAATTTAAAACTAATTATTTTTTATGATTGGAACACTTAAACATACTTAATACTCAAATAATTAAACAAAAGTTATTATAATTTAACAAAACTTATGTAAATTTAACATTATTTCTAACAAAAAATTTAACAATTTATTAACACTTGCAGTAACTTGTCTTTTATCATGATCTATATTGTACATAACAATCATTTATTTATATACTACGCATAAAAAATAAATTATTTAGTCATATTTTACTGTATGGTATTTCACTATATTACATAAACCAAAGTATTTTTTTTCATCTTCTACATAAATCTAATCTCATATAATCGAAATTTACATTTAGTTTACTAGCTAGTTTAGCACAACCAGTTTAGTCACATATTGTTGTATTTTTTGGGTTAATTGCATTTTTTTCAAATTTAAGAAACTAACCGGATAGAGCCCAACCACCTTATTTTTAATATGATAATTCAAAAATAAAAAGTTTAAAGAATAAAATTCAGAATTATAAATTTTAAAATTAGAAAATTTGCATCTATCGTCTGCAAACCAAACACAGTTCGTATTCATTATCTATGAACTATTTTTATAAATCTACATATTAATTATATATAATATTATATAGTTGCGTTTACAGACAAAATTCGTGAAACAAAAAAATTCGCATACAAAAAAATACAAACTTATTAATTTTATAAAAAAATTGATTTGAATTCTCAAAGTGATTTCTTTCTATTTTTATATCTCTATTTAATTAAAAAGTGGAGGCTAACCGGATGGTGCAAGAGACGACTAAACGGATGAATAATGGGATGCGGTCAGGAACACTGTGAGTTTGTGGCATTCGAGGGAGAAAAATGCAGTCAGCTACGTTGCTTGCTACAGACCTCAATTGATTTCATTTATTTTTTATTTATCGTTGTTACAAAAGTGCTCAAAGGGCCCCTTATATTATCATATTATAGTCAGCCTTTCTTTCTCTATCTTGAATTTTGCTCAATGATGTCCTAGAGAAAATTAATTCTGGTTATTTTTTTTCGGTATTCTTTTTTGTTTGTTTCATGGCCCGTTTCTTTCTACTGTAAAATTACTAACTAATTCAAAATTTAAGTTTGAATTAAATGATGACAAGTTGAAGCGTTTTAATTCAAAATCACTTTTATAAAGTTTAATTTTAATTCATCCTATATGATCTGTAGGTGAAAAAAAAATTGTTACATCTTACTATGAATTTTTTTTAATTACCTTTGGTTGTTGTATAGGAGATGTCATCTAACTTATTATTTGCTATGCTAATTATTCGTGACTTACACTAAAAGCAAACATAATTAAGGTATTATTAGAGATGAGAATTTGATAGGTTGGCCATCAATTGAGATGTGTCCAAGTTGGATTAGGCTCGGGTTAGCTTAACTTTTAAGAATTATTGGGATAAGAATGAAAATTGTGTCGTGTTAGGTCGAACCCAACTTTGAAGAATTGTTGGATCACAAATTATTTTGAGTACAATTGAAATAGATCGAATCTCAAATCAATTTGACTTTCCAAAAAATTTAGATAGAATTGAATTTAAATATTGTCGGATCAAGTGACTCTTCGAGTTGAATCTGATTTTGTTATCTCTAATTATCATTAGCTATCTAGGCTTTATATATAATGATTTATAATAGTTTATGTAGGTACGTACTAGGATAGATGTAAACTACATCTTTTTCTACAGTAATGTCAAATGTTCCTTGTGTACGTATATATACACAATCACAAGGTCTTAAAAATAATCATGTCAAACAAATTATCATATGTACTTAATTATGGCGGTATTAATGTACAAGACATGCAAATGTATGTATGCGTTGAAAAGAATTTGTAAATTATTTATATATGAGTTGAACAAACCTGATTAATTTGCACTTAATTATGTCACAACTTATATTTCTAATTGAAAGAAAGTTATATAAATCGTACAATTATCTTCTTCACCCATGATTTTTAAAAGCCCGACCATAGTTTTCTAATCCAAAACCAAACATACAATTCATTCAAACATTTAATTAAGTATAGCTCCTAATTAATTATATGGCATAGAGTCAACTTGGCACAGGATAACAGGACTAATAATTAATTAATTAATTAACAATCAATCTGTTATAGTATTATCCAATCACCTCGCTCTCCACATTCATGCCCTTTCGTGAATATATTTAATATTATACACTGATCTAGCTAGCTAGGGGTCATTTTGACATTTCTTTTTTGTCCTTTTCTGTAGTTATTACTCCCCCCACAATCCCACATCCACGATTTCCTTATCCTTGGACGGTTCGACCTCACTTCTTTAACCTAATCCATGCATATATGATGGTGTTGAAATTGAGAGATGATGAATTATTGATTTTATTGATCTGTTCTTTATAAGAGTTACTGTAGCGATTTATATAGAAAAGGAATTAACGGTTGTCTAAGTTCTAATCTAACGGTTGCCTAAAACCTATTACAACGATCTATTTTTAAAAAAGGAAAAAGTATATAGAGGTACAGATTGCTCTTTGCTTTTTTCTTAAAATAGCCAGTGATGAATAAAATCCCTAAACGGATCTGAGGCTATTATTTCTCAACACTCCCCTCAAGTTGGGTTCGAGTAAATTTATTGAACCCAACTTGCTAAGTATTCTCTGATGATCTGCTTTGTCGAGAGCCTTGGTAAAGATATCTGCTAACTGCTCCTGACTTCTGACGAATGGTGTTTCAATTTCTCCAGACTGTACTTTTTCTCTAACAAAGTGACAGTCAACCACAATATGTTTCGTTCTCTCGTGAAAAACCGGATTGGATGCAATATGTCGTGCAGCTTGGTTGTCACAGTACATTTGCATGGTTCTTGTGCATTCTATCTTCATGTCTTTAAGTATTTGTTTGACCCAGATGAGCTCGCTGGCTGTGGACGTCATGGCTCGATATTCTGCTTCAGCACTAGATCTTGCTACAACATTTTGTTTTCTACTCTTCCAAGTAACCAAGTTGCCTCCTACAAACGTGCAAAATCCTGTGGTTGATTTTCTGTCACAGCTTCCGGCCCAATCTGCATCAGAAAAACCAACCACATTATTAGAATCATTTTTCTTCATCCAAATTCCTTGACCCGGAGTGCTCTTAAGATATCATAAAATCCTTTCAATAGCACTCAAGTGACCGGTGCGTGGAGCATGCATAAATTGGCTTACAACACTAACTGCAAATACAATATCAGATCTGGTAACCGTAAGATAGATTAACTTCTCAACCAACCTTTGATACTGTCCTATGTCAGGTAGTTGTTCACCATCTTCTGGTCCAAGTTTAATATTGGTTTCCATTGGAGTACTGGCTGGTTTTGCTCCTAACTTACCAGTCTCTTTTAGCAAGTCAAGGATATATTTTCATTGGGATAGAAATAAGCCTTTACTTGAATAAGCTATTTCTATTCCAAGAAAATATGAGAGTTTTTCAAGATCCTTGATATCAAACTCATTTTTTAAGGCTTATTTAATCTCTTTGATTTCTTTATCATCATTTCCTGTGATGATAATATCATCAACATAAACAAGGACAATGGTGATGGAATTTTTCGAGTGTTTGATAAACATAGAGGAATCAGCTGTGCTTTTAACAAAATTATTTTTTAAAAGAGAAAAACTTAGTTTGGCCTACCATGTTCTTGGTGATTGCTTTAAACCGTAAATAGCCTTCTTTAGTTTACACACCAATGATAGATCTGTTATATTTTTTTGTCCCGAAGGGAGAGTCATATAGACTTCTTCTTCCAAAACTCTTTGTAGAAATGCATTTTTTATATCCATTTGGAATAAACCTCATCCCATGTTTGTGGCTATCGATAACAAAATTCTAACTGTGTTCATTTTGGCTACTGGTGCAAATGTTTCTTGATAATCAATACCATAAGTTTGGGTAAATCCTTTGGCCACTAACCTAGCCTTATACCTTTCAGCCGTACCGTCACTATTGTACTTGATCTTGCATACCCATTTACAACCTACGAATTTTTTTCCTTTTGGCAAATAAACAATATCCCATGTATTATTTTTTTCTAAGGCTTGAAACTCGTCTTTCATAGCCTTATGCCAAATTAGGTTTCGATTGGCCTCATTAAAATGAGTTGGTTCGGTTTGATTTGTTATGTTGCCTAGATAAACCCGGTATTCAGGAGATACCTTTTCATAGGATAAGAACTTTTGAATTGGATACTTTACCTGATGAGATACATAATCCCTTAATCTGACTAGAGGTCGAGTTTGTCGTGTGGATCTTCTCAAGGCAATTTCTTCTTGAGTTGACTCATCACTCGACTCACTTCCCTCTTCTTCTCCCCCTGAAGAAATTGGGCTTGATTCACCAATATGTTCTTCCTCCACATGCTCAACCTGTTCTTGAATTGTTTCTTCGGGAAATAGAAAGCCATTTGGAGATAATATGATTGGTTGATTTTGTGTGTTTTGTTCTTGTCAATTGAGTTGGTAATATGGTTCACTTTCAATAAACGATACATCTCTTGAGATGTAGAGTTTATGATTTTTCGGGTCATAACATTTATATCCTTTTTTTCTAAGGAATATCCTAAAAAAATAGTTTTGATCGAATTTTTATCCAATTTGTCATGTCTTTTTATGTACACAAAACATGTACATCCAAAGACCCGAATATATTCTAAGTCTATTTTCCTTCCTTTAAGAATTTCCAAAGGACTCATATTTTTTAACATTGCACTTGGTAACCTGTTTATAAAATAGGTTGCTGTTAACACTACATCTGACCAATATATTTTTGGAACATTATTTTGAAAAAGAAGTGACCTAGTGACTTCAAGAAGGTGACGATTTTTTCTTTCTGAGACTCCGTTTTGTTGAGGTGTATTAACACATGTGGTTTGATGCAAAATACCCTTTTGTTTAAAAAATTCTAAGAAATTTTTGTTGACATATTCTGTCCCATTATCAGATCTAAAAATTTTAATTTTGGCACTAAATTGATTTTCAATAAAGTTAAAGAATTCTTGAAAACAAGAAAACACTTCATTTTTTGTTTTTAAAAGATATGTCCAAGTAGTATGAGAGTGATCATCAATGAAAGTAACGAAGTACTTAAAATTGTTGTATGAATCAACTAGAGTTGGACCCCAAACATCAGAATGAATTAAGTCAAAACATTTCTCTGATCTACTAGTAGATAAAGAAAAAGGTAATCGAGTTTGCTTAGAAAGTTTGCAAACATCGCAACTACTTGAATTTAATTTAGAACAAAAAAGTTTGTTTAAAACTTGATCAGATGGATGTCCAAATCTCCAGTGTAGTAATTTGTCACGATCTACCGGACTCATAGACACAAAACATCTATTGATAGTATCTTCAAGATAATAAAGACCATTTTTAACGATTCCCTCACCAATCTTCTTCCCTGTGACTCGGTCCTGAAATGTCACTTTATTTGATGAGAAAATAACATCACAATTTAAGTCTTGTGTTATTTTTCTAACTGATAACAAGTTTGAATTAAAGTCTGATAGATACCATACATTCTTGATATTCTTAGTAAGTAAATTTGTAGTTCTAGTATCAAGGATTTTTGCTTTATTTCCATTAGCAACAATTACATGTTGGGGTTCTTTAACCTTTGTCATATTTTATAATTTATTTGGATCCCAAGTCATGTGGTCAGTAGCACCGGAGTCTACAATCCAATTTTTTGAATTTTGACAAAAGTTTGCAATTTTTGGCACACAATTTTTCAATTGATTTAAAATTCTGGAAAAATTAGATAACTTAAGAGAACCTGTAGCATGTTGCTGTAGCAGTGTGCTCAACTGAGTCATGAGTTGTGCTAGCTGCATAGTGGGCGCCACAGAAGATCCAGGAGCATGCGCCTCTTCATTTTCTGCTCCTTCTCTCCCTTGGATCGATTCAGTCCCTTTGCTCAATCTGCCAAATTTCTGCTCCTTCTCTCCCTTTCTCGCGCCGCCCCAACTACTTCCCTTCTCTCCCTTTGATCGGACCGGCCGGAGATGAGGGTGAAGAATCCAGCACCCGTCTCGGTTGTGCCCTGCTCGCCGGCAGTGGTCGCACCAGTCGGAGGCTGGGGTTCCCCTTGTTCTCGCCCCGTTCCTAGGGTTTGCGAATCCTTGAGTTTTAAAGGCTCGGCTGTCGGAGCTTTCTGACTGTTGAGGGTTCATGAGCTGTTGCCGTGACTTCTCTTGTCCGATCCTTGCCACCACATCATCAAAGCTTAGCATTTCAGTGGAGTTTAAGATCTGTGCTCGGATTGCATCATAGCTTGCATCTAATGCCCCCAGATAAGTAAAAATAAGATCCATTTCGTTTCTTTTTTGGATTTCGATGGAGTCTGTTGTGGGTGGCAGATAGAGGCTGAGTTCCTCCCATTTTGATACAATATCGGTTACTAGTTAGCTGTTTGTTCGATTGCTTTATTTGGTTTGGGTCAGTTCTTGCTTGAGACTGAAAATGTGGGAAAAAATTTTCTGTTGGCCGTAAAGTTTTTTGCTTTGTCCCATACTTCTTTTGAGGAATCGAAATACATGAACATATTGGCTATTTGGGGTTCCATGGTGCTTAGCAACCATGACAAGACCATATGATCTGAGGTTTGTCATTCTTCTATTTTGGCTGTTTCTTCGTCTGTGACTTTCAATGGATCTGTTGGTTTCGGTTTCTGTTTGGCACCAGTGACAAATCCTAGTTTTCCTTTTCCACTGAGGCCAATAGTTATCTGTCTGGACCAGGGAATATAGTTCTTGTTGCCACTGAGGACAATGGCTGTGAGTTTGATATTATCGAGATTTTGAGACATGGTTTTTTTTTGATATATTGGTCAGCTTGTGAATTTGCTGGTTTTCGGTTTTTTCTTTTACTGATAAGAGCAGTTGGGCTTTGAATTTGCTGATTTGGAAAAATAAAGAAAAGGAATCAGAAAAAATTACTGATAAGAACAGATATTCTGATTTAGCTGAGAGTTGTCTAGCTTCTCGCTTTTGCCCCTTCCTTTTTTTTGACACAGTGGATCTCCTTCTTTGTTTACTGGTCGTGTTTACCAGTATTTGCTGATCTGGTTTTTTTTTTTCTTCTGCAGTTCCTTGTTAGCTGCAATATTGATTGCGGAAGTTGAGTCAGGATTTATCCTGCTCTGATACCATGTTGAAATTGAGAGATGATGAATTATTGATTTTATTGATCTGTTCTTTATAAGAGTTACTGTAGCGATTTATATAGAAGAGGAATTAACGGTTACCTAAGTTCTAATCTAACGGTTGTCTAAAACCTATTACAACGATCTATTTCTAAAAAAAGAAAAAGTAAATAGAGGTACAGATTGCTCTTTGCTTTTTTCCTAAAATAGCCAGTAATGAATAAAATCCCTAAACGAATCTGAGGCTATTATTTCTCAACAGATGGCATGATATATGCACATATAGATGGATAGATAGATATGGTAGGAGAGGGGTAGATGCACATATAATGCATCTCTTTTTGTATCTTAGCTAGCTTACCAGTATATATTACAGCTGATGCACTGGCATTTCTCCTAGCTAACCCCACATACATATGTATGTGGTCTCTCCTCCCCCTTCTGTATGTATTTATTGATCATGACATTAATTGATGCCTTTCATTAATTATTAATTGTAACAAAAAAATTACCATGACTTTTCAAGCACCATGCATTGCAATTAAGAGGGACCCTTTTTGGTTGACATGAATACAACAAGTTATCATAAATACTAAGGCATGCATGTATACATATATATGTGATATTTCTTTTGTTTTAGCTCATATAAGGCCTCGTACGTATATATAGTATGCCTATATATATAGCGGTTTGCTATGTCCCAATTAATGTCTGATACGAAATTATATAGGCAATAGGACACTTTTTGCAATAAGGCCTATAAAATCAGCATTGCAATACTGTGCCAGTTCAGCAATTTAATGAGATCAAACAATGTACTATGCAAATTAGTTGCTTGGATTAATTTAATTAACACCATGTATATGACAGAACAGTAAATATAATTTTGTTAGATTATGAGAACAGCACATGTGTTAGTTAGATGGCACGTCATTCTCTACTAGGCCACTACCACATGTGCGCAGCGATCCGACCGGCCTACTAAACAACCAGCACGAGTTACATGATTACAAGCCCTAATCAGATGGTCCCAGAACCAATTGAGCTGTGCCTTACAAATCATGAACAACTAGCTGGGTTCTTGCATGGCTAGTGAATTGGTTGGTTGATTTTGCATTACCAGTAGAGGGGCAATTAATCAAGAGAGGTCCAGTCTGAAGAGGTGGCATTAGTAGGCTGTGAAAGGGATAGAGTATCTAATTAAACCTCATGTCATTAATTTTCTTAATTTTTTATTTGCTATCCGTGCCGATGAAGTAAAAATTTATGATTGATTATGATAAGTACTATTTTGCATGAGTGTAAATTAAGAGGCCATACCTGCCTGCTTTTACTGAGGCCCGAACCGGTTCACGAACTAAAAGTTACCGTACTTCATGTTTTGTAACATACCGGAACTCACCGGCTTCATGTTTTATGACAACATTGTTGACACCGTTTTTTCGTTTGGAAACACATCTGGTACCCCGTCTTTTTTTCCCCTCCTTTTGTTATGTTTATCTGTTGCACACAATAAACGTACAACAACATGGTAGACATTACTGGTACAGTTAAGTTGCAGATTACCAGTAAAATAAGATCAACTAAAAAAATTAATTAAATGGGGAAGAATCATAGGCAAATAATATATTTTCTGTATCGTATGTCGCTAGGTTGACCTGAATAACCCGTTGAATTTGGAATTATAATTGACCTATACCACAATTATTAAGTAAATGATTCCTTTAAATCATGCAGTTCAATATCTTGTATATGATTTTGGAGATACTTAAACGATAGTGTTATGACTTTTTTGAAATATCAAATCTTTTGAATATGGTATTAATTAAATATCAGATGCAAGTTAATGCAGAGAAAGAAAGATATTTCCTTAAATTAGGTTATCTGACAAAGCCTAGAAGTCAATAGATCATTTAGTGCCAGTCTTTTATGTTATAGACAGCTGGAAGTTATTCTATTTTAAGGTTAAATTTTGTACGATATTAACATGATGACACGATATCATATAATTCAAAGGTCCTCCTTAGTTAAATAATGATATTTACTTTTTTAATTACGAAAGCGTTGAACCTATTTATTAATGCATCCCAAGTACAAGGCAATGAATTTAATACTCTCTCGATCAAAAACAAAAATATGTACTTTGGTCTGCAAATTTAAATATTACCAACAAAATTAAAATATGAAATATTTCATGTTAATGAAATTTTTTTTTTTTTGGGGGAGGGGGGGGGGGGGGGGTGGGTTTGGACAAAATCTATCTGATTGATGGGTAAAAAAAAAAAAATAGGAGCTGATACGCAGATGCCATAATCGATACCGACTTTATTATTCATATTAAATAAGTTATTGTTCATATTAATGATTTTATCATACAATTTATTTATATAATACTTTTATTATTCAACTTAAGTGAGTTATTATTCATATTAGTGGTATTTGAATTGAATATTAAAAATACTTAAAAAATAAATTACATAACAAAGTAGTAAATATGAATAATAACTCATGTAATCTGAATAATAAAATTGGTATCGATTGTAGTATCTCCCAAACATTTTCCCAAAAAAAATAAGATCTTGAGTCCTGAAAGATCAATTTTGTCATTCTTAAAATTGAGGAATATTAACTGGCAGTTGGCTCTTGGATGCTTTGAAAAAACTGTTTTATGATTTCCGTATCCTTAAATATAATTAATCAACAGGGACCACTTAACTGCATTATGTCTTATATCAGTTATAGAAAAGTATACGATACAGTTGGAATTAAACTTAATTATAAATCATAGTCAAAGTTTATTTTAAAGATGCACTTTACACAGCGAATTTCATATGTGATAAATATGTTTAATTAATCAGATCTTTTTTGTTTGCACAAGAAAATTTATAATAAACAGTATAGATGAAAAAAAAATATATTGTGGCACATGAAAACGTCACTTGTACTATGCATCTATGATTGTATAAATGTAACAGAGGGCAAGTGAATTATCAGAACATATTAGAGAGATCTAATTATAGATTTTCATAAATGGCACCAGTCTTAATTAGGTGAGAACCAAATATTTGATGTACAAACATGAGATAGAAGATAGATCAGGCTATCAAATTTAAATATTTAATTATAAAATATTCATATTTTTTTTTCATTTGGATTTCTAGAATATAATTTTTTATACGCAAAGTATTATTTTTGTCATTTAGTGGTGGATTTAATTGTTAAGAATGGGGGTGCAATGTCCCCCATTTTTTGTTTCTAGTCATACATATATTTATAGTATTTTTATATTATAAATGTATTTTTCATAAGAAAATTCATATTTGAACCCCATATTTTTATGAAAATTATTCTATTATGACCCTCATATTTATAATTTATATGATCATTGTATTAATATTAATATCCGATATAGTACTTGACTGCATTGTCTTTTATATCAGTTATAGAAAGGTAATGATACTGTTGGAATTAAACTTAATTATAAATCATAGTCAAAGTTTATTGTAAAGATGTACTTTACACAGCGAATTTCATATGTGATAAATATGTTTAATCAGGTCTTTTATGTTTATACAAGATAATTTATAATAATCAGTATAGATGAAAAAAAAATTGTGGCACATGGAAACGTCACTTGTAGTATATATATCTATGATTGTATAAATGTAACAGAGGGCAAGTGAATTATCAAAACATATTAGAGAAACCTAATTATAGATTTTCATAAATGGCACCAGTCATAATTTGGTGAGAACTAAATAAGTATTAAAACCATGGTGTTACAAAATTAAGAGGAAAAAAGAAGATATTATAATGGAAAGGGTGCGTTGAGATGAACAAGACAAAGAAAAAGGTTGATTGAAGTTCAATGAAAATGAAAATATATAAATAGTTGGGGGGGGGGGGGGGGGGGGGATAGAAATTAAGACAAACGAGAGATAAAAGATGGATCAAGCTATCAAACTTTAAATATTTTATACATAAAGTATTATTTTTGTCATTCGGTAGCTGATTTAAGTGTTAAGAATAGGGTGCAGTGTCTCCTATTTTTTTTTTCTAGTTAATATTGGTAGTGTTTTTTATATTATAAATGTTTTTGTCTTAAGAAAATTCATACTTGAACCCCATAATTTATGAAAATTATTCTATTTGACTCTCATATTTATAATTTATATGATCATTGTATTAATATCAATACCCGATATAGTACTTGACTGCATTGTCTTTTATATTAGTTATAGAATGGTATATGATACAGTTGGAACTAAACTTAATTATAGATCATAGTCAAAGTTTATTGTAAAGATGTACGCTACACTGCGAATTTCATACATGATAAATATGTTTAATCAGGTCTTTTATATATGTTTTTACAAGATAATTTATAATAATCAGTATAGATGAAAAAAATATATTGTGGCAAATGAAAACGTCACTTATAGTATATATCTATGATTGGAGTAAAGTTAGGGTGCTTTTAGAAGAATCGGACTCCTCGATGTTTTTAATTTAGAATTTATTGAATTGATTTTAAATGATAAATCTAAGTTGCTCAATAAATTCTTTATATCAAAAACTTATAGAATATCAAAATTTTCTATTTTTAGAGTTTCCTAACTGTTTTTTTTTTCATATTTATGAAAATTTTCTATTCTTATATGCAAAAATTCATTATTTTATTATTATTTTAGAGTCATCTTTAAAAATCTGAAAAAAAATATTTAGAAAACTCAAAAAATAGAAAATTTTGATATCCTGTAAGATTTTAATAAAAAAATTTATTGAGAAACTTGAATTTATCATTTAAAATCGATTCGACGAATTTTGAGTTCAGAGCACTAAGAGATTTCGGTGCTTTTAGGAGCACCATAGTTTTATTCCGATTATTGTATAAATGTAAGAGAGGGCAAGTGAATTATCAAAATATTAGAGAGATCTAATTATAGATTTTCATAAATGGCACCAGTCTTAGGTGAGAACTAAAAAAGTACTAAAACCATGGTGTTACAAAATTAAGAGGAAAAGACAAAAAAACAAGGTTAATTGAAGTTGAATGAAAATGAAAAAATAAATAATGGGGAGATAAAAAAAAATTGAAAGAATAGTAAGACAAACGAGAGAAAAATATTTAATGTACTAACTTGAGATAAAAGATGAAAATTATTCTATTATGACCCCATATTTGTAATTTATATAATCATTGTACTAACATTAATATCCAATATAGCATTTGACCTTCATTCAAAAATTTTCTGACTCCGTCCTTATTATCACTGTTGGTTCTAATATATTATTGAATTTTAAGGAAGGAAGAATTTGCAATGAAATTTATGTGTGTTTATAGACAGTGAAAAGTACGAAAATATATTGTCACAAGATTTTGTTGGGTGTTGTTGTGATTATTAAATGTCATACGCCTCTCTCTCTCCCCCCCCCCCCCCCCCCCCCCCCCGTTATTATGTGTGTGTACATTATTTCTCAACCAATTACGCGTCTCCAACAGTGAATGAAGCGTTGACTCGTAGCAAAAGGAAATATTACTTGCAAATCAGGATAGCGAGCAATTAATGAAAACTACAAGAGAATGTTAGATCGAGCTAGCTGTGTTGAAAACTACACATGAAATACAATACATGAAGCAAATAGTAGAACCGTATCTTTGCTTACGGCCACAACACGACCATACAGTATTGAACTATTGATTGATTCCATGCTCCTTTTTTTTTCTTTTTCAAACATGATGTTGTCCCTACTGCTTTAATTAATGTTCTGCTTCAACCTTTTTGTTTATGTATACTTGGAAACTAATCAAACGCAACTCTGTTTTTAGGCACCGTCATCTGTATTAATATTATTTTTGAAAAATATTATGAAAATATTATTATTGATATCGTCATCAATACAGACTTTATTATATACATTAAATGAATAATTATATATTTTAATAGTTTTATTATGTATAATATTTTTATTATTTAACTTAAATATTATTAATATGAATAATAATTCATTTAAGTTACATAATGATAGTACTGTACAAAACGAGTTTGCATAATAAAGTCGTTAATATGCATAATAATTCATTTAAATTACATAATGATAATATTGTACAAAATGAGTTTGCATATTAAAATCATTAATATGTATAGTAACTCATTTAATGTGTATAATTAAGTCTGTATTAATGACGGTATCATCAACCATATTTGTGTATCAACTCTTATTTTTTTTAGATAAAGATGAGAGTTTAAATTATTTAACTTTAAATATTCATAAAGAACTTTTCATTCAAATTTTAAATATACGACCTCCTACATGGATAGCATTATCTTTGCATCTATATCAATATTGTTATTGGATTAGATGAGTAATTATTTATGTCAATGATTTTATTATGTAACTTATTTTGTATAGTAATTTTTATTATTCAATTTAAGTGAGTTATTATTCAGATTAGCGGTATTTGAGTTGAATAATTAAAATATTATATAAAATAAGTTATATAATAAGGTTGTTAACATAAATAATAACTCTTTTTATATGAATAATACAATTAATATTAACAACGGTATCTCCCAAATATTTTCTTTTTAATTTTAACGTATGGTTAGTAAACGATAAATGTTCTACCATTGCAAACGAGCACATGAAATTGGCAAGAACTAACAACATGGTCTAAAATAGGACATGCATTGTACAATCATGTGTTGGTTTGTGTTTACATATTGTCATGCGTGTTTTACAATATGAACATTAATTATCCTTATATATTTATAATAATTAAGCCTTTTATAAATGACTAGGAAGTACAAAAATATATGAGAAAAAAAATTGCAAATGAGAACGAAAATTTTATTTGAGAAAAAAACATGAAAAATGTGTCTAGTAATAGGAAAAAGTATTTTGCACAAAACAATAAAAAGCAAAAAACACTTATTGCATTATTTTTTTTATTTTTGACTCAGAGAAAAAAAAAACTAGAAAGAATAGAAAAGTTAAGTAAAGAGCCTAAAAGAACTATTTGTTTCATGCACGTTGTTCATTTTTTCCCGGCTTTATCCACGGTGCATGCATCTGCAAGCTATATAGCAATGTTAAAAGTTTCAAATTTCATACTATAATTTCAATGTTTGGATTATATGGCTTGGCGGCATAAGGTGCATGCATCTGCACACTATAATTTTAAGTCATCACGGTGCTTTTGTTGTTTCTTGAAGATCATGTGAGAAATTTATTGAGGATATGTACCTAATGAAATGAAATTTATTGGTGAAATATGGTGGTACTTATGAAGATTTATGTACTTAGTTAGACTTTCAAAAATAGTCCAAAAAATAAAAAATGCTCCTAAATATTCAAAAAAAATGAATTCTAAAATTTATAGGTTAAAATGATTTTTTTTGGTTTGAAAACGATCGTTACGGACTATGCTCGGTAATAAATGTAAATCTTTTTATAAACTAAGTAATCAAGTATACTAGATGCTTAATAAGAGAATGATGACTACTAGATATCCTTTGCCGTAAAATATGGTGATATTTCTAGAAAGTTTTTTCATGTCAAAATTCCATCAATATATATAGCTATTATTAATGTATATTTATTGAGAATATTTTAGGTAACTCTAGAAAGACTTGCATGTTCATCCCCAAATGATCCGTTTGTTTGGACATCATTAATTTCATTATTTTCCTTGCCAATTATAGGATGCCACATGTCAGGACATGACAATATTTCTTGATGTTAATGTATTTGACACGGCTCAAGTAATTAACAAGTGATCATGTTGTGTCCATTTTTGTCAAATCCCTAAACGACACCTAAATAGGAAATATCATATATATATATATATATATACATGCATGCACTTGACATATTGAGCAAGTCCGAAACTATCATGGTCTACTGTCATTCAAGTATATATCCAGACACAAATTAAAGCATATGAACTTATCGATCCAACGAATCATGTACTTCTTTTGACATATACATCTCATCTATCCTAAATCTCTCACTACATAGCCACACCTAATCCATTATTAGTTTTGTAGGAAAAATATTTATGGTACGATCCATCTTTATCTATCATGTCCACCTACTTACATTTATGTACATTTTTATAATAACTGTAATTATTAACAATTATATATTCTCAGTTAACAAATAGATAATATGTAGTAACACATAAAAGATGGATAATTGTTGTATACTCCCTCCCTTTTTAACTATATATACTGGAGTAATTCAAAATATAGTAGAGCTTATGCATCATTTTAAAATTCTATTCCGCTTTACAGTATTTCTGACCTTGCTTCTATAAGTTTGTTCAGAAAAAAAAACATGGGAGAAAATTAAGGAAAAGGTAACTTTGGTTATGATTTATTAATAACTGAAATTCCCATTGAAGCTCCCTTTTTTTTGGTCAAGCAAATATTACATCTTTTAGATAAATATTTTGTCAAAATTTTCAACTTTAAGTAACCACAGATTTCCTTTTGAAAGAATAAATAAATTAAGGAATTCTCTTTAAATTGGTGTGCATGAATTCCACCTTGATTACTAAGATATAAATAAACTGAGAAAGATAAATTTGAACTATTGATGGACAAATAAAACATGTAATGATTTTCAATAGAGAAACATCTTTTTTCTTAAAAAACACTGTTGGCATTTTACTATATTTTTATTTTGGCGAAATTAGGTATATCCCCATCAATTTTACTGCATTTAAATATTTACCCATTAAGTTATAGAAATTAGATATTTATCCATGAATTGATGATTATCTTTGATATTTACCGATAACTTTGATTAAGACTATATTATTTCAATTAACTTCAAATTAAATTTTAGATGGGACTATTTTGCATCTTGATCAAACATTCATAAGATTAATTATGTTTTTTTTTCAAAGAACTTCATTGTTGATATTTAATTTAATATTAATGAATGATGCTCATTACTTTATTTGAATGCAGTTTATAGTAGAAGAGATTTTAAAGATGATTGACCTATGTTGCATCATATTTTTTTTAATTTTGTTATGACATAATGATTTTTTTTTCAGAAATAGAATCGCATTAATATAAAGAATTGAATTGACTTGGTCATCTATTAAAATTATAAGAATTCAAACTAGTAATGTTTTTTCTTTATGGGAAGGGAAAAATAGTCCAATCTAAATTTTAATTTGAAGTTAATTGAAATAATATAATCTCAATCAATGTTATGGGTAAATATCAAAGAAAATTAGGTAAATATCTAATTTGTACAATTTAATGGGTAAATATCTGAATACAGTAAAATTGATGGGGATATATGTAATTTCGCATTTTATTTTTTTTACCAAAGACACGTGTAGTCCCTATAAACGGAAAATATCATAAATAAATTTATCGAGAACAACCAAAATATTGATTTCTGATTCTGGCTCAGAAGATTCTCTAGTAATTTTTCTGCGTGTTGGAAGAATAAAGAGGTCTTGACCAATGAAATTTTATTAATTTACTTTTTTCAAGTACCGAGAAGATTGCATTAAATACTGAATATAAAAAAATGAGACGTTTTTGTCATGAATAATAAATTTTAGCAATTAATTATACTATATTATATTTTAATGAATAAGAGCAGTTAATTTCAATTTATTCTGTTGGTCTTTCCTGTAGACTCTAATCTACAATAAAATTTACTAAAAAAAAAATAAAAGAATGATAGCTACATCTCTGTCTAATCTACAATAAAATTTACTAAAAAAAATAAAAGAATGATAGCTACATCTCTGTCTAATCTACAATAAAATTTACTAAAAAAAATAAAAGAATGATAGCTACATCTCTTGGCATCTCTTATCTACTTATCAGATATATCTATATTTCTTTTAAAAACATATTTATATTTAATGATAAAAACGTTTATATCTTATATTATTTGAAACTAAAATTTTATAATTAGTAATTTTTTTGTGCAATAAAATTTTTAACTTCAATTTTTTCTATACAACTTAAAAAAATAAAAAGTGATAAATATTTTTTATAGTAACTATAAATAATTATAAATATAAATATAAATAAAATATGTATTTAGGATAAATATTTTTTTTGTTAGCAGATAAGATGTGCAGAATATAGGACATAGGAATAATAAAATTTAGCAATTGTTATATTTGAATAAATAAGAGTCGCTCTGCTCAAATTTTATTTTGGAAAAAATATTAAAGATTCACGACGTTTCTCAACTACATTTAAGTACCTCTCTCCATTTAAAAATTGAACAAATATTATCTTTTATATTCTCTCAACATAGTGTTATTATTTCTCTTCATCCAACTTTCTATAGTAACGTGGATAAAAAAATTACCACATAACACACACTTTTTGCTAAGTAATTAAGTATATTATCCTCTAATTTCCATGTAATACGGTAAGGTTGTAAACATGTAAATATGGATTTTCTCCTACAGATTGGGGAAAAAGAAAAAAAGAGACACTCTACAACTACCAGTAAATATTACATGCATTAGTCCAAATCAACTCAGGCACCATTCAAATTGAAACATGACAAGTTTGTTTAGCATCATTCAAAAGAGCAGTCAAATAATTAGAAATGTAAAAGTGAGGTTCAATGGTTTAAAAACCCATAAAACATAAAAGGGAGTTTTGTGTGAGCTAGAAAATTTCCTTCTTTCAAACGTCAAGACACAGAGTAGATAGAACAAAAATTGGGGAAATTTTTTCAAAAATAAGACTACATACATATACTCTTCAAAGCTCTAAGTTAGACCAAACTCATATCTATCATTTTTTTATTCAACTTGGGTCCCATTAATTTCAAGTTCTTACTTGGATGCACTTTGAACGTGAGCTGAAAGCCTGAAAGTGATTTCTACAACGAACTTTTGCCACCAAAATGCAAAAGGCAAAAAAAGTACAAGAGAGCGTTCAAATAATCCCTTCACATGAGTTTCTATATATTTCTTAGCCAAAAATGGCGGCTCCAACCAGCTACCATGCCTACAATTACTTCCTTAATTAATATGTGTACATCCAGTTTCTTCCATGGTAATTAATTTTACATTTTGATTTTTTAAGTTCAACCCAAATGACATATGTTATAGACCGGAGAATTAGAAATGATCAACGCAGCCTCCAAAGAAACTTAACATATGTAATCAGGTGAGGAATTAAGCTGAACACAAATTAAATCCAAACAGTAATTAAAATTAATTTGTTATATGAAAGACATAAGTAAATAATTCTGTGAACTCTTTCTCATGAATGCTTCCTCTTAATTTTCTCTGTAAATCGATCAATATTACTATAATTAAAAAAAATTAAAATAATAAAACAAAAATTTCTTGTCAGCGAATTTTGCCAAATAATAATTAGTGTCTACTCTAACAACCACACCAATCCTGTCTCCTCTCCATCAACTGCATCCATATTTTTCAATCGTTCTTTGTCATCTTTTTCAGTAAGCACACATGATTTGTTAGATTTCGGTGTATCAACGCTGCTGCCCCTGCCGGTTAATCTTTGTGCCCTTTGAGTCTGTACCTGCCAGTTGATACGTCCCACCGACACCAGCATGAATATGACACATGCCATTTGTGCCGCCAGCATGCCGAGCCACATGCCCGTAAAACCCATCTTGGCCCAAAATGCTAATGCTACGGCCACTGGCATGCCGACCCCATAAAATGCGCCCATGTTTATGTTTGCTGCCGCACGTGGCCTTGCGCTTCCACGCAAAACACCACACCCAGCTGTTTGAGGGCAGTTGCCTAGCTCTGCCATGCCCAAAATAGGAAGCACTGCTGTCGTGAGTCGTAGGATCGATGCATCTGATGTGAAAGCAAGGGCCCATATATCTCTTATACTTATGGTAAAACAAAGTGCCATGAAACCTAAAACTGCCCCGCATGTGACCCCTACATGTCCAGCTCGTTGGGCTTTGTCAGGGCGGCCCGCTCCTAGTTCATTTCCAACACGGGTCGACACGCTATAGCTTAGTGAAGAGGGGAAAATGTATATCAGTGATGTGGTTTGGATGAGGATACCCATCGAGGCAATGGTTGATTTTGGGTCGGAGAGCAAACCACAGAGCATGATCATTATCTCGTACCACCACCATTCTAGGCAAACTGAAATGCAACTAGGTATTGCGAGGTTTAATAGGGATTTCCATTCTACTAAGGTATCATTGCTACTTGAATTATGGGAATCAGAATCTCCAGTTCTCTTAGAGACACCAGAGAGAAAAATGTACAAGTATAAGAATAGAAGAAGGTTGAAGTTGGCCAAGACAGAGGCAATTGCAACACCTTCTATCCTAAGACCAAGAATTGAGACAAGCAAATAATTTATAGGAAAATGAAATATAAGTGCAATGAAAGCAGCATAGCTTAGGGGAAGGGTTATCGATTGGGTACGGAGATAAATACGGATTGGATGGAGGAATGATTGTAACAAGAGATCTGGTAAGGAGAAAAGAATGTACGACTGTGCAGCCATGGCTATATCAGGGTCCTGGCCACAGGCTAGTAGGAGGTGTTGCATAGAGAACCAGAGAGCAGCGATAGGCACAGAGGCGGTGAGCAATAGAACAATTGTACGTCGAAGAGCCTGATTGAGGACTTTGAGATGGCCGGCACCAACAGCTTGTGCGCATATTGGTTCCATACCCATGGCAAGACCTGATAGAACTGAGTACCCAGTTATATTGGCAAAACCAAGTGCTAGCGAGCCGCCAGCAAGCGGTAACCGTCCCAACCGACCAAGAAATAGCATTGAAATCATCGACCGGAGGTACAGTAACAGACCAGATAAAATCATCGGGAAAGATAGCGCTAATATAGACCGGGCCTCAGCAATGATTGGTACAAGGCTGCTGCCGCCTTCGCCAAATTCAAATTGAGCATTGGGGTTTTGTTTCTTGATGAGAGGAGCGAAATGCGTGGGTTGGTGGTGGCAACATTGCTTGACTGCACCGCACTCACACATGGCTGAGACTTGAGACAGAGTTGATACTTGATGATAACTAGAGGATAGAAGGAAAGAAAGAATTTGAGTGATCTGGATGAGAGAGGGGAGGTATTTATATATGTGTGTACATGTAGCTGGTATGATAAATTTGACTTCTTTTTCAGCTTGCTTGGTTGCTGGAGACAGGATAGAAATTTATTTCTAATTAATTTTACTAGATTTATGGCTCACAATTTGAATTGTTTCTCTCTTATAGAGTTCTGTTCTTATATGGGAAGCAATGCTATAACTTTGCTCCACATTGCCTGCACTTTGCCCCTGCTGTCTTCATTTTGTCCGTAATTGCCCCTACAGTCTTTTTTATGAACTGATCTGATAAATTCACCGGACTGCTGCAGGGTCTTGATCCTCTGATAAATTCACCGGACTGTCCGTAATTGCCCCTACAGTCTTTTGTCCCTATGTATGGACAGATGAATTATACGGGAGAATTTTGAGATTTTTTTTCACAACAAATTTTAAAATAATTGGATGCATCAATCGTATTTTGTGTTGTACAGTGTTACGCAATAAAGAATGCAAACATAAAGTAATCTATTTCATGGCTGTCAATATTATTAGTGTTATAAATAAGTGATGTTGCATTCAACAAATACATAATAATTATGACATGACATAATAAAAATATAGTTTTTTTAAATAACGTGACATGACATATAAAAAATGATTGAAAAAACATATCATGTTTAGTCACGTCGTAATATTTTTATTTTTATTTATTGTTGTCCACTTGTTTTTAATTTGTTTATTAAAAAAAATCAAAAGAAATATTAAAAATTGGAAATAATATTAAAAAATAAAAAATGTATTTTCACATCAAAAAATATTAATTTTTTTCTGGATTTTGAACTGTTAATTGAAAGAAATTGAAAATTTTGAAAAAGTTCCTAAAATTGTGGAAACAATTAGAAAGTTGTTTAAAACTGAAGATCTAAAACATGCTATAGCGTTACCATACACCTATATATGAGTATGTGAGGGTCCATGTAATTTATTTCTATGACATGTTCTAGTGACATGTAGTGATGTTTCCGGACCGCTTCATATGATATATCATTTTTTTGTGGAAAGGAAGCACCTCACATGACATGTGAGTTGCATCATCTAATAATGCATAACAATCGCATGTTGTGACATAACTCAATATGTCATGTGATTTTTGAAACACTAAGTATGATTAGTGTTTATGGAAGAAAAATATGTGAATGACTTAAATTATCTCAGGTGTAAATCAGACAAAAAACGCACATCTAATTAACACAAGGTACACGATTTAGGTTTTGGACATTTTGTGCATTAAAAAAATCTAGATGAACTAAATATTAGTAATAGTAAATGATAATTTAATGACGATAATGGCGAGTTATTTTCTATCAAATACTTGGTTCAACTAAACTACCTTAACTATGTCAAACACAAATTAAAAAAAAGAAAAGAATATGCTACTTCGATATAATTAAGAACAACATAATTGGATAAATTATGTTTCATTCCAATATTTGATAATTACATGAATTCACTTTTATGAAAAAAAATAAATCAAGTTTACTATCATTATATTACTGTGCATTTAATTTCTATTGATTTTCTTGCAATATTATATCAAATCTAAAAGAGTATGTTAAACATTATTCGATAGAACAAATATATATTTTTTGTATATATGTTGATCAAGAAATCCTTAAATATTATATGAGATCCATCTTGTACTCATAAATCGGTAGGTTATGATTAAAAAAAAATAGTAACAGTTTAACACACCTTTCAGCTAAGTAAATACTATATTATAAGTAGTAGATATAAATCTACAACTACAACTAGAAGCAGGGTTAAAAAATATATATATATATTCTTACACTCCGTATTTTGTACCTCTTATTTGCACATACAATTATTTATATTAAATACTTAAATAATTTATATTTATATTTAAGTATTCATAGTTAATATAAGAAATATTTATCATTTTTTTCAATCTTCAGAAATATAAAAAAAATTTAAGTTAAAATTTTATTATACAAGTAAAAATTAAATTTATAAAACTTTTAATTTTAATAATATAAAATATAAATATTTTTTAAAAAAACGTAAATAAAAAAATGATTAAAGAATTTCGTTATCACTCCTATAAAAACAAAAGAAAAAAAACAACAACAATGAAAAGTGGGCAATGTATTAGTGGTCGACAGAAGCTTGTGGCAGCTTGAAACGATCGAAATTTTACAACTTACGTGATTTTGACGTTTGCTGAAAAATTTTAGAACAACGTGATTTTTTTACAGTTTTACTCTCTCACGGCTCACGCAGAGGCGCACGCTTTACTGCTGATCGCTCTTTGCTCGAACGAAGAAAAAGCGCGATGCACAAAGACGCTTTTCGCTTCTGAGCGCTTATTAAGCGCACACGGCGATCAAGCGCCTTAATTGCACGGAATTGCAATGCACTGCATAACAGACAAAAATTTGGAGATGATTCGAACGGATTTTAATTAGAGTCCGCATCTGCAGTACGCTGCGGTAGAATCACAACGATCCGATTAAATTATAACGGTCCGATCAATCACAACGGTTCAAATTTTTATTAATGAAGAGATTTTTTATAATTATTTTTCATCTGTCATAAACTCAATAAGAACCGATTGTCATAAAAAATTATGATAGCATATGTAAATTTTTAGTTAGATATAATTCGGAATTCGAGATATATCATCCAAATTATTTAAGAGTTGAGATAACCTAAAATTCGAGATTTGAAACTTCGAAACGATACCGAAATCACAATCGCCTAAAAAAATTATTTGACGCGTAATAATTTGGCTCTAATTAATCTAATGTTGCATGCCAAAATCAATTTTGAATTCTTTCTCAAACATGATGTAGTAGTGATCTATGCATTTTGTCAAGAGGAGAATTTTCAATCTGACATGTATTTGGTGTCACAAAGATATCACAAAATTTCTTTTTTTCATTTAAAATTCAAGAAACGAAATCCAAATGATAAATTCAAGCAATTGATTTTATTCATTTTTATGAGGACCGTGTGCATGTAAAAATTTATGATTTAGATCAACTAGTCAAAATATGAATGAATCTAATTAATTATAATTTATTTATTTTTAATAATTTTATTTTTTATTATTTTAATAATCCAAATTCATTATTTCATCATTTGTATTATAATTAAAAATAAATTACAATTATTTTTTGAAGAAACAGGCTTTGTCTGTTTTGTGATTTTATTACCAAAAAAAAGGAGAAATTACAAGGTGGTATTTACATTGGTGAAAGAAAAGATGAAACAAAAGTAAAGTCACTTATGTGACTCTATGTAAGTCCTAGCAAATTCTTTCAAAAATAAAAATAAATTATAATTGAATTTGTTTCCTTTAATATTCAGAGTTATAAAAAATTCTGTCAACTATTCCATTTTCATCTTGTTCAGATACTATTTCTTTATGAGGCCCACCATATTGCTGTCCATCATTTATTTGTTAACGCCAATAAAGATATCTGTTAATTAAAAATACAATATTATTAACTAACAAAGTTTAATTATTTTATATACAATTTTTTTATAAAATAATTAAACTTTATTAATTAATAATAATATATTTTTAGTTAAGAGATATATAAGTACCATCAATCAATCAATAAATAAATAAATAGTAATGAAATGGAAGGTAAATATTTTCATTTCTTTATAGTCATCTGCTCCACGTTGATCTTCTTTCAACGTTCTACAAATCTGAAAAGTACAAAACAAGCTAGTAATGAAAATTGATGTAAAAAGTAGCTGTCTATAGCAGTAAAGTTAGCTCACAAAACAAATAACTTTCGACAAATAAGAGAATAACAGTACGTAAATGCTGTGATAATATTTAGGTCAGAAACAGCCAATAAGGCAGACCTTAATTTCCCATCACCATGACCAGAATGTTGTTTCCAAGTTGCCACGTGCACATGAAGATCATGGAGTGGCACAATTCTTACCTATCTACATTTATCCACGAAGAAGAAAATATAATCATGTGAGCTTTGCTATTGGTCAACAGTTATCAAATTGGAAGATCACATGTGACTTGATGAAGTCCCAAGAAGCATCCATGTGATATATTTCTTTAGGTACAATACGCGTTGCATTAATTGGGAAATATATACACTGATCCTGATGCGAATCTAATTTACTGTACCAATTAATATCTACCGTGGATGCTGATTTTGTCTAATTTTCTGGTGGAGTTAGCATCTGGTGAATTTCATTTTCATGTAAAGTGGGTAAAAGTCTCTTTTTAAAAAAAAATTGGTATGAATTTTAAAAAAAAATTGATATTGTTCAATTATATTAATTAGACGACTATGCATTTTTCGCTTACTTTTTCATATATTTGTTCCTACCTATATACTATAACATCAGATTGACTTACAAATATCATCTCAAAAGTACGAAAACTCTTAATTTGCATTACTTAATAAGTTGAAAATCCTCATTATATGCAAATATATATAAGTGCGACTCAAATTTATGATTATTTTGCAAGATAGTGCAAATGTTGACAATTATTTTTTATTGTTCGACAAGTCAACATGAGAAATTAATGTCTCCTTACTTATTAAACCAAAAAAAAAAAGGAGAAGACTTTTTGGAACGCTCGTGCAGCATGATCACCCAAATTAATTCACTCAATTAACTGAAAATTTCTTAGAAGTCAAACATTTAATATATAGGTTAAGATAATTTCAAAGATACTTTCAATTTTTGTTTTTAATACATCTTACTCTTACGCAATATTAATTTAAAAATATTATTATTCAAATTAAAAAAATTAAACTTTAGATTTGTTCTCAATTATTTAAATATAACGTGTAACAAATTTAGGTCAGAATGATATTTTGTCTTTCATCAAACAATTCAAAATATTAATGATAGAGTTTATTGTCTTTATTAGAAATGGCCGATTAAATTTTAAATCGACGCAAATTTGACAAATACTCTATCGAAATAATTGAGAACATGTGTACACTTTTAATTTTTAATTGAATAATATTTTTCAAATATATATTCTATACAATTGGATATATCATAATTTTGAATGTACGTTAGAATTACTAATATGTTAAAAATTAAATATTCATATTTATTTCATAAATGCATACATATAAAATATAGAATTAAAGGATCCATTAGAACTTTTTTATTCGTGCATGGATCATACACATTGATACAGTATGATTGACGATATATGTAATCAATACAAACTATTCAAAATAATGATAATAAAATACATATCTCGCACATATCAGCATTGGATATATACTTCGTGCGGATATGGTTTTCTCCATAAAATATTAAATGTACTAATGTAACCTAACCTAGATGGAACCAATTTTGCTTTGATCTTCTAGATTAATTGTACATGGATAGAACTAATCCAAATGCAATGTAACCTCACAATAAACATGATAATATATAGGCTGCGATGTGATTAATTACCTTGCCACCAATTGTAGAGGGTCCAACAAGGATGGGTCCATATGCATGTCTCAAATTTAAAATATCTTATATTCAATGTATGATTTTTTAATATTATTGTAGAATTTTGATGATATAAAGTATCAGAATTCAAAGTTTAAGAAAAATATTATATGAATATTTTTTAAGAAATTATCATGATAATTTGTCATTTTGTAACCTTCATTTCAAATGACAATTTTTTTTTATTTTGACCTAGTCAAATGCATAACTTCTTTTGTTTTTAATCAAAAAATCTTCAATTAAGTTGTCCTATTATAATTACAATTGAGCATCACATCAATATAATCTAGGCTATGTATGAGCGAAGGGATCACTTGACAGTAGTTATTTTCACAATTTTGACGATGAGTTTTAAAAAAAGTTCGAGAAGAATTTAAAAATAAAAAAAATTTGTAGATATATTCTTGAACTTATATATTAATTGTGTTTAAATTTTATACAATTTAAATATCATTTAATATCCCACCAAAATTATATAAAAGTTCAAAAATATATCTACATAGAAAGTTTTCTATTTTAATTTTTTTTTATTTATTTAAAAGCACATTGTCAAGTATTCACTAATCTACATATGAACATCCATTATCTTCTTTGTTTATGCCATGAAAAATAAAGAGAAAAACATGTATCATACTTGAAAACGGAACTTCTGACACGTTGAAGTGATTTGTGGGCCTCGCATGTGAGGAAATATACATTAATTAGGTCAAAGTTTGGTCATTTGGATAAATATGTTTTGATCTTATTATTTTATGTTATAAATATTTTTATTTATGCAATTTTTTTTCAAAGTTATCATTATTTTATTTTATTCTTGATCACAATAAATTCTGAATCCATGTTTTTGCAAAGTTATTATGTATATTTTTCTAATGCCATACTGAACACAAACTAGGTACCAAGCTCTTGCAATTAATTTATTATTTGTCCACTTTTAATGCTCTCCATCAACCATCATCACATAGCTTTATTTTAGATAATTAGTTAATTACATTTCGTTTATGTATATATGTGTTTATATTTTATATTCCAATTCAAATTGAGTTATAAAATATAATTGGAAACAGTAAAAACTATTATAAGAGCATCTTCATTTCCACAGTAGCAAAAACTAAACTTGTTTGTCACATCAACAATTTGGTAATTTTTTCATGTCAATTTTACGTTGTTTTCATTCCTATAATTTCAATTTTTTTGATACGGTAGAAAGAAATTATTTTTCAGAATCAGCAAAAGAGAGCAATCTTCCACAACTATAAAACGGAGATGCTTACATCACTTCTAAAGAAATTGAAAAAATAAAATAAAATGATCTTATATAATATTTTAGACAACTTGCAAATGCTTCACATCCGTACAAATGAAATTTGTCAATGACACATTGACACGTCAACATATATTCAATTCCTTTGATTTCTCTCCACCAGCACAGATGGTATTAAATTCTCATCCGTGACATGCGGTTTATTGTTTTAGATCGGTCAATTTCTGTTGATTTTAGTCAATTGTTTAATTTGAATTTGGATGTGATGAATAATAATTGCCAAAATGCAAATGCAATCTGAATCATTTAACTGATCTCAAAATCACGGCATAATTCATAATTCAGTCAAAATTTTAAAATAATTAATCGGATTCGATCTGAACTATTAATTTGATTAATTATTTAAGACAAACATTTGAGATCTATACACTATAAAGTACTATAGAAAAATATATGAGAGATACCGTCGTTAATACTATCATCAATACACATTGGTACAAACTTTATTATTCATATAAAATAAATTATTATTCATATTAATAACAAAAATATTATACAAATAAATTACATAATAAAATTATTAATATAAATAATAATTTATTTAATTTAAATAATAAATCCCAAATTTAGAACAGTATCAGTCAAAATAAAACGACATACGTATCATTTTAGCTCCCAATACTATACATCCATTACTTGGAAAGGGATAACCAAACTGTCAAATCAAATCAAATTAAATCCAATATACAGTGATTTTACTATGGACCAGGACTTGACAAACAACATGTATACAATACGTGCATGATACATGTCACCGAAAAAACAGCGCTGGTATTAATTACGAGACTTCATTTACAGCACTTAATTATTGTACTCGTTTTATTGCACAAAACGACACCACCTTGGAATTAGATCAACTGATCCCTTATTTATTTACTTTTTCCTCATCTCAAATCATTTAATATTATTCACATTTTTTATGTACGTCTCAGAAAAAAATTTCCCAGCAAAATAAATAAATAATTAACTAATATATTTAATCTGTATTGTGTGACTGGGTTCCATCAGACCAATGCACAAAAGAGAAATAAATAATTAATTCTAGAAATAGTAAGAGCGTTGGGTTGTTAATGGATATTCATAATTCAAAAATCCAATCCGAATTTATATGAATGGATCTGCGTGTGGGTCTAAACATATATCTGATAGTTTATTGAATCCGTATGTGAATTTTTAAAAAAAATTCACTTTACTTTTTGAATTCATATTTGAATCATATATGATCCGAATCCGAATCCGAATCCTCTACGAAACCAATAAAATGATATTATTTTAAGTTTTTTAATAACAAGATATATATAATAATAATTTATTTTGAATTATTATAATTATTTATAAATATAATTATAATTTAGTTAAATTAGTCTCGATAATTTTTACTATTTCATATTCTATCTATTTTTGAAAAAGAAAATTTATTTATAGTTACATGTTATAATAAAATAATTTTTATTATGATAATTAGATCATACTAGTTTTACAAAAGAATATTTTTTTAAATCATGCAAGTTAATTAAATTAGAGTTATTATCTTAATTTATATTTTTATAATGTAAAATTATATATATTTATTCATACTAAACATATATTTTATTATTTTTAAACATTTGAATAAAGAATCTGACACATGATTCAAATCTGATCCGATATCAGCTAAGAAAATGACTTGAAAGTCAAACCATAAACAAATTAATTAAAAATGAAACAAAATCTAGTATATAAAGGAGGAGGGAGGAGGTCAGGATTGAATGCAGGGAATACATGTGCTGCTGATGATGAATTGATGGTGGATGGTGGATGGTGGATGGATGGATGGATATATCATATATGCCCCATGCATTCTGACTTTTGGGGGTTGCGTTTTGGTATTTTCCTTCTGATCTCGTTGTCTCCATAATGTGTGCATGCGTGGCTCATATCCTACCTTAAAACTCTCTCTCTTTCTCTCTCAACCTCAAACCCTAATTGTGCACACAGCTGGTGAAGTTCTGGCTTTTTGGATATGCATGCCTATGGAGGAAAAAACAAAAGCAAAATTTAGATATGGGTCATAAACTTTAATTTCCATGTCATCTTGCATCAATGATAGGAGTAGCGCACATTAACATTGTGGCCATAATACATTTATTGGATTATATCTCTATCCATATTATTCTGCAAACTCCACAAGTAGATACATATATAGTGACATGGATTTCCATGGGCTTAGATAGGACTAATTAAATATATATGAATTAAAAAATTTATAAGACAAGAACTAATTTTTAATTTAGCAACAAAGATAATGCTATCTGTATAGAAAGTCGTAGGTTTGAAATCTAGATGAAAATCTTTTATGAATATTTAAATCTAAGTGATTTTAATCTCATTTTTATTTCAAGAAAAAAAATTATGGGGCAAAATCAAAATTATAGAACTTCACGGACCAAAGCAGAAAAAAAACGATATATACTTCAAACTTCAATCATATATGTGCAACTTTATATTATTGGATTGTACTATGGACTTAATTAGTTGGTGTATGCGGCATGGCATGGCATGGCTTGTGGATTCATTAAAGGGTACAAATTAGAGAGAGGTTACCTCCTCGGAGAGTGGAAGGTTTTTGGTTGCTTTGAATTAATTTGATACACTAAAATTAAAAAATATCTGATCTGATTTGCAATTGCAAACCTCATCAAGCAAACAAGGCTTCATATATTTTCAACTTTGTTGACTAATTTCAGTACCATTTATCTCAAAACTTTGTTGACAAAGGAGGCTACAATCCAACCAAAGTACTTCAAATATGACCCCAAAAATTCAACTTGGTTCTAACTGTATGAATCATAGTTAAGTTCAAATTATCGGATTTCAAACCCGACCCTGTCTGAATCATGACTTCAAATGACAAAATCAAAAATAATCCTAGACACATAGTTGACCTGTCTATTAACCTCATCCAAGTTCTGATCATATATTAGAAAATAGGATCCAGATTTTAAATGATTTTAGTATGTTTCATTAATAAGGCTTTAATTACATTAGGGACTTTGCAGGCTAATCCTGACAATTGTTTAAGAGCTGCAGCTGGGTTTTCTGGTACAATTTTTTATTTTTTTCCAGGTCATATGGTGTACCTGGTTTCTGTTCGATCCGTTATGATAATTTTGTTTGAGTTTGACTTTTTTCTTCTTCTTTTTTTGTTCTCTTCCATGGATCAGGCCTCTTCAGATTTGGATCAGGTGATGTTATGTTTCTGGTTGTTATATTTTAAATAAATTTTGTCAGTCAGATTCTGGTCTCGGGTGGATTTTTCCGATGAGCGGGAGGTTGTGCGAGATCTGAAGTTGAAGTCCATGGAATTGATTGTTTTTTTTTCTCTGTATATAGTTGGCCTCATGAAATGAGACAAGGAAAATTTGCAATTTTAAACCCCTAGGGTTTGACCTCAGAGAGAGGAAAAAACAAAATATACTGATATGTTACAGCCACCTTGGATGCTAACACTTGAGGCTACAATTCTGTTTGCGTCTTGCGTTTTTCTATTTTACTATTTGACAAATAGAAGGTTGTGAATTAGTCGGTTCGACTTCCGATAAACTTCATAAAAGTCGTCGCATCAAGCTTGATTAAATTAATTTTTGACCTGATAATAGCTTGATTGTGAGACAAATTTAAAAAAGAAAAATTCGACTTATCCAAAGTCAACTTGAACTTAATTGATGAACTGAAAACAGAGGTGATATGAAACTGAAATCTTGACCTGGTGTCGGACTTCTCCGGGTAGTTTGAGCCATTCCAAATGGGGTTTTTTTTGTTGAAGAACCCTGCATCTAAAAATAGTACTTTGATATATATTGTTAGATATTAAGTCATGAGATGAAATAAGATTTGATAGATTCATAAATTTGAAAAAGACGGAAGAGCAATTTGTAATAAGTCCATATTCAAGGATCCCTACCTCCTTGTCTTATCATAGTGTGTGCTACAATATCGACATTGTATGTTCCAAAGAATAAATTTCTTCAAGATTCTATTTTCCAATTTATAGATTTTTTTCAAAGTGCCAAACAGAATATGAACTGTTGTTTTTCCTCTGACTGAGTTAGCTTCTTGAAATGAGACAAGGAAAGGTTTTCACAACTTTAAATCACATGATTCTGATCCAAAGAAAAAGATTTGATATGGTCCCTTGGTTTCTCTTGCAAGTTGCATGTAACAACCAACTTTGATGGCAACATCTGTGGCTATTTCTAATTGCCTCCATACCTTTTACTGTTCTATATGTTTGACATTTGACATTTGTACATGCTGGTTCATACCAGATTGGTAATCAACTTCAATTAATTCTCTTTTCTTTGGTTTACTATAAAATTAGGTCTGATTGAGAGTTCTTATATCAGATTTATGTGTGGTTATATCTTGCTTGCTAGTAGGCTAGTAGATATGGTCCCATATTGTAATTATTGTATATAATATAACCGACCTTCTAGCTCTGCTGCCTCATAAATGCATGTGGCTAATAAAACCAAGTGATTGGGTTGCATAAAGTTCAAAAGGACAAAGTACTTGGATTCTTATTGATCCTCTCATTTAATTGATTGTACAGGTATTAATCACAAGGGGAAAAAATATCTGCTCTTTATAAAAGCAACCTTCCAAAAGATTTATATCTTATTTTCACATAATTTTCTGGTATTTACTAATTAGTACTTAAATTACCAGATGGTCAAGCATATGAGGAAATTCTGGTACTAGATATCACTGGCCTACTGCTGGCAGTAATAAGCAATTTATTTTTATGGAGTTCATTAAGTGGGAAAATAAATAATTAGATGCAAACTTCGGTACAGAAAATGCAAATACTGAATATACGGCATGTAAAAAATGCATGATGATCGCTTACGGAAACAGGGTTTGCGCTGGTACAGTATATATTCATGTCAAACTTCATGTTCCAACATAAAAATGCTTCTTTTACTGACAAGATATATGTCATGACAATTGTTTGACTATTCGTCTGATTGGGAAGCAGTGAGCATGAGGAGAAATGTGAGAAATTATAGGACCAATTAAAAGCCCAAGATCAGTCCAGATCTCCATGTCGGGACGAACCACCGGCATATTGCAAGTTACATGATGCATAGGACTGTCAGTAATTGGATATAATTATGGGACCATATATAACATGATTAAAATGGTAGCTCACTTTAAAAGTACTCAACCAATAGGTTATCATGTCACAATCTTCCAACAATACTTATTGACGACATAATTCAAATAAACCAGTTATATGTTGTTTCTATAAGTAGAAGCAAGATAAAGCAAGTTACTAATCTAGCATTGGACTTCTGACTTAGTATTAATCAATAGTTACTGGAGCAAATTAAACCACACAAACACACACAAATTTTCTATAGAGTTATTGACACTTTGTAAGGTTGAAACTTCAGAATCTCTATAATGAAAAAGGACATAAAAAATACAAGAAAGCAAGAAGTTTTATTCAAATAAAAACTTGTATTCATATCGGGCCCTGATCCTTCCAGAGTACTCGAACTGCCCGTTATTATCAAAGAAAAGGTTGCTGAACGATTGTTTCTTTACTGTGGTGATTCATACGCTTCGATACGATAAATAGGAGTCTTCTTCTTTGCCTCTTCAACTTTAGGCAATAACTGGAAAAACAAGAAACTCAGGTGTCAAATATGAGAAAATTTATAATTAAAAAGAAAACAACCTACTAGAATACAAAGATTAAAGAAAAAGCATCTACAATGCATCATGGAAATGAACCGAGTTATATATTAGGCAAGATGATACCCGTACCATTGTACGCATGAAATAGAGCTCAAATTAACATGGTACATTTGGTTAATATCTAATTTAAACCTGGAACTAAAATGAGAGAGTGAGAAACACACTCAAAATTCACATTGGAACCGGAGACAAGTCCGACAACTGGTACCAAGGAGTTTCCAATTAACATACAAAATAGAGTAACTCAAAGAAAAAGGAGAGATAAATGACAACAAGCCAACAAAAAGCATCAATCTGGTGGTAGTTTGTTTGAACAAAAGATTGAATATTTCTAATGGAACATTCAATTGGTGATGAGCTGGGCTCTAGAGGGTCTCTTTATGGGCTTTTAGTTGAACTAGGTCTCAATGCCTTGCAACCAAATGGGCTCACTTAATAATTTTATTTTATAGCTGTTGTTTTCATTGATAACAACTCAAAAGATGTCATGCCTTTATAACCAAAAGAAGAAATAGCAGAAAAAATGGAAAGAAAAACAGAACAAAACAAAGAAAATTTCATAAAAATCTTATTTTCCTGAAACCAAAATGCCCCTAGAATCTCTTGGTTTGTAAAAGGAGCTTATGGAGAAAAATGGCTTACCTTGTAACAAGATATAAGTGAGCTAAGAAAACCTAAAACGCCCATAATGCGAGGGGTGATAACTTTAGGTGTAACTTTCAGAAGTCCCACACCAACAGTGAGATCCATGAATGCCTTTATAAGGGTTAGCATCTTATCCCTGTACATGAGTTCCAGGCGACGGATCTGTAAAAAAAGAATGGCAGTAATTATAACTGTTCTGGTTAAATATATTAACATTTTGTATTATTAATTTATTGTACTGAGACAAATTGGTGCATTTTAAGCAGCTTTGACTGATACATCAGGTAATGAAATGAAAAAGAAAAACTAAGAAGTTCCATGAGCTCTTGCAAACTTCTATGATGCAGAGAGTCCTAATAAAATATATGCTTGGCTTGGCAAATTTGTTGAGAAAATTAAAGGAATTAAACTTGACTCATCAAATTCTGCGTGGGCAGAAAACTGAAGCTGATTAATGTTACGATTTAGAAGGCCAAACGTGATCCATTGGTGGAGTATAATATATGGATTTAGATCTCTTGAAGTTTATTTTAAGATGGTGAAAATTCCAGCTCCATTGGAGCCTCCTACAGAAAATTATGAGTATTTTAGTAAAGGTTGTGCAGAGTTAATGTCTTGCCTTTAATGTTTTCTTTTAAGATTTTTTTTTAATTACGAATTTTTAGAGTTTCTATCCGATATTTAGCTATATAATTAGTTGTTATTTTCTTTCTTGTAATAAGAAATTATGAGATTAATAAGAAATTAAGTTGATTAGTTATCTCCCTCTTCTTTTTTCCTCATTTTTTATTGAAACCACCATTGTTGTACCACCATATCTTCCAACAAAATTTTTATTATCAAAGTATTCGGATACCGCATGGATTAATGTATGGTTTTATTTACCAGAAAAACTTTCAGGTTCCCCAATTATGTTAAATTTGAAAAAAAAAAACAAAAGAGGTTCAATAAAATTCTCATTTGAAAAATTCTGTATTCTATTTCATATTTCCTAGAAAAATAATTAAAAAAGAAGTAGACAACTGAGGTTTACAATACCAGTTCTTCAGTAAGCCCGCTGATTTGGTTTCTGCTTGGATTATAGATCTATAGCTATCTTAAGGTGTTAGAATTTAGGTATATCAAATAACCATAAAAGTAAGGTAAATTACTTTTTTGAGTTTTTTCCTATGTTCCTTTTCAATAGGTAGAGTATGACGTACTTCGAACTTATCTATGCTTCTCATGGATGGCAAATGAGTAATTTGGTTGTATTGCTTCCAAAATGCTGCACACTATATCACAAAATTCTTATCAGAAATATGGCTAACAATTATAAACAAGAAGAAAAATTTTATTACGGTTAAAAAGAAGTCGATGGCAAACCTCCATAATGGTATTGGCTACACAAGAAACAAACCATGAATAAAGTGATATCTTGCCAATTTGCTCAGCCCGTTGCTTGTCCTACGAAAGGATATCAGGTTCAGTATTTTATTGATACATAAAATTTCATGAAAATAGAATCAGAAGTTAATAAAAATAGAGCCAGAAGATACTTAAACCTTGTATAATCCCGTCTTTGCTGCCCAGCCAAATTGGTCTAGAAATAGAAAAGTGCCTTGAGTCAAATTTTTCACCTGTAAAAAAATGTGTAAAGTGATTAATAGAATTTTTCATTATTGCAATAAGTATATGTATCTAAACAAAGAAACTGTACGCTCAGCATGGATCATTATATATTATGGACAATTTCTAGGCTTTGAGAGGCACTAAGGAATTTTTGCAACATCATAAATTTATAATGATATAACCAATTTCTGCATGAATCTCAAATTTCTTTCTAAACCATCCAATATTTAATTTGGCGTTGGTGCATCCTGATCCACACCAGTATTTCTATCAGCAAAGGTTTGTTTCTCATTGAATTATTGTGCTTGATTTAAGTTTATTAAGGAAGCGTTTCTAAAATCAATGATAAAGTTTCATTTAAGAACAATTATATGAATTTTTATATAAATTCCTTAGTGGCCAGTTGATAAATCGATCTCACAATCTTCTGTTTCTCTTCTTTGCAAAGTGCTCTCTTTTGGCTGAATGCTCACAAGTTCCAAGAAGGTACTGAAGGATCTACTCAGATTGAAGTTTGTAATAAAAGCAACTTCCGTACTTCATTTGGCGATTTTTCACGATATGGCTGTTGCATCTTTCACAACAAGAAGTTAGCAGCTATGCTGGCATTACAAGAAGTTGGCAGGTGTTGCTTTATCCTTGCTTAGATGCTTGTGCAAGCTATTCAGGGCCTTCTTTTTTCCTCCTTAAGTGTACAATACAAGAAGTTGGCAGGTGGTGCTGGCATGTTTAGACTACTACTCTTGATTTGATGAGCTGACCATGAACTTCTATTGTGCAACTGAGACATTTGACCAGGGTTCTTCTATATGGTCAGATTTTCCTATTTAATCCGTCTTCTTTTTTGTAGCTCTCTGATACTTCTACACTTTTCTTTATTTTTGTGCTTTTAGTTTCTGACTACCTCGTATGGGCATTGTACTTTGAGAACTTTTGAATTTCTTTTAATATAGTATATGCTTATGCTAGAAAAGTGTCGGTACAATTTTTTTTCTTTAATTCTACTTCATCTGAAAGAGATGGTTGTACACCAGTTCCGAACCGAACAAATCATGATGTGGTTGTGATTGTTCAGTACCATGCACCGATACTTACCGATTTTATCATATACTAATTCACTATGCTACTTTCGGAGCAAATGATGAAATTAAACTTAGTAACTAGTAGCAGAAGAGAAAAGTTTTCTAACCTTCCCGAGTATGATCATAAAAATACTAACTCTCTCTGGAGGAGGGGTGAGAAAGGCATACAGATCATTCACAAACTGCAATGTTAGCCACCAAAAAAACAATTTATAATTACAGTATAATGCTTTGTGTATATAACAGTTCACTAGTTTCTGCTTCAAAAAACAGTCTCTAGTACGTATACAAATATTACATAATAGTTCTGCACTGGTTTAAGGTTTATTGATCAGATCATTTGGAGGACAGTGCCATTAATTTGGGCACAAGTTTATAGTGTTGACATGCTAATCATTATCAAACTTTAATTTGGGCACAAGTTTTCTTTTTTTGGGTTCCCTTTGGTAACTAAACTTTGCAAAGGTATTTACATCATTTAATACTTGATCTTTTTAATTTGGATCACCACTAGATTTGATGGATGGATATAAAAGAAATAGAAGTGACCTTAAAAATACGAAAGGCTTTTCTCGCCATGCTGGATGATTTCTCAATATCGTACGCAATGCCAGGCTGTCCATTATTGATGAACTTGGCGAAATATTGGATGGCTCGGCAGAACTTATCACGTGCTTCGGCCTTGTTGAAGTAGAGCGCTAACACGGCAACATCGAACCTTGCCACTTCTAGTGTATGAAGCGTGTGTTGCGCAAGCCGTCCCTGATAAAATTTTCCCTCATCTTTTTAGGTAAGACTTACAATGTAGGAGATTTTATCTATTTCTGCTATTCTTTTTACTAATTAAAAGTTTTGCCTTTTTTTTTTGAAACTTTGCTTGGTCAATCAACTTTCTTTTATTCTACAATGTAACTTGCTTGTAGTAAAATAAAAGGAAACAATAGCGTGGATTTATTTCCATCTCCTGTTCATTTGTACTAGTTGTCAATTAGAGAAACAATTTTAACTCACCCAAAATATCAATTAATCTAAGGGATTATTAAGATAATTCATCATTTATTAAATAAGATGATTATTTTTTTGTTCTAGAATAAACCGCGTGATTAAATTAAAAGAAAATTACACCTACAATGAGATTCATAATTATATTATTAAATGAAAATTACATAGCTCATGCACCATTTTCAGCAACTAACATAGATATGAGGATTGGTGCTACAAAATTGTGAAGTATTGATGTGCACAGAAAGGTTCTTTGTCGAAATTACGATTTTAGAAGGTGTTGTATGCATAAGGTACGTACATCAAAAATATTCTCATTTCATGTAAGCCAAACAATCTAACAGAGCTTCATCTCTATATATCAAAACATTAAACAAAGACATTAATTAAAATAAGCCCATCAATCGATCGACACATTATACCTTATTGTGATGAGTTGACCCATATTGGCTGCGGCCATGGCCATGGTGGTGGCTTTGGCTTTGGCTGTGGCCACGTGTGGCATGGTGGCCATGAAGGTGGAACAAATGATGGCCATGGTGTGTGCCATGACCGTGCGTGTGGCCATGGCGGTGCTTGTGATGATGGGAATCGCTCTTCTCACTGTTCGGCATTAATTAAATTCTCTCTATGTATCTCCTCCCTTCTCTAGTTTGTAAGGGATATATGATTCTGAAATGCAAAGGTAGGTATTATTGTTTTGTCTTTGGTTTTTGAGGTCTCAGACTCGGAGGGGTTTACATGCTTCCATATCTCTTTCTTTGCTTGTGATCTCTCCTCTGCCTCTCTATACGCCGCTGGTTTTGGTTTGGTTTTTTTTGGATCGATTTTCTTCCCTTTTGACTTGAGGTCCCATTGGTCAATGCGCTGGAATTCATTGGAGAAACGATTGAGATGACACCATGGAATGTTTCTCTCTCATTTTTTTTTTCTTTGCTTTGCTTCTTTGTGCATTCATTTACTTTTTCTTCTTCTTCTTCTTCTTCTTCTTCTTCTCCTTATTATTATTATTATTCTTTTTTTCTTTTCTTTTGCTCCATGAAGGACGACGTGTTTCTGTGTATGATATTGTCACTGCCAGTGGTCCACCACTATGGCATATATGACCTAGGGATATTTGCACATTTGACCTTACAGCTTCGCTATATATGCACTAATGGAAAAAATATTTGCATAGTTTTTCATTGACATATGATAATGCATTCAATTAAAAGGTATATATTAAAACTTAAAAGTTAGTCTTATTTAAATATATTTATGCACTGTAGAAATAATGATTGTCAATGTCTCCAAGATATATATATATCTAATAATATTTGCATTTTGTAGGGTATAACTAAAAATGATTTTGCACTAAATTATTTTTTTCAAAAGATGGGAAATTATGTAATTGTTATTGTTTACAAAACAATGGTCTCCAATTGTGTTTTGCTGACAGACAAGGAATGCAAGACAGGTAATAGTTTATTAAAATTTAAACATGAAGAGTTGTAATAGTACTTCTCTATTATCAGGCGGTTTAAATTATGAAAAAAATTATTTAAATATATACATAAATTAATCCTAAAAGACTCGTACAAAACTAAACTATGATGTGGAAAAAAAGATTTCATGTTCAATAATAAAAAAAAATATATATATCAGTTGATAACATACATTCAGAGCACTAGATGGTTGTCGGATGAGAATATTTCTAACCTCTAATTAAAATATGGATCGTTCTGTCTTACAAATTTATCTTTATGATATATCTATTTCAAAATATTTAATACTATTTAACCTAAAAAAATTAAAATTACAAATGCCTTTTTTATGATGTATATATAGCATCTATCAAAGTGCAGACAAATTTGAAAGTTATTTAATCATCTACCAACTATATAATTCGAAATTATAACTAAAAAGATAATTTCGTCAACAATCACTTCTGAAAGTTATTATTTAAAACCATTCTGTACAGTATTTCAAATTTTAATATACAGTTTTTGCTTTCTTCCGGAGCTTGAAAATCACATCATTTCTTCTACCATCTAAAAAGTTATGAAAGAAAACTACTGCTAGAAGAAATAATGTGATTTTCAAGCGTTTGTCAGAAGCATGCAAGGACTGTATATTAAAATGTCAAATACTTTACTGAATATATATTTTAAATATTTTTGCCCACCAAAATGTCATACAGAATCCTATTCTTAATACTAACTTTATTAGAATAGAATAAATTTCAGTTTAATTGGACTTATTTATTAATAAAAAAAACATAACGAATGAGATAGGAACGCCAAAAACTCTAGCGATGGGGTGTTTTAATATGTAATACATTGTTATTTTCAAAATGCGCAGATAGGCTGATTAGGCCTGGACAAATCCAAAATACAGCCCCAATTGGAAGACAGAGACCCAAATTAACCCAAATGAAGATCTTAGTGCCATACGAGTTGCACACATCCTTTCAGCATTTCTCTTTGAAACGACAAAAGAGTTGAAAACTTGAAATCGATCAACAGAGAATTTTCTTCCCATGGGATTTGTGCCAAATTTTGGCAGCTTTCAATAATTGATCATGCGTCTACAAGACCTGATTCTGAGTATTTAATGCATCAGCCTATGCAGTGTAAATTCTCTAACCAAGTAGGCCAACATGCTTAAATAGGTAGCCTGTCCTTCCTGTGCAGTGTAAATTCTCTGCCAGGGGTGGTACACAAATCACACACATCATATAGATACTTCTCCATTTATCACAAAACAAGGAGAGTGTGTTACCAGCACCCAACCTGAGAAAATATTAATCAATTCAACCCCAGATAAGTTTTTCTTATAGACAGCATTACTGGTAGCAGATTGTTGTACTGTTACTGAACACCAGTGACTGAAGAAGTATTTTGCATCTGAATTTGAGTATTACTACAACTGAAGGGGAAAAAAGAACTTGTAATATGCCTTAACAAAACTAGTTCAAGTGGAAAACAAGTCTTACTTTGGTCCACATAAGACCAAAATACCAAAATTGAAGACTAAAAGTGAACTTAGAGCTTTCACTTTCCACATAATGGAGAGGATCCTAGCCAACTAAGTTTGGAAACAGGAACAACACTATTCAGTATTTACAGATCCAACTGCACAGCAAACAAAATGCATTAACTACACCATGTGTTTAAGACAAACTATTGCTTCCCCACAGATGCACCAAGTCGTACCAAGTCAAACCAATCTTGCCAGATTCCATTTCCTTTGTGACGATTATGATACACATGTAACTACAGAGGTCATGCATTTTGACTTTGAAGTCCAAAACTCTTGAGTACAAAGCATCCACCTGTCTCAAAAGATACTGCAAAGAGAAAAATATGTAAAAGAAAAAAAAAAGAAGCTAATATCAGTATATAAGTACCACAAAGCAACAAGAGAAATACAAATGATGAATTTGTCATACTTTTCCAAAAGAAAAGAAGTAATGAATGACTATTTTAAATCTTTCAAGGTAAAGATGCGGTCGAAGTCATCTGATTTCAACTTCAGCAAAAAGAAATGAGGTGCAAGGATACAGTGCCTTTGGAAACGACAGGAGCCTCACAGAAAAGGTTGACCTCAGAACAAGACTAAAACAACTACATTGCTAGGGTAGATTGTAGTTATAGAAACAAATGGGTGGTATTCTAAAAAAGAAAATCAAGAGTGTCATTAGTGTATTACGAAAAAAGGAAGTAGGTTTTATATTAGTAATTCTGCTCATAAACTGATAGTACACAACAAATGTTCCAGCGATCATGAAAATGATTAAGGACAAGGATGTTGAATCTAGACTGCAAAACTAAAATTTTCAAGTTCATCCCTTTTCTACAAAGTTGACCTTAAGATGATAACCATACTTCGTTATCAACAGCCATGTTGACAATATAACAAATTCTGTATGGAAATACAACAGGCCACAATGTAACAGCTACAGTGATTATGTCATTATCCAAACAGCAATTTAGCATGCACATGATACAGTATATGAACCCCATAGGCTCTTATGAAAAGCATATAATAGTCTACTCTTATAAGAATTATCTAATTAGCATATATTGCGCATGAAGTGGTACAACAGAAACAGCCTAAACCATAAACAGTATCAATAAAACATATTCGTTAACTGGAGGTGTGTCGAAAGAAAATATATATCTAGTATCATACCCAAACAATGTTAAAAGGCATAAAAATAACACATACAAGAGAATATAACTAATAGAATAAACTATCTTCAATACTTTCAGCTTGTACTCTCATGTAACCAATATTGTACTTATGTTTTTTTCTTATTCAATGAAAATAAATCACTGTAACTAGGAAATGCATAGATTAACTAATAATTTAACATGCTTGCAAGACAACCAAACGTGGTATAGAATTTGAACCATAGGACTTGAGAAATAAATGTCAATTATATTTTGCATATATATTGGATTGACCCAAATGGACTTGCAATTTTGGGCTTTACAGAGTTGAATTGTTGGGCCAGAATAGATTCGACTGGTTTCGCACTGCTCTGGTGATCTTAACACTGACAATAAAAATTTGATTTGCAAGTGCTAATGATAGATGTTAACATGAATTAAAAGATAGTTTTACAAAAGTAAAAAATCCATCAAGTGCATATAATTACCCATAAAAAATGGATGCACGTAAGATAACCATGACAAAAGTGCTACCAAAAGATGTGCTGCACAAATTAAAGATCTAAGAATTAATATATTCATATATCTGATGCAATTGAAATTTAAGAAAAAAAATTATTTTTCCATTAATATCTATCCAAGATATAAATGAACTATGTATCAAACATTAATCTTTTCTTCGGAAATAAATAGGGACGATACCTAAGTGAAATTGAATGCATCAATCTTTAAATAAAGCAATGCTTAATGCAACTTATCATGCATTAAATGCAACAAGCACGATTCCTTGTATAAATAACCAAACTCAGTGAGGGAAAGTCTCATCAAAGTCGCAGCAGTTCCGAGTCATCTTCAACCATTTCTCGGGTCACTACCCTCTTCCTTCTTTTTCATTTTTAACTATACGTTTGAAGGCAACAATCTGTGATGCTGTCTTTTAAATTCTGTATTTCTGGTTGGACAAAAATTATGTAGTTGTTGTTTTTTGAGTAGGTTTGATTGTATGCCTAGCTAGGTGAAGCTTTGATAGGTTAAGAACCTTGTTTTGTAATAGACACTTTACGACTTTTGTATTCGGGTACCAGCTGCTTGGTACCGAACACATCTACTTGTTTCAATGAAACAGGTGTGGTCCCCGCCCAACACACACACACACACACACACTCTGATCCAAAAAAAAAAAAAATTGACAACCTTTTCACCTATAAGTATGTTGTAGATCTACATGTGTTTCTGAAATAATGTAGTAATATATATATTTGTACCAATAGATCTTGGTTTCAACATGATGATGAATAAACTAGGAGTATTTTAGTTTTGGGAAATACTATCTAGATGGATGAAGTCTTCTTAATTTTGGCATAATTTTAATGAAACTGGCATTAAAATGTTACAATTTGATTAGTGCAGGCAAGGACGATGGCCTTGATAATTGAGTACAGTGTGATTGTGAGATGTGTGTACTTCCAGATCTTGACAGCTCGGAACTTTGACATTGTTTCAGTGGAGGATGAATATGAAGCACTGGAGCCTCTGCAAACTGACAATGATTTTGACTTTATAGTTATTGATGCTGGGACAAATGACATGAATGGAGAAGAAGTATTTTTGCCCTTCCTTCTTTATTGCCTATTTGCTAATTGGATAAAATTCTATTTTTTTTAATTCTAATTGTAGCTTGCATGCTACATTGATACATATACTTTGGAATGTACTGTTTAACAGGTCATCATGAGCTTGAAGGAGTTGGCAACTCACATTAAAATTATTGTCAGCACTTCTAACATAGATCTTGCCGATGACCTCCTGGCTGCTGGAGCAGATGCATTCATCATCAAGCCTGTCCAATATGAAGACATCATCGATGCTCTGATGGAGCTCAGCATTATTGGCTGAACCTAAGTAGGTCTATGTCCCATGTTCTAGTGTCTCAAGTTGATATTTTTGTAATAGAGTTGTTGTGTGGAATAAACGAGAGTAAGGGAGAATAATGAATAATGTGTATTGTGTGGTTATTGCGAATTTGAATATTTGCTTGTCTTTTCATGAAGGTTCTATTGTTGTTTGCATAAATTAAGGTAATGATACTTGTTTAAAATAGGAACTCGACATCCTTAAAGTATTAAACAATCTTAAAACTAAAAATCCAGTACTGTTGATTACCTAATACATAATAACAACATGTTCACCCTACTATAATAAAAAGCTAAATACCGTCCAGTATTATATAATAAATATTATCTAAAGGTGACATAAAATCAAACCACTTACTCATATGTCCCCGCTCTATTTCCAATCAAGCATGTGCAAGAGCCACAGAAACTCAACCTCTGTGGTAGCCGCATCACAAAAATCAATCTCTACTCCGAAAACCTCCAAACTCGCATGGGCCGCACCTGCCAAAAACAGCAGCGACACCCACACCCTTATGTCAGAGATGAACGGCCGCCTCGGTGAAAACCTCAGATACTCATATGCCAATGCCCTTGATGCAGTGACATCCACGTAATCAAATATAGCTTTATTTGCAACACATGCCATTTTGTTTGTATCCCTTCTGCTAACCAGCACAGACACAGTTGCTGTGTTCCCATATGCAATTGCCACTCTAGGGTTTACCGGCATCATCATCTTGCAATCCGGGCTGTTCAGATGTGATCTAAGACTCTCCGCGATACCATCTGGGACATTGGTCAACCCAGCACGAAGCACGGATCCTGAGACAGCGGAGGAGAGGAGAATTTTCTTTTCTTCAGTCCAGACATCAATGTAAAACACCAGGTCTTCAAAGGAGAGATTGGGGTGTGGAAGGGGTTGCTGACGTGGTAGTGGTGGTTGGGAGAAATTAGCAAAGAGCCGGTGGTAGGTGGTGCCTGAAGGGACATTTTTTGAAATAGATGGCCACTTTTGGGCACAGATACATTTCCAGAAATAGTCATCTTTTGCTACGTCTCTCCATTGGCGGCAAACGAGCATGCACGAAGCAAGGTCTTTTCCTTCAAGAAGGGGAAATACATCTTTGAGGGCTTCACCATGAAACCAGTTCTCCATTCTATTCAGAATTTTACGGGCACATTCAGTATTAGCAAATCTATCAAATCTATAAAATTAACTTTTTTTCTCATGGAAATGACCAGACTGGTACATAATAACCCTCTAGTACTGATCATCAAATAAGAAGCAATACTAGAACAGTTCAATTTTCAGTCTATCATGTTTGAATTACGAAGTTTTTAGATGAATTGAAACATAAGAGGATCCAAAGTCCTCATAATTAATACCAAACCTCATAAGAACAACACCAATTCGCATTTTTAATCTAACCATGCGCCCAGAGAAACGACACGGTAGCCGATTATCTGCTCAAATTACAGGGAACGAAAGAAGAAAGAGAGAAGAGTGTGTACCTGAGCTCAGGGAAGGAGCGAAGAGAACCTCCGATCTGATTTGCTCAATTTTGTCGTTACGGCGCGCCACGGAAGGTGATAGAGAGATATAGAGGGAGAGAGAGAGAGAGGATATTTTCGAGAGAGAAAACTAGATCGATCGAGAGAGATTGGGAATCGAGAGAGAGAGAGGGGGGGGGGGGGGGGGGGGGGTTGAGATCGGAGTAAAGAATCCAATCGGGTCGGATCTTATCACACATGATTGGAAGATTAACATCCATCGCAATGTTGCTGGTCAAAATATCCAACTGAGAAACGATACAGAAATCTATCTATTGGTGTAACGGCGGCTCGGAGACCACACGACATTTTTGTCAGGATAAAGAGCGGTAAAAATTTGGTTGCAAAATTATTGGATTCGTATTTTTGCTGCTGTATTATATATGCACAACGTAACGTATTGTCTATGTAATTACGTTAAAATTTATATAAAAAAAAAATTTTAATTATTTTATAATTTATCTATTCGTTAAATTATATAATTTAATATTGTATATAGCAAAAGATCATGATTCAAAATCAATTGCACCCACGAAGGCAAAAGAACCACAAACAAATCAACCATTTTCGAAAGAAAAATATTAGAAAAAAGTATTATTATGCATATAGTTGTCAATATTTATTTTATTATATAATTTATTTTATACAGTATTTTTATCATTCATTTTAAATATGAATAATGATTTATTACATAATAAAAATATTATACAAAGTAAGTTATATAATAAAATTATTAACGCTCATTTTATCTTTCTTTTTCCCTAATTAATGGTCCAGCCAATGCTATTATGTTAAAGATGTATTCGATTGTCACAAAATAATATGAAATAAATTTTTATGGCCATAAAAATTCACAAATTAATTTATGAAAATTTAATAATAAAAAAGCCCAACGAGAATGGATAAAAATTTAGTACTCCATTGCATAATAGAAATTGCCACAAGAATATATAACTTTTCTATTTATCTTTTTAAAGCTTATTATTAGTTATCTATTTATATTTTTAAGCTTATTGATATTCAACACTATTATTGTTAAATCTAAATTTCTGAGTTTTGTTACAATATTTGACAGATTTTTATTAAAAATTTGAATTGTAAATGGATGGCCCCACAAATTAGTAGAAGTAAATTGTAAATAAGGAATTTTGTGAAGAGGAGAATTTTGTCTGATTCCATGGACAAAAAACAACCAAACAAAACAGCTCCAAAAAAATATTTACCAATTGGACTTAAAAATTCATGTATTTTCATGAATTGGATGGAGACCAAACGGATCCTAAGTGGATCCAATTTACCCTCGTGAGGCTAAGAATGACAATTTTCTCACTATAAGCGCAATTTTTTTATGGATAAAAAATTTTAATGATTAATAAATTATATTTATTAATTTCAGTCTAATATCTTCACATGTATACATATGTAAATTTTGAGTCATAGTAGAATTAGTCTAAATTAAATTGTTGCTTCTAACATAAATTAGAGAACAAACAAGATTATTTTGTATATAAAATCTAGTAAAAAAACAAAGAGAGGCTAAGTAAAAGTAGGTTACATTTAATTCATGAATTCATGTAGATTTGCAACAACTGCACATGTAGGTCTCCAACACATGGATACCTGTCCCTCTTCATCCAGCAACAGTTCATGTTTTATATATATGGCTATGTAACCTCTCAAGTCTCAAGTCACAGCTAATAACAGTTGAACCAAACCCCCTCCAATTGGGTCACAAGAGACAAGTCAAGTACCCTTTATTGCCTTGCCACCTTTCTGTCACAGGCTCACTAGAAATCAATTCAATTCAGTTTGGGTCCACCTGACCTAAAAGATTTCAGCATATATATATTCATACACAGTTGATTGAACTTCCATGTAGTACCTACGAGCCAATTCAATTTCAGAAATTAAATCATTTGGTCATTTCTAACATGTTGCTTTATATATATTGAAGTGATTGAGCGACGTACGTGTCACTTCAATTATAGGCAAAGTTTTGTTCTATCATTAAAAGAGGCGAGGCAAAGTCAGAATGTAGCACATATATATAGTAAAAGATTTCATCTTTTCACGTAAAAACTTAAATTTCAATTTTATAAAAAGTATTTAAAAATAAATAATTGGTAAAGTTGACATAAGCTTTTATTTTTTTAAAAAAAGAGAAAAGAGATGGAGTCAAAACATTTAATTTGACTATAGCAAAATATTCTATCAAAATATCATTTTCTAATATTTGAAATAATAAACATATTTTTATTTTATAGTTACTATATTAGCATAGAAGGAATCAACCGAGAAAATTTTACATTGCGGCAAAATATTGGAATTGAAACATAACGATAAAATTATTTTTTTTATGTATAGAAAAACACAAATATAGCGCACTACTTCGTTATTTTGAAAATTAATTTTTGGTTTCTTCTCTTTTTTTTACTATATTGAAAATGACATTAAGATTAACCGATCCATTATTAATTCTCAAACCAAATACTATATATTTTTAACAATAGGTTGACCTAATTATGAGCATGTTTATTTGAAAATATCCCAATCTTCTAAACGAGAAAATTTCAAGCATTTGATCATATCATACTAAATAAAATATATATTAATTTGAAGTAAGTAACGACAGAATTTCACTAACGACACTCAGCTCGTAGGGACCAAGATGGTAATAATAACTCATAAGGGAACAAGAAACAAAAAGATAAAATAAAATATGAAAAACCAACCAGAGAAAACCGAGGGCTAGCTAATAATTAATAAACAACCAACATATATATATGGGACCACCAATGCAGGAATACAATTATATATATATATATAGACAGTTTACCTTAGTATTTCTAAGTTGTACAAAATAGTTTGGATCACCAATTTGCATTTGCAATTGCAACAACACGTAGAAATGCCAAATAAAAGGACAAGCCCATAACTTAGTTTAGTCAAAGCTCATTGGACACCTAATTGCATGATGAAATTAATATGCATGAATAGATGAATTATCCTCTGTTGTATATATTGAGATAATGACGGAGTTTGATCAAAATTAACGAGGGATTAAAATATTATCGTATGTTCTATAAAAAAAATTATAAACCTACGGTCATTTTAAAATCATATCTCAAACAAAAAAAATTTGGGGGAGAGGGGGGCACTAACTGTACTATAATTATAATAAAATATTTTAAGTCATTAATATATATAATTAGTAAATTAAATAGTTGTAGTAAATTATGTCTGTGTGCATGATAGGAAAAAAATTGTGTCCTGTTATACACATGATTTTGGACCTCATGTAAACTGGAAGAAAAGATTGTTGTTTTTATTTGGCATTCCCTTAAATATCATTCACATGTTATTATTTTTTTTTAATTGACCTGAGTAGTATGCATAATTTTTTTATTAATTGAACAAACAAAAAGTTGTGTTCCTCATGCTTTTGATGTTGATAAAATATACAAGAAAAGAATAAAAAAAAGTATCGAGGTTGATTGCACTTCAAAAGTAATCACATAACACCAAAATATATTAGTTTTTATTTCATAAAACTATCCTTTTGTTTTGTGTCATCAATTCATACAAGGAAACAATTGTGGATACCCATCTTATATTTTTGAAGCATTTTCAAATTGTCGAATCCAAAAGTATTATATATTATCTACTACTATTGATTGCATGATAAAATATCGATCCATACATACAAGTTTCATGTAATTTAAATGTTGATTGATATTTCATCAATATGTTAAATATCATTATAAATTTCATGAAATTTTGATAGTCTTTAATGAAATATCAAATGACACTTAAATTATATGAAATTGAAATACAAACAATCTACAAATTCAAAATATATCTATCATTTTTCTATTTTTAAGATTTTTCTTAAATTATTTAAAAATTCATTGTCAATGTTGTTAGATTAATAGTTGTTAATAGATCACTATCCTTATCTAAAAGGGAAAAAAAAGTTTGTTAATTAAACTATCCCTCGTTTCTATATCCTTGTCAATTGTAACAAAAGAAAATTTTAACCAACACATAGATAAATAAACTAATAAATAAATAAAAGCACTCTTTTGCACTTCCTTATAAATGGTGCGAAATACACATGGTTGAAGTCTAAGAGTACACTTATCTAATATTTTAAATTGGGAGGTAAAATATCTTTATCAATTTTATAAAGCAAGTTGGTTTGTCCTCAAGAGAGACCTTAGGTTGCACTTCACTTCAGGATGACAATTCTTTGATATAGTTTTATTTTTTATTTTTTATGATTTTGATTTGTCACCTGCACATGTGCAAAATATTTTCTTTTTCCAATTAATATTTTAGATGTTTGGCAGGGTAAGAAATATACAATTTTTCCAAACACTTAATTTTGTTGCATTCAAAATTTAAAATTCTAAAATTAAAACGGAATTAAATTCATAGATGACTAGCTAAGAGGTTGCAACTCCCCATAAAATAATTAGCAAATATTTTTTTCATTATCTTGCTTATATGTGTCTTAGTAAAATAATGTATGATTATTGGCCAATTGGAAAGGAACTAGGGGAACTTTTTTTTCCTTCCTGTTAAGCACAAAAAATTTTAGCGAAATTGCAATTTAATTTCTTCTTTTCTTTCCTTTTATATTTTAAAGAACTTTAAGTTATGTATCACTGAATCTCATTTTCAAAATTGTTCATTTCATATTTTGGATAATTTGCTAATTGGTTTTGAGAAAATTTGCTTGAATCACTAACATTTTAAATAGTTGTGTAACATTTTTTTCTTCATATATATAGTTGCATTACACAATTTTAATTTGCTTTTTTTATTAATTAATTAAATCTTAATTTTAGTTCTATTCTTACATTAATTTATTAGTATAATTATTTCAAAATTCACTTACAATTAACACCAAACTCTAATTTTTTTTCTTCTAGCAAACATAAGGTTGCTAGGTGTATAGATGAGTAGGAAATTAAAAATGAGCTTAACAACCTTGCAAGTGACAAGAAAAGCACAAGATGACAAGACAATTAAAGAATAGCATAATTATTAGATATAATTGAGAGTTGAGAATAAAAGGCCACCTAGCTAATAAGACCATTAAACGTGGCACAAAAATTCCCTTCCAATGGAACCATGCATGCATACATGACATGAGATATATACTAGCGCTCTCTCTCCATATAATTAAATAAACAAAACAAATTATCTCTACCTTTTATAATTATAATACTGTTACCACCATTAAAATATATGAAAAAAGCACCCCTCACTCTTTCATGTTTAACATGGCATGAAGCTTCTGAGGTCCACTCTGTGAAAATCATTGGTATCCACTACCAGTGCCAGCTGGCCATCTTTGCATGCTATTGCACCAGGTATTATGTGTACATCATCTCTGTGCTCTTTTGTGTTAATAGATTTACCAAGACAGAAGACTTAATTTCAAGAGAAAGATCTTTGTTTTTTAATAATTGAACATTAAAAGGAGACTCTTATTTTTTTTTTCTTTCTTATTTGTATTGCACATGTGATTAATGAGAACAAAACATTGTACAATTTCTAAAAAAAAAAATTTTTTGTTTGCAAGAAGAGGGAGATTGCTAATGATATGTTACATTACATTATAGGACTGCATAACTAAAAACAAAATATTATGTAAATTACTAAAAAAAACAAAAATTCTTTTTTTTTTTTTTGCTAGTTGAGTGAGATTGCAAAAATTTCTTCCAAGTGACACACAAAAGGAAAAATCAAGTGAGAATTAGACCACATGAGAAAAGGACATAGAAGAACAGGAGACCTCATTCCAAACCCCACTAATCAAAGAAGAAAAGCATCTTGGGTTTCTGTAGACAGCCAACCGAAAGATCCCTCTAAACTCAAAGTTTATTATTTATATTTCAAGATAAAAGAAAATGATTAGCCTATAATACCTCCAACAAGAACTGTTGTGCCCGAGTGTGATTGATCTCCAAAGTCCCACTAACCACCCCCCCCCCTCATCTCCATTCTTATGAAAATGGAGGTGTCCGTTCTGGTTTTGATGTGGATTTGCAACCAGCTGTCATGAACTTTTGTAAAGAGCTTTATAAAGGTTTGTGGTACACCATCTGTAAGGATAGAAGCTACACTTAATAAAATCCAGAAACAAGTCATATATGTCACTGTTTTGTTTGGCATCAAACCCACAACCTGGACAGCTATTATAGCACATTTTCAAAAGCAAAAAGAGCAAACCAATTCCATGACTCATGAGAGATCCCTATTCACCTTTCAAAGAAACTTTGGTAAATGTCCACCTTGTATTATCATATCTATTATATTTTCCAACAAATTCTATATAGCAATGATGGTAACATATCATAGGACCGCTTATTTCTTTACCATGGTATCTTAATGAAGAAAATAACAGTAACTGAATACACACGCATACACACACCCATCAAAGTTTTGTAATATACACCCCCAGAATAAAACAAAAAGAGAATAGAAGAACAAAAAAATAAAAGAAAGAAGAAAAAACCAAAGATGGAACAAAAAGAACCAACCAACCAACCAAGCTCAATTCCATTTTAACTTGTTTCCCTTTTCTTTTTTTATTTTTTTTCCTAGAACAACTCCCAATCAAATTTTGGTGCCACTGGTACAACAGTATGAGAGGTGGTGGAGGAAGCCATGGTAGTAGTAATTGTAGAAGAGGAGGTAGAAGGCATAGAAGAGAGAAGATCGAACGGTTCCCAGTTTGTGTTCACTGCCGTTGCGGGTAGGAATTCGCGCCGCTGCTGGTGCATATGCACTTGCGGGGACTGCGCTTGCGGGGATTGTACCTTTGGTGAGTACACTTGTGGGGATTGTACTTTTGGTGAGTACACTTGCGGAGATTGTGCTTGTGGCGAATACACCGGAGGCGATTGGGGTTGTGGTGGTTTCGTTGCGTGACCATTTGCTCTGGGAGTGGCATTCTTAAGCCTTATTGCATCAAGCCTTTCTACATGCTTCTGTATTCTCTTCTCCTAAAGAAATGAAAATTACCAAAGATCAACAAAACTATATTTTAATTAAACAACCAAACAAATATATATGCGTACCAACCAATTTGTTTTTTTTTTTTGAGATAAAGATGAGAGTGTAAGTTATTCAATTTTAAATGTCCATAAAGAATCTCTCATCGGGGTTTTTATCCTACGACCCCTATACGAAGAAAACATTATTTTTACCACTAAACTAAACATTGATTCTCGTACCAACCAATTTGTTGAAGCTAACATTTTGATAAATATGTATAATGGCTCATATTTGCACAACACTAGAAAAAAAATAAAATAAAAAGGAAATACCTGCATTTTCTTTTGTTCCTTCACATCTCCATCAACTGCAATTGCATCCAATTTGATTAATTCATTCATTAAAGTCTCAGTAAGAGTAACTACATCTGACTCCACCACCTTCCCTCCTTTATTCACTATGTTCTCAATTGCTGTCACCTATGAAAAAGCACACAAAAATACAAATTATTCACTGTATTTATCTTACTAAATAACTAATGTTATATTTTTTTTATATGAAGTTGCCCTTTCTCATAAATGATGACTTGGGGACTAAGCAAAATGGAATCATCTTAGTTTCCGTTTCTGTTCGATTGATTTATGGAATCAAAACAATGATTACATGGAACTACATAATTATTTCCATCTGTCTTTAGAAAAAAAAATGCAGGAATTATTTATTATTCCAGAGTGTTTATGTTGCTTAACTAGAGGAGATTCCATTTTTATTATTATTAAGAATAGAAACAAAGACAGCTAACTGTAGCTTAAAACACATCTTCCTACCAATCATATTCCTACCTAATTCACAACCAAATTTTTACACCAATTAAATCAGACATTTAATCTTCATAAAGAAGAAATAAATTTTCCTTCTGAGGTAGAATGAAGAAATAATTTAAGAAGTCATTAATTTACAAATGTACCTTGGTGACGAGTTTATTGACATCAAGGCTAATTCTTGAAATCGACTTGGCTGCCTTTTCTAATTTATCGGTGCGGCGTTGTTCGAGGAGCCGTTTCGCCTGAGCAGTGGGGTCCTCTAACAAAACCATCTTCGACCGGTCTTTTACGCCCGATATATCCAAAAATGCCTTTGAATCCCTCTCTTTATCTTTAAAAACCAATTTCTGATCCTCTGGGTGTAACCCGGTTTTTGCAGACAGCATCTTCTTTAATTCCCCTGTATTAAATTGTTTGGTTGGATTAGTTTAATTCGAATCTAGTTTTGACAATTTGTCGGAGTTTGATCTGACAAAACAAATTGTTTCTTTTTTCAATTCTATATAATTCAGTGTAGCATTTAGAATCTCTAGATGCAATTAATTTGAGGATTTGAAAAACTGCTCTGACATAGCAGATTATTATAAAATGCATCGAAAAAAACCATATAAAAAATACTATTTCCTCTTCCATCCGTTATAACAATACCAAAATCAATTAGTACATTGCCAAATTTTCATACTGGAAATGTTAAAAAATTGAAAAAGGAAAGAGCTGGTACAAAAATTGTGGAAATTTTGGTACCAAACGGTTCTCAATTTAAGCAATTTGACTTAATTAAGCACCAATTCATCAGAATCCACCCAGGGAAAAGTTCACATCTTTTTTTCTTTTTGCAACAAAAAGAACACTTCCCAAACTACCACAATTCAACTAATCCAATCAAAAAATCTGACATAGGTTCTTACCAAAGGAGGCCTGAGAGCTGATGTAAACCTCATGGTAGACACCGGCGTATTTCACCTTCACCCGAATTGCCGGGACAGGCGCCCCGGCCGGTGCATCTGAATCTGGAGTCCGTTTCTGTACCAGCATCCCGCCAGGCCGTACCTCCCACACCTCCTCCTCCGTGGCGCCGCCGCCACGTGGCGAAGATTCCTTCATTGGCGAGAACTTCTTCTCACCGTTAACCGGCGAGGTCGTGTTGTTCTTCACCTTTGTTCGCATCATCTCTCTTATATCATACCTCTTTTAACAAATCCTCTGTTTGTGCTCCGATAAAGTCGACGCTGAGCTGAAAGACTCGAGCTTTTTTTTGTTTTGGCACAAATGGGGGTGTACTGGAGCCGATTACTTCCTTCTTTGGGCTTAATCTGGAGAGAGAAAGAGAGAAATAAAGAGAAAGAAGAGAGAGAGAGAGAGAGAGAGAGATACAACGCAGGGACAGGGAAGACAATATATATATTTATATTGAAGAAACAAAAGGCCGCTCCCAAAAGCAACTGACGATGTACGTAGCAGTAGAGAAGAAAATTAAATAATAAAATAATAATAAATACAAAAAAGAGAGGGGGGGGGGTTGGGGGGGAATATAGAAACAAGGATGGAATACAATACAATACAGTACAGTATTTGTTACGTGACAAATGGATGGATTAATTACTTAATTAATTGATTAATTAATTGGTTGATTGATTGGGGGAAGAGGAGGAGGAAGAGAGGAGAGGGATTGCTTTCCTTCGCTCTCACCTCGCTCTGACGCTCAAACTAAAATGAAAGCGGCGTAGAGAAAAGGAGAGGAATGGAGGGGAGTAGGGGATGAAGTGAAAGGAGATGAGATGGTCTACCCAACTCAAAACGATCTCGATCTCTCTCTCTCTCTCTCTCTCTCTCTCTCTTTCTCTCGCGCGCGCGCACTGTCTGGTGTCTACTACTATACTGTCTACGGAGGATTGAATTATCTCTTGGATGGACACGGAACATGTTTTGTATTCTAGACCGAGGAGATATTTTATTACTGGCTACCAGCTTAATTAAGGTTCTGTGTGATAGTAAAAAGTTGTTAATTTTGAAACTAATGGAATTTTATTTGTTGTATTAATTATTATTTTACTTGGTTCTTGTATTTTATGAATGGTATTTGATGACGTATTTACAAAAACAAAATGTATTGCTGCAGATTATGATATTTAATGATATCAAAATACTCTCCCCTCTCTTGATTTTTTTTTAAATAGGAATTAATAATGTAGTCAAATTTCATGATAATAAAGAAAATGATTATAATGATATCACCAATATGATTGAACTAAGAAATAATAGATCAATAGTGATGAACTTTTCACTCATGATAGGAGAATTGGTAGGGTTATGGCAACTATTTTTTCTTTTTTTTTTCTTGTAGTATTTAATTTGGCGGAAGATTTATTAGAAGGGGTGATTTGATAACCAGTCTTAAATTTATTTTTTATTAATTTATAAATTAGGTCCTTCCCTAAGAATAATTTTTAATTTCCACTTGTGATTTAATTTTACTATTCTTTTCATAAGTGTGTGGGAGTTCTTTAATTAGACTAATTTCACTTAATCAGCTTTCGTTTTTCTTTTTTGATAATTAAGTTCGTTTGTTGAACTAAAAAAGCTCTCACATATACAAAGAAAGACGTTTAAATTCTATTTTTCTAAGTAAAAGAAAAATATCTCCTAGATGAATTTAGATGGTTGTTACATAATTTGGAAGTTCTTAATTATCAATTTCTTCAAAGTGTATTCCACATGTTTTGATGTTGTGATTCCACGTTATAGTATTGAAATTGGTATGATATTGAGTGACATTTGTATAGTTTTTTTCTCATAAAGACAATTCTGATAGCTAGATAATACAAATCTACAAAAGCGGTGCTATTAAAGGAGGAACGTCATTATCTTTGGTCAGATACATAGAAATATACAAAAAGGATGATACATTATTTATTATAATCAGAAGAAAAGTTATTACCTAAAAAAGAATCATTTAAAGTGTTTCAAATGACTAAAAGAATTTGAATATATTGTTTAAGTTGCAAGGATGACTTGGTTTGGGACTAATTTAAAGAAGACATTAAATTATAAGCAAATTGATAAACATAACTATTATATAATAATGTTATAAATGAGAATTCTCGATGGATAGAATGATCCATTAAATTATTAGAGTAAGATTATTTATAAAGATGATATGTTTTACCAGTGAGATGACTTAAATATTTAACACAGAGCATATGAGATATGCTTTATTTAATAAATTATAATGCAGTGAAGTTGTAAGTATGATTAATATAGACATGAAAACAGACATATATGAGGATAAAATTTAGGAAGTAGTAGAACAATCAATATTTGTTTATGTATGTGAATTGTAAATTGATGTAATCTCAAATGCTTTAGTTGTCCATTTGAGTATTGGATAAAAAAATTACACATAAAAATCCCTATTTTATATTGATATTACTTTATTATTATCATTATTAATATAGAAATATGATGGAAGTTCTAATAAATGTGATAAAAAAATATATATTAAATGTACCTACTACATTGTTGAAGTATCCAAAACATTTTATTTTCAAGAATTAGTTAGAATATGATCTTCAAATAAAAATTACATTTATGTCATGTTTAGAACCTCATCAAAGATATAAAAATAAAAAAGAAATCTTAAGCTATTAAGAGAGCAAACTTCTTCCTCACACAATTAATACATATATGTTCTTAGTTATATTTTTAATTTTTCTTCTCATCTACATAATTTGCATTCTACATCTAGTAAAAAACAATTTTTTTTAAATAAAAGTTCCCGTTACCTTTCACATTTATTTCTTTAAAAAGACGAGACATATCATTATTGTACTAGTTAGACCTTCTGTTCACAAAACAAAATAATTTACAACCTCTCAAGTTATATTAATGCATATACCTAGTCTATGCAGAGTTTCTTTCTTACCAGCCTACCAACTTTTCCTATGATATAATAATATTATTTCTAGAAGCGAACCATATATGAAACCTTGTGTAGGAAGAGGCACAGATCAGATCACCTTAATTTACCTCCAAGCAACCTTCTTCTCCAACCGAACCACACCATACAAGTCATCGTGTTGCATTGGTATTGGTATTGGTATTTGATATTTGATATATATATTGCCTCCTCTTTGAGTCATGGTACCAAACCGACTACCTTTTGTTGGTTCCATGCACCTTTATTTGTTTCTTTTCTTTTTCTGGAGCTTTCTTCTATCTTACTACTACTGTTCTATCTATGACTAATTAGTCGACCCGTGAAAATGGATGAGAGAGAGAGAGAGATAGAGAGAGAGAGAGAGAGAGAGAGAGAGAGAGAGAGAGAGAGAGAGAGAGAATGTCCTTGATATGCGTATAAATTTCTTTGGTTTTACCAAGGAATTTTATAAGTATATGTTGCTTCTATTGGGCATTGGTTTAGTTAATTAATTGTGTTGATTTCTGTGTACATGTGTACCTAACCTTGATTTTTATTTTAATTAAAGATGTGTTAAGAAAATATAAAATTGGATGAGATTATGGGTTGACTTTTCTCGAGCTTAATTAATGTGCTTAATTAATTGTCTGTGACCAAATTAAATTAAATTAATTAATTATGTTATGGAATATACCATAAGGGGATCAAGTCCATTTTTTATTGATTGAACTCCAGATAAATTAATCAAGGGGCTAGTTGTTTAATTTCTTAATTATATCCATAATAAGATATATACTAATTGGGGCAACTGCTAAAAAACTCAGCATTAGTATGTCACTTTTGTTAATTTGTTATTATATATTCTTTTGTTTTATGTAATGTAATAAGTTTAAAGATAGTGTCAATGAAGAAAAAAAAAACCAATACACTGATCCAGCCAAAATTTATTTATGAAGTATTAGACATGGAAAATGACTATGTTAATATTTGCTTAGTATTTAGTAACACGCTCACATAGTGACGTGTATCTAATAAAAGGATAAAAAGTGATTCTTACTTCATATAACAATGGTTGTAAGAGTTATCATTTTGTTACTCTATCAAAATCATAGCTTACAAGATTTATCCAAGTGACTTATAAGATTTAGTAAAGAAAAAGAAATCTTTTTAGAGTGCATTAAAAGTTTAAAAAAAATTCTACATATAGAAACTTTTTGTTCATTTTTTTTTCTAAAAGACATGAGGTTCATGGAATAACCTATATGAGAGGGTTAGTTTGAAATGTTATATATTCTGATGTTATTTTGTTAACGAGGAGGGATCATTTGATAATGGTTATTTTGACAATCCTGATAATGATATTTTAAATAAATTTGAAAAAAAATTTAAAATAGCAAAAAGTTTGTTTTTTAAAATATTTTTGAACTTATGGATTGATTGTGTTTTAAATTTTAATTATTTTGAATTTTATTTGGTAGTCTAGCTATTAAATGCCATTAAAATTTATACAATTTGTAATGGTATATATTTAATGGTCTTTAATGAGATATCAAATGTAACTTAAATTGTATGAAATTTAAAACACGATCAATATATAAGTTCAAAAATAAATCTACAAATTTTTTTATATATTTATTATTTTTTAAATTTATTTAAAATCTCATTGTTAAAGGTTGTCAAGTGCGAGGAACAGACAATATTTGTTCATATCCAAATAGTTATCTGCAAATAAATTATTTTTATCCGTGTTTGCATTAAAGTATATGTATTTGCATAAATGATAAAAGACATGAATATTCTAATTATCAAAATTTTTATTTGTGCACAATAATTTGTGTACTTATTAATTTATTTTCGTTGCAATGTTGTAATATTTTATATACTTGTATTATGAATATCAAATGATATATACTGTTTTTTGTCAAATTTGTTATTTCAATTTAGTTTATTTTATTATTCTAAAATACTTTTTTTTTTGTTATGCATGCACATTTTTTGGTAGTATCTGTTAATTATTATCTATATTGGATCCAACTATCTTCTTTTAGTTATACATGCATAATTGTTATTAGTATCTATTAATTATTTATTTTTAATAAGCATCTAAATTTACATTCATCAATTATACGATGAGGGTTAAAATCACTTAATTCTAATTATCCATAAATGATCATTCATCCGAATTTCAAACCTAGACTTTTCATATGAAAAATATTATCTTTGTCATTAGATCAAAAATTAATTATCTTTAGATAGGCATTTACTTCAATGGTTTTCACCCCTATATATCCATCTCGTATCTACATGAATGCATGTATATTCACCTAATGAAATATAAATCCAATTAAGATTATAGCATTATCCATTGTTAGTTATTAAACCTCATTCAATAAGTACTAAAAAAACCATCAAAAAAGGAAGCATGGAACATGACTTATTCCTAAATGAACAGAGATTAAAACTTAACCTGATATTGTCAACCTCTTATTAGTCTACCTAATCATTGTATTAGCACATAAATCAATACATATTCTCAATCTTAGAGTACATGTTCACTATCAAGAATTAAAACTCCTTAGAACTAATTTTGAGATAAAAATGAAGTTAAAACTTCTCATCTTAAAATATTTATAAGAAGTTTATTAGAACATATGACATAAAACAATATTGTCTTAGTCATGTAAATAAAATAATATAAAAATAAGAAGGATATTTTTGTCCATTATATTTTTCAATGAATTTTTTATTGTCAATTTAATTAAGTTTAAACAATCTATAGTACATATAAAAAATATAAGATTTTGATGAATAAATTCTTAATTATTACAAGAAAATATTCAAATGGTGAAAATTTCAATGAATGTAGTATGTACATCCATTTTTATTTTTCTCTAAATTAATCTATCCCCAATTAAAGGACCTGCTTGAGAGAGAATCCCAATGCATTTGTTAAAAAATAATTACCATCCATTTTTACTTTGCAAGATTGCATTCATCACGTGCAGTTTTACCAGTTTGCCCCCCAAAAAGTATATAATTTTACCACACCGTAAATGGTGCGAGTAATTAGCGTTTCTTTTCGTTTGATCCAACGTTTTTCAAATTAATCTCTTATAATTAGTTATAATTACTCTTGGCCCGATTTCATGGACTCAAGTACTTATCACCTGTAATTAAATACCCACTAATTAATTAAGCTCGGATCAGAATTTGTCGACCAAATTGCAACACTTCCAATGCAGTATAATAACGAATTGATTATACCGTCAATAAATATATATAAGGAGATGGGTCCACATCTGTTTTCTATGAGAAATTGACAATTCTGTCGTAGAAGAATTATAATGGTCCGATTAAATCATAGCGATTTAAATTTTAATGATAAAAAACTTTTTTAATAATTATTTTGTGAGTTTCATCTATCATAAGTTCTATAAATTTAATAATAGTCAGTTGTCATAAAAAATTATGACAACGAATGCAAATTTTATAAGGTCTTATTTGGTATCAAAATAATTTGGGAATAATTGGAAAATAAAATTATTTTTTATGAGGTGTTGATAATTTTAGCCTCCATTTAATTCCCTCTTAAATAAAGCTTCAGACTTTATTTGAAAGCGAGATAAATTGATAATAACTAAAACTATCTTCTAAAAAAATTATAATTTTATTTCTCATTTATCTCAATTTTAAACAAGCTTAGGAAGGAGACAAGTGTGTGTTGACTACGCAGTATTGATCAACACCAAGAAGAGAATACCCATGTAATTAATTAATTAATTAATTAATAGTTTAATTAGTTTTCTTTGCATATATACTCTGGCCAGCTACGGCCACGTCACACCATGCCAGCTGGATGAGCAATATTGCTCATATTATAAATTTGATTGATTGAACAAGCAGGTACTTATCAAGATTTTATTAAAGAAGAAGAAGAGTTGTCATCATGCTATTATAGAAAATGCAAAAATCACCAAAATCCGGTTGTTGCTTGACCCCAAAAATGAAGACTCTGAAAATCACTTCTCATAGGAAAATTGCAAACTCTGGTTGTCTTGTCTTCATCCATTTTTTTCATTTTATTTTCCAAACAAATTATGCTTTTTCTTTAGGCAACGAAACAAAAAAAAACATTCATACTTTTTTTTTTAATCATCATTGAACAAATTGGTTTTTCATCTTTGTAATTAAGAAAATTGCAGGCCTTTACAGCAGCAAAAAAGGGGAAAAAAAAAAGAAAATAGCCGTACATAATATAATACTTTTGTCAAGTTGTGTTATCTCCAGTACTTTCTTAAATGGAGAGGATACGAACGGCAGTGTCGGTCATATAAGATCGCGGGCACAAAAACCCGACCCGCTTCTCGCTCAGGTTCACTGACACATAGGACCCACACCGCTGAATTCTGCGCCCTCCTCGCAGCAGCATGCGACGTCGTACCTGAAGAGAAGAGGCACCGACAGTCTGGCGCACGTGGGGTCTGGTAGGAGGACACGTGGCTCATAAATAGCCGTCCATCATGATCGCTACGTGATCTTGAAAAGGACGCTGTACCCTGCGATTTGCTTGTAAGAAAGACTGGATGTGGGACCCAGTCCTATGACTCAGCACCCACCAAAACCCCATAGGCCATGGCTAATAGGCTATTGGCTGAGCATTTCATTTGTCTACCTTCTTATTTTGAGGAAAAAGAGAATTTAAGATCTAAATAGTGAATATGAATCTCTCGGAAGTTATGAAGGAAGTTGTTTTTATGTAGTTATGATTATTTTTTTTTAATATTTTATGAAATGTTATAAAAATAGAATAATTTGATATGGATAAATTTTTTTAGTGATTATTGTATTTGAACGAATCAGGATCGTTAATTTTAATCTGATTTTTTTATCTATAATAAAAATTTTGATTCACATAAAATAAAATTGGCCATAAAGATAACATAAAAATATAAGAAAATCATCATGAACAAATTGGTTTTTCATCTTTGGAATAGTGGCAACTCATATATCAACAAAAGATGATTTGAAAGAGAGATTGACTAATGACTTCACTACAAAAGACATGCTTTTAAAGAAAAATGGACATCTAATCGGTTGATGAATTGAACCAAAAGTTCAATTTGATTACCGACTAAGAGAAATTGAAACTTTAAAATGCATTTTAAAATCAGGTAGTTAGATTGAGACAGATTAATTGAAACATAAAAGAACTTTGCATGCGACAACTCTAATTAAAGAAAGAAAGAAAGAAAGAAAAAAAGAAGAACACCACAAGAGTGAGGCATAATAGCTCAATACATAATTATGAATATTTGAATCTTGAGTTTCAACTTAGAACTAGACTTTAGAAACCAATGTCTTATTTTAATTAAAAATAATCTTCATTACCATTTACATATTGCATAAAAATACTGATTATGACTGAGTAATAAAAATCAGAAGAATTGACCAACATTGTTATGTAGCATAACAATCAACTATTACAGTTACCGGCTATTTGTTACGCCGATAATAGCGTCAAGCCGTTAGCTCTAATGAATGTATAGTTGTGTTTGCATATGTTTTTGGCATAATTTATTTAGTGTTTAAGCTCTAAAAAAACTATAACTTAATTATAGTGCAGTAATAACTAGCTACTTGATATATCTAATATCCTAATTTCTGAAATTTTGACAATGAAGTACCTAAAGTTGAACACATATATATTTAGCATCTATATACATACATATGTAATGTGAAAAAAAATGTTCTCAAGTATAAAATAAAAGACATTCAATTAGAATTATTGAATACATTTATGAGAAATGATTCAATGTCAACGATTATCGATGTTAAATGGTGTCAACTATATTTTTTTATACTTAAATTTATAAATTTAAACTGTAAGATGTGTTCTATATAATTTTAATAACATGTATATAAAAAATCATAAGATTTTAACTTCATTTCAATAACCATTAAGAGAGGGATTTAAATTATCAAAATTCGAATTGTTGATTTTATTAGCTCTCAATACATACTCAAATAAATTAAAATAATATAAAACTTTATATATGTGTAGTATATGAAATATATAATATATCTCATCAATTAGTTTTATTTTTTTAAAGTTAAAAAAAAGTTATTCAAATTTAAAATTTTATTGGCACGATTTGGCACACAAAATCATTGACATTGAATCCCTCCTTTGCATTTATTTCATAACTAAAGTATCATTGTGGAAATTAAAAGTGGTGTTACTCTTTTAAAAATGTGGGATTAATTTGGCCCAGAAGCAAATAAATAAAAAGTCCCCCCCCCCCCCCCCCCCCCCCCAACAAGCTTTCATCTTTCCTTTTCTGATAGATGGATCCTCTCCAGTCTAACTACATATATGAAACATCCTTGGTTTGGAAGATATATACTTGTAATGAAGTTGATATATTATCATGTCTTTTTCTCTTAGTTGTAAATTAAACTTCTATATATGATGACATTAGGTTTAGTAGGATTGCAACACACGACCAATAACGATACCAACTTTAATTTATGAGTCATGACGTTTGGCGAGAATATATAAATCATCAATTAGGGTTTTAGGTTTCTAGTTATGTGTAATAACTAAAATACCAAAGGAAGTTCATTAAGCCAATTAATAAAAGGATATGTTGAACAAGAAAAAGCAGTACTGGTACACTGATTAATTAAACAGTCGTTAATCCCATATGAGTACATCTCTTTTGTGGTACCAAATGGGGCAGACCATTGGAGAACAGTAAAATCAATGTGCAACACATTTTTGCATATGATAACTAAATAATAGAGTACTAAAATTTGAACTGTTAAGCAGACCAGTCCAAGATCTAAGAAGAGAACAAAATGAAAAGGTATAATCTTATAAACTATTCTCCTGTGATGGGGACAGGAGGCCAGGAAATATAAATTGAAAAAACAATGGTTGATTAGGACAGCATTGTCAAGTATCAGAGGAAAAAAACATATAATTTTAAGTACAATTTAACATATGACAAAAGGAGCTAATGTTTCATTAGATTCATTGAATGATTGTGCAATTAGAGGGTTATAATAACTTCAAGTCAAATTCGTATCTGTAAGGAGAGATATATTTTTGTGTAAAAAGAAAAAGAGTCTTTTACAAAAGGGTAAGAATTTATGTTTCAGAAAAGAGAGAAATTTAATAATTAAATAAAATACGTATGGATGCAAAAAAAAAATATATATATATTTGCAAAAACATGAAAAAATATTGGTTTCTCTGTATGAAAAGACGGCAGTTTAGGTCTAAATTAAGTATTACATTTGTTTTGAATATACAACTTTTCATATAAAAAATTATATTTATCTTTTCATCATATAAAAAATTATATTTATTATTAGATTTTTTTATGATGAGTATCTGAGTTAAATGATGTATATATATGAAAAAAATTTGAGAACCGTGGAGGCCCCCCCCTCCACAAACTTCATCTGTAACTATGGTGATGGCAAGAATGTCATTTAGCAAACGAGTGCCGACATTTTGCATATTGCATTTTGGTTCTTATCAATCAACTATTTTGTATTTTTGTCATTTGGAATATTTGAGGGTATTTATTGTAGTAGATAATAAATTTGTTAGTGTTTGTTTTTTTTCATGCTTCTAAAATCTAATGCGTTTTGTGTAGGTTTTTTTTTATTATAGAATTGGATGTATTATCTACGGTACGATCATTTGGAATTTTCATTATTATTTTTTTATTTAAGTTTGATAAGGTTCATTATATATTTTTGAATAAGCTAGAATAGTTTCAATAAACACAATGAGCATTACTCTTCAAAAAAAAAAAGAGGAAGTTTAGGCTTTAGTATTTTCTAGAGTTTGAGCTTTTTTTTTCAAAAGGTGGGATCTTATAACAGCTATTATTTTAATAATATATTTTTAAATAATTCTAAAAAAAATCTTAAAAATAGAAAAATATTATAAACATATTATTTAACTTATAGATAAATTGTGTTTCGAATTTCATATAATTTTAAGTATTATTTAATAACTCATTAAAGACCATCAAAATTATATGATATTTAAAACGGTTCATATTTAACGGTCTTTGATGAAATATCAAATGATCTTTAAATTATATGAACTTTTAAACACAATCAATCTATAAGTTAAAAAAATATATTTGACAATTTTTAACAATTATTTAAAAATTAATTATTAAAAGTATCAGAATAATACTCACCAAAAAAAAACCCCTCCGCTTAGATTTTGGGTTTTTTTTTTTCTTTTCAAACCAAGCTAAGTTTTGAACGCAACTAAACATGACCTATTCGTTGGAAAACCGCGATCCGATTTTGAACCGCTCAATGCCCCGATTCGATAACAGTACCAAAAATTCGAACTCCAGTCGTTGGGTCTTTTGGGATCGCATGCTCATTTTCGTTACTTATTGGGCCAGAAAGAATTGCAATCTATGCCCAATTGTAGCCCATTTCTGATTTCCTCCTTTTGTTCCCAGACCTAAAACCCTCTATTATTCTCTGTAAACCCACCTCAGCCGCTCGGAATCACAGAAGACATGGGAAATCACAAGCGATTCGACGACGAAGCAGCGAGAGGAGGAGGAGGAGGAGGAGGAGGAGGAGGAGGAGAAGAAGAGAGCGAATCCACCTCGTCAGAGAACGATCAAGGTTCGGAATCGGAATCGGAATCGGGGGAGGAATTGGAGATAGAGAGAGAGCTCGCGGATGTACCTTTCGAGGAGCTCCAGAGAGCCCGTGCCGACGGGTCCCACTTGTCAGTTCCTCACAAATATAAGCAATCAGCAACACAGAAGAAGCCCGGCCGAGCTAACAAGAACAGGTCCCGCTTTTCAATCAGCTGTCTCCCTTTTGTGTGATGTGATTCGTAATTGATAATGAATTAATTGTGCTGTTGCTAATTTTTTATTTAAAATATAGGCCAATGGAGGTGAGTAGCAAGATTCGGCCGAAGAAATTCAGGGAAGTCGTCCAAGTGCCCAAAAAGGTTAGTGTATGGTATGATACCGGTCATAGTCTTGAATGCTAATTACCTCTGCATGCCTTTTAAACTAAAAAGAAGAAGGAAATTCAATAAGCTATAACACGGGAATTACATAACACATGACGGTCCTTGAGCATTTCATTTGTACCCTTACAAAATATGAAGTAGCATGCATACATAATATCATGCATATTGTGCATAACATAAGAATTATTTTATGAACAATACAGGGGGTAATGGAAAAAGAGACATAGTTTGAATTATTTTCTAGCAGAGGGATATTTATCATATTTATGTCTAGTAGTGTGATGTATGGCATTTCTAGCTCTGTGGGTCCCTTCAAAACTTCCTGCGTAACAAAATACTAGCCCAGGAAAAATAAGGTTTGATCAGTACACCAATACTGTTACTGATACCATGTCTGATCACTATGACATCTGAAACATGGTACAGCACCCCTTGATTCATTCATCTCATTTTTATTATTAAACAAGAACCTTACCTATAGTGTACTTGTTGTGAACATTGGACTTGAATTCCTTTTGGTAGGTTGTGCGAGATCCTCGATTCGAATCTCTGTGTGGAACTCTTGATACAGAAGGGTAAGCTGTTGTACAAGTAAATTTGATGTCAGTTTTATGATTGCATGAAGATATTTTGTTTCCCAACTATGGTTTTTGTCTTAGTAGTTGTTTCGCTACTCAATTAATAGTAGTAGAATAGTGCTGCCTAGAATGGTAGAAGAGTAATGAACTAAGAATGATACCAGAAGAGTGCTCTTCTTTCTTATTCAATTGTTGTTTGGCAAGTCAGTAGTTCAAAGAGTGGCCCAATCTGTGTGAAATGATTTATCTTATTGATATAGTATGCTATTGTTGTTCTGTGTTCTTTATTTATTTTCTTATTTTTCCTATAATTGTTTGTTGCTTTGCAGGTTCAGAAAAAGATACAACTTTTTGTACGAGGCCCAACTTCCTGCTGAAAGAGAGGTTATTTTTAAATTTTCCTTAATATCTCCATTCTTGTTTTCTGGATGTTTATAAATTCACTTTTATTATTATTTTCTGGATGTTTATAAATGCACATTTTTTGACTAATACTTACCTTGTAACTATTGTAGAGACTTCAAAAGCTGATTGCAAAATCAAAGAATCCTGATGCCGTTTCTGAATTAAAGAGCCACATCTCTTGGATTGTGAGCTTTATGCTTTAAAAGTTCCCTTTTGTTTTTGCCTCCCTAGTTGCTTTTCTCTGCCTTTTCTGTTTATTAAAAAAATTGATATAAACTCATCTTGATATGTTAGGACAAACAACTGAAGCCAGATCACAAGAAAACAACCGAGTCCAAAATTTTGTCTGACCACATAAAGAAGGAAAAAGAAGCTGCTAAGCTCGGCAAAAATCCTTATTACCTCAAAAAATGTAGCCTCTCTCCCTCCCTCCCTCTCTCTCTAACTCTGTATGTTTTTGAATGTGCATATTTGGCAAATCCTAATCTAACTGTGAACCCAGCCTATAGTGACATATAATTCTTAAATAGCACTCAACCTTGCAATTCAGTTTGATATCAGAACCTGGCCCAACCTGGAAAGATGATCCTAGTTAATATGCTATTAGGAAAGACCTTAATCTAAACTGGGATCCACTGAGGTGGTTAGTGTGGTTGGTGGGATCAAATCTCGTGGTGGTATTTATGGATTCAGGTCAAGTTCTGGTCTTGGCTCGTTCAGGTTGGACAGTTTTGTGTCTCTGTCCATTTTGAGTCTCTTTTGTTAGCAGTCATTCATGTGCAGTTTTTACGGGTTGGGGGTGCTTGGTTTCGGGGTTTTGACATTTTCAGGATGTCATGTTGAAAAAAGTAGTTCAAAGTTGTGATCCAAATCTGTTAGTAAATTTTGTGTATGCATATTCATAACATTATATTTCAAAACAATGGTAATTCCAGGCTTATTTTCTTATGTTTGAAAGATTCCTATTGCATTATCATAATTTATTAGTTTACTTAAAAACTGATGTTCATTTTATTTCACGGGTAAAATATTTATGTGGCTTATGCATGCATATTACTATTTCAACAACTTGATAACAAGATCCAAATCTGATCCAACATGTTAAGAAATAGGTATGTATCTGTATTTGGATCTTGTTACTTCTGTTGAATTAGGATCATTTGCACTTTCATTAGATTCTGGTGTTCACCATGTTGGATCTGATTAGAATCTGATCCTGCATAGCCTATGAATGTCACTGTTGGGTCAGGTTTAGTTTTTGTTGGGTTTGGGTTCTGATTTGTTGACAATCCCTAATCTTAACTGAACTCCAATGATCATTGCAAAGTTGATTTTAACCTGATCCAGTATGATTAGGAGAGACCTGAACTTGAATTGGTCCGTCCTGTCTGGCTCACTTGCAGCCCAGTATCTGACACAGTCATGTAAAATCGTGACGTCTAACTTTATTCTTCTTTGGACAGCTGAAATCCGAAGTAGAAAGCTGGTACAGAAGTATAACGAGCTGAAGGTACATATGCAATTGCTCCTTTCTTCCATTTTTGTCTAGAAGTTTGTAGTGGGTCCTTCTCTACAGAGTTCTCATATCTATTTCCGTTAATATTATGTAAACAGGAAGCTGGTAAGCTTGATTCCTTTATTGAAAAGAAGCGAAGGAGGAACGCTTCTAAGGATCATAGGTACATGCCGTATCGACGACCTGGAGAGAGTAGTGGTTCAAAGCAATGAACTCTACACTTAAATGTAATTTATGCAGTGTGATTTTTAATGACATGTTAACATATATTTTCTTTCATTAACAATGTCATGGATATGTAGATTAGCTTTGGAAGGCAAGACTTTTAGTCAATAGATATGACTTCTTATATTTGATGCTGCTGTGTTTTTAGAGTATGACCTCATATTCTGATGATATGTTATTTTGATCAACATATTGTCATAATGATCTCTCCCTGTTGCATGTTGCACATACATATACCTAATTGAATTGAGATGTTTTGCACTAGTATCTATGAAGGCAATGGTTTCAGAAGCACTGTCACAAGATTGCAAATTATCACAAAACAATGCAAATGAAAACTGATTCTTCATTATGTACTCCTAACACATACCAAATTACTTCAAAAAGTATATACACCTAAACTTAGAACTCACAATAAATTAACACTCCTGTTGTTCAAGCCTTGCAAAGTTGCAATATAAAAGGTCTACCCAATAAAAAGAAATAAACGGAGCAAAAATGACGATGAATTCCTAAAGAATAAAGATGCTTCAAGAACAAGCCTCTAAATGTTGTTCTTGCTTTAAGCCTAAGCACAGTAGATGCTATCTTGTCTGAGGCCCTTTGGTTCAATCAAAACCGAGTCAACACAAAGGCCGCCTTTGGTATGTGTACAATCAATCTGGACCAGTGAGAATTTGACACGAGTCGCATCATCCGATGGCTTCACCACGAAATCTCCCACATGGTGGTACAACCACACGCCAGGCTCGGCTAAGTATGCCTTAGACTGCATTTGTTGGGCGTCTGAGGTTGAAAGATGGAACCGAACGGGCTTTAAGTCCCAGCCGTGTATGTTGTCGGTGATGCACTTACGACGGCCAAGTCTTCTTGATGGTTTCCCAAGATGAAGACGGAAAAACAGGCTGTAGGTTCCCTCCGGAAAGGGGAATTCAATTTCACCCCTCACCTCAAGCCACCAGATCTGTAGTAGATACGCGACCATCCCAAATCTGCAAAGAAAGATTCATGCAGAATCCTTAGTTTTTTTGAAAAAGGAACTCTGAAAATAATGCAAAAAAAAGGGGTACAAACAAAAAAAAATAGATGTTCTTTAATTTTCTTCTACTTTCAAGATTATGGTGAGGTGACATATATATCATTTAAGCCAATAACAAATGAAGCAAAATTAAAGAAGATTACTAGAGTTTAATTAGAGATCTATAGTACCTGGATTCTTCAGTGGGAATATAATTCCAGTATCTTCTATCATCAATTCCAGTAATTGATAATGCCTTTGAAGAAATTTGCATGCAAATACCGCCACTGCTCTTCTCCAGCCAAAATTCCTTCATTACATGTTATTACCATGTGAGATCACAATTACTTTCTTTTTTATCTTTCATAAATGCCATATTTTCCTATGAGAAAAGTTATTACAACTCTTGAGTTGAATTAGGATATAAATTAGTAAAAGATCACCAAAAGATATCATGATAATATTGCATTATCAGTAAGGCCATAAAACAATAAATGAAGATTAAAATTGCATCCAAATTCGGGGTACTTATGCCATGACTTAACATTGTAAGTAATTCTCAGATCAAGAAAAGAAATGTTAAAATTGCCAAGAATTAAAAAAAAAGAAAAGAAAAACAAAGTCACAGAAACTCACTTTCTTTCCTCCATCGAATGAGTTCCGGCGAGAGAGCAGCGCGTAAACCTCCTTTCTCACAAAAGCCCCCCACTTTTCTTTAATTGCACCTGAACCCTCCTTCTCTTCACCCTCCAACACCTTTTTCACCAAACACCCATAATTCTTTGGTAATTTCTCTTCCCAAATAAAATCGCTCGATCCCGCATCGAGAAAGGTTTTATTGAGACGAACCAGCCGGCATATCTCCGGTGGATCGAGCCGCCTCAGCACCTCAGCTATGCATCCTTCCGGTAAGTCCCCTAGACCCGGGCCCACTCCACCTCCTTCTGACCCCACTACACTAGACAACCCCGCACCCATCTAAGAAAAACAAGGATGGACAAGAAGTGAATAAAAAGAAAGAGAGGGTCTTTAGTGAAAAAGTGTGAGGGACTTGGAGGAAAGGAGAAGGAAGGAGACAAGAGAACGGCTGGAGAAGAGAGGAAGATTAAGTAAGAGGAGGAAAGAGGCCATGGCCACGGCGAAGCAAGGAATGGGATGCCGTTGGAAATGGAAAGGTTGGGTCTTGGCCTCTTGCCTTGGTAAAGAGAAGGAAGGAAGAAAGGGGAGGTTTGATGAAGGGAAACCGAGGGGAGATTTTTATTGTGTGATCTCCGCTTCTAAGCTTGGAACCGGGAGTGTTCCAACTCCTAGCGGACTATATTTTGGTCCGATGGAAAGAACCACCGTTGGATCATTAAATTTAATAATCTGCACGATTATTAAAGCGGGAGCGAAATTTTTGTGCGAATCTTAATGTCATCTAACGGTTTTTTCTCATCGGATCAAATTTTGGTCCCATGAACGTTGGAAGTCCCCCGCTTCCGATCTAAGGTGAGACTTTGTGGTGATGGATAAATTGCAATAAGAAATGTTGGGTTTGTTGCTTCGTTTCCTCTCCAGTAAAAGTTCCTCTGTGTATGCTCTTTGTTTGTGAAGGGAAACTTATAGTTCCTTCACCATTGGAGATGATATGGCATTTGAAATTTTCTTTCAAATAATCACACAAATGACCTTAAATATCGTTTACGCTATAATATTATAATATATATATATATATATATAATTTAGATGAATGATAATTGTACCCTAAATGTATTTATATTTCTTTCAGTAAGTTTTATATTTAATGATAAAAGTATTTATATTTTATATTATTAAAATAAAAAGTTATGTAAGTTATATTTATATTTGTGTAATAAAATTTTAACAATAATTTTTCTGTAATTATCTAAAAAAAATGATAAACACTTTCGATATTAACTATAAATACTTATAAATTCAGATATAAATAAATTATCTATTTAGTATAAATATTTTTAATATGTGAGGTAAAAGAATAATTTTTCTATAATTTATTAAAAGTACCATTTACTCCAAATTTTTTACATTATACTAAGTTAGTTCCAACTTCCAAATTTAAAAATTTACACTATAGTTTTTCTGGATATCATTTTAGCATTTCAAATAATGTTGTTGTTGTCGTCACAGAAACAACAGAAATCACACAGATACTGATAATATTATTCACATCATCACATTCAGTTTTATGGATACTAGAATTTGCATAAGTGTCATTATAATTAAATAAAATTAATATCATACTATGTATATCTTCATTTTGGATATTATCATGTTAAAAGTTTAATGTGGGTTTTCATTAATTTTTTGGCTGACAATAGCAGTATAATCAGTTTAGTACAAAATAAAAAGTTTATGATATTTTTAAAACTTAAACTTAAAATAATAAATATTATTAGTGTAAGAATTATTTACATGTTCTTTGTTTTTTTCTTGATTTTCGTTGTGGATTTTTTTTACCTACCTACCTACCCCTAATTTTAAGAAAAAGAAATTATTTTTGCACCCTACATTTTACATATTTTATCTGTACATTAAAAAAATTTATACTAAATAGATAATTTATTTATATCTAAATTTATAAATATTTATAGTTAGTATAAAAAATATTTATCACTCTTTCCTTCCTAAATATTATAGAAAAACTGAAGTTAGAAATTTTATTGTACAAATAAAAATACATCTTACAAAACTTTTAATTTTAATAATATAAAACATAAACACTTTTATCATTATATATAAATATTTTAAAAAAATATAAATATATCTGAAATTCAACTAAACAGCGCAATTATTACTCCTCTTTAAGAAAATTGCCATCAATATCCAAAAATATTCTTGTGTATAATTCCTAATTAGGAAAATTTGAACAATTTTTCTAAAAAACAAGGTTAGATGCAAAAATTTCCATGGTAGGTCACAAAAACAACCATGAAATGGATAGGTGGGGCCAGAGGAGAAACTGAAAGTGCCTGAAGCAGGTGAATTGCTGCACATCACCATGTATGATACTATGATGAAATCATGCATGTATACCCATTATTATCCACTTATTACACTATGATAATATCTCAACGAATAGTCAAGTAATGCTAGACAGCCGCCAATTACGCAAAAAGATAAGTTAAAAAATCACATAAAAAAGTTTCGTATCGTATACTAACTATATCCAAATAGCCAATCATTGATGGTCTAGAAACGCGTGTACTATGTACAATGTTACACTTGTGTGTGTGAATGGATCATGATTTGTCTAAAAATCTAATAAGTGCGAGATTGGGGTCCATATGTTCTTCATTCAAAAAAAAAAAATATCTCCTAATGAAAAATTACAAGAAAGAGAAATAATTATATGTCATTTAAATAACTGTCATGGCGGCTGTCTTAGCGAGAAGATTTTGATGATAAATGTCATGTTCCAATCATAATTAATTGCACAATTTAATATTTTATTGATCATGACTTATCTAGCCACGTACATAGCAGATAATTAATGGATATTTTTTTATCAAAAATAGTGAAATTTTGCACTAATCTAGTGATTTTTATAATTTTTTTTGAGATAACAGTTTTAATTTTTATAATTGAGTCTGTTTGCTTTGTTTTTTTTTTATTTAGGGCCTTTATTATTACAATGACTATATTTTAAAATATATATAGTTGAAATACATATATCTAATTATTTTAATTAGGTTTGAAGTAAACGTATGCTTAATCTATACTTACATATAGAATGTTAGCTGTTGAAGTTTTTTAATCATGCATGTCATATTATTTATTTATTCTTCATCTATTTTATATTTTTTTCTCATTATTTATTTTAATCGGATGACTACATGACATGTTTATCTCTTTTCATTTAAAAATTATATCTGTTGGATCTGTCTAAAATGTAATATAACTCTTAAAACAATGCAACTTCTTTTGTCTATCTGTTAATTAATTATTATATAACTGATAGTATTGTTTTGTATTATACACATCTTTAGCATATCTAGAAATTTACTTACATTCAAAATTTATTGAACATAAAATTTATTTTACAGAAAATTTCTCATTTTTAAATATTAAAACATTTCAATAAATGTTTGTTTATATGAGCTGAAGACAAGAACAACCCTTGCTTTTCATAACAACTATTAGATAAAATTCTTATATTTTATACAATTTTTTTTGATATAGTGGGGTTTCATATCCTATAAAAAATTATAAAAATCAGTTCAAAAATCATATTCATTAAATGTGATCTATATTACCCGTTATCCTTATCAAACATTCTTGGTGGCAAATATTCAAATTTTTATTATTATATATAAGTGTGGATAAGATCCTCGTACTTCACTTGATCATACAAAATCATGAAACTATTTGATGATATATATAAATATATATATATTAAAATACTCAATTATTGAACCTGGACATGCAACTGGCATCTAGAGAGTTGCTTCTTCATTTCACGTTGATCAATAAACCATGCAACCGATTATTCAATCTCTCTTTTGCTTCCAAATTTGGTTTCTTTGACTTGACGTGACATTTTTTTTTCTAATTATCTACTAAATTCTTGTGCCCCTGTTCTCAAATTCTTTTCTCATTTTAATTATACGTTAGATATTACTGAGAGAAGTGTCTGGTCTTATTTTATTTCTTTATTTTATAGATGCTTGATATATCTCTCCAATTTAATTCTCTTCATTTCACTGAATTGCAAATTTTATACAGATGTAGATAAGTTTTGTTTTTTTTTTTAAAAAGATGTAAATTTAAATTTCATAAAAAATATTTAAAAATAAATAAATAAATAAATAAATACTGAAGATAACAGGAGTTTTATTTAAAATAAATAAATAAATATTCCCTCTATTTCTCTTATCTACTGATTATGCTTGGGTCCCACGTGGTCAAATTTTTTATAGAATAATTCTTTTTATTATTGAATGTTTATGGTTATAAGAGAGATTGATTTTAATTTGGGATATGTTTTAATTATTTTTCCTTCTTCAATTTAACCTACTTAAATAATATTAATTAGTATATATAAATGGATGACTTGACAATTAGTATATTCAAATGCGTGCTTTATTATTGTTGTTGTTTTTATTAATGATTACCATTGTTAATTTTTATTATTAAAACATTTGTTGAGAATCATAAAATATGCATTTATAAAAATTTAATTTTATAAATTCATAAAATCAAAATATATCAAATGAAACGAAATACTATTAATTACATCAAAATTATTTATAAAAAATCAAAAGATCACGACAAATACTCATGAAAATTTAATATTGTGACTAATTATATTATTTATATACTTTTTGTTTAATGAAAAATTAAAAAAAAATAATAACCGTTGAATAAATATCAATTAATAATTACTACAAAATCAAATGATCAATAACACATAGATAATATGACATGAGGTTTGAAGACTTAAGCCTCTTTCTTATTTATAATTATAATTTTGAAGTTGAAGCTTCCAAATAATAATAAATGTAGTATAGTCAAACACACTTCCCATACTATTTTATTAAATGGAAGGTCGTTAGTCACCAACACTCTTTCTAAATCAATACTAACAAAGACAACTTTAAATATAAAAAATAGAAAATGTTTGAGAGATACTATCATTAATATCGTTATTAATATCAACTTTATAATTCATGTAAAATGAGTTATTATTCATGTTAACAATTTTATATACAATTTTTTTTTGTATATAATACTTTTATTATTCAATTCAAATACCATTAATCTGAACAATAATTCACTTAAATTGAATAATAAAAATATTGTACACATAAATCATATAATTAAAGTTATTAATATGAATAAAAAAAATCGGTATCAATGTATTAATAACGGTATATGTATATCAGCTCCCATCAAAAAAATGTTAATGCAGAAGTTTCACTTCACAAACAAAAAAAGTGTTATCAGTGACTTTTCTCCAAAATTAAACACTAGGCACTGATGGTAAGAAACAAAGTAGATTGTAATCCCAAAATAAAAAAAAAACATTTTTTAGATGTATGTCAGTGCATGCTTATGTATTTTTTTCCAATTGTATTTGGTGTATACTCATCTTATGTCATTATTTCATAACGATGGTGCTTTTCTAGAGTTTAATTAGAGGATCAAGATATAATCCTCTCTTATATTTTTTGTCTCCCAAAAGACCCCTCCTTTTGTCAACTGCCATTATGCATATCTCTAATCCTTAATTTCATGGATACAAATTATACAAACATAAGAGGATGTTTTTGCAAAGTTTATTCAATTCATCATTCTAGAAGCAGCTTTAGAGCTAGCCATAATTAAACAGAGAGGGGACCCATCATTTGATCTAAAATTTCATGTTGTTGGAAAGCCTTTTTGTTGCCCAAAAGGTTATATTCTATACATTTTTTAACTTTGCTAAAGTTTTTTTTTAGGGAAAAAAATATGGACTTGAGCCTTTTAATTTAAATATTTACATGCAATTTTCCAAAGAATTTTCTAGCATACTTAATTTATATTGCAAGTTTTTGATGGACACCTTTGTCAATTTGAAATATCCACAAAATTTGTTTTAAGTGTTTTTTTTTGAAATAAAAACTCATGTTAGTCTCGATATTTATTTATTTATTTATTTTTAAATATTTTTTACATAATTTGAATATATATATCTTTATAAAAAGACGAGATCTATCGTCACTATACTGAGCCTTTCATTCAATCTGCTTTTAAGTACTAATTAAGCAAATTGATGCGCTATCATTTTGCTAGAAATATTATTCTAAAAGAAATTGTTCTAAATAAAGAACTTGTAACAAAGCATTAGATTCACTAATTCATTATCCACCAAATATCAATTATGGGTTCAAATGGGGGCACTTTTTACACAAAAAGACACATTATTATTTACCTTATTTTTGGTGGGGCCTGTGATTATAACATTTCCATTAATTGATGAAGAATCCCTAACCACATGAGCAAAATGATCCAATCCTTTTTGCGTGTATCTGACTCAGCAACGAATCATCTAAGCATTACAAAATTGAAACAATAATAAAATAATGATGGTTGGAAAGTATATAGCTAGTCCCATTTAATTAATTAATTATTTATTTATTTATTTATTTATTTATTATACCAAGTGTTTTTGGTTGGTACTAGGTTTAGTTAGTGAAACATTAATTTGTTGTCCCAATCTAGCTAACATTTTTTTTAATTTGGTTTAATTAATGTTTACTATTGGTCGAGAAATTTCATACCGACCGAGATATTAATATTTTTATGAGGATTGCTAACTTGTCGGATTAAACAAAAAAAAACATTCTAATTTTGTATGCAAATGCTGATTGGACACGCGTGAGAAAAACAAAGGACATAGAAGCATATTCTCATCAATATTTTTAAAATAAGGACGATAACGAGAAAATGCCTCAGTGCGTCCTACGTGGAGCATGAAATGGATATATTTTAGAAATAACTTCAAAACTTGTACAAACTAACTACATGATACCAATATATTAAATACATTTTTTGTTACTTCTAATATCTACTAACCTATGAAGATAATAAGAATAAAATTGTTAGCCTATATAAATATATAACACAAGATTGTCATAATTCTATCTTTTGAGTGGTAATTTTGTTGTTGATTTTGATTGTTTTTAGAACAAAAACAATTTAAAAAAAATAAATTTGTGCACAATTTATACTTGACTAAATAAAATCTTGTTCATGCTTCCCATTTAATTTAGAATTTATAGAGGGTTGGGTTTTTAATTTTTTCAGATGTGCCACGTCATTCTTAGTCAAGACCTTTTTATAATTATCTCTTCTTTGTGTTGATCCAACGGTTGTTATACACTGTATTAATAATGGATGTGTAATTATGCTGCCTTAATATCATTTCTCAGCATAATTGATGGCACCTTTTATTTTTGTGAGGTAGCATTGATTACTTCCAATCACATCTAAGTGTTTTTAATTAATTCTATGTGGATCCTACATGATTAGTAATTAAATATGATGCCTTCAAGACCAATAGAAAATGTGGATTATGATAGTAATGTTCTTAATTTTAATGAAAAAGATAACTAGCTATCATATTTCTTTCTGACATATTATGTGTTATCAAATTAAATGACTAAGAAATGTATAGTAATTATAACAACATGTTGAATTGTACTAAAACAATATATAAATTATGAATGACAATTCAAATAATATTATCATAGATATATATACAACATATTTTAGATGTACGTAAATAATATTTTATATTGACCAAATGTTTCATAAATATAGATTATTTCAGCTGACATGCATCATTTTTTCCGAGATGAATCCTGAAAAAAGCTCTAGTTGATATAATATTTTCAAAAGAGTATGGACCATTGACTATAATTTTTGTGACACACATTAACAACATTTTTATTATATCAATAATTCAATTTTACAATCTTAAAACACAAAAGTACATCGTTGATCTTGTTTAATATTACAAACAAAAAACATACCTAAAAATTATTGCATTTAGAGTTCGTTTAGTAAAAGATTAAAAAGTAAAAAATTTAACAGATATAAAGGATGTACTTGAAGTAAATTATTCATGATAGTAATTCAAAGCTCAATATTGTGAACTCATTTTTATAGATAATTCAAAGTTCAAATTGAAATGATAAAATTGAATGTTGGTTTTTGCCTAATTACACTAAATTTTTTTTAAGAACTTTGACTTGATATTACATGGTCGGGAGAGGAAAATAAAAAACAAAACAAAAAGTTTATTGAGGAGAAACTGTGGGAAAATTAATACAGTGTATTTATTTAATTACGACAATGATATTATCAATACTTTGTCTCTTATCTTGCATTGAAAGCCCATAAATTTACCATATTTGATATAAAGCATTGCTTTCAACTAAAACAAGATCAATTAATGAATATTTCAGATTGAATTATTACATTTAAAAGAGAAATCAAGGGGGGATATGAATCTGGATTCTGGACGGATGTAGAAACTAAAAGATAGTGCTATAGAAAATATGAGGTCAAGCATGAAAAAATATATATATATATAAATTTGAGAGACATTTAGAATATTTATGGAAAAATTTCTTAAAAAAAATATATAATGAGCCGGATTTGGTTTGGGCCCTTTGGTCATGGGCCTCGTGCAATTTATTTATGAATAATATGGATTATGAAAAATGTGGCCTTTTGGATTATATTGTCTTCTCCTTCCTAATATATAATTTTTTTGTCATGCGACAAAATATAGGAAAAATAATGAGCTTCATAATTTCATACAACAGAAGAGAAACTAGTTTTTTTTGTCATGGCTCTTCTTTCTGGTAACAAATTAAAAAGGGTAATACCATTTAGGTGCACATAAACTGTGATCTTTATTTCAGCAACTTAATTAATGACATAATAATTTGCCCCATCTCATAATTAATTTCTTAGATTAGCTCTGTCCGGCATTGATATGGTACCAATATACTCGAATGACATTATAAATCTATAATCTGAAAGTTATATCATACTGCACAAATCAGTACAAATTAAATCATACACTTCATTCTTCTCTTATACTATATTAAAGTATATATACAAGCTTTACAAATCTTATAAATATGTACTTCAACTTCGACACCGACGACTATAGTCCTCAGTATACATGTTACTTCATTAATTGTACATGATCTTTATAGCTAGCATGCTATAATTTACCAAATACACAAGGAGAACATAAGTTACATGACATGTATATCTATATTGCTTCTTTCATGATATTCATCACTGTATATATTATTACAGAGAAAGGTTATTTAAAATTAATGTAGGAGCAATTTGGATATTTCACAAACTCTTCACTAATTAAGAACCGAAAACCTCTTCGTTGCATACCGGGCATACCTGACTCACATAATAAATATGTAAATTGATAAATGAATAAATGGAAAAGAAACCAAATTAAAATATCAACTCCAAAAATAAATTAAGAGAAGAAATTAAGTACTTTGTTGAGTTGTAGCCATTGGGTAATACAATCAGCATGGTAACGATGCTGACATGGCAATGTAATCAACTTCTGTCCATTCTTGAAATATGTTTTGCATATGACGCATCTGAGTATAACAAAAATATATTTTGCTTGAACTTGCCTCAATAGAGTACATTAATTTGTGATAATAACCTTGTATTAATAGGTACAAGTACAACCATAAACAATTAGCATTAGCTGTAACAATGCTTTCAATTTTATAGGTGATAGTCATTTTCTTATTTCTTGATTGAAACAAAAGCACGAAAGCACGCGTGCGTCACTTAATTAAGACGTACTTACACTTGTATAAATCACTCCTAATACAGCTGCATTAGATGCTGACACTACGTAAAATAGAAGTACTTGTACCATCTTACATTAGGAAATAATTACCTTATATTGACATGTCTTTTTCATAGAACATGTTGTCTTTTATTTCCTAAAACGAATAATTAGTTCCACCTATATATAAAAATCGACGTGTGGTATGCAAGAGCTGGTACACCTGTTTATCTCGTTTTATTAATTACAACACCAATAGATTAACCTGGTGCAAAACTGTTAAAATGATAATTAATAATTATCAGTGTATGTACATGCAAAAAAAAACGAACTTACTCTTCAGTTGCTTTTCTAGAGAAGAAACCAGTTTGGTATTTCGACGTCGGTAAATAAGAGATGAGCTCATCAGACAATCCTTTGTTTTCTGTACCACTTTGTTCCCCTAATAATTGCAATTCCTAAAGATCAAGAAAAACACAGGAAGCTTAAACTTATAATTAGACTGTAAAATATTTGTACAGAATTCTTTTATGAAATTGAACAAGCCACCTCATATGTCATGTTGTCTGGATTGATATTATCCTGTTGTATGACCTGGATGTAGAAAGCTTTACATAAAACCAGTGCATGAACAAATAAATTTGAGCAACCAAAAGTATGTATCGACTGTCTGGTACTGACAAATGCATCATTCTATAACTAAGTTCATTGATGTAGTGTTGTATATCTTAATTTGCATATGTTATAGATTTGAGGATCAAGTTTGAAGTTTTTATCAGTAACAGTTAGGATTGACCAGCATGTACCACCTAGTTACGGGACATCGTAAAAGCTTCCAATTTTATGTAATCCAGTGAAATCAAATTACAGAATATCAGCACAAAACATATTGTCATTGAAATATAAAATATCTCATACCTCTCGTTGAACATTTTCGGAGTTTAATCCAACATCTGACAAGGGTCCCTCTAGCGGAACCGGTACAGATCCAGGGTTTTGTTCAATAACTTGTGATGGTGGTTCCAGAGAGATTATGTCTAAAACCAATCGATAACTTCAATTAGTGACGATTCCCAGCTGAAATTAAATTATGACAGAATAAAATTAACAACATAAACCTTAAGTTAAGCAACCGAATTCATACCATGAAATTCGCTGTCGGGAGTCCCAATAAGTATGTTTTCAAATGCCTGGTACTGTCTGGCCAAATGTTCGTCGGATGCTAAATGCACCTCATGAATCCTTTCTTGCGAAGAAGCGAAGACAGATACTTCACCGCTCGGCTCCTCCCGTCCAACTCCCTCCGAAATCCCCAACATCTGTAATTGTTCTTCAAATCAAAACAAAGAAACTGTCACTTACTAGCTAGCTCTGATGCTTTCTTAGTATATATGGCTTAACCAAATTAAGGATATATAAAGCAATTCAATATATAGAATTACATAACTAAATAAGAAGAGTAGAGAAATATAGAGAACGAACATACATCTTGTGTGCACACTCAAGTGTGCTATCTATTCTGTGGAATTAATATTTGTGTGCGTGTGTGTGTTATAAGGAGAAAACGGCAAATAAGAGTGGGGGTAAAAAGAGGAATTTGGTGAGCAGAAATACAAATCCAGCAGACAGCGATGGGTACAAGGCAACTGCCACATTCTGTGATTTGCATCTATTAATTAGTGCTTCTACTTTTCTCCATTCCATATATATATCACAGGGGACTGTGATTGCTTTGGTCATTTTACATCATGTTGAAGTAATTTAATCAGTAGAACAACTGAGTTGGAATAAAATGGATAAATTAATTACTTGATTTTGGGTCTGAGTTAATTAGTACTGTGGACATAGTATGATATCTTTTTGGTGAGTAAATTTAGTGTGCTTCTAAGAGCATGGAGTCTCTCGATGTTTTTAATTAAAATAACTATCAAATTGACTCTAAATGAAAAATCTAAGTTACTTAATAAATTTTTCATATCAAAATCTTATAGGATATCGGAATTTTCTATTTGTAGTGTTTTCTAATTATTTGTTTCGGATTTTTTAAGATAATTATAATAATAATAATAAAACAATGAATTTTTGCATATAAAAATAGATCATTTTCAAAAATATGAAAAAAATAGTTAGAAAATCCTAAAAATAAAAAATTGCATTATCGTACAAGATTTTGATATGAATAATTTATTGAGCAACTTGAGTTTTTTTTGTTTAAAATCGATTTGATAGGTTTTTGAGTTAGAAGCACAGAGGGACTCCGTGCTCCTTGGAGCACGCTAGTTTTACTTCGCAAATGTGTATATTAATTAAATATATGTTAGGAGTTAGGACATATACAACATATTAGGGAGCTAATATATAGATACCGTCATCAATACTGACTTTATTATTCATATTAAATGAGTTATTATTCATGTTAACAATTTTATTATGCAACCGATTTATACACTATTTTTATTATTCAACTTAAGTGAGTTATTATTTAGATTAGTGGTATTTGAATTGAATACTAAAGTACTGTATAAAATAAATTGTATAATAAAATCGTTAATATGAATAATAATTCATTTTATATGAATAATAAAATCGGTATCGATGACGGTATCAACAATATTATCTCTTAAATATTTTCCTAAATTTCATAGGTACTAGCAAACCACGAAACTCCCGTCTAGATTAAGACAGTAACTCAACTTCTAATTAGAAATAGAAAATTCTAAGATAATGCAAGAACAAACTAAACCCCTCTCAAACTGGCTCATCAACAAAACAACCAATGCAACCTTTGGTTTTTGTCCAAATCGGACGGTCGAGATTGTCAGGCACGCCTCCCGTTTACACTGAAAAGGAAAGAAACTGGAGAGGAGAGTGAATCTTTGGAATTGAGTGGAAGCAAATAATTCTTCAACGTTGGTAATACAAATTGAAGAAGTTATTGAACCTTTACTTTATGCACCTTTCATTCATTTCGTAGACAAAGCTATGGTTTTTGTTAGTAAGAAAGTTCTGTCCATTGGACAAATTTGGTTGAACAAAACTAGAATTCTCAGGAAAATGAAATGAACTTTTATATATCTACTTTGGTAACCTTTCGACATCAGATTAGGGGTGTCAATGGGTTGGATTAGGTCAGTATTATTTTATTATTATTTTTGATTCAAACCGATTTGATTTAACTCGAGTCAAAATTCTTTGATCCATACCCGATCCATTTGGGTCACGGGTCGACCCGACCTGACCCGAATAAATTGATTAAGCATTTAATAATTATTTTTTTTATATTTTTATACAACTTAATCTTAATTATTATATAAATAAATCTTAATCAGTGTAAATTTTTTAAAATAAACCTAAAAAACATAATTATTCGGATAATTTCAGATCGACCCAACCTGACCTAAGACGGTAAAAAATTATTGATCCATACCCGACCTATGTTCTCTTAGGACATTTCGGGTTGGGACAAGTCGGGTTTAAAATTGACATTCCTACGTAGCTACATTATACAGTACTCAACTATTAATCGATGAGAAAAAAAGAAATAAACAAATAAGAATTTTCTTGGACTTTAATTTCCATTAGACCTATATAAGTGTAAAATCACCATTTAGAATATTTTAATTTATGATTTTCAAATCACCAAACTGACAAAAGTATTCTAAAATATGTCTTCTACATGTGAATAAATTTAATCGTGTTAAATTAAACAAATACAAGAAATAATATGCATAAAACTTTGCTGGAATGCATTTACATTGCGTTTATTTGTGTTTGTTGATGTTGTTAATTAATTTATGCCGCATATATCAACGTAAGGTCACTAGAACTGGCATATGTACTCGAACTTGTGTCTTCAACATTTGCATTAATATATTTATTTTAAAACAAACAGATAAAACTAATATCATGCATAAAATCTGTAAGAATGCATTTACGGTGTAGTTGTGTGTACATTCTTTTTAATCTATGATAGTGAAGTTAGCAAAACCAACAGATAAATTCTCTGTTTTTAAAATGTGCATGTTAAATAAAATTGATACAATAAAATGATTTATAAAATTCCATTGGAATGCATTTACAATGCATTTGTGCATCCATTGATGCTTTTAATTATTTTGCAGTTAATTTTTTTTTATCAGAAAATTATTTCTTATGTTTCGAAGTATAGGAATTATAAGTCAAGTTATCATAGTTTGTGAATTGTCTTCCAAATTATCTCGCTCCTAGACATACATAATAAAGTATGTTAAAAGGCTTTTTAGGTTACTACTACATGAAACTTTCTGCAATTTGAAGGTAAAATGGACAAATTAATGCATACATAATCTATTGCGACCAACATATATGAGATAAAGCGTCTACCAAAAATAGATTAGAGCTATTCCAGAAATAAAGAGCAATTGATTGAAAAATGAAAAAGAAAAAGAAAGAAGAGAAGAAAGAATGGGTAAGCATCAAATCAGAATGAATGTCGTGGCAATATGTATATTCTTACACATGAAATTAGCATCTTTAATAAACTCTGCTTACATATTCCATGCTTGAATGATTGTAAACCAGTAAGAAAAAGAAATTACAAATTTACATCAGTATAGTATTTTTTTCAACCTGTTTGGGAACACTTATCGCCTTTGGAAATTCAGATGCTTGATGCAAAGACAGAAAATGAATCCAAAGAGCACGATTGCTACTCCATGAAGGGCAATGACTAGATTGAAGTAGTCGCCTTGTAACCCTAGATAATCCTCGATGAACTCCTTTACTTGTTTATCAGGCCCTGGAGGCACTTTTATCAATTCTGTTCTATCACCTAATTGAGAAAACATGAGGCCGTATACTGTCCATGCACCAGGATCGGCCCAATAGACCCACCTCCACCAAATTGGTATCATCTGTACAACCAAATATAATCATCTTGGTATCCAATTAAGGACAGAATTTTCAAAAAAAATCATATCCAGTCTCTGTGATTGATATTCCATTTACTTCATGTTCAAGCCAATTAATTTGCTATCAAATTGAACATAATTCTAAACCCTAAACAAAAAGGACTAACAAACTCGCTCAATATTTTGGAGTAAGGTTACCCCTCATAGTTCGCTCTTACGTTCGCTAAAGTGGATCCGTGAAAAAACAAAGTCTGGACTCTGGAAAGTACATTGTTTGCGTACTTTTGGAAAACTTAGCAAGGATATTGATCCACAAAAAAATCATTTTTCAGGAAAGACCCATCAGAATTTTTTCTGGTGCTTGATGGTAGACAATAAAATTTTGAACTCGCTATTTTCAATTATATACTAAAAATGGTCTGAAGTTTACCTTTCTGGAAATGATAAATCCAGAGAAGACACTCCACAGCATGAAAACAAGAAAAGACAGGCCTCCTGCTATTTCTATGTTTGGCGTAAGAGCCACACACATCATCCCATAAAGCGTGTAGTACATGAAACTCAGTGTCATGAAAAGTATGAACCAGAGAAATTTCACCACTGTGAATTGGAAACCGACCATTGGGTATATTATTAGACAGAAAACTAGCACCGTGACCATCATGTATGGTACCTCTATCACCATCTGTTTAAAGAAATAACAAAGAACTGTTAATCATCTTGTTAAGATGTTTCAAAATTGAAATGAATATAGTTTTTTTATTATTGCCAAACTTATTGGAATATTTCATACCTGAGCAATAGCATATGGCATGGAGGAGTACATGCCAGCTGACCTCTCTCTATAAAAAACCGCCCTCTCCATTGCAACCACTGGTTGCAAGATGGTAGCATTTGCAAATCCCAGAAATAATGCTGATCCATATGCGATTCCTAGTATGTTAAACACATCTTGTTCGCTTGTTCTGTTCTCAGATTTATTAAAAGATATTAGTATTTACTCAGACATAAATTAATATATCAGATCGCGGCATTGACTTGGTACAGCCACATTCCGGTGAAAGTGGGTTGAACTGACACTCGATTGCACAACTAAAGGCAAACTAATGGTAAAAGAAGTTCACTAAAGCCTAGATTGGAGAATAGTTAAATAGCTGAGGATTGATCAGACAAAGTTTTGATTAAAATTAAGACAATCGCATATAATAGTTAGCAGAAAAACCAAAGAATCTAGATGTACCTTAGCAATTAACGTGCCATTCAATATTAGCCTGGCTTTCTATTTACTTGTTTTAATGAAATGTGCATAAATGAAGGACAATGATTGACTTTGGATTAAATTAGGATTACTTAAGCGAAGAAAATGTGGTTAAAATTAGGCAAAATTAGCAGAAGTGACATACTTAAAAATTGGGAACAACTAGAATTTCAACTTACATTTTGGAGCCGACTTGCCAGAATACAGTGCCGAGCAGAAGTGACATAGCAAAGGCGTTCAGGAAACGAACGACATTATGATCTGGATTCTTCCAGTATGTACAATGTTGCTTCCATAGACATGCGAGGAATTGAGATCTGAAACCCTGCCAATATCCCTTTGGAAAATGGAGATCTTCACTACCTGGTTTTGGTCGGTCCAATTCTTCAATCAAAGACATGTTGTCCCTGTGCAAATATTATAACATTAACTCGGTATAGAAGAGTTTTTAGGTTAAGCTTTTCAAATGAAAGTTCTATGCTCTTTATAAACAAACAAGTAGAAGTACTTGTAGAGAGAGGAATTTCGAAAAATCTCGGCATAATCGACACCAATCATGTATTCCATTGTTTGAGAAGAAACAGTAAGCATCCAAGCAGCCGGGTTCTGGAGTTCTTTTATTTTTGGTACTCCTGGGATAGACTGCATGGCACATCTCGATTTAAAGTTTATACTCAACATAAACTGCAACATCCAATTTAGGAAAATATAAATGAAAAAAAGGTCAATTGAAATTTATCAAATCGAACATATTACCTCAAAGTATTGTATCATGTTACTTGAAAATGAGCCCAACGATCCGCTATAGATAAGCTGTCCTCCCCTTTTCATTAGTATCAACTGTGTGAAAGTAAACTTATAATTTAGTTTGCTTAAAAAATTTATCTATCAAACTAATTATTTTTCTCTTGGTACAATACACCCATTGTACAGGATACCTGTGCTTCAGTCCTCAGGTTTTATACCAGAACCAACTTCATAGGCTTTAGTGAACTCGTAAATCCCAAATAGAAAAAATCATTTTGAAAAACTTCTTACCTCATCAAAAGCTTCAAAAATCTCAATGCTGGGCTGATGAATGGTACAGACGACAGTTCGGCCTGTGTCAACAGTCTTTCTTATCGCTCGCATGACAATAGCTGCAGCACGTGCATCGAGGCCAGATGTTGGCTCATCCATGAATATAATTGAAGGGCTAGATATTAATTCAACTGCTATAGTTAGCCTTTTCCTCTGTTCGGCAGAGAGGCCATCCTGTCCTGGTACACCCACCATTGCATTTCTCAGGTTTGTCAGCTCTACTAATCCCATCACTTCTTCTATAATCATCTGCAACAGAGAGAGAGAGAGAGAGAGAGAGAGAGAGAGATGGTAATAAGATGACATTTATTGTTGTCAAATAGTGTTAAGTTCACTTGACAAAGAATAAAAATGAGGGTCACATTAATCATGCGATAAATTTTTGGTGCTGTTTCAAGAAAGATGAAATACTAGGTGTAGTTTGGAGGGGCAATAAAAATATATATTCAAATGGCATATCCCCAGCTAAAATAACAGTTATGACAGAAAAATGGATACAGAACAATAGTTCATGAAGGATTTCAATTTATAAATCAGAAAGGTGCCATGATGCATAAAATGTACATAAAGTATACTAGATCAGAAAGGTGCTAGGATGCATTATAAGCTGGTATGCTATATCACATCAATATAGTAGTTTTATTAAGACAAGCATACATTAAACTACATAAATCAGGAAATGGTTAATTGAACTCAAATGTTATTTCATCTTTTCCTGTTCTGGGACTCTTAGTGCCACAAAATGATTTCACTATATCATAAGTCACTTACATATCTTTCCTGAGACTTGATATTGGAAGGGAGCCGAAGCCATGCAGAATACTGCAAACTCTCATAGACAGTTACAAATGGGGAATGGATATCTGTTTGCTCACAATAACCTGAGACCCGTGAGAAAGTCTCTTGCTTCTTCTGGAAGCCTTCTATGCTAATGGTGCCCTCAATATAGCCCCCAGTTTTCCTTCCAGCCAAAACATCTAACAGAGTGGTTTTACCAGCACCAGTGATTCCCATTAGTGCAGTTAATACACCAGGCCGAAATGCACCACTTACATCTTGCAAGAGTTGAAGTCTTTTCTCAGTCACTCCATATTTTTCCATTGCCTATAGAAAATAAATTTTAAAATGCAAACCTTGGCTGGCATTGAAAAGCAGCAGCAATTAAATTTATTTACCTTAGGCATGTCGACAAAATAATTAATATGCTTGAACACAAGTGTTAGGGGTTGAAATGGAAAAACAACTTGCTGATGTGAAGCCAACCCATTTTTACAAGCAAGTTTGATCTCCTGCATTTCTTTCTTTGGTTTAATGGATCGTCTCTTGTATGGGGCTGCATACAACAAATCATTAAGATTAAACAAAACAAACTCTTAAGCAAGCCAGAATAACTAAGTAGGTATATAAATATATACAAAGGGAAACTAAGCAAAAAAATACATACGATTGAGAATTTCCAATGCAAAGACACTGAGAATATTGTAAATGAGAGAAAAACTGAACAAGGCAGCGACAGAAATCCAAAACCAGTGCCATGCCATAAACAAGCCTTTAAATTCAAGTACAGCCTTGCCTACTGTGTCAGATTTCATATTTCCATAATGGAATTCCTGTAAATGAAAAAGATACTCATTATTTCATTTTTCTTGTAAATAGTTTCCCTCAGAAATGGTATTAACCAAAAAGAACATTTACTGAACTGTCGCTAGTATAATTTGGTTAGTGCGTATGCTCCTTCTGATCAAGCATAGCTTATTTGATAGTATATCTGTTGAGTATTATATACTGACATATCATTTTTTAACCAAACATCTTTCATGACATACTGGGCAAAGTTTTACAAACTTTTCTACCTAAACACTATCAGCCTTCTAATTTAACATATTATACACAATTTAAAATTAAGTTTAGCTTACTGTAGACCATCGGCCATCAAGGAGTTCGTTAAGTGCAATGGCATTCAGTGAGTATGTAAATGGAGATATCCAGTAAGCCCATTGCAACCATGGTTGCAAGTCGTCTGAATGAAAAAGGACATTAAAAAAATAGAAAAGCTCCTCTAAAACACCTAAGTTGCAAAACGAATTCTCTGTTTTTTTATTAAAAAGTGAAAATGGTGTGCTAATTATGAAAGATGCAATGGTGCCTATTTTAATATTTATACTTTACTTAATATATGTAAACCATTAGATATATTCCTATCCATCTCAATAACATGCATATAAAAAATTATTGAATTTAAACTTTATTTAGGTAGTCATCAAGAGAGCAAATTAAATCATAATAAACACATTTAGTAATGGGTGAGGATCCGTTGACAATGTTTTTTTCAAATAAATTCGAAAATAAATTATAAAAATAGGAAAAAGTTAATAGACATATTATTTAATATATAGATTGATTGTATTTCAAATTAATGCAATTAAGTGTCATTGATATTCCATCAAAGATTGTTAAAATTACATGAAATTTGCAAAGGCCCAAATTTTACAATCTTTCATGGAATATCAAATGGCACCTAAATTGCATAAAATTTGAAACATAATCAATTTGTAAGGGTAAGAATATGTCTATAATTTTTTTCTATTTTTAAGATTTTTCTAGAAATTATTTGGAAACCATTGTCAAGATTGTCAAAGGATCCCCCCAGCCCAATTTAAGTAATTACTAATATTGTCCTTGATTACAGTAATAAGTTAAATATTAAGTGCAGCATCACTCTCTTGAATTTCTTTTTTTTCAGGAAAGGTGATCAAACTGCATTTCTATAGCTAAATTTGCAATTTGGAGTTTTATGCATATCTTAGGGTTCTCTTGCAAGTCATTTTAAAATGTATTATGTCAATTGTATGTGGCTTCGAAGATAACTTTTAGTACCTTTTGCAATTAAGAAACCTCCAAGTATGAAAATGGTAGTAAGAGCAGCTGTGCCGATTACATTGGTCACGACTTGGGTTCTTCCAACTGTGGCAATGAACCGGTATAGACTCATTGACATTTGATGCATTGCAAAAAGAATCAAGAAGTGATGAAGAAACCTAAAGGAAATAAATACAAAGAACAAATTATTTATCATTGGTTGGCTTTTTTTCATGATTTCCGATGAGTTATCATATATATGGTCGATACAATTATGCATTGTAATGGCACCAACTGAAGCAAAAAGAATTTACCTGGTGGGTGAAGGCGCGAAACCAATACCATAATAGGTCAAGCCAATCCATATACTAGTCTCAAGAAGCGAAATTGGTATGCTCAAAATAAATATTGAAGAAAGGACGGCCCAACCAGGTAAGTTCAACAACTCCCTCTGCTTGTAGAAAATAGGCAGCCGCTTTATTGTCATGGCTAATTCAGTCATTCCATTAAAATTTACAACCATAATACCTAAAAACAAAGCCCCAAGATATATGTTTCCATCCATCACAGTTTGGTGCTTCATCCTTGTGCGCAGAAACAGTGTTGTTATGACAAATGCGATAAAAAAAATTTGTATTGTTTTGAAAAGATGCAAGGGTGAGTTTCGCTTCAGGAGTAGTAGTTCTCTTGAAAGGCATGCTCTGAAGATTTCGCATTTTGAGATTTGCTGAGTTTTGATTGATTTGGTTAAAGAGTTGGTGGTCTTTCTGTTGTTGCTTTGGTTTCGGAGACCGTTGTATATCATTCCACTGTTATGGAAGGATTGGAAGCATTCAGCCAACATCTCAGTTGAATGATAGTGGTACTCGCTGGGGTTCCTGGCCCAATATTGTTCTTGATCCATTTTTGAAATGACCTATCAATAGTTAAGCGTAGGTTACTCAAGTTCAAGAGAGCAATATCCTAAAGCTCAACAAGCATTTCAGTTATAGGGACCACAATTGTACCAGTTCTGGTTGTAATGATTTCAAGTTGGAAATATATCAAGACAAGCTGGTAATAAACCTTTCCTTAATCCTTAAATAAAATATGCATCTGTCCGGTAAAGTACCTCTTGAAGAAAATCAGCTACATTTTTCCTCTTTGGACATTTAAAACCCATGGATTCAAAAAAATCAATGGCATTTTCACGAGGACCTTGATATACAATTTGCCCCTCGCATAGTAGTATAATATCATCAAACAATTCAAAGGTCTCAGAAGGTGGTTGAAGCAAGGAGATAACCACAGTTAGATCCATTAAATGCGCCATTTGTTGTAAAAAATTTATTATTTCAAATGTCGTTGAGCTGTCTAGGCCTGTTGAAATGTCATCCATAAAGAAACACCTTGCCAGCCCAACAAGCATTTCACCTACAACTCAAAAAAAAAAAAGAAGAAGAAAGGAATCAAATTTTATACCATGCAATTAAGATAAATAACCTCTATTATTTAACTTGAAAATAAAAACTAGTATGGTTGTGCATACCAATTGTAACCCTCTTCTTTTGACCTCCAGAAATTCCTCTTCTCAGTTCATCCCCTACTATTATATCAGCACAATCGCTTAATCCAAGCATCTGCACATGAAGATCTCCTTAGACATGTTTAAAAGAACATGTTGAGATATCCAAAGAGTACTATCGCAAAATGATGTACCTTGATGATATAGTTTGATGTAAGGTTGCTTCCATCTCCACATGTGGTTGCCTAGAAACATAAATGTTCAGATTTTAATCAAACTAACAATGTGAAGCGACAGAAATTTGACTGAATAAATAATTTTTTGGAAGTTCAACTTTACCTTAACAAAAGTATCAGATTCTAAGTCCATTTTGTTGATTGCAGCCTTGTTCCTTCCAATTCTTTCTCCCAACATTTCTACAATTTTGCATATCATGTTATGTTGTTGAAGAGAAGAAAAATGATACAAGCAATTGCATAGCAAATAGTACAGCACTCTTTTTCTGTAGGAAAAAAATAACCAAATTAAATCACTAACTTGATCATTTTTTTTAATTATAGTGAAATCTAAAAAATCATCAATTAGCTGAAATTTTGAATTGAACAAGGTGCCTGATAATCAGTGGCACCACTGTTTCACCATTGTAAATGAGTTCATGTCCCACAAGGTACAAGAGGTGCAGAGAATTATAGCAAAATTCACTAACAGTATGTTTGGATCATGCAAGAATAGAGCTATTACGGAATAGAGCTGCTATTCTCGTTTGGGCATTGATCCAAACAACCATCCCGCTATTTGGAACAGCTAAGAACAGTGCTATTCCGCTGTTCCTTGTAAATGTTGGAATAGCAACTATTCTTGTGTGTGAAGAGAGAGAAAAAGTTGAGAGTGTCACACTATTCCAAATATACAATCCAAACAACATTTTCACTAATCCGAATAACACCATTTTGTCTGTATTATCACACTAATATGAAAAACACTATTTTGCCTCTATTCTCATCTACTAATCCCAATTGTACTATTCTTGTATTCTTTGCACAATCCAAACATACCCTAAAGAGATAAGAGAGTAGTTAGGAGGCATAAGGGTGTAGAATGAAAAGGAATGATCACATCTTCCTATGTTAGGCCTTGCCCATCTGAAGTTGTTCTTAGATCAAGAGAAAAAATTCAATTTCGACAAATAAATAGATTGCCATCTACTGCAGGTCTAAAATTCGAGTTTAGCATCTATAACCTTTTCGCTTTTGTGATAAACAGATTTGCAAGAAATAGATTGTCATTTTGAAAAAGTGTGCATAAATTAAGGGCGGGTTAGGATGGCGGTAGGGCTAAAACTGGAGTTTACCATGGCTAACCCTTTCGCATGTCTTGTTCTGGACAGGTGGCAACACAATGGTGCCAGCCCAGGTGGAGGAGATCATCTAAAGTGAGTCTGGAGACTACATTGAGAACTGAGATAGATGCTTTCCAAACTATGGAACCAGTGGTATAAATGCCTCAAAAATATATAAAGAAACAGAGAAAATAAACTTACCAAATGCATTGTTTGTTTGTAACAAATGAGAAGAGAAATTAAGAGTCTCTCTAACAGTCATCTCAGGATGATGCAAATCAAATTGACTGATATAAGCTTTCATGTATTGAGGTGTTGATGAATTGAGCTCTTCTTCATTGTACATGACCGTTCCTTTCAACTAATAAAGTACATAAAGAAAAGAAATATTCAACTATCAACTAAAAGTAAAACTTGTTAAATAGAGAAAAAAATAAAAGAAAAGTAAAACTTTTTGTTGCATACTTTCAGAGTAGAGCAGAGGTTTCCTGACAATGCTTGTAGAAATGTCGACCTTCCAGACCCTGGAGGTCCAAGCACAAGTGTCAACCTAATTTAAAGTAGGTTTCAAATTAATTAAATTACAGATTTGTTTGATTCATAACATTTCCTTTTTTCCATGATACTGTATGCAAAAAGCCTGAGTTCTCTTTTTGGTGATGTTATGATAGATCAGGTCATGGTGTGCCTCCTTCCAGAAGCCAAGAGAAATGTGTTTTGACATAAAAATTGACAATCAGAGAACGTACAGAAAAGTCCAATTGAAAATTACCTCGATGGTCTTATTATTCCGCTTAATTCATTCAAAATCCTGGTGGGCGTTTTCTTCTTGGCGCAGAAACCAGACAACTTTACTATCTCCTGTGCACATAGTTGCAAAGAATCTTTTGAGATTTGATTTTGATAACATGCAAACTAAAGTAATGTTTTATAAAATGCACCAAAGCAGATAAAACTGATCCATCTAAACATTCGGTAAATTTCAAGAAGTAAATAATTTCCAGTTAAGCTGGTATTTTAACCTACTGTCACATTATCTTAAGAGGCCTCTGCTTTTTTAATCTACAAGGGACATTAATCAATTAGTTATACAGCATTTGTAACTAGCACCCGACTTCAGATATAGGGTTTATACCTTTTCTGGTCGAATATACTATATTATCATGGTGACTTTCGGTAATCAATACAGTTGTAACAACATATAGCTTCTTTGATGTCAGTATTTAACAAATGCCTTTCTCTTATTTCTGGTCGAAGAGACAAAGGGCTCCTCATTAATACCCTTTCTATCTGCTATAAGGCTCCAACTAATTTAAGACATTTCTTTACTAATGCCACCTCTCTTTAGCATTAAATATTACAATTCCTTTTCCACCTGAATCCCCTTTTCTCCAAATCAGACTTCAGATTGGACTCAACCCAGGACAAAGGATCTTTGTTCTCTATTTCTTTTATTTTTTGTTGAGACAAAGCATGCAGACCAACTGCTTGATAAAATGTCTTCCACATCATGTTACAATTTCTCTCTTTTCCTAATGTTTTTATATGTTGCAAGGTCTACAAACCAAGAGGTAGTGAGAGATAGGAAATAGTACTTATATTTCATTACCTTTCCATTTTCACAATATATTATTTGTTTCTAAAGGTAACAACTACAAGAAACATTCAGACAAGCTACTATTAACAGTCGCCGGCCTATCTCAAACCTAACCAAAGCATATTTTTGGTCATGCTATATATCTCTATTGACAAATTTGTAAGTCCCTCTCTCCCAACCCCTCCTTCCCTTATGATCTCACTCCCAACCCCACTCCACCATGATGTTTCAATAAAAAGACTAAACCATGAGTCAAGCATTCAGTCGAACACCTTGTGTGCACTAGACATGACTCAGCAGTGCTGCAGTGCATGCAATCCATCACAACGATCTCAGCAAAGATACAACTTGCTAATTATGGTTTAACGAGAAACCTCAACCTCGTATATTCTCTACTCATGGAGATTTCCTCTCTAAACAAGGTAAAGGATTCCCATTGCTAGTTTGCAACAGACAATAGAGGTTTAAGCAGCGTACACCAATCCGTACCGTGATGAGACAGGAGAAGGTTGTCAGAACTCTTGTCAAGCCGTACGGATCTGTAGTATAGGAGTTCGATCATCGTGCCACCCCTCTTAATCTCTATCCTTCGCTTCATCCCTCTCTCTCTCTCTCTCGCTTTAGTTCGCACTGACACAAACTCACAATCGCGCGAAGCCTACTGGTATTATGTCGTGCGCTAATTGGGATTTATTTAAACAGAATAATTGGGTTGGAGGGTTAGTTGGGCCCACTTTCTCTAATAAGCTGTTTCTACAATCAGATATGTTGTCGTATGGTTAATTCCTAATAAATTGTTGAGGGGTGCCAATTATCATTTAGAAAACTTCATTCAAATTTGGCTCAATACGATATAATTTTTTTTTTCATTTTAAAAATCATATAATGTTTTTCTTCAGATGTAAAGGAATTATTTTTTTAAAATTAAAAAAAAAGAGTTCATCCTCTAACCAAAGAAGATTATGCCCAAATTAATACAAAGAATTTCGGTGGGAAAATGTAGTGCTTCTGTTGTCCGAATTAACCATTTTCTCATGAAATGTATTCGTTTATAACATGAATTTTTTTAGCAGTGTTCTAGTACAACAAATTCTACAAGAGAAAATTCAATACTTCATTTTGACCATATGATCAAACAAAAAAAAGGGAATGTTTGTTTTTTTAAAAGATCCGTTTTTATTAGTAAAAAGAATGTCTAATAATTAATATGCATTATAATAAAAAAATATTTTGATGTTCTTGTCATTTGAGAAAACCTCAATAATATAGCAGAATCATCCAATCAAATGAATTTGAATCATAAAAAAAAAACTTGGTGTATTTAATCATTAGCGCACAGTTTGATTGTCGGAATGAACTTGCTAAGCACGGTGCTAGACTAAGTTCATTCCTATAGCAGATTGATTGTCGGAATTAACTAAGTTCATTCCTATAGTAAACACAGTTTTATTAGGTTATTTTTAGGTTATTTTAGAATAAGTCATTTTGAACAAATTTGATTGTCGGAAAAAAAAAGGAACGAACAAATTTGTGAAAAAGAAGAAACAGAACATGAAATCTGGTACTATATATATATATATATGTACCTCAACACCATTGAGAGTAGCATTTATCAAAGTCGGAAGATCAGCTTGTCGACCAACCTGCGTCTCTGCCTCGACCGTCAACTTCTCGAACCGAACTTCCATTTGTGTAGCTTCAACACCCATCCTATACATACATATCCATACTCAATATTAAATGAAAGCTCGATACATTACCATTGTTATTGTCATCCTATACATATCCATACTCAATGTTAAACATGAAATTTAATTCTTATACATTTATAAACATATATATGTCGATTAGTATCATTAAAAGATCGAACTCGCATAATATCTGGATTGAAAGGCTAACTAATACTTTGGTTAATTAATTAGTCACCTTTCTTTTCTCTCCTTGAGTATCTTAAGGAACTCTTCATTGTCAGCTTGAGTTAAAGGTGGCTCCTCTCTCCTCTTCATACTCTCTCTCTCTCTCTCTCTCTCTCTCTCTCTCTCTCTCTCTCTTCTTCTTCTTCTTCTTCTTCTTCTTCTTCTTTTGTTTTAATTTGATACACTTAGCAGCAGCTGCTAAGTGTTTTCTTTCTCTTTCTCTATCCCTTACTAAAGGTAGCTTAGCAAAGTTTATGTTTTGATGCTAGCATGAGACAGATATATAAAATAGTTGAGGGGACAGTTGCTGGTTACAGAAATCAGCTTCATTTATTCATTTATTATTTTCTGGCTTCCAAGCTACCATGATGGGTTTATGACAAGCTAGAGAATATGAAGCCGTCCCTACCATATTAAAAACCTCATCTAAGAAAGAAATTTTTTTGCCCCATCAAGAATTTTACAAAATGGAAATAATACTTTCATTTCTAAAAACATATTAAAACTATGCTTATAACGAAATTAATGCACGCAGTCTGTATTTTAGACGCAAACTCTAATTTAGTAAGCACTAAATGCTGGACTTTGTTTTTCTGAGAGTGTTTTCAGACCGGCCCATAAATTTGTTTTTACATACTCACAAACATACTACATATTCTAGTAGTGCAAACTTTATATTTCTGGAAATTCACTCCATGTATTTGTTGTACTTAACACGTGTGTTTAGATTTCAAGCACAATGTATAATTTTATTCTTCTAAAAATAGAAATGTTATATATCTTTGTTCTTTCATTACATATATATTGTAAAATAAAACAATCTGCATCGGCTTCTATATATCATTTATTGTCAATACAATGGAAGGAGCCAATTGTTTTTTTTTTTGTAATTAATCTTAGAATCTATTAATCATCTCTATACTTTCTGATCCTTAATGTTTCATTTTTTGTCACATTTAATAATCATAAGTTCATAACACTAAGGATATCATTCTTAATCTAACCTCTTTGGGGCATTTGTGGAATAATATTTTAGATTAATTAATTTGCCAATATCTGATGTTAGGAACTTTGTACAAATTTGTGTGTATGTGACATGTTGGATATATATATATATATATATTTTATGAATAAAAGAATTTTCAATTTGGTAGCTAGATGTCCTTCTGTTTCCTCAATTGTATGCATGGACATGACATAGAAGTGAGTTGGAGTACTTGTTTTGTGTAGGTACTGTGTTCTTGGATCATGATATTTAATCTTGGGGCAATGGCCAATGCAGATGCTAGCGGTGCTTGATAGCATGTTATTATGCTTTGCTAATGTTAATTTTTTGTGTCTTTCTTTTTTTGTTGGGGGTTTGCGAGATATTGCGTCTTTTGTAATCTTTTGAACAATGTATGGATTTTCAAAAAGCAACGAAAATCGACGGGTCTGAGTATGCTTTAACAAAGAGAAGAAAAAAAATAGTATATGTTCATTACACCCATGAATCCAAAATAAGAACCCCCCCCCCCCCCCCCCAACCAAAAAAAAACTCACACAAACAAATTAGTCATTTCCCTTTTTAACACAGCAACGTAGTACAAAAAAGGAAAGAAAAACAAAAGCCAAACAGATAGTCAAAACAAAACATAACATAACATAACATAACAATAAGCTCAAACATCATCACCAAAAGCTCTACCCAGATCCAAAGAGACACCACATCAATGTTATGTGCAAGAGACTCAGCGGCAGAGCTGAGCAGATATCTCCATCCTCTCCACTCTCATTGCTACCGGCCGGCATCCATCATATATATCTCGTCGGAACTACGAGTCACCACATTCGGAGGAACAATGTCATATGCATCAGTACTGGTCCAAAACATGACAGAAGAAAGAATTAATTAGTGTTGCCAAACCCTGATGAGATGTTTAATTTAGGAACTATTAAACTATTGAAGAAGTTCTTTCTGTTATAAACTGGTCTGAAAAATGCAATATGAAGAATAGCACATGAATGGATAGGTAAGCCCAACCAACTATTGAATATTCTTATACCAAAATTAACCAAACAATTAGTTAATTCTGGAGAGAAAAAGAAAACAACGAACAGACATATATAATTTGTGCGAAAATTGGAGATCATGCATGACCTACTTAATTATATAAGCATGTGATGTTCATATGTGCCAATAAATCATGTATTCGTAACTTAATTTGTATATAGGCACTCGAGTCGCTAGATTGGGATGTAATGCTAGATATATACAAACGCATTTTGAAATTATTTCATCGAACTCAGTGATTGGATGTTTCTGTTACCAACACTAAAAATAGCACTATTAAGTGATAACATATACGAGAGGATCACTTAAGAACTCTTCGTCTTTAACAATTTTAAGTATAATAATTATAATGAAACATCCAACATTATAGCGTGATATATTTTTTTTCATTTATATTCTCTCTAAAAAATATCTAAAAAATAATGAGATTTTGTATATATTTCATCGTATATTAAATGGTTTGAAATTTCAACCATCTGAAATTAAGATACACCATCAAATAATACTTAAATTACATTAAATTTAATTATTATACTATTTATATGTCCAATATTATATCTATAACTTATATATTAATTTTCATTTTTCATTTCAATTTTTTTTGAAACATGACAAAATTATCAACTGCAATAATGATCCCCTCCTCGTTGGCTGGCTTCACTTTTTCATCAGTACATTATCAACTTGACAGTTCATATATACTATTTAATTAATTAATCATGTAAACCAAGTGTTGCCCACTTCAACTTTTTTCATTGGAATAACGAAGTACGTCACTCATGACTCATACCATATCTCATCCTAAATTAATAAATTATATAGGAATTTTGGAAAGAAATTAATTATAATTTTTTCTTAAAAAAACACTAATTGTATATATTAATTTAGGTTGTAAAAAAAAAGTGTATATATATTTTTGGTGCCGATAAATTAATCGCCGGTCTCCCTTTTGCGGCTATTCACCACCCAATGATAACAACCTTCAACTGTTTTTATTAAAAGCACTCTTTCCTTGCCAAGCATTATTTAAAATATTAGCTCTGGATGCTACTAAACAAAGTTAGTGGAAAATAAATAAAAGAAAAAAGGAAAATGTTATGGAGATATCATTATTGATACTGTCATTGATACATATTTATTTATATATATTAAATGAGTTATTATGCATATTAATGACTTTATTATGTATAATATTTCTATTATTTAACTTAAATATCATTAATATACATAATAATTCATTCTAGTTGTATAATGATAATATTGTACAAAATGAATTTACATAATAAAACCATTAATATACATTATAATTCATTTAAGTTACATAATTATAATATTGTATAAAATAAGTTTGCATAATAAAGTCATTAATATGTATTTTATGTGTATAATTAAGTCTGTACCGATGACGGTATTTATAAGCGTATCGTATATCAGCTCCCAAGAAAAAAAAAATGAAATGGAACGGGGCGTATATGTACACGTACGCTTGATCGAGTATCGCATGGCAATATGGGGAATTTAATGTCTGAATATTTTTAATGGAATTTGTACGCGTGATCTTTAATTAATTAATTAATTAATGGGTGTTATGAGGGAAATTTCTAGAGCTTAACATGGTTTTTGCCGACTTATTTCAATCATTCATTATTCATTCTAGTTTTTTCTTTTCCTTTTTTTGTCTTCTTTTTTTTTGCATGTAAAGTGTAAACATTTGGGCAATTTCAGTAATTGTATTTCAAAATTGAAACGATGAATATTAAAATTATTTGATGTATTACCGGCCTGACAATTTAATGCATGAATTTTCATACCCAAAAAATTTAAATGACCAAAAACAAATTAATCTATTTTTTTTATTTTTGATAAATTTTATAGTTTTCAAATAAGTCGAATTTTAAATAATTGCTAGAGCATTTTCATCCTTGTAATTGTAGAAATTGACTTTATTTGTTATATCTTCAATTAAGTATTTTTTGCATATCAATTTCAAGATGTTTTCATCCCTACAATTGATAATTTGCTAACATACTAATTAGTAAAGAAAATAATCTTTTATTATTATAAGTGTCACGTTAGAATTAGCAAAATATTTATAAATGGGATGAAAATGCCCTTAATTATCAATTATGAATAGACTATTTTACAATGATGATGATTTTATGATCTTAGACCAATAATTTTACTATTTTTTTAGCAAAAAAATATCTACAACAATAAAAAATAAAAATGACATTTCGTAAAAAATAATATAATGCTAAAGTTAAGTAAATGGGGAGATGAGGCATCTTTGTGCTATGGTTTAATGACTCTTAAACATATGAAATTAATTTCAAACAATTTTATAGTATCCGAAAAATTCAAGATATGCCCACTTATGGGTAAGATTTTCCTACCTCTCATGAAATTAATCCAATTTTTATTTGACACATGACATTCATCCTTAAATTAGTTAATGAGATTTAATGATGTAATATTTTCTAGCTGGCAAGAGATCTTTTTATTAAATCATTTGATTGATTACAGGGTCAATTACAATTATTGTTTCCTCTGTTCCTTGACCTTTTTTAAGAATTAATAAAATAAACAAATATTTTTTATTCCTCTCAATACCGAAACCTTTTTAATACCAAGGAAAATTTTCGAAAATTTCTTTTAGCTTGTTTTAAGTATGATTTAAAAATACCAAATAAGTTTCTCTCCAAATTAAAAAATATTTCGTGTACATAATTAATGACTATGTTTAACTTGCGTTAGCACAATTTTGTTTATACGTTAGCAATGGCAATGGTTTTTGCTTTGTGTGTGTGTCAGTGTGTCTTGTTATTATTATGTTTTTTTGGGGGGTGATTCTGCACTTGGACATATGTTATATTTTTGTTTATCTTACTTTCTACTATATACGTGTTGAGCCGCTGATTCTGAGCATGTCACATCATTTTCGTCAATAAATTGTGTAGGGAAGAGTGTCCGTTGGCTCAAAGGAAATAGAAGAAAATAAATATATATACGTCTCCTATCAGACACAGTTCAAATATGCAAAAAGGAGTAAACTTTAGAATAGTTAATTCTATTAAACGTTTATTATAAAAGAAACATGCTTAGATTTTTTGGAGATGATCTCCTCAAAAAAAAAGAAAAAAAAGATTTTGGTGATGAATTTCTTTGTTTTCTATTCTTGTTGCATTTGGTAGGCAAAATGCCTACCCATAAAAAAATTTATACATTTATATGATTGCATTAGTAGCCGTGGATATGATAACATGGACATTATTTCATGGGTGCATTTAATTAGAGAATCTAGATGGGCATTGAGTTAATGAGATCTAGACGAGATATGACGTCTCTTTTAATCAATCACATGGCATTGTCTTAATTAGTAATTACTCATTTATACTTATTAAAAAAAATATATATATATAGTACATTGGGTGATTTATCCAATCTAGTATATATATTTTCCATTAAATTTAACCCCGCATTACAAGTTTCTTATTTATATTTATTGTAAATAAAATATAATTTAAAGTGAATTTTTTGTAAATGCACTATAGATGTAACTATCAAGTATGAATATCAATTATGAAGATTTCAAATTCTTACTCCATTGAGAGTGATTAAGTCATTTGCTTCAATCTTGAAATTATTGTATTTGCTTTTATTCCTTATATAAGAAAAAAAGTTATGGTCATGAGAGATGAGGGAGTCGAGAGAGAAAAGAGGGGAAGTGAGAATGAAAATTTGAGAGATAAAATTTATTTTGACGCTTAGAAGATTATTATTTGGACGATGTGAATGACAAAACACAAAAATATAATTATGATTTTAATTTGAGTTTTAAAATATTTAATTATATAAATTAGCATTGATGTATATGAAACAATTGAACTTTACTAATTATCAATTAATTAGATAGTTTTACTTATCTTATAAATAATTGTAGTTAATAAATAAGAAAGTAAACAATTAGATAAAAAGCATGAGTGGATGACTTAACTTTTTCCCTTTGTTCTTTCGCAAAAGCACTAGGACTTTGGGAAATTAATGAAAGTTCCAACCTAAATATCATGGGAAAAAATGTTATAAAAAAAGTGCATTAAACGCACATTTATTGGTTTTAATTGACAACTAATATTATGAAAAATATATTCATTTCTAAATGCATTGAACTAGGAAAACATATTCGGTTGGACAATAACATTGTTATATATTTTAATAAAGAAGTGTGATAATTACACATCAATTATGCATCCCAATTCTATACCCTACAAGATTCTGAATACATATTATGTATATCGGAGAAAGAATATTCAAAATTTACAAGACTCACATTCTTTATTTCATACATATATATAAGATAAAAATATATATATTAACATTGAAATATATTTATACAATATTCAAATGTGTTTATACTAACATTCCAATGTATTTGTACTATTATTTAAATGTGTTTGTGTTAACGTTCAAATATATTTATATATAGGATAAAAATATTTATACCAATATTTAAATGTATTATGACACAACAAACTATAGTATTACGAGCCGTGATAGTCCATTACGGACCGTAACACATATCAAATCATATTGTTATGACATGTAATCCTTATTATAAGTGTTGAAGTATGAAATGTAGAAATAATGTATAGAAAGTGGGGAATAACAATAATTTTTCTTTAATAAAAAATGAATTGATCACATTTATTGGTGTCAATTCACAACTACATATTGCACGTTACTAAGTGACTTGGACCCAACTCCCTTGCCCATAAAGAATTTAAGGATCTGTAGGTCAAGATGCAGACTAATCTCGAAGTATCTGATAGACATGTAGGTGCATGCAATCAAATATATACAGTAATCAGATCTAATGAATACCATATATGTATATATGACATTCAAGTAACATATAATATATAAGATATGAAAATTATGCGTCTCTTTGTATTGTCTATTCTTTCGAGCATTATTTTCTCTTCGTATTAATTGTGCATTGACATTAGCGGTTATACATCATCATACCTATAATAGAAGAAGATATATATGTATATATCTTTGCCGTTTGTACATATATATCTCAAAAAAAGTTTCATAATAAGAAATAAAAGCAGGATACTTAACTAAACATAATAGAAAAAAAAATGAAGATATTCAAATGAACAATGAATTGACAGAATGTTGTCCACTTGTAATATATATTATATATATATATATATATATATATAGATTCAAGCATATATAGATAATGATAATATAATACAATTAGCAAATTAATTAGATGGTCCATAGATATGCCAGGTAGAAATGTTCAACTACCATAACAACGGGAGAATGAGCTGCGAGCTAACATCATGGCATGGCTACGTCTTGTCCTTTTCTACGTATGGGAAGCTCCGTTGACATCTTTTACTCATTCCTTAATTCACACACTTATTCATTCATTCCTCCTCCTCCTTTTTCTTCCTTTCAATTTTTCTATGAAATATGTTTTGAAGATATCATCACTAATATTATAATATTATAATATTATAATTGATATTGATTTTATTATTCAGATTAATTAGTTTTATATTTATGTTAATAATTTTATTATGTAATTTATTTTGTATAATATTTTTATTATTTAACTTAAATATCACTAATATGAATAATAACTCACTTAAATTGAATAATAAAAATATTATACAAATGAGTTACATAATAAAATCATTGGCATTAATAATAACTCATTTAATATGAATAATACTCGGTATTAATAATAATATCAATAAAGATATTTGTATATTAGCTCCTTTCTATACCTTAATCAGGTAGAAATTTAATATGTTTATGTGTAACATTACACTTGAATGTATTACTTTATAAATGAAACAAAATTAGCGTTTTCTATTATGTTTAGAATTAACATTTTGAATCTTCAATGAAAAAAGTATCATCATATAATTACCTTTGAACAAAAAGAAATATGAACATGAAATTGAAAATATTTTCTTTGACGAAAATATTAATTAATTTATTCGAAAGGGCATTTGTTGATAGAATATCACTACTTCAAAGAAAATTAATTCACGAAGAAAAAAATTAACACTTGTGTAAAACATTTAAAATTTTGATTTAATTAGCATCCTCTTATTAAACTATTAGCAAGAAATAATCTCCAATTACCTTCTAAATTACAATTTCAGAAGAACTCCCCAAAGTCAAAACCCCTCCTCCACATGCATCTTTCATTTTTATTTCTATTTTCCAGTTTAATACTGAACCGGCGGCGATGGCTCACAGCGCCGTTGCCCTGAACCGGCCGGTTCAAGTTAGCCCCACGGTTCGGTTAATCCGGTCTGCTATTCCTCCTCCATCCTCTACCTTTCTTCTCCGGCGATCAGGTCTTTCCTTTTCTCTCTCTCTTTCTATTTCTCCGTCAAGCTTTTCAAATCTGTCGCGTCTCATTTGTTTTCTTTTCTTTTCTTTTTCAGAAATAGCATTTCCTAGACTGAGTTCCAGTGACTTATGGAGTGAGTCCCTTCTTTCAATTTGTCATCATTTACTAACTAATGCAGAGAATTGATCTAATCTTTATCCTTTTCTTTTTCTTTTGTTAAAAGATTAATCGCTCTTTGTTTTGATCTGATGAAATTAGTCAATGGAACCGGGATCTCAGCAAAGAGAAACATATTGGCTAGTACAAGCGGATCATTCGAGCAAGATGGAACTGGAGAAGATCAGTCCTCGAGAATTCAGGTTTTCTTGAGTTGCTATCGTATCATATCCTTTGGTGATATGTTCTCTTTGATCTGATAAAGCAATTTTATGAACTCAAACAGTGTCACAATGGTGCTGCATCTCATTGTCTCTTTAATCCAGGAAAAAATATTTGATCTTTTAAAGATTCTAAAAGGGGCAAACTCCGTAATTCCGCATATAGTACTCGGCAGCACTGTACTGGCTCTGGTTTATCCACCTTCCTTCACCTGGTTCACAACAAGGTCTTTTTTGAACTTTTCATTTTTCTCATATACAATTTATCATATTAGAACTCAATAATGGTGTTTTCTTTTCTTATATCAGGTATTATGCGCCAGCACTGGGATTTTTAATGTTTGCCGTTGGGGTTAATTCGAGCCCAGAAGATTTTATTGAGGCGATAAAGAGACCAGATGCAATTGCCGCCGGGTATTTGGGACAGTTTATCGTTAAGCCCCTTCTTGGATTTTTATTTGGCACAATGGCTGTTTCGGTATTTAAGCTTCCTACCTCATTAGGTAAATCAAGATCTTTACTCTGAAGTTTCTGATATGCCCCTTGTTTCTGTTATATGTGGCTCATTGCTATGCGATATATTTGAACCTAGGATTGATCTTATCTATTCTTTGTGAAGTACATTGATCAGTAGAAATACTATATTTCTGTACATTGATTAATGTGAATTGAGGGATATATTAGAAGATGGAATTAAATTATTATTTGGTAAAAGCATCAGGTGTTTTTACAAGTTTGTGTATAACATGTTGAAAATGAAAAATCTCTTAATTTTCCAAAAATCCTCAAGTTAGGTGCTGGTATAATGCTGGTATCTTGCGTCAGTGGTGCCCAGCTCTCAAACTATGCAACGTTTCTGACGGACCCCTCCATGGCGCCGCTTAGTATAGTCATGACCTCAATTTCTACTGCATCTGCTGTTTTCGTGACCCCGACCTTGTCATACTTACTAATTGGAAAGAAGCTACCGGTCGATGTCAAAGGCATGATGTCAAGTATTACACAAATTGTAGTAGCACCTATTGCTGCTGGCCTACTTTTAAATAGGTACCAAAATTGTATTGTGATTTTAGCTAAGCACTATTTTTATTTTTGTAGCATAACCCTATTCTCTCTCCTTTTTGTTACCTAAAGCATTGTTTTGGGATCTTAGCTGGTACCATTATTGGGTTGACTTCATATTAAAGTATGCTTGTTCACAAATGTAGAGAAATTTTCTTTGGGATAAAGTATATTGTTATACGATATTTTGTTATGATAAGCCCATAGATGTCGTGCCAATACTGATACAAGTTAATATTGACTATACTATTTGAATTTAAATTTGTATCCTTATTATATTTAAAATGTTTAAGGTTCCTACCAAAGGTATGCTCAGCTATTCAGCCATTTCTGCCCCCTCTGTCGGTATTTGTGACGGCGCTCTGTGTCGGCTCCCCATTGGCAATCAACATAAAGGCAGTGCTATCTCCATTCGGTGTCGGCATCGTTCTTCTCATTTTTGGATTCCATTTATTGGCATTTATTTTGGGGTATGGTCTTGCCGGTGTTTGGTTTAGTAAATCTCCTGATGTGAAAGCACTACAGAGAACTGTATCTTACGAAACAGGTTAGCTTCTCTCCATAACACATTAAGCCGTTATTGATTCTGAGCTAGTATCACAAAATAGAACGAGTTTATTTGGTACTTTATTGTACTTATTCTCTCTTTTCAGGAATGCAAAGTAGTCTCTTAGCACTTGCATTAGCAAATAGGTTTTTCCAAGATCCTCTTGTTGGTGTGCCTCCAGCTATTTCTGTAAGTTGAACTTATCAGACTTGATTCAATCACATTGAATTCACGAATAAAGTCGAAACTAACACGCTAATGCAATTTATAAATGGTTTGCTTGTAGGTTGTATTGATGTCTCTAATGGGATTTGCACTGGTAATGATTTGGTCAAAGAGGACAAAAGAAGAGTAAAAGCTGATGTACTTGAAAATTTACTAGTAATCTGTCTTCCTCAGATATGTTAAGATAATAACATAAATTATTTGTTAGTCCTGAAGGCCCCTAGATTTAGTGTTTTCTTATTTCTTTTTCTTTCGACTTTACAGCTTTTAAATTTTGTGCTGAGTGTAAGAAATTCTTTCATAAACTTGTTAGAAAATGTTAGTTCCTTTTAGCAAATAAATCTTGTTCCTTCTTTTCTTTTCTTATTTGTTTTTGGAAACGAGCATGCTAATTAAGTCGATTTTAGTGGGCTATTTTGTAAGGGAGTTGATATATAGATACGGTTATTAATACCGTTATCGATATGAGATTTATTATATACGTTAAATGAGTTATTATACAAACTCATTTTGTACAGTATTATTATTATTCAACTTAAATGATTTATTATGCATATTAGTAATATTTAAGTTGAATAATTGAAGTATTATATAAAATAAAATCATTAACATACTTAATAACTCATTTAATGTATATAATAAAATTTGTATTAATGACGGTATTAATAATAATATTTCCATAATATTTTCCATTTTGTAAAACCTGGCATAGCCTGCCCGACTGCCCATGTTTCAGCCCACTAGAAGCCCGTCTAAATAAATCTACCCGTAAAATCTAAACGAAACAATTAAGCGTCCTAGTAACTAACATGTTATCGCTTTGCGAAATTGAATAGCTCTAATTCCAAACACGGCCATGGCCTCGATTCTAACCCTACCACCCCTCCCCCTCCCCTTCTCCCTCTCTTCTCGTACAATCCGCGCCTCTTCGCTTCCTCCTCTCCTTCCCAAGCGAGAGAACCATGGAATTCGTATCCACTTCCCTTCTTTAGCGCTTGTAAGCGCCACCGCCTTGGCCACAGTGGCGCTTACTCCGGCCGCCGCCTCCGCCGCGTCCCTCCCATTAGCGATCTCTGCTCTCCAGGAACCGTCCAACGCGCTTTCACTGCCCACCTGGGCGATCCACGTGTCCAGTGTTGTTGAATGGTATGTTACAGTAGGTGCTGAATTGATTAGAGGTTTTGTTTTTGTTAAGCATTTAGTTTTTGTTTCTTACAACTGCATCTTTTTCCTTTTTATCGGGGATAGGATCGCGGCAATGGGATTGGTGTGGGAGTATGGAGAGAAATCTGGCCACACTGCTTGGAAAGGCCTTACATGGGGCATGGTGAGTCACATACATATTACAAATTTAAACAAATTGAGTGAAATATCTATGCAAATATTAGGAGAAATGGTATCTCTGCCATTAAACTTTATACTGAATATGACTGCTATTTTGCATATTTTATAATTTCCCTATGTTAATTGCAACATTCATGTGCTTGTGATTTAGTCGGTATACAGTATTAAGGATATTACAAACATGGGCTGCAACATGTCATATCAATTAGTGTCAGTTAAACAAATGATCTAGCAACATACACTTAACAATTTTAGATTATCGTAGTTAAATAAATTTTTTTTATTTCAATCACATGGTTAGCTGAATAATTAGACTTCTTTCACCTAGGTTCCACTTCTTGGGGGAGCTTTATGCGCATGCACCTGGCATTTTTTTTATAATTCGGAGTCACTCGAGGTAATTCTGTACTTTTCTTAGTTTCCTCGTGTCAATTTAAACTTATTTTTTAATTTGTTCTTATTTGGTGTTGAAATTCCATTTGCAAAAGGTATAAAATCAATCTTCTTAATAGTTGGTAGCATTTCTTTCAGGTACTGGTGGCAATTCAGGGTGCACTAACAACCATCGGCAACACTACAATGCTGATTGCCGCTTTTCGTATATTCAAGGCATCCCAGGAAAGTTCTAACAGCTCTTAGCTCATATTTCCGCAGAACCTATTTTTCTCAACTCCGTTAACAAACTAAAGGTACTCATTTCTTATAGCATATCTATTAATTGGAATCATCTCAAGATGAATCTGTATCAATCTGTCAGTGCATCTTTGTTGGTATATTTTTTACTTAACAGTCATCTTTGTGTTCTTTTTTTATATTTAGCCCTTGAGAAGTTGGTGAGTACGATTGAAGACTTCTTTGAGATTGTATTTTGGCTGCTGGATGTTGGACATCGTCGGAAGAACCAGAATGGAACTTTTCCGTACTAAGACAAAACATGTCGGACATCTATTGTGCATGGGCAGATTTAAAGATAATGAATGGAGGTCAATATCACCCATTCTTCTTTCATATCATACACATATATGGTGCATTTTGGGTTTTATACAAGGCATTTATGTTAGAAAACTTATACTTGAACCCCATAAATTTGTAAAAATTGCTCTATCTTGGACCTCCGCCGGTTATATTTTCTGACTTAAATAACATACAAAAATATCGTGTATCCAAAGCCCATGTGGCCCAGCCCAAGCCCAAGCCTAAATTGCTAGATACTTGAACTGACACCACTGCGCAGGAATAAAATAATTGCAATCCATCGAGGTTATTAACCAGAAGAAAAAATCGGTGCAAAATTGGGCACGATTGAACAGTAAAGGTTAGTTTGTGCTCTTTAACTATGGAATTTGGCCAGCTAATACGCAAACGAGATAAGCATAAGATTAATTGATTCATCAAATTCCAAGCTTTAGAAAACGACTGATTCTCAAGACTGAAGGGATGTGGATTTGTAAATTAAGTGGCTATTTTGTGAATAGTAATTGCAATTAAATATGATGACGATGTGGATAATGCATGTTTGTCAAAAATTTGAACCCACTGGTTATACCGTAGTGAAATTTTTTTCAAGTCGACCCATTAATAAATCCATCTAATTTTCTATATCTGGATTTTGCGGGTTATACGGGTTAAATGGGTTGTGATTTTGATTGAACTTTTTATGATAAACATCTTTTTTTTATTATATATTTAACAAATTAGCAATGCTACAACGAGAGAAAAAATAAATGATAAATTAAAAGCATAAAGATAATTGAATATTAAATAAATGGATAAAAAATAAGTAATTTATTTATTTAATTGGCTTACGATAGCATATTTTTTATTCAACTTAACATTGAAGATTAAATAACCACACGTAGCAATCATAAAGCAAACCAAATAATAATAGTTTGATATAAATGACTAAAATATAAAGTTCAATTTCTATTAATTTCAATAAGACCCGGTTCCAATAATATATTAATAATCATGTTATTCATAAAAAAAAAATTATACAACGATTTTCAATAACCCTTTATGGGTAGATTATAGAGGCCCATTTTGATGTATTGCCTACGGGCAGTTTAACAAAAAAAAATTCTTAAAAAGATAAATAAATAATATATTTGCTATTGATTAATTTTCATGTATAAATAATTCATTTTTATTTTCAATAAAAAAAAAGATAAAATATTTTAAAAAAACATGATATAATAATAATATTTAAAACAGATGAATCGGATTAAAAAAGATTTTTAAAGTCAAATTTGCAACTCAATTCGAACTAGTGAGTTGAATAAAGTTCAAACCTGTCATCAATTCTACAACATTTTAATTCAACAAAACTCCGAATTGAATTGAGTAGGTTAAACATGTTGGACGGTTTATATTTTTTTGTTAAGCCATGTGGATAAGAAACAAAAGATTAAATATAAGAGTAGGGGTCACTCTCAGCTGGTCAAGACACGTTGCATGAGAACGTACAGAGTGGGGCCAGTTTAAGTTTTGATGTAACCTCAACTGCTTGATTAATTGTTGCTATGTAATTAGTAGACATTTAGACACTAAACACAAAGGAGGAAAAAAAAGGAATGGCAAGAAAATGGCAATAAATGACAAAAGAAAATGAAAAATAATTAACATGGTTCTTGTAAAATCATTCAAAAGTCTCAAAACATCCAAACTAATAAATCAAATATATGTTACTGGTTTCTGGTATAAATCAAATATATGTTATTGGTTTCTTGTCAAATCAAAATAATAAATCTTTTTGGTTTTAACTTTTTTGCTTTCTGATATAAATCTTTTGCACTTTAGTCGTTTATGTACTCTTGTGCTTTCAAAAAGTAACGAAAGAAGATTTTTTTTTCAGAATACTTTATTAAAAAAAAAAAAAGCAGAAGAAAGTAAATCAAATATATGTTACTAGCAGTCAAGCATTTTTTATGGGGTTGTAACCATAGGATATTACATTTAAAAGAAGAAGAAATGGCTTTCTAAATTTCTTGTAAGAAAAAAATAATGCTACAGGAGAAATAGAGAAATTATGAAATTGAGAATTGATAATTAATGGATGCTCTCTGTTACTAACTAATATTAGAAAAATATGCTGTCAGATTATTCATCAAAATGACTAGACAAAATCGTTGATTTTAATCTACACCAATTTTCCTTTCTTTCAAAGTTAATTTTGTTTAGTTCCGGAAGAATAATATATTTTGTTTCTACGTATAGACGGAGCGAGAAATTTTTTTAAATATGAGTTAAAAATTATATTAGATTTTCATAGGAGTAAAATATTTTGTTGGGCATGATTTGCTTTTGGTAAATTTCCAAAGAAAAAATGACTTTTTGGTTATTTTATATTGTTTGAAAATATGCAAAGAAAAAACTAATGTCAGGCTTAATATTATTATCTTTCATATTATTGCATTTGTTATTTTGTTAAATCAGAGTTCATGAGAAATAATGTGTGCATCACAACTTTTAAAGAATTGGGAACATGAAAATAAATAAACTTGCTATTTCATAGATCTTGGAATGACAAAATTTGTTTTTTTTTTCATTTTGTCATATTTTTTAAATTATAAATGTTGCTGTTTCATTTAATTGAATTTAGGAAATTAAATATTATGTGCAAGAGATTTTTTTTATTTCCAAATTGTATGAATAAAAAAAATGTGAATATTGTTTCCAACATAGGACAATATTATGCTTTTTATACTCATTGAATTATTCAAAGAGTTATGTTATATATGATTTTGCTTCTTTAGGGTAGTAAAAAATATCATTGTTTGACATTAATCACGCATTGGGGGAGAAATAAGTGCATCTAATGATAATTAAATAGTAATAATTAATAATTTAATTATTCAAAACCAAAAAAAAAACTAAGAAAATGATTACTATCCCCAGAAGAAAATCACTCCAAAGTCGCCAGCATGTATATATTTTTTACAATCAATAATTTAATTATATCAATATTTATGCCAGCATTTGGGTGATTTTCTATTGACAGTAAAATCTCATTTCCCACAAATTAATAAAAATATTTTTAAGTGCAATCAATTTTTATACTACATTCACTTCTTACGAGATACATACATACATACATACATACATACATACATACATATATTAAAATATCACTTAGATTAAAAAAAATAAAACTATAGATCACGCTAGATTTTTTTTTCTTTTACTGTACATTTCGGTGACAACATGATCACACTCGTTGTTAGGTGACAAATATCCATTTGTCGGTTCAACACTTTACACTTTTCCAAGTCCCTTTTTTGAGTTCGTTCAGAGCTCCTCAACATAGATTTGCAATGTGCTTAATTCAAGTGTTGGTCTGGTAACACAGATTTGGCTAGAAATACTATTGCTATTATATGTGTGGCTATTGTGGCTTCAGTGCACTTTTTTCTGGCATGATGCTTTAACATCTTCTTCATTAGCTTGAATGCTTCCATGTGCAATACACACGGCGCACATCACGCCGAGTGAAGACGCTTCCATGTGCGCTTTCAAGTTAACATGTATTAAGTTGCTAACAAGTTATATCATGGACAAATTAGTTTAGTGACATGTATCATTTTAAGGTGAAACGAATCATCATGTTAAATTTCTAGATAGAAGTGAGTACGTCTTTTATTAACAAAAATTTAATATATATATTGAGCAAGATTTTGATATGAATAATTTATTAAGCAATTTGGATTTTCATTAGGAATCGATTTGATAGGTTTTTAAGGTAGGAGCACGCTAACTTTATTTTATATATATATATATATATATATATATACACACACTTTATAAAGAAAAATTAAGTTTTATGACTATACATTTATGTCAGGGTTAATGAGAGACTTCATTTTTTTTAAAAAGACTATTCATCTATGACATATGCATTAGCATCTTCATTTACTCAATTTTATTTGTTTTCTTCTTTATTATGATAGAATGACTTGTATGTTTTCATGTTTCCTCTCCTCATTTAAGAGAGTTTATATTTCTCTAAGAATATTTGTATGATTAATTGTATTGTATTTTATTATATAAGTTACAGAGATTTGAAGAAAAAAATATATATGTCTGAAATTTACTTGACTATAAAATTATTTCATGAAAAATTATCATTATTAAATTCAACTTTTGTGTTATACAATTCTTTTCAAAGCAAAGCTCAATCGATAGATAATTCTATTAATGGAATGACTAATTAGTATAATTCTTGCCAATGAATTAAAAATGTTTTAGTGCGGCATATATACTCTTTCACCTAGTTTGAAGTTAAGATGTAGGATACATTTTTTTAATTAGGTGCTTTAAATTTCAGAGTATTGTTACATGGTGTATTTTGTCCTTCAAAAGAAGACTAAAATACCTCATTTTGTTTCATTTTTATTAGTTGAAATTATAGTTCACGGTTGTTAATTATTATTTTTTTATTTTCGTATGATATTTTTGAGGAAATTAAAAAGGTACAAAATTACTCATGTGATTCAAAGTAAGTGTAATATATATTTTGTTCATCTTAAAAATTAGCACATTGCTAAAGCCTCTCTAATGAATATATTTATAATACAACATGCCTAGATTTGCTGACAATTCAATGTAGGTGAACTCCTTATACATACTTTCACAATTGAATTAATATCTCATCCATCAGACCAGAATTAAAAGGTGATAAAAAACTGAACTCGTCAGAAATAGTTTTGAATCTAGTTAAATAATATATACGCTATCAATAGAGTAGGATATATTATTTCAGAAAGCATTTTTTATTTTCTTTTGGATTAGTCATAAATGTATTATTCCATGATGCAGTCTCTAAATTTTCGCTGAAGAAAAAATTGTTTTCATTCAAATTCATAAATCTTTCAAATTCTCTATTCATTTGTATACTGAAAATATTGGGAAACATGACATTAAATTAGACAAAATATCAAAGAAGTCCCCATTAAGAAATATAATAACATCACATCAACCATTCTTGTAAAACGACCACTCAGCTCAAAATTCAAACCAAAGTTCATCTAACGGGATTTAATTTAAGAATCATTCTCCTTCCTGGTTATTATTATTCCTTGCTTTAAAAATAGTGCTCAAATTGAGAAAGAAGGTCAATGCGAAATCACGCCTCTCTATGAGCGCAAAATCCTATCACACACGTAATTGCAATTGCTACGGGTACCCACTCTGTCGCTCCTTTCGCCATCTCCCGCCCGAGACACCCGCCGCTCCCAGCCAGTGCACCGCTTTGCTTGATTTTCCCTGGCGTTTATAATATGCTCACCACTGCAGTATGCATTGCATTTTAGTGATTGATTTCAATGAAAATAATGACGCCTGATCCAAACCAAACCAAACCAAACCAAACCATTTATTATAAAATATATATGAATTTCATAAAATTATTTTCAAGAAAAAGGCACAACGTTTTTGCATTTTAAATTATAGTTTGACGATTGAGATTATATGTCATAAAATTCTGTCATTATAATTTATAACTATGTTTGTAGATTCAGACTTAAATCTATAAAAAAAAATCCAATCATTTCTATTTATAAGATACTCTCAATGACCAATAATACAAGCAAAGAAGAACATACACATAATTTAGCACAATTTTTATTCTATTACTAATATGAAATTATTAATCATTACCAATGACCTAATTCTATAATTGTGGAAATTGAAAACGGATTGTGCATTACAATTTATTTGGATACTTTCCATTTTATTGATTAGTGATTTCTGCATTCCTAAAGAAATATAACTTATAATCGTAATATTATGAATTTTCATAAGCTTGAATTAACCTAGACTAGAGACGTACAATGTACAAAAATTTCACGACAGATGGTACTAATTGTGCGACCAAATTTCACATAAAGTTGAATCAATCTATCATATACATATATATATATATATATACACACACACAATGTCTTACTAGATACGGTATTAATACCGATTCCACAAAAACAAATACAATTAAATGTACATACATTCCCCGTTGGTGGAAAAATGGAAGTTTTAAGCCCCCAACCCTACCCTGCTGCCCCCAATTACCAAACCGTGTCAATCGCAAACCAAGGCAACCTTTTAAGCGCCACAATGTATCCAAATTAATACACGCAGCCGTCTCTCTCTCTGTCTCTCTCTCTCTCTCTCTCTCTGTGACCATAGACTCGAGACAAAGCTCCCAACAAAACAATCTCCCTCTCCTAAACTCCTTCCCCTCTCTCTGTGTCACTGCCTCTTCTCTCATGGAACAACTAGATCTATCCCGTACCAGTCCCGGTACGTACCGCCACCCTTCCCCCGGCGACAACAACAACAACAACAACGCTTCCTTCAAGCGCCCCTCCGGTATCCCACCGGCGCACCCTCACTACTCCTCTCAGATCCCGCCTCCAAGTCCCGTCTCGGTACAACCTGTACCAACTCACTCCCGCTCTCTCTCTCAACCCACTTTCTTCTCTCTCGACTCGCTGCCTCCTCTCAACCCTACTTCAATCTCCCCCAATCCTTCGCCACGCGTCTCCCTCCCGCCTCGCAAGGCACACCGCAGGTCCCACAGCGATGTCCCGCTCGGCTTCACGGCTCCGCCTCCAGTCAAGCAGGAGACTCCACAGGAGGTACTGAGCACTGACGATTTGGTGAGCGCGTACATGAATTTGGAGAATTTGGAAATGTTGAACTCGTCGGAGGCGAGCGGCACCAAAGACAGCAGCGAGAATGAGGCGGAGAGTAGCAGTGTCAACGAGACTGGAGCCTCCAGTGGCATGAATGAACAGAAGAGGGAAGGCAGTGGTAACAAGAGAGGGGCAACCGGAGAACTGGTGGCTCCAGTTAATCCGAGGCACTGTAGGAGCTTGTCCATGGATAGCTTCATGGGGAGGTTGAATTTTGGTGAGGATTCACCCAAATTGGGGCCCGTTTCGCCGGGTAACCCCTCACCAGGTAACCAGAGCAGCGGAGGGCTTTCGCGGAGTGGATCGTTGGACGGGTCAATTAACCCGTTTGGGATGGAGCTTGGTGCTGGAGAGTTTAGCGAGGCCGAGATTAAGAAGATCAAGGCAAATGAGAAGTTGGTCGAGATGGCTTTAACCGATCCCAAGAGGGTAAAGAGGTTAGTAATAAGAATTGGTTCAATCAATTGAGAGAGATGAGGGTTTCAAAGATTTGTTCACAAAATTGTGATATATTGAATAATTTGAATATTGTTTCCCTGTTTCTAATTCAATTAAAACTGATTGATGTTGGTCACAACTAAAACATTGACCCCTTGTAGAATTTTGGCAAACCGGCAATCGGCAGCTCGATCGAAGGAGAGAAAGATGCGGTACATTTCTGAGCTCGAGCACAAGGTTCAAACTCTGCAAACAGAGGCTACTACTTTGTCTGCTCAACTCACCTTATTACAGGTTTGATATAAACTTCAAGTACTTTGTTATATTTAGAGTTTATCTTACTTAACTGAATACACATTTTTAATTTGGGATGATAGAGCATGTAATCAAATTTTATTTAGAGTTAATCTTACTGAATACATTTTTAATTTGAGATGATATGACATGAATTCAATTGTTATTTAGAGTTTATCTTACATTCATCTGCTTGAAGCTATCTTGTTACATTTATATCATTGAATGTACTTCTTATTTGACATGATTTTTCCATCTAATTCGAATTGAAAACTTGCTGGAAAATAATTCATTTAGAATATCTTATTTATCAATACTAAGAACAATTTATTTTCTTGGTTATGATGTACTTAATGTTGCAATATGCTGCTTACAGCGAGACTCTTCAGGGTTATTGAGCCAGAACAACGAATTGAAGATCCGTTTACAAGCCATGGAGCAACAGGCTCAGTTAAGAGATGGTACTAATTTTAATTTCTCTGATTTTTCAAAAGTAGAATATACTCTCTGTTTCGGTAGCCTAAACAGTCTTGGCTACACTGGTATAACAGCGAGGATATATCCAGGTTTTGCAAACCAAAAAAAAAACAAGTACCAACTACCAATTGTACAAATGTATATAACCTATTGTTTAGAAAAAAGATGAAAAATGCATATTTTCCCTTGAAAATACAATGCTATCCATCTCATAGTTATGGTAGCTTAACTACAGTTGTTGTATTTAATTATACAGTTACTCTAATTAGTTGATTATACTAATTATGTATTATTTATAAAAGAGCTTAAATATAGTTTCTATAATGAATCTGGAATATTCTCTGTTTATTCAGTTCATCCAGTACCATACTAAACCAATAACATGTAAAAATATTTCCGATATACTTTTTTTTCTTGAGAAAGGCCCCAGAGGATAAAATAAAAGACATAAATTTTACATCATCAGCATTTAATTTATGACTGACAATTAGTATGTATTGAAAATGTGCAGCACTGAATGAGGCGCTGACTGCTGAGGTGAAGAGGCTAAAACTAGCAACTGGAGAGATCAGTGATTCTCACCACCAAAAGGCAACTGGAGGCTTGAATAACCACCATCAGTTCTCTCTCAGTTCTCAGATGCTCCAACAGATGCAGCAAATGCACTTGCAGCAGCGCCAGCAGCAGCAAGTCCCATTACAGCAAAACCAGCAGAAGCCCCAGGGCTCCCAACAACAGCAAGAAGTATAAAATTAATAGATAGAAGAAATAGCCATCATATATCAATATTATATGGATAAGATATAATTCTCTAAGTGTAGGTCAAATATATGTTTGCCACTTTGTTGTAGTTTTCAGTATTATGGGTTGGGTTAAAATTCTTTCTTTTTTTCGGTTTTTTTAAATAATAGAAGAGTATTTTTTTTTCTTAGTAGTTGAACTTGGTATATAGGTTATAAAACTAAAAATCGAAGTTCCTAGTTCGTTTTTTAATGTCTTAGTTTAAACTAAACCAATCTATGTGCATCATAATTATTTCAAATTTAAGCTGATATGAGATTTGACGTCGTCAATGGTCCTTTATTTTAACTTCAAAAGACATAAAATTTAAATTGTTTATTTAATCAATTGAAGATTTCACGTAGATTTTAAAAACTAAAAAAATACATTATTTTAGTATGTTCATTTTTCAACAATTTTCGATCTCTTGATTCATAAAAAAACATTCTTGAAACTTACAAGCTTGTAACTTAAAACATCAAATCCGTATACTTGAAAAATTAAAAACCCATTAACTTGAACATCATTGGTGAGAGAATTTTTTTTTGATAAAAAAAAAAGATGGGTGATTAAGCTCAATAATTTAAATTTTATCATATTCAATAATATTTTGTGATTAAGCTCACCCATCTTTTTTAAGCTCAACCACATCTAACTTCAATTATCTTTACATGCCGATCTCGAATATCTATGCTGCTCTATAATTCTGCCTTTAAACATTTTTTTTTTGTTGAGAAAAGCTTTAAACATGTTACATGTCTAATATGATAACATCACACCGCCTGAGAAAAGAAATGGAATAATTCGTCTTTCGTTCCCAACTTTACAAAAGGCTGCTTCAATATGCCTAATTAGTAAAGCTCCAGAAAAGTACCATGCTAATTACACGTGGCCATAAAATCGTGTGATTGCACGTGATTGTTTCTTTTTTCTTTTAATCTCAATCGTCATGTATTATGAGCCTACGACTAGGACCAATTTATACAAGAAGTTTGGATGTACCAATTCATGCACAGAGCTATATATGAAACTAATAAATGAGCTCAGCTGTTTTTCTTAAAGAGAACTAGAGAAGCCATTGATAGTACAAAATGAGTATGTCAAATTAATGAAATGATGCAATGCAGTTGCAACGCAAGGTTTTTGACTCGGTAACAGAAAACGGTGGGTTTGCGTGTGAGATTGTAAACAGAGTTTCTCTCACTGGAGTGTGGACCCTCACCTGGTTGGGTTTGGAAGAAAATGGAAAATAAAATATAATGCACGCAATTGGGATTTGAATTTGATAATGTGCCGTGCATGCTTCAATAAAACGAGTCAGGATGTGCGCAGTCAAATTCATAGTTCGGCAAATGTCTGAATTCCTGATTCGGTATAATAGAGACATCATTTGAGAAATATATTTTTTATTATTTTGTAATGTAAATGATATATTCGCATATTATTATTAATACGAGTATTGTTTGAGAACATTACTGCTGTGGTCAAGTTGCATTCACGAGAATAGCAGAGTTTGATCATTATTTTTTACAGACGACAATACATATATAATATATATTTTTGTTAGGGGTTAATTTTTTTTAATAGAAACCTAAAAAATTTTAGAGCTGATTTTTAATACAAACCACTAGGGAACTATAAAAGTATCGTCCAGTACCTAAATGTGTCAGGCACGCACGTACCAGTCGGACGTGCCATACCGTGCCGTATAAGCACATGTAAAAATTAACACTTATTGTGTTTTTTATACTAGTATTAAGAACGGTACTTTTAACAACACGGCAAATCTTTTCACGCCGTGCCAATATGTGTTTGGACGTGTTTTAATTTTTTTAATTAAATTTCTGTTTTTAATTATTAAAAAATACTTAAAAATTCAGAAAAAAATAAAAAAAAATCAGAAAAAATAGGAAAAATGGAGGAAATTTTTTTATAATAATATATTTTTTAGAATGTGCTTGTAACATCTATTAAATACATTATAACAACTATTTTTTAAATTTTTATAGATGTGTTTAGATGTGCCACGTGCCAACTAGACTCTTGAACGTGTCGTGCTCGGTGCGTTAATCGCCTAACACAGCACTTGTAAAGGCACGACACGTCTAAGCACGTGTGTCGTGTTTTGGTTGTGCCTAGACACGTGCCATCCGTGTCATGCTCACACGCCACGTGCTTTTGTTAAACTCTGTGTGTGTGTGTGTGTGTGAATAAAACTAACGTGAGCTTTAAGCTCACCAAAAATGTTTAGTAAGTTTAATTCAAAAACCTATCGAATCGACTCCAAATAACAAATTCAATTTGCTCAATAAATTCTTTATATCAAAATCTTATAGAATATCGAAATTTTCTATTTTTAGAACTAACTCTTTTCAACTTTTTTTTTAAATGGCCTATTCATATATAAAAAGATTCATTACTTCGTTATTATTTTAGAATCATTTTCAAAAGTTCGAAAAAAAACAGTTAGAAAATTCTAAAAATAAAAAATTTTGGTATCCTAGGAGATTTTAATACGAAGAATTTGTGGAGCTACTCAGATTTGTCGTTTGAAGCCGCTTCGATAATTTTTGGGTTAATCTCATAAAAAAACTTAATGAATTTAAGCTCACGTTGGTTTTATTCTGTCTCTATATATATAATAGAGCTGATTTTTTTTATTTTTTACATGCATCTTCTTTTAGTGTGTATTACTCTGGAAATTTTTGGGGGACTCAATCCCTTCTTATTTCTTGGAAGATATGTTCGGCTAATCATTTCCTCTTTACTAGTGTGGAATTCATTGGTGAATTTCAAACCGTTTGAAGCCGTTTATTTTAGATTAATTATATCAAATCATATTTAGTTTCTTATTTTAAATTTTGAACAAAAAAAAAGCTATACTTCATACTAAGTTTTTAAGGCTTTTACATATTCCTTATCACCAGTGTTCTCATCAGACATCCTGAGATTTTATTCTCTTCTTATTTATTATGATCAGTGACTTATATTTCGTCATGCTCTTTTTTCTCATTAAGTGAGAACATAATGAGAAAAACTTTTTATGTCCTCAATTATGTATTTCTAATTACATAGGAATTTTAGAACTATTGTATATTTCTTTAATAGATATTATCATCATAGATTTTTTTTTTACAAAATTTGAGGGACATTTTTAGTTAAATATAAATTGGTTGTTTAGATACAATCGAACCATTTAATTTAAAGTTAGATGACTTATACTTTCAAGAATACCCCAATTATAAAGACATCCATACAATTACTGAGGAGCACAATCTAATATATAAGATCATACGTGGGATGAATAATTTGGGGATGACTGGCTGAGTGCATGTACATGTATTCATATTTTATAGCATTGAATTGGAAAATTAGTGTGTGGAGGCATGTGATTCGGTGCATGGAAGTAGAAAATAGCAAGAGGTGGGAGTTAGGCGGGATGTCTTTTTCCACAATTGCAAATTTTTGCATGGGTCATTTAAGTACGTGTTTGTGGGTCAATCAAGCTGAAATTGAATTGAGAGAGAGAGAGAGAGAGAGAGAGAGAGAGAGAGAGAGTCCAAAATCCATGCTATTGCAATTTGCAAAAGAAAAGTCATATCTTCATCCTAAATCCATGGGGTCTTGGTGGGCCCCACCTTTGAATGGATGGATCCCTTTTGCTTACCGAGAATTACGGAATTTTGACGCTAACAAATGTGAACCTAATTAATAGCAGAGATTCTATGTTACTTATTTTCTCTACCAGACATGTTATGTTATGAAGTCACTGTGAGAGGGATTGTAAAAACTGGGTAATTTTTTTTTCTATTCAATTATGTGGATTTCTGTAGTGTAAGACTGTAAACGAGCCGAGTTTGAGTGAGCTAGATCTAACTCGAACTCGGTTTATATTTTTAACAAGTCGAGCCAGTTCAAATTGAATATGACTTTAAACTATAAATTCTGACTCAAGCTTGGCTCATTATAAATGAAGCCTACTCGAGCTGGCTTGTTATTAGCTTTATTTGTGTAAAGTATTGAAATTAATTTTAGTTTGATGGTTTGTTAACTCAAGATTTTGGATCGGTTTTAAACTCCAACTTGTGTAATCAAGTACAAGATATAAGTTTTTAAAAAACATTTAACGGCTCCTAGTGGCAAGGTGAACATTTAATGATTTAACGTTTAAATGAAATTAAATGGCCGTTAAATTATAATACAGGTATTCTTATAAAGTCTATTTTTTTCAATTGTAAAGAATAAGTTATGCATATTTATACCTGATAATTAAAAAAATAATGAAAATTAGTTACAATAATAATTATATCATTAATAAATATTTAAGCTAGTTAATACTATAACATTGTCACATCATAAAAGATTAAACAAAAAAATAAGAAGTCTAAAGAGTTGATCACGATAAATTATATATTTTTTTCAATCATAAACATTCAATATATTTATTTTGGTCATTTAAAATTGCTCATCATACATAAATTTTACAGTATTTAATCACTTTGAAATAATACAAATTCTAACCATTTTATCAGGGTTTAAGTAATTTAATTGTCAAAAAATCATTAAAATATTTTTTTTCTAAATACTTAACGTCAGAGAATCTAAAAAATAATTATACAATTTAAACGGGTATAAAATCTGTTTTTTAAAAGCTTGACAACTATGTAAACAAATCATAAATTACCGACAGATGGAATAAATTTAATACATAAAAAATTACATCATAATTCTTATGGTTCAAATTAGCTCATTATTGCACCAAGTCAGAACAAGACAAGCTGAGATAAGTCAAATTCGGCTCAGTAACTAAACGAGTTCAATAGCTCGGCTCGTTAGCAGCTCGAGCCTGAATTGAGCAAGCTAACTGATTACAACTTTTTTTTTCAAGCCGATTTCACGATCCATAAGCTATGAGAATCAGTAAAGGGTTTCATACATTTGTGAATAATTATTTTCAAATTGACTGATCAATTTGAAACAAACGGTCTGTTAATAATTATGTAATAAAGTTTCTAAACTTTTAGTCAAATTTTCATGTAACGGATTCACAGTCGCTTGACTCTATGTAACCGCAACAAATGAAATGAGCATTAATTATCTTCTCTCTTCCAATCTCGTGTATTACTGTTCACGAGAGATTATGTTTGACCAAGTCAACGATAACACTTGTGATAAAATTGAGGATTGCATTTGTTGCAGGAGAGTTGTTGCGTGTTGTGAATGCTATAATAATCTAATAACGGTCCATTAGCAATCTATAACGTATATATGGGTTTTATTAGAGAGGACAATTATATTATATTATATTATATTATATTATATTATATACAAGAGGAGTCCGGATATAGTGCTTTCATAAGCATTTCGACTTGAAATATTTATGAATCAAAGTTTAGAATCTTACGTCTGAAATATCGATTCAATTAACTCAATAAATTTTTAATTTCAAAATCTTATAAAATACTAAAATTTATTATTTTAGGATTTATGAACTATTTTTAATATTTTTTTAAAGATAACCCATTTTTTTTACATTTAAAATATTAATATTTTTCTATTATTTTTAGGGTCATTTTTCAAAAATCATTAAAAATAGTTCAAAAAAATAAAAAAAATGGTAAATTTTGATATTCTATAAGATTTTGATATGAAGAATTTATTAAGCTATCTGAATTGATGTTTCACATATGAAATTTTGAAATTCGATCCATAAGCGTTTCAGACCGAAATGTTTATAGAAGAATATTAGCTAAACTCATATAAGAAAAGTTTTAGCACAATGACATGTGAGAACATATGTTCAACATCTCGGTTAAAAAGAAAATATAATTCCACAGACATATCAACTTTTTTATTATGAAAAAGTTCCCCACAAAAATTATGATAATTTTTATACATTAGCAATGAGATATTATACATTACAATATGCAATATGCTACTATAGAGGAATTCAAAATATTTACTCAGAACTGAACTTTAAGATAAACAATCCACTATGTACAATAGGATGTTGTTTTATTCTTAAAGAAAACTAATGTTGAATTTATTTATTTAATTGGTTTCATTTAATTAATTCATGAAAATCAATCATTTAATGTTTTTTTCAGAATTTTACAATTTAATTTTGATTGAATTATTTGAGGGTGGGGATCTATTGACAGTGATGAACTTATATATTGATTGTGTTTGGAATTTCATGCAATTTAAATGTCATTTGATATTTCATCAATGATTAATGCATGGAATTTTCAAAGTCCCAAATTTAATGATGTTTAATAGAATATCAAATTATACTTAAATTTTACAAAATTTAAAATAAAATCAATCTATAAATTCAAAAATATTTTTTATAATTTTTTATAATTTATAATTTTTATTTATAAAATTTGTTATGAAGATTGTAAAATAACCATTGCCAAAATTATCCCTCCTCATTATTTAAAACTCTCATTACCAAATTCAATGCAAACCATTTCAAACTCCAGATCTGCGGAGGAGGCCAATGAAATCTGTAAATTAAGAAAGGGATCAAATTCCTACTTAATGAGAGGCTGTTGTGAGCAGTGTGGGACCCACCAGTCAGGAAAATCAGAAACAGAGGATTGACTTTTGACACTTAATTGTATGCGTAAGATGTCCTTTTTATTGATCATAAATTATGTTCTATGACTATCCAAAGATAATGAAATATATATATTTTGTGTTTACATTATGTATGGTAATGGTATAGCGTAAATTTGTCTTGCACGGTACACTTCAGTTTAATTTAATTAAGCATATACCTAGTTTGTTCAAAGGAATATACCTTACTGATTCTTTTTCATTTTTCCTCAATTGGTACAGTCTTGGGCCACAAAATCATGATTAATTATAAACTGATATTTCCAACAGTTGGGAAGTGTCAACGGATGTATATTTTTTTTTTGTTGAATAGTGGATATGCTTATTTATTGTGATTTATGAACATCCATATATTTCCAACGTAGAAAGAGTCAAGGATTACGTAACTTGTATGTATAAAATATAAAATGTATACACTGCTTTGTACCCACTTTGTTTCTCCTCGGATTCTTTTTCTTTTTCTTTTCTTGTTCGTTTTCTCTTTAGATTTGTATGTAGGTAGAGTTCTAAAATCATACGAGCCGTGCCATACTGTGCTGTGTCAAAATATGACGTGCTGCGGCGTGGCACGGGAGAATGATTCTTTTTTTGCGTGCATGTCATGTCGTGTAAAAAATGGAGAGAGGGCGGCACGGCACGGTTAAATCACGACGTACTACATGTGCCGTGTCGATTCCACACGCTGTGCTAACCGTGACATGCATTAACCGTGCCGTGTTGTGTCGAGTTAACACGCTATGCTACATGTGTCTTAACCGTGCTAAACGTGTTTGGTAGGAAAAAAATTCGAAAAAATCAGAAAAAATTGTAAAAAATTCGGAAAAATCTTAAAAAAACATAAAAAATTCAAAAAATTTAAATTTATTTGCTTCTAAAAAAAATTAAACAAATAATTGGAAAAAAATAATATTTTTGTAAAAATGAAAAAAAAATTAGAAAAATCTGAATTTTTTAAAACAAATCCGAAAAATATTTTTAAAAAATCCAAAATTTTTTTTTACAAAATTCAAAAATTATTTTAAAATTTTTTTAAAATTACTTTTAAAAAATTTTAAAAATTACAAATTACATACAGTACTTAATTAAATTTCTCCTAACTCGGTCGAGGTCATACCTAAAATAGCCTCCTCTAACACCGAACTGGGTTTGGGTCATCTGTGCTCTATGTTCTTCAGATATCACATCACATTTTTTTATCACGAATAGTCTTATGTCCTAAAAATACAGCGGTACCCTGGGCCAAATTGTAATTATACATTTTTCCACAAATCAAACATTTACCTGCAATTACCTTATTATCGTCATTTTCAATCTTACAAAAGATATCCCAACATGCAGTCTTATGTTCTCTCAACCTCTTGCTGTTGTTGCTGTGCTAATTGCTTATGTCTCCTTCCACGTGCATGGTTGAGGTCGACTCACTCAACAGTGGTGGTATCAGAACATTGCTGATGTGTTCGATTCAGGGCGGTAGATCATATGTTATATTTAAATCTACATTAGGGTTGCTAGAGTCCGCAACATCATGTTCAGGACTAACACCTAATTGTGCGCTAGAAATATCTAACTAAGTTCGGTTTGCATCCATTTAAAATTAATTTGGAAAATAAAATTTAAAGGGTTTTAAATCAAAGATTTATATAAAAAAATATTTTTTTATTTTGGCTTTTTGGAAAAAACCTTCATTGAAATTTATCATAAAATATTAGTTGTGCCAAAAAAAATCTTAGATTCGGATATCAAAATTATCAAAAAAATGTATAACAATAAAAAAATTATAAATCCATTTTTATTATGTTCATTAGAGTTAGGGGAAGTCATAGAAAAAAATTCATCATTTTTGGGATCATGCATCTATTTTTAACCATTTAATGTTCTGATTTGGGCTAAAATTATCAAAAAAGGTACAACAATAGAAAAAAATTACAAATCCATTTTTCTTAAGTGCATTCTGGTTAGGGGAAGCCACAAAAACAATTCCACTATTTTTGGTATCATGCATCTATTTTAACCATTTAATGTTCTGATTTGGGTTAAAATTACCAAAAAAAGGTACAACAATAAAAAAAATTACAAATCCATTTTTCTTAAGTGCATTCAGGTTAGGGGAAGCCACATAAAAAATTCCACTATTTTTGGGATCATGCATACTTTTTTTAACCATTTAATGTTATGATTTAAGTTAAAATTACCAAAAAAAAAGGTACAACAATAAAAAAAAATTACAAATCTATTTTTTTAAAGTTCATTCGGGTAAGGGAAAGTCACAGAAAAGTTTCCACTAATTTTGGAGTTTTGCATCTATTTTTATATGCATATTTCTATTTTCTACAAAAAAAAACGAATTAAAAAGTTGTCTAACCTCTAAATTGCTATTAAATTTCAGAATCGGGAGGGGATTTGAGCAAAATGCGTATAAAAATATGAAAGCTCAGTTGAGACTTGAGAGAATGATATTGAGAAAAAAGATTGAGTTGTTTGGATGAAATGAGTTTGACTGAATATGAGAGTATTTATAGATGAATTGTAGTGTGAAAATTACAAAAATAACCTTCATATATAACCGTTTATAACTGTTCAGGGTGTATTTTCATCATTTGCATCAATTTACAATTTTACCCATGAATATAGCCGTTTATAACTGTTAAATGAGGGTATTTTGGTCATTTTCTTATTTTAAATTTGAATTTTAAATTAAATTGTGTTTACCGGAGTACATTATTTAAGGGATGTTTAACATTGCTAAAAAGAGTAGGTATGGCTTGGTACACAAAATGGGGGACAAATATCATATTAGCCTATTTTTTAATCCCATTACAAAATCCCGTCAATAAATTACAAAATCAACCGCCCGATCAACATCGAACGACCCACAATCCGTACATACTATGTCTATCTGTGCTAACAGTGCTAAACGTGCATACCCGTGCTTACTCGTGCGTACGCGTGTTGCCGTGCCGTGCCTATGCGTGTATGTTTTGTGAGCCCCCTTTTTTTGCCATGCCGTGTCGCCTTCCTTATCCGTACGTGCCGTGTCTACAGTAAGAAAAACTAGACCCGGCATGAATAACGGCATGGCACACGATATGCATAACACGGTACGTGTTGACACGCCGTGCCGTGCCGCCTCTGACATGTGCCGTGTCGTGTCTTATCTTGGCACGTCGTGTTATTTTTAATTCCCTATATGTATGTGTGCAAATATGACAATTATATACTTTATGGAAGGTATGACAATTATATGTTAACTGAAATAATTCGGTCATGTAGTACAAAATCTTTGACTTGTAAGATAAACAAAAAGAACTTATTGAACTTTTATGTGTCATTTTAATCAATACACGAAAGAGTCAGTGGCGAAATATTAAAGGCATTATTTCTCTTATAAAGATATAGTTTTTATTTTTGTAAGCATAATATGATTGTTTTGTTTTCCTTTAGACCAAGAAATATATCTGACACAGTGGTGATAGATCTCGCATTTCTATGAAGAAACGCAGGTTCAAGTCCCACAAAAGACATTTGAAATGAATAATATCGGGGTTAACAGGAGACTTATATAAAAAAAAGGTTCATATGTTGCATTTCATAAAATAGATTTTACACTTTTAAAAAATTAGCAATGGAGTGATAATTATAACCTTTATTCACACCTCTTATCTACATTTCAGCATTGTTTATACCTTTTACGGAAAATATTTATATTTAATAGAAAAAATATTTTTTATCTTATATTGTTAGAATTATTTCTTTTGAAACATATATTTTAAGCTATTTAATAGAGACTCTAACTTCAATTTTCATTTGATCATTTAAAAAATAAAAAGTAACAAATACTTTATATACTAAATATAAATACTTTTAAAGTAAGATATAAATAATAGTTATATTAAGTGTGAACACTTTTGGCGTGTGGATACAAGACGCAAAATTTTGGGTGCAAGAATAATTTTTTTTTATGGAAAGGTACAAAAAAATTTTAAATAAATATTTTCACTATAATTTTAAAATTAATAAAATAACTAAAATAAGTGCTAAAATATAAAGTATTTTCATCATAATACAACATAGAATAGCGATGTTAATTTAACATAACAGTCGAAGAATTAATTGTCACGTATTAAAAAAATTTAAAAATATAGTTTTCAAATTAAAATTTTTTATAGAGCAAGTTGTTAGAAGATGAAAAATCTAAATTCTTGAAGGAATATGATCTCGTCACACAAAAATATAATGTCACTGTTATATGTGTATGGGACATTTTGTTACCATCCATCCATTTTAAGCCTGAAAAACCGGTTTTTGACATTGACTTTGTATGATAGGTCAAGCTCAATATATAAAACATTTTATTAAGTATATAAGATGAGATAAAATAATAGGTTCCAACCGCATTCTCTAATCTCTCAAGTTGCATGGAAGCAACTCTGTTACTGTTACTTAAAACAATATGTGCACACCAGATTTCGAGCATTCCATTTGTGAGACCAAAAAAACCAAGATTTGACTATTTGAGACAATCTATGCAATAAATTATTCAAATTTGCCGATTTGTTCGGCTCAATTTTGAAATGGGCCCAATTTGTTGCCCCATGATTAGATCCCTTTCCAGCTTTTACATATCATAGCCCAAAAATTAAAAAAAAAATTACTTTTACATCTAAAATTCTATACTTTTTACCTGCACAAATATTTTTTTAAAATATATATTTCAAAATTTAAATTAAAAATTATATTGAATAATTTTAAATATTTAAGATGTAAATAAAAAAATATAGATAAGAAATACAGTTGGCACTCCTCAATTAAAAGAGATGCACAATAATGAACAAAATAGTTAGTTTTTGTGAATAGTGATCCTCAATTTATAGAAAGCTCTGATAAACACTAATAAAATGATGATGCATTTCAGACACCAGTTACCAGTACTGGTACCAGAAAAAGTAACTAAGGAGTCAATGACATAAGTTTGCCTTTCAATTTCACTAGATACTGGTACAAGATCATCACCGATCAGGAGAGGATATGCAGCGAGGCCGGTGCCGTTGATTCGAGATGAGATAGCAAGATTTTGTTCTCTTGGAGAAGCTCAAGAGCTCTCTGTCTAAGCTTCCGGTTCTCTCGCATGATGCAACTATTTTCTCTGTACAGTTTTATGGCCTTTGTCAGCTCGGTCTTTAATCCGATCTCTCGCATCTCTTTCGACCTCGTTCCGATCCTGCTAGAGAAGAAAAAATGTATTCTACTTACATTAAACATAAATCTACCGTGCTTCTTTATCTCTCTTCTCTTTCTCTCTCTCTCTTCCTTCTTCTTCTTTTCTCTTTTCTTTTTTCTCTCTTTGTTCTTTTTTCCTCATTTTTCTCTCCGTCTTTTTCTCTCCTTGTTCTAACAAATGTATACCTCTCAGTAATTATAATTAATTAGAAACAGTGTTACATTACCTTCTTCGTCTTCTTATTCTTCTTCTTAGAACCATAGCATAGTTTGATTTGTGCCTCTTGAACCGAGAACGAAACGGAGGTATCTTTTTGAAGAGATAATAGGAGCTTGAAAACATGTTGAAATACAACTGAAATAGTTTTAAACTCATGTTGAGTAATAATAAAGTAGCATGCGCTAAGTTTTATAGATGGATTGGTGAACAACCAACTAGAGTCCAAATTTTGCATGCATAACCCCACAAGAAAAAACCCAGGAATATATCATGTATCACCCCCCAATAAAATCAGAAATTACATAACACGACCTTCAAAAGTAATGAATTGGAATGCGAAGCTCTTCTTCCGTTCCATTTCTGATCAGAATAAATTCCCGTTAATTATTAAGTAAGGATTGATTGGAACATGCGTAGGAAATATTCTATTGAACATCAAAAAAAAAAGTTTTTTTTTGGTCCTCTGACATGATCTCTATTTTGTTTATAGTTTGTAGACTTATGAATGACGACAAATGTTATTAATTATCAGCAGTGATAACTCCAAAATGCAAAATGACCCACTCGGCAGTTTCAGTAAGCAAACTGGAATTGAAGATCACCAGAAAATATCCCACAAACTTGATATTATATAATTTTTTTAATTTTTTTATGATAATTCCGTACATTTAAATAAAAAATAAAATTATAGATATTGTTAATTATTTAAATAGAGTCCACGATATTATTTTTTAAGGTTTGAAGGGCCAATAATTATAACCTTGGTACCCACTTAAACTCTCTCTCTCTCCCCATCTCTCTCTCCATCTCTCTCTCTCTCTCTCTCTCTCTCTCTCTCGCCCATATGAATAATTGAGAGTTGTGATTGTTAGTTGGTTACGTAATTGATATTTCCTTCTTTCCAGTTCAGAGCAGAGAAAATGATATCGCTTTGAATTCAGAGATAGTGAACGTGCAATTATTTCTCAAGAGTCAAAGAGACTGTTGCTTAAAGTCTCTTTTGCTTAAAACCATAGTATTCATTTCCTTTTTTTTTCCTTTCTTTTTCTTTTTAATCTCCTTCAAGCAATTACAAAGCCATTATTAACCTCCTAATACTTCATTCCAGAAGAAATTAAAAGGACTGGAAAATTAAAGAGAGAAAGATTCGATGGCATCATGAAACTGTCACACCTATCGATGTTGCACTTGCTTTGTGTTGACATATGGTGTGAAATTCATGCATGCAATGATGGATCGCCATCAATGCTTTTTCCATGGACAATCAATGACTTGGGAGAAAACAAACTGGAAACCTTGCTTGCCATCAGATCAGTTCCATACCTTTGATGTGAGTCTTAAAAGCCCACTTTGGCACTTTCTTTCCATGCACCACTCATCGTTACCACTAAAGCTAGACCATTACCAATCATGTATGTATGACTCAAACCCAATGTCAAAATTTTGAGCAAAATATTCCTTTTTTTTCTTGTTAGTTAAAAAAAATGTGGCTGGTGGATGAGGAGTGATAATTACGTTTTTTTTAATTGTATTATATATATTTATATATTTTAGAAAATATTTATATTTAATGATAGAAATATTTATATTTTATATTATTAGAATTAATAATTATATAAATTATATTTTTTACTTGTAAAATTTTTAACTTGAATTTTTTTATAATCTAAAAAAATGATAAATATTTTCTATATTAATTATAAATACTTTTAAATTTAGATATAAATAAATTATTCATTTAGTATAAATATTTTTTGTCTGTAGATAAAGAATGTAAAATGTGGAGTGTAAGAATAATTTTTCTGATTGAATTATGATATTTTTAGGACAATAAAGACCAAATTTTGCGCAATATCACTATATCCTCTCTACCTTTTATTCAATTTTTCAACAAAAATATTTTCAAAATGAAGATGTGACAAGGAACGAAGATGTTGTACAAAATCATTCTATTCTCTCCTCTAAAGATGACCCTAGATACATATGACATCTTTCAAATAATTGACAAATGTTGGTATCTTCAAGAATACAAAAAAGAGAAGGAAAGGAAAGTTTGTGTAATACCATCTTTCCTAGTATTTACTAACCTTTAGTTGTTCTAGCTATATACAATATATTCAATTTTCATACTATCTTATATAAATATTCGAATGCTTCTTGATCTATAATTTAGGTGTGCGATGTTGCTTAGTAGATATCAAAATTTTGTTGATAGGTATAAAGAGTCGTTGTAGCAAATATAAATTGTTCTTTCAATAATTTTTTTTTTGTTTAGAAGTGTTAATCAAAATTTTAAACTAGAAAGATGGTTGAGTCTCTGAATTTCTCAGCTATGCCACGTCAGAGCCGATCTCATCCGTCCGATTCTTCTATTTTGTACTCAATGGAGTTAATCAGGTCCCTTTATATTTTTCTCCTTTCTTGCATGAACAAAAAAAAAAGGTAAAACTAGTCCTGCAGTGCATGGGTTGCCTTGAATTATTACCAACTTTTTTAATTGCTTTTATACAGAATTTTCCATAAAACTACTGGCATTGTCATTTATATGATGGGTTTTCTACATT